>CM064898.1:8012270-9212270 GCA_030347415.2 Decapterus maruadsi
CGAAAAAACTACGAAATCCCTTCAGATCCCCTTAAAACTCTCTCTCCCCCAGCGATAATCTCTCATCATTTAAGTCAAAACGAGGTCAGAAGCAGCAGCAGCAGCAGCAGAAAAAGCCGAACTCAGACGATTTGTGCTGCTCACAGACACGTAAACTATTCAAAGTTCACAACAACGACAACAACAACAACAACACATCAGTGACGAGTTTCCTGCTGAGATCACACACTTCTCTCTCGGCACAGTTTACACTCATAGTTGAAAACAGGTTCGATCCCTCACCTCGTACTGAACTCACCTTGGTTTCTAATGCTCACTCCTATTTACACCACTGTCAATATTGATTCAGTATTTATTTATTTATTTATTACATAGACTTTTCCTAATATTGGTTCTCAGGTTATTTATTGTCTTCTTTTTAGTTTTTCTTATCTCATAGAAAAATGTCCTGATGTCCTGAATAACAGTTTTCGTTTTCTGTGTTTTTAATATGAACAATGACAAATAAAGAATCTGATTGATCCACTGAGATGTTTTTAGTTTTGCTGATGAGATTGGCAGACCCTGGTTGTCATGGTTACCATGCAAAACACTATGGTTACAAGTAACAACAACAACAACAGCAACTGGTTGAGTTTAGGATCAGAATCACTCATTAAACTCCTCATAAAGTTTTCAATATTGAAAAATTATAAATAAAGTTGTAAAAAAAAAAAAGAAAAAACTCCTCATAAAAACATTAGACGATCTTTGTTGTCACGAAAACAACTATTTACAACAAACTTTGTTTTCTCAAACTTTGTCGATCACGTGACTTCATCCTTCGCAACTGTTATAACTGTTCTGTGACCACTAGATGTTGCCTAGCGACAAAGGCGACTAGACTATGCATCATTAGCTACAGGTTGTAAGGTCTCTCTAGTTCATTTAGTTTATTTAGCTAGTAGATGAATGTTAAGATTTTATTAATCTTTATTAGTTGAGATATAGTTGAATCAGATGCACGATGTCATTAATGCTCAATATCTGACAAACAGCCGATCAGATCAGATCAACATGAAGCTGGAAAACTCATGACAACAAAAACAACAACAATAAAAACCAAAGTCATGCAACAATGAGTCAGAAAACATCTGAACCTCTGCTGAAAAACCACAAGAAGACGTAATTACTGTTTATAATAACCATATTTTCTTGAGGTTTTGGTTTTGGTTTAGTTTCCCTGCTGCTTGGCCGGTTGGTTCTAACTCCGGTTTTCCAGTTGAATCCGTGCGTTATTCAGTCTATTTATTTATTTAAACAGTCGTTCACTAGTTTCTCCTGTTAACGTGACCTCAGCAGCTTTTCTACGTTCACTCTGATCTGAGTCTGTAACTGTAACTTTAACCTTAACTCACTTCACTGACTCAGGATCAGATGTTATGATGGACTGCGTGTCACTTCTCCTCCGACTGCGGCTGTAAATCCACACGCACAACACACACACACACACACACACACACACCTACACAGGGACAGAGTCACAGATTATTTATTACAGTGATTGATAACACAACGCACAGACACACACAGACACACACTGCAGATATCGGACCTACGAGGCTGACGCAGCAGCTTCTGCCGGAGGTCAGGAAGGTTTGTGTGTCTATCTGTGTGTGTGTGTGTGTGTTGCTTTTCTCGCCCCAGAGGAAAAGGCTGCAGCGAACAGACAGGAAGTGATGCTACAAGTCGTCCAAGGTCAAACACAAACACACACACACAGACACACACACAGTCGTTTCTCTGCCAAGGTCCGACTCTTTGACCTTTTGACCCCGCGCTCGTCCTGCTGTAGATCCATCAATCTTCCTTTATCACTTTCTCCCTCACACACACAGACAGACACACACTGACCCTGTGGCTGCTACACACACGTCCTGCTGCTGTATACACTTCAACACAGATGGTCCAAGGTGTACGGCACACACACGCACACACAGAACAGCTGTCGGCACTGATCAGAGCAGTAAAACATCTGCAGCATTACCTCTGCTTCAGAAACTTTCAAAATAAAAGTTTAAAAGGAGTTGTAAATCCCGTTTCCCACTGAGCTTCTTTCTCCTGAAGGTAACACGACATAACAAGGGAACACACACACACAGACACACACAGCAGCCTGCCAAGCCATACGTGTGGAATGTGTTTTTGCTTCTTTAACACGCAGCCGCCGCCACGATACATGATGCCTCTTTAAGATTTTATGCCAAACAACACTTGTGGTGCTGTTTTAAATATTTTATGCTGCAAACTGTAGCGTGCAGCAGCAGCAGCAGCAGCAGCAGCAGCAGCGAGAGCAGCGAGAGCGGCGGCGGTGAGGCGGCGAGCAGCGAGGCCTCGTCACAGCACTTTAACAGGAAGAGACAGGATGATGTGCTTTTATTTTGGCCTCTCGCCACAACGGAAAAACAAACCGTACTCGTGTTCCTGCTGCAATATTTAATTTCCCGCTACAACGCTGGTGTTTGAATCGTCTTGTAGTCGTCACGCTCGGAGAGGTGTGTGTGTGTCTGTCTGTGTGTGAACAACAGTGGTGGACGTGTTTACGCTGCAGCCACTTGTGTGTTTAGTCTGAGTGTCTGACTGTTGATAAACTTCCCACCAGGTCGGAGATCGGCTGAAGCCGCAGACACAACTGGATTACAGATGTGGTCACCTGTAACACACCTGAGTGTAAAGTCTCTATGATGTCACATAGGTCACATGTATGGATGGAAACAGATGTTAGAACGTTTATAAGAAGTTTGTGAAAGGAATTTTATCTTATATTATGCTATAGATTTGGTAGCCAATGTCTCTTTATTCAAGTTGTGCACAGAACATCAGAATATATAAAGTAGAGTACTCCTCAGATATGTCATACTGCCTAGCAACAGCCGCGTTATCTCGACTCTTACGTTGCAAGAAAGATATTTTCGAAACGTAATCTCTCAAAGCCGTGGGCATACCTCCACTATCTTCAAGGCCGCGTTGCTACAGTAATTAAAAATGCACAGGTTCTCACAAAACTTTCCTGCAACACAGGTTAAATGAAAACTCACTATTTTTCCCCATCACGTTCATTAAAGGGATAGTTCAACATTTGGACAAATTGGCCCATTGCCATAATAATCCCTATAGTCATAGCAGTAGGTTCGTTACCTTTAATTGTCGGTGCAAGCTATTTTTAGAGCGGCGGAGCAGAGCCGTGAGCTGCTCAGAGCTATGCTATGGATGCTAATGGGATTTCTTAGTTTCCCTCATCAAACTCATCAAATACACAATCCAACAACTCCACAACGCTCTGGTGGACAAGTTGTGACCTGCACATTCACCACGCTATGAGATAATAACACAACGTTACCACACAGAGTTGTTTTAGAGGGAAATTCATGCAAAACCACTGATGCACGTTCCCATCGGGGGCAGTTTTCTGGTCTCTACATTTACCAGTGGAAAAGCAAACTAGCAGCAGGTTCTTTTTTGGTGGAAAAGTGATATTTCTGGCATTTTTACCCAAGTTGTGAATTAAATTCATTGTTGCATTAATAATAATAATGATGTTGTTGTTTCTGGAGCTACTTCCTGTCTGGCACTTCCCACTCCGACAGTTGGCATCCATCAGAACGGACTACAACCCCCAGAGGAGCCTTATCGCCGCCCGCCAGGCCCGCAGGTTTGTTTTGGCACCACTTCCTGTAGTTCCCGTCCGCTTTGATGGACGTAACCTCGTCCGACGGCAAAACTACAAGGCCCGGCGGCGGCGGCGACGCACGTTCGTTCGATACCACGACGAGCTCCCAACTGTGACTCAACTGTAACTCACACGATAAACGGCTCTTAAGGAATGTGTTTACTTTCCGACCCGGCCCCGGTCGTTCCCACGCTTGTGTGGACGCGTGGTGATCTCGGTGGGTTTGATGTTGCACAGACCGACTCTCCTTAACACCATCACACACACACACACACACACACACATGGAGGTGCTCTCAGCCGGTCAGATTACTTCCAGGAGCCATTGTCTCTGAGGAGAAGTTAACAGGAAACAGTGCTCTATCTACTTCCTTCTACTTCCTTACCTTCCTCGAATAAACTGACCGGCTTCAGCTTTAGCTCCACAGCAGCGGTGCAGTCCGAGTGGTACTCCGGTTTTTCCACTGTAAACGCATTAAAGGGACTGCGACTAAGACTTTCGGGAAAGCGGAAGTGTTTTCACACAACATTAAATTCCCATGAGCCTCTGAAGGCGAAAACATTTGCCAAGAATGTTTTAATCAAGAACGAAAGTCGGAGGTTCGAAGGCGATCAGATACCGTCGTACCGTTCCGACCTTCAACGATGCCAACCAGCGATCCAGCGGCGTTATTCCGGGAAAAAGTAGGTAATCCACTAAATAATCGACCACTAAATAATAATAATATCAAAATAACTATTAAGACAAAATGGTATATTTATCAAAAATGGACCCGTTAACAAGTGGGTAACGTAGATTCATCCACATTAATATGAGACTCTTTTATAACTAAAAACATCCTCAGGGTCTTGTTAATATTTCAGTTTACCCACTACAACAGCGTTTTTCAACCTGGTGTCTAGTAATTGATTAACTAATTCTTATTCTTTTTAAAATTATGATTAAAAACACCCCACGCAATCTTAAACAACTGTATCTATAGTTTCACTTTCTCAAATATAAATTGAATTCAAATAAAATGTAGCATAAAAAAATATCTGAACTGGCGCAACTTGATTGAGGGGTCGCCATAAATTTAGGATCTCAAAATTAGTGAAAAAATGTTGGGAACCACTGCTCTACAACAAAACTATCCAACTAAAACACAGATACAGTCGTTAGCAGGTTTAGACTTTACTGGCTGAATGAACTACTCACTAAAATATAAACATTGAAACAGCGATAGAGGTGAAGACACTGTTGGACACAAAGTGCTCTGGGGAAAGTCAGCTGCAGGTCGAAGCCGTCGCTCATTAATTTAGATTAACACACACAGACACAGACTGAAGCCAGGTCAGCGGCCGTGCAGCAGGAATCACACCTGCCCACGCTGCACCGCCTCGTTATCTCTGAACAAATGACCCTCTCTCTCCGTTCCTATTGTCTGCTCCTCCTCCTCCTCCTCCTCCTCCTCCTCCTCCTCCTCCTCCTCCTCCTCCATCACTCTCTGACTGGTTCTGTCTCAGCGGGCCGACTCGGAGCAGCAACAGGACCCAGGTTGAAACCCCCAAAAAGAAACCAAACTCCTGCTGCAGCTCATTTTTCATCTCCTCCTCCTATTCCACCTCTCCTCTCTCCGTCCGTCCGTCTCACTCATGGAGGCGTCGCTGCGTTAATCAGCTCATTTGCATAGAAACTCAATGGGACTCGACTTCTCTCTCTATCTTTTATCCACCTTTTTCATAAACGTGTGCCCTTTTTATTCTTCCGGTGGAATTTTATGTTTACGTTCCCATGGTTTCTGTATTCACGGTGAATGCATGGATTTTTTTTGTTTTTGTTTTTGTTTTTTTCAATGAAAATCTGCATGACAACTATGACAACGACTGAAAACCATGGAAACGTAAACGTAATATTCCACCGGAAATGCAAAACCAGCTTCCGGTTTTGACCATTGATGACATTTGGAAACTTGTGGACATTTGACTGGAGAGAGAGAGAGAGAGAGAGAGAGGGCGAGAGAGACAATGAGACGTGTGTGTGTGTCTGTGTGTGTGTGTGTGTGGTATGGCTGATGTATATCTATGTGAAATACTGTATATATGTGTTCTGCTGCTGCTGCTGCTGCTGCATGTGACTGTGTGTGTGTGTCTTATTTTTCCATACTGGAGTGTAAGATGGTGGAAAGCAGAGCCTCAGATCAGTGTGTGTGTGAGTGTGAGTGTGTGTGTGTGTGTGTGTGTGAGTGTGTGTTTGATATTACAATAATTGCTCTATTGGAAACCATTGTAGCTGAGCACAAAACCACAACGTGACCGAGCCAAGAAGAGTCGAAATGCACTTTCAGCAACATAGTCAAACTCAGTGTGCATGTGCATTTGTGTGCTTGTGTGTGTGTGCAACTGTGCATGTGCATGTGTGTGTGCGCGTGGTGCAAAGCCAAGAAACACACACCCACCAATGACCTCGTCTGACCCTCACATCCATGTGTAAAGACTTTTCGAGGAGGGGGAACAGAGAGGCGACGTGCAAAGTGTGGACTCCTCAAAACACAAAGAGCCTTTCACACTCACACACTCCTACACACAGACACACACTGCTACACACATGACCACATGCATAGCAGCCTGTGTGTCTCATGCAAACGTGCACGCCATGCAAACACAACCATGACCGCACGGTTTTTATCGCTCGCCGCCGCTCCGGTTTTCATGCACTTCAAGTCGTTAAAACAAAAAGAAAGAAAGACGGAAACTGCAGCCGCTGCCAGACGTCGTTCAAACCTGATGAACTTTATCTGAAATTCACTGTGAGGTCCTTAAGACTCTCCAAAAAAATACTAAATATAAAAGAGAGAGGGATTAGTGGAAATGTGCACATAACGATGCTGCAGACATCTGGGATGTTTCCATCTGATCAAACATCATGCTGCTTCAATAAAGAGCTGGAACAACGATAATACTGTGGATTGTTCCGACTATAAAGCCTCCGAACAGACTATAAAATAAAATAAATAAGTAAATAAGCACATGAAGATGTTAATTTAACATTTTTAAACTGTTTTCTAACTGGTTGTTTTCTGCATACTGGATGTTTTCTGCAGCAGATTCGGTTCCAGATCAAACCACGAGGTCCAGACTCAGAATATTTAAGTGACGTGTTGCTTCAAAAAAAAAAAAGCAGCTGCCATTAAAAATGCATAGAAAAACACACACACACGCTCACGTCACACTCGCTAATGTCAAGTGTAAAGTTCCTGAGTGTCTTCCTATCGTGGGAAGAGGCTGTCCTCCTGGTTTCAGTACCGCTCCGACCTCTCTCCAACCCCACTCCTCCTCCTCCTCCTCCTCCTCCTCCTACAGCAAAGAACAAGTAAATCCCGGTGTCTCTTACCTGTCCTGGCCCAGAAAACCTCCATGTTTCTACTCCGGCACAGAAACAGAAACTAGTATCACACATGGAAAACTGAGAGGGGAAAAGTGTAGAGGGGGGAAAGAAGGAGAAGAAGAAGAAGCAGGAGGAGGAGGAGGAGGAGGAGGAGGAGGAGGAGGAGGAGAGGCCGGCAGCCGACAGAGGTAAACCCAGTGACTCATTCAGGCTGTGGCTACGAGCACAACGGTGTCAGCAGGCAGGAATGAGAGGAGGAGGAGGAGGAGGAGATATGGAGGGATAGAGGGAAAACTTTTCTCTGGTGGTGTCGGAGCAGAGAAAGGGAGGAAACCGATGGTGCCGGTGCTGCTGTGACCTCCCTCCTCATACTTCCCCTCCTCCTCCTCCTCTGCAACTCTCACTCTCTAAACTCCACAAAACAGCTACAAGTTAATCCAATTCCTCCCAATTGATGCAATCGATCACTTTTTTTGTAGTTGTCTCATGCACATCTGCAAAAACTCAAAATCTTTCCAAGAATATTTGTCGTATTTCTTGTCAAAATGTCTCATTTCTAGTCAAAACTAATCTCTTTTTCCACTTCAAATAAGACTCATCGCCTAAAAATGATCTTGTTTTTGGATCATTTTCACTTGTTTCACTTGAAAGATCTGCCAGTGAAAGCTGTTTTTTGTGCTTGGAGCCAAATAAGAAAGAAAAATTGACTCCACTATCAGATTTTTCTACTTATTTCAAGTGAAGATATGATTGAAAGAAGTAAAAAGTGTCTAAAAACAAGCTGCTTTTTAATGTGATGAGTCTTATTCTAAGTATAATGAGATTGTTTTGACTAGAATTAAGACAAATATTCTTGCAAAGAGTTTGAGTTTTTGCAGTGAAAAACTTTTTGTATTTGCACAGATCTTTACTTTATCTCCTGCTCGTCCACAGCAGATGGATGCTTTGTTGTCATGGCGACTGTCAATTACAGTAAGTTAGAGCCAGTGATAAAGCGAGTAAAGTGGTAAATCATGTGATGTGGGTTTAATTAAAGGGGAGCTATTTCCTCTGTGTTGCTAACCCTCCTCTCGGCCACGTGCATTCATTTAAAAACAGGTAAATATGCAGCAAGAGTCAAGACTTCACGAGCATGACGTGTTCTTCTCACTGTAAGAACGCCGACTTCTTTTGTGTTATTATTCACCCATGTTTCCTCATCAGTATCCCAGCGTTTAGCCTGTACCTAGGGGAACGGACTAATATCTGGGTGTTTTCTGTCCTTTTCCTTCACCCTGTCATATCTATCGTCAGCGCCGCCCGGCTCCTTCCTTCCTCTCCTCAACAGCTACTTCCTGAAAACACTGGAGGTGACAAGAGTGACCGGCCGCACTCGCACACACACACACACACACTTCATGCATGTGCACTGTGTGAATGAGACATGTTAGTGTAAATGTTTCTTTAGAGCGTCCATAACTAGACTGATTCAAAAATCTTCTTATCTTTTTTGGTCCTGTTTCTTATTATTAGTAGGCTACTATGATCTACAGTACATGGACTATTGTGGATTCTTAATTTGGACACATATATTGTTGTCATTATCATTTATTTCAGTGGATATATGAATTATTGCCACCTATTCTGATATTATTAACGGCCTTTGTTCTGTCCTTTCAAGCCGACGGGGGACTTTGATGGTTTTTGATTGAAATCTCTACTTCACAGGAGCGAATCTGTGTAAAAAATTAAAAATTAAAAACAATATCAAGATGATAGCATTTGAATTTAAATAGATTTTAGATGTACTACCTGCCTGTTGGAGAAGAAAAAAGCAGGTAACGGTGAACAATCGCAGAAAAGTGTTCGATTAAACCCTATTCAGAAGATAAATAGCCCAATTAGAAACACTTGTGCAATCTTGAAAAGATGTTTTAAAGTGATTAAATTAAACCTCAAGTACTCGAGGTCCCCTGATGTCGCCTCATACCTGCACATTTTGCACTGACAACTATAAAAACCCATTAAAAAAAAGACAAATCCCCTCTAAACGCGTGTGCAGCTCCATCCGTTACCTGCATGTGAGGCGTTCAGGGCTCATCTGTAAGTTGTAGCCTTCCAGATGTTGTTGCACCATGTGATCATATACAGCGTCATTTATTGAGATACATGTGTGTTTTTATGTGTGAGCACAAAGGGTTAATTAAACGTCAGCTACATGCGTTAAGCTATGGGGCGCCGCGAGGTATAAATTAGTTTCATGGTTTTATGTTGTTATATAATAAAATAAAAAAGTGGCCGGGTGAAAAGTAGCGAAACGTTTCTGTTTGCTGTTGAGGTGGATTTTAAAATAGAGACGACAGATGAAATTAATTCACTGTGAAAGTAACAAGTTTGCCTCCGAGTACAAGCTGCTAATTACTTCTCCACCCCGACACCGAGACACACACACACAGACACACACACAGCTACACCAGCAAACAAACCACCCACTGTGAGAGAATATAAAACATGCAGCAGGTTAAAAGCTTTTTTATTTCTTCACTTCAATCACTTTCAAATCCGATGCACAAGTGGTCACGCCCCCATGGTGATGTCATAGGTAGCACACCTGTAATGTTGCTACATCACCAAGAAATTCAACCAAGCTGGTACTAAGTCACTCTTTAAAGGGATAGTTCAACATTTTAGCAAATTGGCCCATTGCCATAATAATCTCTATAGTCATAGGTTCACTGCCTTTAAATGTCGGTGCAAGCTGTTTTTAGAACGGCGGAGAAGAGCCGTGAGCTGCTCAGAGCTACGCTACGGAGGCTAAAGGGATTTCTTGGTTTCTCTCATCAAACTCATCAAATACACAATCCAACAACTCCACAACACTCTGGTGGACAAGTTGTGACCTGCACATTCACCACGCTATGAGATAATAACACAACGTTACCAGACAGAGTTGTTTTAGAGGGAAATGCAGAGACTGTTGCTGGAAAAACTGCCCCCGATGGAAACGTGCATCAGCAGTTTTGCATGAATTTACCTCTAAAACAACTCTGTCCTCAAGATGGCGCTCACAACAAAAACGAATAGGTGTAGCTTTTCAACAGAACAGTCTCATTACAGTATTGAACAATCGTTACAGGAGACACGTTTTTTTTTTTTTTTTTCCCCAAGTGACTACGATCTGGGTCGAGTTTAGAAAAGTCAGTCCACACAGTGTGAAGAATGTAAACAGAGGACGGTGTAGAGTCCGCAGAGCGATAAAACACGGGGCGCAGGAAGAATTAAGGCAACAAATTCGATGGCAGGTGTTATTAATATCTGATCTGTGGACGCTGCAGTAGTTTAAGGGTCTGAGACTGCGAGGGGGGGGCGAGGGCTGAGTTTGCAGATCTCCGCTACAGAGAGCAGCGATGATTAATGCCCCGTTCACCTTTAAACACAACGGCTGAGGTTCCTCTCAGCAAGGCACTAAAGTCCTGACAGCGCCCGAGGAGCTGCTCGGTCACAATTAAGACTGAGGCTGCTGCTGCTGCAAAGTGGGAGTGGATTTAAAGCTCAGTGGTGCAGAGAAATGAGATAAAACATCTCACCTGGTCTCACCCCGGCCGTGGTGGTAATAGATTACATCAATGGGCACACGGTAATGGGATTACAGAAGTGGAGGAAATACGGGATTTGTTTTCTGGAGGTTGTTGTTTTTTCTGATACTCGGCCAAATGTTTGTACGAGTCGATGCGCGTGAAGCCGTCTGAGCTTTATGTGCTGTGACTCAGCAACAACGACCATTAACTTTCTGCTTCATCACAGACTCACAGTGAAGGAGCCAGAGCTGGAAGAGAGGAAACAACACACTCATAGTAGCCTATGTCCAACTTTACACACACACGAAGAGCCAATGGGATTCTTCCAATGATGTTTTTAATTATTGGAAAAAGCTAATGCTAGGCTAATCAGCGTCAACACCAATTAGCCTCCAACCTGTAGATTTAGCTCTCTCCTCTTCTACAAAAGCCTTTTGTCCAAGACTCTGGACTGGAAGTAGATACGTTTTTATGTTTGGGATTGAGACGTTTAAAGGTCCTCGACAACATCTGTGGTCTCATTTAGCCGCTTGCTAGCAAACAAAACTTTAAATTTAAGCTTTAATGAAGTTAGAAAATGTACTTTATCCTAAAAATAAACAATCAAGAGCAGGTGCAAAAATGTAAACTTCCCTACAGAACTGCAGTTGCATGCAGTTTATAACTTCAGTTAGTTGGTGTTTGTTCTAAGCGCGTTGTAAAACTACAAAAATCAAACATTAATTTTTGTTGCAGTCGTCGTCGTCGTCCTCTCGGCTCCGATTGAATCCCGAGCACTTTGTGTATTTAACCGCCCGTGTTAAAATGCAACTCGAGGCGTCGGTTTCATCTTAAAGTGGCATCTGCTGCTGATTATCTCCGTCCTCCTCAGTAGCGACGCACCATTAATTTTAATGTGCTCGAAGGGAGATAAAAAGCTAATAACAGCCTGTGATGCTACAGCGTGTTGCTTTTCAGAGGAGATAAGTGAGCGGCGGTCGGGGGGACTACAGATCGAGATCAAGTCGACTCAAAACAAGCCGGCAGGACTTCTGTAACTTTGTGATGTCACGGGCTGCTCCCGAGCACAGACGATCTTGGTCGACCAATAGTCGTCATTTAGGGCGATTAGTCGGTAAACTAATCGGAAAAAGTCGCTTTTGGCAAAAAACTAACAAAAAAAAAACTGACAGCGAGTGAGTGTCACGACTTCCTGTATCTGGCCCTTCAAAATAAAAGCCCTATAAACTTTCATATACAGTTCAGTCGTATTGATCTTGACTTAATTTTGACAAGACACGGCTCCAAATGTTTGTTTGTTTTTCTTGCGACCAATGAAATTTTGCTCGGTTAATGAGTTTTTGGTCGACTAATGCTTGGTCGACAATGTGGGGGCAGCCCTAGTGATGTCACAACAAAGCAAGCCCCGCCCACATGGAGAGTTCTTCACCCTCTCCTCTCCTCTGATTGGCTGACTGACCGACCTGTTGCTGTTACAGCTTCCCAGTGAATGACAGACCTCCAGCGTCTTGTTGTTGGTGATGTCATGTTACTAGAGTTTAATCAATCACATGATGACATCATCAGTCAGCAGGTACGGCGTCATGAGACACGCCCACCACGCTGCAGACAGATCAGACGGCGACACACACACACACACAAAGTTGATGAATGGACCAGTGATTGCATCCACACACACACACACACACACACACACACACGTGGTTGTTGGTCACTGGCGGCGTGCCGACCGGCATCCAATTGACCTGCTTTAAACACCTGTATGGTCACCATGGCAACAGCAGCCTTCAGCCATACACTCCAAACCGCCGTCTCCTCCCATTCCTCCTCTACTTCTTCCTCTTCTCTCCTTTGTCTCCCTCCTTCAGCATCTTCAATCTCTGTCTCTCTCGCTCCACACCTGTTTCTCCTCTCCCTTTCTTTTTTCCTCCCTCTCCATCCATTTTTCTTTCGCTCTACATCTCTCATCTCTCGCTTCCTCCTCTCCCTCGTCTAGTATCTCGCCTCGGATCTCTCAATCGCCTCCTCTGAACCCTCCTCTTCGCCTCCATCCAATTATCTCTACACACACCCCTCTTTTCTTTATCTCCCTCTCCTTCTCTTTCTCTCTTTCTCTCCCTTGCTGCAGGCTGCAGGCTGAGCTGACAATGACATCATTGATCTGAAAATATATGAATGAACACGTTTGGCGTGTGCGGCCAGTCAGTCGAGCCCTCTTGACGAGTGAGAGAACGAGTGAATGAAAAACAGAGCAGGAAGACGACAGAGTAGAAGGAAAGTGGTGGAGAAAAAGAAAAAAAAAAGAAACTAGAACAAAGGACGAGTGTCGTCGGGTGATCACCAGGACGATGGTTGCATAGCAGCGGAGGAGGCAAAGACACAGAGAGCATCATATAGAAAAATCTGCAGCCAGGGAGTGTTTCATGTGAGAGATAAGGAGAGAGAGAGATGAGGGAGAGGAGGAGTGAAAATGAAGTTGGAGCAGAGGATGGAGGGAGGGAGAGAGAGAATGATGGACAGATGAGGGAAGAGAGGATGAAGGACGAGGCGGCCGGGGGAGATAAGAACGACAGGATCAGATGAGATGGTCACTGTGTCAGGGTCGGCCTCGCTTCACTTCCTCCTCCCATGAAGATAAACTGAACATTTAGAGTCACAGCAGCAGCAGAAGAAGAAGAATGAAGAAGAAGAACGAACAAACGAATGAAGCTGTGACGTAAAGATGCTGCAAAACTAAACAAGAGATGCAGAAGAACAATATTGGCCTTCAAATGCAAAGCTGCTTCAGACCTGAACGTCCTTCGCCTCAGTTTAAAACATCATGTCAGTGCTTTTGTCTGTGTCATGTTCATGCAGTATTATACTGTGTTGTACAGTATTGTCATGTATTTATAGTGTTGTTCTATAGTGTATACTGTGTCTGTGCTGTGCTCTGTTGTGTCATATATGATATGATATGATAGAGCTGCAACAATCAATCAATTAATCGCACAATAACTTTACGATTACATTAATCGTCAACTATTTTGATGATCTAATTATCGGTTTGGGTAGTTTAAGACAAATTTCAGCTTCTTAAATGTGAATATTTCTGGTTTCTTTGTTCCTTCATGACAGTAAACTGAGTATCTTTTTGGTTTGTGGACAAAACTAGACATTTTTCAACATTTTATTGACCAAAAAACTAATCGAATAATTCGGAAGATGAATCAATAATGAAAATAATCATTAGTTGCAGCCCTAATGATATGATATGATATGATATGTATGGTGGATGGATAGGTTTTGAGAACCCCCCCCCCCCCTCGAAACAAGATGCATGGCTGCTCATCTCAATAAATCTGACATATTTACATGAAGGTTTTCAATTCAAAACAGCTGAAACACAGGATAAAAAACAAAAAAAAAAACACCACAAGTGTTGTCTGTCCGTAATCGAGGCCAATATTCAAGTAGTTTATGAGCCTTTTTATGCACAAGAGCGAGAGTGGGATACAGTAGGAGAGAAGATGAGTGGTGACGTGATGAAAAGTAGGTCGACTGAACAATCAGATGATCGGGTGAGAGATGAAACCCACAGAGTTAACGTTCACTCAGTGGGTCAGGGAGGAAGAAGAAGAAGAAGAGGAAGAAGAGAAATAGCAACAGGACAGACCATAATAGAAAAGCAATAGATCTACTGGTTTGATTGACAGCACAGCGACCGTGACATGTGTAGGTTAAGATTAAAAAATAAAAAAAACTACAACCACTGATCTGACGTCTGTCACAGCTGGACGACATCAATCATCCTGTTTCCTCCAAAACGCTCATGACAAACATCTGACTGTTCTCTGATCCTTCTCAAGGGTAAAAAGAAAAAAAAAGAAGACTTTTTTGCACAGAAAAAATTCTGTCAAGGTCCAGTTGTAGGTATTTTCCGAAGCTTTCAGCCGATCAATGCATTCTCCTCCTCATTATGCAGTTTGCATAGGACATGATGTGCAAACTTGGCTCAGCATCTTTTGGGATTTGTGTCTCTTTGGTCTTAAAAATTAAAGCTCCATACAGTATAAAGGTAGATGTCCATGTGTAGTGTGATTATAAAGCATTATTAATACTGTGAAAGTATCAAAGCCTCAGTCCACAGAGAAATGCACACAGCCTGTATTCAGAAACTGAGCCGTCAGGACTTCCTGTGACTTTGTGATGTCACAAAAGAGCAGCCACCCTAAGCCCCGCCCACATCCTGGACCCACCATTCAACACTTTGCAGGATTTGGTTTCTCTGAGTGTTTTATTGTAAAATCTGCTCTTATATTTTATTGGATCGCTCAGAAAACAATCAGCCAATCAGAGGAGAGACTCAGAGCCTCCTCCTCTCCCCTGATTGGCTGACACAGATTCTCTACTAAAGCTCCAAAGAGACACTGAGAGAGGAGATAGAAAACTGCAAAAAGACAGTTTTTAGTTACATACCCTTCAAACTTTCAAAATAAAACACAGGAGAAGAGGAAAATATCAAGTTTTAAACATCAAAGTTCTCTTTTTTGACCTTGGAAACTGGAGTTTGAATCAAACAAACCCGACTCAAGGTCCTCTTCCTGACATGGCACTCTTCATTATTAACTTCCTGGAGCGGCTGCAGCCTGACCTCCACTCTACAAGGTTTTTTTTTTTTTTGCTGCATCACAACAACAACACCACCACAGTGAAGCTGATTAACTGTTGTTCACAAGATGAGGACAACGACGACAACAACAACAACAACAGAGTCTCTCCGCCAGTGATGAGAAACGCACTCCCTCCTCCTGTCGCCCATTACGCATCAATTACGCCTCTTGTCCCTGACCGTATCGTCATGGCAGCGGTAATAACACTAAATTGCGGGGGTCTGGTTTGTAACAGTGTCCTCCTCCGCTGACAGTAATGTGTCCATCAACCACCACCGTCCACGAGCAGGTGATGAATGAATGAATGAATGAATGAATGAATGAGCTCCGGATGCTGATTAAAGTCAAGGTCAAACGCATCTGGAAGCGTCTCGGTGCTGATTGTTGCAGCGGCGCAGCAGCAGGTGAGCGCAGGCTGTCGGTTTGCGTTCAAGCTCACACACGCACTGCACTGCACTGTACACACACACACACACACACACACACACACACACACACACACAGCTGTTCCCCTGGGGATATGCACATAGCGTGTGTGACATATGGGTATGTTTACTCTGTGCAGCTCTGCAGCAGGACACAAACACTGTGCATGTGCGTGTTTTTAATTGCATCATCATATCATCATCATCCCTCCTCCTCCCCTCATCATGCCTGCATGTCCATCGTTTACCCCCCCCCCAAAAAAAAATCCACCTATTTTTTACGCAACTCCTTTGATTCTCCTCTTTTCCTCACACTCATCCTCCCTCTTCCTTTCCTTCTCTCTTACTCCATCCTCCCTCCCTCCTCTTTCCCTCAGCGTCCGACGAGGAAGCGAGTAAGAGGGGCAGATTTACAAGGGGCTGTCATCTCCTCTTCCCTCTCTCCTTTCCCCTCTCTCTCTCTCTCTCTCTCACACACACACACACACACACACTATCGTTACCTCGCTCTCTCGCTCTCTCGCTCACCCTCAGAGATAATTAAGGAGCCCACTAGTAATCCCATCCAGCCGTGCAGGACGAGGAATCGCACAAACGCACACATCACATGCATGCACGAGACTGCAGTGTGTAGTAGTGGGATGCAAGAAGGTGTGAAACATACACCTCAACATTTGCACAGACACACACACACACACTCCTTCAGCAGCAGTAAACCAAAGGCAAAAAGTGCACAACTACACACACATATACACACCACACACTCAGCACAGTGACTCGTCGCCAAGAGGCAAAAGACCAATTGACCCAGTTCATTCAAACCTGGCAATCATGACCAGAGACAGAGGAGGAGATGGACGGATGATGGAGAGAGAGAGAGAAGAGAAGAGTGATGCATGAACGTGAGACGACAGGATGTGACATCGTTTGGATGGAGGGATGAGGAAAACGTAAAGCTTAATGGACGGAGAACAGGAAACACTGAATAAACAGACAGAAAACTGGTGCATGTGTGTGTTTGTTTGTTTGTGTGTAACGGATGGAGGGAGAGATGGACGTGTGAATGGACGAGTGTTAGATAGATGAGTGAATACACAGGAAACCAGTTGAGGATGGAGGATGAAGGGAGGGATGGATGGATGGATGGATGGAGAGATGTATGAATGGGCGGAGGAGAGGGACGCTGACAGAATGGAAAAGCGATTTTTCGATGGACAGAACAATGGGCGAACGACTGGAGGCGTTAAACGGATTGGATGGAGGGATGGAAGGAAAAAAAAAACCAATCGACTGATCAATAAGACGGATGATTAATAACACTGAGGCTCGCCAAGTTATGTAGGTGTGTAGAGGATGGAGGGATGGATGGAGGGAGGGAGGGAGGAAAAGAGGGATGCATGCATGGACACCTTCATGTGACATGTGTCGGATGGAGGGATGAGGAAATAAGGATGAATGAATGAATGAATGAAAGGTGTGTATTGATAGGGAGGAAAAGATGAATGGATGGAGGGATGAAGGAGGAGAGAAGGTTTGCTTGGATGGAGGGATGAATGGAGGAAACGAGGGATGCATGCAGGGACGTCAGACACCTTCATGTAACATGTGTAGGATGGAGGGATGAGGAAGTGACAGAACAAAAGGGCGAATGAATGAATGAATGAATGAATGAAAGGTGTGGATTGATGGGAAGGAAAAAGATGAATGGATGGAGGGATGAACAGAAGCTTTGGATGGATGGAGGGATCATTGCAGAAAGAGTGGAAGCACATGGTGGTGGAGAAGGTGCATGAAGAAGAGATGGAGGTGACGAAGGAGTGAGACGGCGCCGGATGGACGGATCAGGTGGGAATGCACGTAAAGGACAGAAGAAGAAAGGACGGACGGATGAAAAGACGGAGGGATGGAGAGACGGACGGACGGATGGAGAAGGAAGGGAAAGATAGAAAGATAAAGTACCTGTTGCGGATTTGGGTCTGTGTCGTCCTTTGGGCCGTCGTTGGGAATTGCCCATACTGTTCTTCCTGTCCCAGAACATCACCGCCTCATAACACACACACCACACACACACACAACCGCACACTCACACACACTCTGACTGACCGAGTGACTGAGTGACAGAGAGAGAGAGAGAGACGAAGAGAGGCGGACGACGAGGTGTGTGTGTGTGCGTCTCCTGCGTTAAAGCATGTGAGTGTCGAGAAGAAGTGAGTGAGCGTGTGTGAGAGAGACGGAGAGAGAGAGAGAGAGAGAGAGAGAGAGGGAGGACGGAGCGTCACAGCATCACTGAAGCCGACCGCATCCCGGAGTGTGTGACCGCACGTCTAATGTGTGTGTGTGAGTGTGTGAAGCTCGGCATGTGATTGCGGATGAGGGTGAACGAGGGAGTGAGTGACAGAAGACCAGAAAACGAAAGAGAGAGAGAGAGAGAGGTGTGTGTGTATGTGTGTGTGTGTGTGTGTGTGTGTGTGTGAGCTCGCCCGAGTGCACCGTGTGCTACGTGAGCTGTTGACAAAGCAGCGCTGCGTGCCGGTGTGTGTGTGTGCGTGCGTGTGTGAGAAAGAGTGTGTGAGACAGAGAGCGGAGGAAAGAGATTGTGAGCAGCTCTGCACATTTCAGTGAAAGGTTTGGCTGTTGCCGGTGAGCGGGGGGGGGGGGGGGGGGGGGGGAGAGAGAGAGGGGGGGAGCATCCGTTTATTTATCTATTTATTTATTCTTTATTTATTTATTTGATGAGGACGTTGCACATTAATCAACACGTCAGCCTGAGCATCAGTGTAAATGCCAGAGTTAGCATGTTAGCATAGATGCTAATTCCCACACATTCTTTGCTGTCTCCATTGCACAGCCAGGAAAGGTCTCATATGGTTGAGATTTGATGAATTAAATGTTTAATTATGTTTTTAACTTTATCAACATGCTGATTAAAATTAAGGTTGGAGTCGAAGATTAACGCCACCGAGGTAGTTAAAATGTTCGACCACCTCAGGTCTGCGTCCGTTGTGTTGATTAGCTCTCAGCCAGTCGCATCCAGCTGCTGCTGCTGTTCGATTCATAAAGAGCCAGGAGGAGCAGAGCGGCCAATCAGAGAGCCAGAGAGAGAGGGAGAGAGAGGTAAGGCAGAATGAGAGAGAGGAGGAGGAGGAGGGGGGTAAAGTGAAGGAGGTAGAGCAGGAAATAGAGCGATAGATTTGCTGAGTGTCGTGTGACGATGTGACCAGAAAACAGAGGAGGAGCCAGAAGTATGTGGACACCACCCAGGTAGAGGATGGATGGATGGATGGATGGATGGATGGATGGATGGATGGATGGATGGATGGATGGATGGATGGATGGATGGATGGATGGATGGATGGACAGGTAAATAAGTGGATGGATGGATGGATGATGGATGGACTTTTCTAAACTCGACCCAGATCGTAGACACTTGGAAAAACAAACCTCTCCTGTAATGATTGTTAAATACAGCATCGAAAATGTTCTGTTGAAAAATGGGTTTCAGTCATGTGATGTTTTTGTTGTGAGCGCCATCCTGAGGACCAACCGGGGACTTTTGGGGGACAGAGTTGTTTTCGAGGCAAATTCATGCAAAACCGCTGATGCATATTATCTCATAGCATGGTGAATGTGCAGGTCACAACTTGTCCACCAGAGCGATTTGGAGTTGTTGGATTGTGTATTTGATGAGTTTGATGAGGGGAAACCAAGAAATCCCATGAGCCTCCGTAGCGTAGCTCTGAGTAGCTCACGGCTCTGCTCCGACGTTCTACAAACAGCTTGCACCGACAATTAAAGGTAACGAACCTCCTGCTATGACTATAGGGATTATGGCAATGGGCCAATTTGCCAAAATGCTGAACTATCCCTTTAAGGAGTTAGACACTAAGCCAACACATAAAACTCCAGATGTTTCATATCGGACGTCACATTCACAAATCAACACAACAATCTCTCTACTCCACTACAACCTCCAGTGAAAACATCCCCACACAGCAGGGCTCTGGTTTCATTCATGTTGCTGGTGACATATTAATCGTCCTTTTAATCAATTATTGATGCTGGTTATTGCCTCAGGTGTGAGACCGGAGTCCCCCCCGCCACCCCGAGCCCGTCTCTCTTTGATCAGCTGTTGGCTTCGCTATAAAGACGCTCTGATCCACAAATGTGTGAATCTGCCACCGTGACATATCACATAAAAAGACCTAAAAATATAAAACACTGTCGCGCATCACGTCACATTAAGATACTACGCTGAGCCTCTGTGACTCCGCAGCTTCGTTTTCAAAACCCATGCACCGACAGCCGATTTCTCCTTGTAGATATTTCAATTGGCCGAGAGCGTTTGCGATCTCGAACGTCTCCCTGGGGGTAAAAGTTCACATTCACTGCTCAGTGGTTTGGTGTTAAGACTCGTTAATAACTCTGTCAGCTTTACTTCTTAAGAGTCTATGGTGTCGCTGCTTAGCTGCTTTTGTCCTGAAGGAAGAACCCAAAAAGATCTGAAACGTTTCGCCTCCAATAAAGTCAAGTTAAGAACTTCTGCAAATTCAGCTTCTTCTGCCGGTATTGTCACGACATGGTCATATAAGACCATAAAAACTACAGATACAACCTGGACAATCTGAGCTGACAACTGGACGCTTGGTATTAATGATTTACTGCACTTTGTTCTTTTCATTGAGGTCTGTTGCTGCAGAACTGGAAATGTCCCCATCGTGGGACTGCTTAAGGAACATCTTATCTTATCATACCGTACTGTATCTTAAAGGGGAACCATGCAAGGCCGGTTGTTGTTGTTGTTTTTTTTGCTGCTATTATGTACGTTTCATGATGTGTATATTTGTGTAGTTTTATCTGTCATAAACAAGAGATTAGGGATTTCGGGGCGGATCTGTGTTGCCGAAACGAGATTGCAAGGTTGGTTTTCAGCCATGAGACGCTACTGTCGGTGGAAGGAAGACAGCCACCACAACAAGTCATTTACCCGTCACAATTAGTCCACAGCTGTTTAGATAAGGTAAAAATCTTGCATAGTTTCATACAAGAATCAATCCTCAAGCTCCATTATAAGGATCCTCTGTTTGATTCATTCATAAAAACCCAGTTTTAAAGCTCTTTACACTTCTTTACACTCCCCTTATTATGATTATGACCACAAAATTTCCCCTATAACTAAATTAAATACACATTGTTTCCAACTTTGCAAAAGCTCGTCAGAGAGACACAAAGTCTGAAAATAAATCGATGTTTTACAGAGTCCCGACTTCAACCCTATACAACACAAAAATTGGGGAACATCATCTAACCATCCTGTTCCTGAGAGGTTGTTACAGCTCAGGGCGTCCACATACTTTTGGCCATGTGATGAAACCACAAAGAGAGAGGGAGAAAGGGGGAGGGAGAGAGAGAGGGGGAGGTGGAAGGAGAGAGGCATAAAGGTGCCCTAACAGACAGAGAAATGAATAAATGAAGACGGTGGGACTGGGTGGGTTCAGACGGACGGAGAGAAATTGAAAGTGAAGTGAGCGGTGGAGGGAATGAGATTGAGGGGGTGAAAGAGTGAGACACAGAGAGAGAGAGAGAGAAATGGGGAGAATACACAATGAGGAGAGGAAGAGAGGAGGAGGAGGAGAGGAAGAGGAGAGAGGCCTGTTGATGATTTCTACCTCCTCTACCACTCAATTCCTCTTTTTATTCCTCCATTACTGTCTTCCTTCACCTTCTTTTCTTCCCTCCATTAATCTAGCCAATACATCTATCTAGTAAACCACAGGTGACTCACACACACACAAACACACACACACAAACAGCTGTTTCATGCATTGCTGGAGCCGGTTTCTAATGCATGGAATAACCAACAGCTGCAGCTCAGGCGAGTCAAGGTCACACAAGGCCGCACGCCGCTGAAACGGATGATTGTGGATTCATTTTCTACTCAAGACACTTCAGTGGAAACGTCAGAAAGAAGAAGACGCGTTAAAATTCACAACAAAAATCCACATCAGGGAATCTGTTTTTTTTCTTTCCAGTATTAGCAACCACAAACTTAAGTAACGCTCAGCATCAAACTTCATTTCTTGCTGGCTATCTTTCTCATTTTGCTTTTATTGCTAACAACTAAAATTAGCATGCTAACTTGCTAGCGACACGTTTCATCACTTTCCGATACCGAGTCACTGCAACACCAGCAAGTCTGAAGGATATGATGACGCAGCATTTTTGTTAATACAACAATGGATGAAGGTTTTTGGCAAAACAGGTGAATACATAGATGCTAATGCTAATGTTAATTAGGCCTAGCAAATGTAGCATTAGCAAAAGCTAAACAGCTCATTTACAGTTGTGCAAGGTGTAGCCTATTTATACTATTTACACTATTAATTTCTTCTTATTTTATATTTACATATTTTGCTATTTAAGTGCAAACCATCAGATTGGATGGAAAAGCCAAACTTTCCCATTAGGCTTTTAAGTAGCCTAGCTAGTTAGTTTAGTTAATGTGCTTTAGTAATTAAATGGTCAATTTTCCTGTTCTTGCCTTTTTAGTGCAGGTTGGTTTGTAAAACTAGCAAAGACAATTAATTTATAATATTTATATTATAATAATATTTATTTTCCAATGACTACAAACCAAAATAATTCATTTCAGTCTGCTTTAATGTGAATGTTAGGCTACATACTGATACATATAACCACGCCTCTCACTCTCCCCCTCTTTCTCTCTGTGTCCTTACATTGATCCGTTAAAATGAGAGTGAACTTGCCACCATAAATCTGCTCCATCCTCACTCCTCCTCCTCCAGCTCTGCTCTGCTCTATCACCTCCTCCTCCTCCCGATCTCACATCCTGATAAGCAGCTGATAGAAAAAGGTGCAGAACAGCTTGAAAATATCAGCAGGTGAGACAAAGATATCACATCCACACCACCATATGTAACGATCTAATCAGCTCTGTGATGTAGCAGGCATTTTGAAGAAGAGATGGAGCAAATATTCTACTTTATTTCTCAATATATTGACAAATTAGGCATTAATTAAAGATTTTCTTGCTTTATTTGCATTTTGGAAACATGTCACTACTTTATTTGAGATGAGATCATCTTTATCTTCTTTGCAGAGCGACAAGTAATCTATTCCAGCTGTCAGAGCAAATATAGAGTTACAGTATTATAAATAAGCTATGTGGAGGATGTTATCAATTGTCTTTCTGAACCGGTATGAATTTCCATGGTAACCATTATTGCACCAGGTGAGTTCAGCAGGTTTTTTGTTTTTTTTTCTACCATCTTGGCAAACATTGGAAGTGTTTCTGTATCTAAATAAACCGGTCTGATTGCATTTGTGATGCGTTCAGGTCCAGTTTTATTTCTCTGGTTGGCTAATTCGCAGATGGCATTATAAACATGAGGAAATGAAGACGAGATTCCAGCTCAACGACTTCCGCCTGTTTGTCCCAGTGAAACGAGACTCGGCCTGATGTTTACTCGTGCCAACAGCAGAAACAGCCTGAGCAGCAGTGAAACTGAGAGAAACGACTTCACAGCTCATCTCTTTCCTCCCCCCCCCCTCCGGCGGAGGAATTTCAGTAAATTATTCTTCACTTTATTAGCATCGTTATGGCTTTAGGGTGCGTTGGTTGTTTCTTGTGGGATGGATGGTGCCTGTTTCTCTGCTTCCTCATGCTCCTAACAGACTATGTAGGTAGGCTACTAACAGTGGATTATCACAGACCGGAGATACATCATGATAACGCTATTATCGCAAACAGCTATCAGATTCATCTTTCAGCAGATAGATTAAACCCCAACAGGAGTGTAGGGAGTTGGAGAGAGACTGTAAACCGATCCACTATAAGGTATAATGAAAAGGCAACCACATGAACTGACAACCACGAGATCCATATAAGGACAAACATCATGATATTATTGCGTGCCTGTGGAATTATCATGTCATTATTGAGTTATTAAACAGCAAGGTTATTGTCAATATTGTAACATCTTTAACTCTACAACAGAATAGTTGACCTGAGCTACAGTAATGGTGCAAGCGTCAAAATGAAACTTCTGCCTCAACATCCAAGCAGAATCCAGCTGTTTCACTCTAGTATTGATTGACAGCTGGAACATTTCTGGTTGTGAGCGCTAGAACTGATCCAGATGTGGAAGTAGCAGTTAATACAGTGTATGGGGCCAGAATTTGGCCGTTGAACCAGGAGTGTACTACTGGTCTAGAAATCAAGCATGTGGCTCTGGTATGGGCTGGATTGGTTTTGTCAGCTACTGTAGCTATATATTATATCCAATATCAATAAATGCATTGGATGTTTGGCCAATAAAATGTCAGAAATAGGAGAAAAACAACAAGTTACAGATGTATAAAATTCAGCTAATCATCGTGCTGCCTGCCAGCTGT
The DNA here is from genome assembly GCA_030347415.2 of Decapterus maruadsi. Classification (NCBI taxonomy): domain Eukaryota; kingdom Metazoa; phylum Chordata; class Actinopteri; order Carangiformes; family Carangidae; genus Decapterus; species Decapterus maruadsi. The sequence goes on from CM064898.1 coordinate 8,036,392, forward strand.
GAGAATCCTGGTCTGCCATTGGCTGCTTCTTTGGCGGCAACGTTGCTCATTTGCATAAAGTTGAGCTTCTCTCAACTTCAAATTGACGCTCTGGACGCTGCAGAGTCACTGGACACCCACCCATGCCATTACTCATTGAAAATGAATGGGTGCCAGTCGCCTGTATGAGCGCTTGGTGTGAACGTACAGTAGGCTAGCTAAGGGGCTACATGCTAACAATGAGGCTGCAAGTAGCTTAAATGCTAAATTGCCGTTATTACAAAAGGCTAACGTGCTGATATTTGACAGTTTGCCATAGTTAGAGTCCATTTCATTGTTTTTCACCTACATTTGCATGGACTGGAACAAAGCTACGATGTTGTTGTTGTTGTTGTTGTTGAGTCCTGAAGAAACCCACCCGCCCTCCATCTTGTTTCCTCCTGGTTCCTCTGCCGTGAGGTCGACCAGCTCATGTTTTACCGGCTCATCAGAAACATATTTGCCCAGTGAGATCTGCTGGGATTCCCTATTACAAATATCCCTAACCCATCACTAATCCAGACTCATCCCTGGGCCTCCCACAAAGATTCCAGCTTTTAGCTTTTCCTATATTCGATCCCGCCTCTTACATAATGTGTCGAGGCCCAGAGGGGGGGGGGAGGAGACGGGGGGTTAGGCTACAACACAGCGCTGTTAGAGAGCAAGCTGTTCCCTTTCTTGCTGATTTGCCATTTTCTCCAGCCGTTTCTCAGAACATCTCGTTAAGTCGGCGGCATCGATTTCACACAAGCGGCCACATCTTGTCAGCCATCGCCGTGAGTAACGGGGACGTTTGCTCTCTTCCTCCCCCGTTTTAGACTCGGGTCTTTTGCTGACAGCTCGTTTTATCACCGTCTGTCTTCTTCTTCTTGTTCTTATTCTTTCTTTTTCTTTTTTGTTGTTGTACCATTTCAGCCTCTCGCCTCTCTTTGCGCCTGTATCTCGCCTTATCTCCATCTCTTGTCGCCGCCGCGTCTCAGAAAAAGCCAGACAAGGTGAGAAAATGTCACATCCCCACTCTTGTTTTCACAATCTCACAACACAACGTCCAGCAGATCCATCTTCCTCCTCCTCCTCCTCCTCCTCCTCAACACACCACCTCACTTCTCACAACAAGTTCACCTGAGGGCGTTGAGAAATCCCACTTTTCACACCGTCGAGATCTGCACCCATAATATTTACCCTCCCTCTTATCTCCGTCCTGTAATCACGGCCCAACCTTGAACCAACGCACAAACGACGCTGAGCCGACACTACGAGCCAAACTTTCTCACAACAGAAAGTTGATTCCAGAGAAACAAGAGATCAAAACAAAGCAAACAAAAAGGGCCAGCTCACTCCGTCACAGTTTGTTTAAAGCGACTTAGGCAGAAAAATGACACCAGGAAAAGATTTACCAGTTTGTCCAGTTCAAACAAATGAAAGGGGAGGCACGCTGCAGCAATTTGTCTCTTTGCTTTTTTGTTGTTTGTTCATTTGTAACTGATAAAAAAAACAAAACAAGTAAAACTCACCTTATCTCTATGGAGCTTGCAAAACAAATCTGGTTTACACAGAGTTCACACAGGGACTCTTGAGTCAATTTAAAAGCAAATTAAACTTTGTTTTACACCCCTCGATTCAGCTGCAGAAACCTCACAGTCGATTTTTCCAGTTCAGCTCTTTGCACAGATTTGTTGAGGTGCTGAGGTTTGTTCAGGAGCGGGAGCGTCTCTCTCTTTGAAGTCCGACCCCATGCTGAGGCTGGAAATCAGAAGAAACCTTTACTTTTAATGATGCACGGAGAGTTCGTCCTCTCAGAAACCGTCCAATAAGACGTCACGAACTTCATCTCTTCGTCTTTATTGGCTGCAGAGACTCAGACTCAGACATAGACACAGAAGTTTTTGGGGCCAAAGTTTGTTAATCCAGATTTGGATTTTCAAAGTTTTGCCCTGATTTTTTTTTTTTTTTTTTTTAATGAATCTTTGCTGTCGATTAAAAGGCGGATGAGGACGTTCAGAGATTTAAATCCAGGTCACAGCGGGAAAGCGGCACAGCGAGAAAATTTGGTGACATAGCAACACTGCAACAGCGATGAGATGCTAATGCTAATGCTAATGCTGCAGCAGTCACAAACAGGCAGACTCACGGATTCGGTCTCGTCTTTTTATTCTCTTCACACAACTGCTGCGCTATAATGTTACTTTCTCGTTTCTGTCTCAAAAACTACTGCGTTACAATGTTTCTTTTCCGACTCACACTAAATTCCAAAAAGAACTCTCGTAACCAGGACAATTACATGCGCTACTTGTTGGTGAAGATTCCATTTCCCAACTGCTCTTAACTCTGAATCAGTTTTATAAAAATAATAGCCTACATTAAAAGAAAACCATGGGGTCCCCTCTAACATCAATGGGTCTCTCACACTAACACAACAAAAATGATGCGTTTAAGGTCCTTAAAATGATCAGGAAGCTAGAAATTAAAAGCTCCAGATCAACAAAAAAGTGACCTTCAGGTGAGGCGTCCAAGGTCAAGAGTAAAGAGTAAGTGAATCTGCACAAAACTTCTCATTTTACACCAGAAACAGAAATATCCCCAGATACCTTTTGTGATTATAAGATGACACAGTCCCCAAAAACCAACATCAGTGATCAGTCACTTCAAAATAACCTTTGGAATCACATTTCTTGGCAAAAACTAGCCTACAACTTTCAATCTCGACCTTTCAGTTCAACGTGGGCGAGAAGTTAAGGAAACAACTGAATGGAAGAATAACAATAGTAAAGCAAACAGACTCAATCTGGTGAAGAAAACTGTGTTGACACAGTTGAAAAACCCCTGAGGAGGTTCTTTTTTAATGGACTTTCACCTCCTGTTCCCAAATAGAAAACACTGAGACTCCACATTTCTGCGTTTATTTGGGCAGAAAAAAAGTCGCAATTCTCCCAAAACAACACAGAAATGATCGCCTGATGCTGTTTGATTGTAACGGCAGCTCATCACTTCAGGTGTTTCGGGCACTTTGCTCAACGTGACCTTGACATTTACTGTAAGTGTTCGATTGAGTTAAAAATGAAAGTTAAACTGTGGATTAAAAACAAAGTCATAAAAACTCTGTTATCACCAATTGACTCATGATCGCAGCTCAAAGTCTAAGACGCTCTTTATGCCACAATCTGGAGTCATAGGGAAACATGTTGCTCACATGAACACACAAACATACACAGACGCACACAGACGCACACACACTGTCGCACACTGTCACACACTGTCACAGTACCTCAGAGTGGATCAGCAGGTTCCGACTAAAGTTTGTTCTGTGATGACGACAACAACAAGTCGAGTCTGAGTCGCTCCAGGTCCAAGAGAGTGTGAAACAACAAAACGGAGAGAGAGAGAGAAGGAGGGAGGGAGGAGAGAAGGAGGGAAGTAGGGAGGGAGGGAGGGAAGGGGTGGAGAGAGGTAGAGAGAGGGAGGGATGGATGGATTTGTGAGCAGAGAAAGAAACAGAGAGAAAGAGGAAAAGAGAAACACAAAAGGTGGAAAAAAGCAGAGAGAGAAGTGAAGGATGAGAGAAGAGAGAAAGAAGAAGAGGAAGAATAGAGCGACACAAAAAAAAAGAAAAAAAATATTGACACACAAACACACAAACTGTGAGCGGTCCAGCAGAGCAGCAGACATCTGGACCAGAGTGGATTATGGGTAATTAACTGCTCTTTAATGATTCCCGCTGAGCGACGGGATGAACATAGATTACACTGTGATACTGGAATACACAGACATGGTAGTGTGTGTGCGTGACGTGTGTGTATCTAGTGAGTGTGTGTGTGTGTGTGTGCTCATGGCCTTAGAGAGCAAACCAGGGGAATAACTAAGAACACACACATACACACAGACACACAAACACACAGTCATAGCAACATAGATGTCTGCAGAGATTTATTCATTTGCCAAACACCACATCCTTAAAGCCATCCTCAGCCCTTAATCCTGCCTTTCTGCGTGTGTGCATTTGTGTGTGTGCACATTTGTGTGTGTACGTGTGCATCTATGTGTGTGTGTGTGTGTGTGTGTGTGTGTGCGTGTTCATCCTGCAGATATGAATCTACTTTCTGTACTTTCTGACCCCAGTGATGTGAGTCGAAGACGACACATCACCTGAGCGATGAACAGCTGTGCACATTTGAGCGACAGATGTGTGTGTATGTGTGTGTGTGTGTTTGTGTGTGTTTGTGTGTAAAACTTAATCCACAAGATTCCCAGACTCGTTCCAAGACTTGTACCGACCTCAAACCACGGTCAACAACAACAACATTAAAAGGTCGAGACGGAGAGAGGGAGCGAGGACACACCTGAGGGTTAACAACACTGTGTGTGTGTGTCTGTGTGTGTGAGAGAGAGAGAGAAACAGGAAATGTCAGCAAAGACCGAATGAGGACAAACGGACCAAACATGACTCAACACAATAAATAGGAAACCTAGTGAAAACAACAACAACAACAATCTTTATCTATTTGTTGATTGGTCGATTAGTTTATTGTTGTTTCACTATTTGCTGATTTGTTGTTGTTGTTTTGCTACTTTTTGATTGTTTTGCTGTTTGTTGATTGTTGTCATCTTATTGTTTATTTCTGTCTGGCTATTTGTTGATTTGTTTTTGTTGTCATGCTACTTGAAGATTGTTATTGCTTTGCTATTTGTTGATTTTCATGCTACATGTTGTCATTGTCATTTGCCTTTGTGTCTATTTCCACTTGTTGTTTGCTTCTTTTATCTTTCATTATCAATATTTATGCCTTTTTAACCCTTACTTTGCACCATGATTACCAATTTTGTTTTAATTCTGTGGCATATTAGCAGAAACGTCATTAATATGCATCGTCCCTGTCAAATAAAAATAGAAAAATCCTGAGAGTAAGGGGTGCGAATCATGCAAATCGTATGCAGTGAGTAGCTGAAGACCCCACGTGGGATCTCCTGATGTGTAAATGTGCCATACACTGCTATAAATAGGAATGTGTAAATATTACATTCATTTAAACCAACTCATTAGACTCAATGGGTTAAAATGAGCACCATAAAAACACATTAAATATCCGACTAAAAGGGAAAAGTCTATATAATAGATAGGCCAACCTTTAAAGATAGTGAAATCCACCACCAAAATGAGGATTTAAAAAAAAAACCTCTATTATATGGAGATATTGCAGAGTTTAATTCTCACCGGAGCTGCAGCCTATTGTCATGGGAACCATATCTTCAGTTTCTACAAACTAAAAGGCCTGACAGAGCTGGAAGCCGCCGAAATCATCAACTACCTCCCCTCGAGTAAAACGGGTTCTGTGGCGTCCCCGCTGATATTAGTCCTGCTCGTAGTGCGCTCCAGAGACACAAAAACTATCCAGACTCAAACTATATCATAAAGACACAATTTATGATTTCCAACAGTGAAGCTGCCGTCATGACTCAGCACTTTCACTGCAGTCATGGGAGAAGCAGGATACTCACAAGAATCAGTGCATTAAAAAGATTTGCTCAAAAAAATCCATTCACTGAATCGTTCAGCTCTCAACGACTCATGATTCAGTTCATGACTCAGCGGATTTTAACCCGATAAGGGCCCGATATAGGCTACCAAAGGTTTGCTTGTAGGCGCTTCGTGTGCACGTAGAGCATTAAGCAAAGTTCACTGTGTGTAGTAGCTACACAGACATTCGCGAGCAACAACTGTTCAGTTCGTTCAAACAATTCGTTCCTTCGAAGCATACGTTCGTAAACAATACACTACTTAACTGTGAAGTGAAGTGAAGCTGTAACGAAGGGCAAAGCTAATATTTAAAGTGGCACTAGGCGAACGCCGTAGCCCATATCAAAGTACGGTGGCCCTATTAGGACATTTCAGACTTTATCTGGTTGTTTTCATTTCTAAATTTGCTACGACTCTCGCTAGGTGTAGGCTAATATGCTAATGCTACTCTTTTGTCATATTCCAGCTGTATTTTCTTCTAAATTACCCATTAATATTTGCTAATTAATTAATTAATTTCACCAAATCCACTATGTCTTGTACTGTTTTGACTGTGAACATGCTATGACTCTCTAGCTGTCGAGGTGACTTCAGGCAGTCATTACTTAATGGGCTGGTACAACATATTGCCTTGAAATCTTTATCTGCTTATTCTGACAGGGAGATGGTGTTCAACTACACTGTCACCTGCAGCCTTAAGCCTGTATTAATCCCACCATTTAAGCAAATTTACATTAAAACACATGCATGTATACATGTATGTTCACTGCAGGGAGGGGGGGGTTAATCTGCTAATCCACCCCCTACAGAGCCAGATTAATGTTGGCAGATTGATAAGAAATTGTAGGAGGAATTAAAACATATTAGTGCTCCTCTGCCTCACCACAGTCTGATCCAGACAAATCCTTTATCTCACAAGACAACACAGGCTTTTCACTGATGGATTACGTTACATAAAATAACATGATATGATCTAATGTAGCACTTGCATTATAGTGGCTCACTAAAAGAAAAAAAAAAGCTTTCAACTCAAAGTGTCAGGATTTAAAAGCTTCAACTTGAACTGAAAGTTTTAGGTCTCTAATCCACTGTAACGGCCTAAAAACCTTCCTTTCACAGAAGCTTGTCTACTGAAAGCGCGACAGAAATATAAATATACTGGGGTGTATTTCTAGGTATGATTTTTATTTATTTGTGTGGTTAAATGTAATCGTATAAGCCTTTCTGAAATGCAGCTTTACTTGTGAGGCAGCCATCAGCTCCTCTTTGATGCTTTATGACAAGTGTTTTTACAACAGTATGTTTAACATATTCCTGCAAGGAATGAACAGCTGTATGAGTTCCTCTGATAAGAGGGTGTGTGCACAACGTTTCCCAGGCTCGTCCATTCGTTCAGCTCCCAGCGGCCAAATGCTTAACGCCAAATAATGACGCAACAGCAACAACAAGAGAGACTAGACTTTGTCAGGAATTCAATTTAAGTGAATTTTATGTAAAAGTAGAGAGCAACAACAATGCAGAACGGTAGCCCTGTGGTTGATGATATTACATTATGCTTTTTGATTGCTTGCATCTGTTTTTTATTGAGCTGAAATTGTCAATAAAGAGTTTCTAATGATGTGTTGACCAATACTCTACCAATGACATGGAGAAAAAGTGAAATACTTTAAACATCAGGAGAATTCATTTGTTATTTCTCACCTGTATGACTTGTACTGTTCCTTATAATTCAGTAGGCTACCTCTGTCTGCCATGCGGTGTCGCTAGCGAGCAAAGTTGCCACTATTTTATTACCAGTGGTAAAATTCTTCATGTTCAACAGAGGAAATAAGTAAATAAAATAACTTTTTTTTTTTTTGGTGAAAGAAGTTTTGAGCCTTTTTTCTCCTCAAAAATGGGAATAAAAACCCTTGAATTATTACCAGAAGTGAAAAATTCAGCTGTTGTCACAATGTGGTCTGAGAGAGTGGGGTTATATAAGGAAAACTCTGGCTCAGAACCCCAATCTAGTTATATAACCCTGGTTTGGGACAGATAATGTGGTTGTGGTGGTGATGGGGGGGTTTGTGTGCACGGGGGAAAAGATTTCAGCGGGGTGAAGAGGACCACATGGGGCAAAGGAAATTTTGGATATCATTCCCTCTTTCCCTCTTTGATTTCTCTCATTTTATCTCCTCCTTTCCCTCGTCTGCCTGTTTTAGCAACTCCCTCCCTCCACACATTCATCCCTCTAGGTCTTTATTCATATTTTTTTTGCACTTTTCTCTCTTTCTGTCCCTCCCAGCAACGTGTTTCATCATCCACCCATCATCATCTGTACCAAGCTGGCACATTAGCATCCATATCCACGGAGAAAAACAAAAAAAAAAGGATGGAAAAAAGGGAGAAAAAAGAAAATATACGTTGATAAAATGTAGAAAAAGCAGATGGTTACAGACGAAGAGAAAAAGCAGGAAAGTGGTCAAGAAGAGAAAGACTATGGCAGGTCGGGGATAAACAAACATGGCAGTGCGGTGATGCACGAAGCTCAAATTTTAAAAATAACATCTTTTTCTGTGCAGCTCAGTCAGTGTGCTCCCTTGTCTGCCTGAGGCTTCGCCCTGAAGGTGCCTCTGACGCAACCACAGTATCTCAACACGGTGAGACTCACTAAGACACTTGTATACTCAGATACTGAGCATACACACCTCAAGGTGACAATCACTGACCTTCCTATCACGATGCCAGACGCTTACGTTCATTTCGATATCCAATGAAATTCAAGGAGGATTAAGGTGGAAACTAAGGAGTAATAGTGAACTAGCATACCAAGACACACCAATGAAACAATAGTCAAGAGCTGACACCATATTACATGTGCCTCTAAAAGCTGTTCTTGAATGAAGAGTATTCAAAAAGGCAATGTTCAAAGCCACTAGCCTATTTGTAAGTTTCGCTATTGCTACTTCGCTAACATTAGCATTAGCTGTTACTGCTAGATGCTCGTCAAGTAGAGACGTTATGGTTCAGCAGCAAATTTTCACCCTCAGCAGTGAAGAGCACTCACCTTCATCACTGTAGCTTTCTCTCTTCTCCTAAGTTTGGCTAGCAACCCTGTTCCAGTTGATCTGCGTCAACGTTTTCCGATACCGAGTCACTGCACCGTCCACACTGCCCCAAAAAGGTACCACTGTTCAGGAGATGTATCATAACCTTTTGTATTGTCAATGCAACTATGACTGGAGCTTGTGATAAAAGTAAACAGCTGCTAACGCTAACATGTAGCAATACAAATACCTCTTTTAAACTGTGACTATAGTTATAACCATCATCAGAAGAAAATAAGATGCTCAATACTTTATCACAGAGTTTAACGCCTATAGCAGTATGAATTGGCTGAGAGGCGGGACAATTATCAGCTCTGACTCACTCCATTTATGCACACTGTTGGCTATGAAAAAGAAAACATCAATTTAAAATGTATAGTACGCATTTAATATTGTGGGCGCTTGCTTGCATATATTTTACATCTGCGGTACAGTCCAACAGGCAGATTTATTTTCTCTGCAGATTGAGGTCAGTTGGAGCAAACAGACAAATTCTATTACTATTATTTGTTTCCAATCTCTAATACAGACTGTTATGCAACAGGAGATGCCGGTTTGATACAACTGTTATCCTGCTCTGGAAAAAAAAAAAGAAAAAAAACGGCTAGACTGTCCAGATTGGTACCACCATGCTCAAAGACTGAGAGCCAGACGCTTGAGTCAGGATTTCAATCTGCATGAATAAACAATGCTGACTTCATCTCCAACATGTTTTATTTGGCTGATATCAGCCTTCCCCTTCTAATACACAACCGAGGGCTCCTCAGGTTAAATTAACAGGCTGTAGAGCATGTTCACTCCTCAGTTAGCAGCATTAAACAAGAACATGAGCTGACAAGCGGGCAAGTGCGATGTGCAGTGAGATAGAAAAGTAATACAAAGTTAAGGAGAGTACGAGGTCAGTGGAAAGAGACTCCAGTTTCTAATACACTATAAAAAACTGCAACTGGCAACAAGTCCTCCATACAACAAGATATGACCATGACACCAAACATAAACCAATGTGTTTTTGTGTAGCAGATTTCCTTTGCTTTGTCAGACAGTCATGAGTTTGCATTTTCAAATTGCTCAACAAGGTGGTCGATGCATGTGGAAACTGAGCAGTCCAGTTAACTATACGTGAACTCTGTGGGCCCACCTTGAGGTACCATAGGGTAATCTTTGGCCCCTTGAAGCACTTTTATGATTGGACCAATGTTTTGGTTCTTAAAGGACAGTTGTTGGTACTACTAGCATTGGTAAAACACCAATAAACAGAGCAATTGGACCGTCAATGGACCTTTGGACAGTCTTATGCATCGTTTTATTCACATTGGACGATTATCCAGCCTTAAAACCACATTCTTGTTCAGGACCTTTGGGAGCTGGAAAAATGAAAGGTCTGTGGGTTTAAACATTGAAGTCAACCCAAGCCTTTCTGTTGAATAATAAAGCCTTAAGCTAATTGTACTGCTGGACCTACAGCTCTTAGCCTTTTAATGAGGTGAACAAGGGCAAAGCCTCCTCACTTCAGAGGGTTTCCATTATCATTACTCGGGCTGCCATTTGATCCTCAGATGTATACAAGTCCAACAACACACACATTATACAGACCACCACACAAATACACACAATCTTACAAACACTCCACTTTCCTCCAGCCCGCTCCACATTGTTGTGCTGGGGGAGGATTAGGTCTATACCCCGTGTTTTGGTATTTAGTTCTGCTCTGTTATGCTCTTTAATTTCATTTGCCTCCTGCAGTCTTACTCCGCAGTCCCTTAATTAAATCATAATCAGTGTTGTTGGTTTGGTGGTTAAACATTTATCTCCGCTCAAAGCTAAACAACAATACAAACAAATGTAGAAAAAGCGCCCCAGATCGTTCCAAGACGCATTGAGGCCAAGTTCTGCGGGTCACTTTTGTTTATTTCTGAGATTTCTGTTACAAAACGAGCTGTGCAACATTTATGAAGGGAAACAAATGCAGATAGCAATTTGTACCAAATGTTACAGGAAGCATTTGGTCGGGGGAAACAAAAACACGTATCGACCAGATCCTGCAGAGACGAAGATGAGGGGTTGATTTTTGTGTTTGAAAAAATCAATGCAGGTTTGGAACTGAACCTCCTTCATGGTTTCTTCAGGTCGTGGATGATTTTAGGGCTCAAACCATCAAAGAGGTCGGGCAAACGAACCATTCACAAAGGCTGTAAAGCTCATTTTGTTAGGGAACCTTGTGCTGCATCAAAACTGGACTGTAGAGACTAGAAAAAAGGTATTTTCTACTTTAAAGTAAGAAACTCTAGATCTGAACAAATGACTTAAGAGGAAGATGTGATGTTTTAAATCACCAGGTTGGAATCAGATGAATATTTCCCCCTTTCTTGGCTGCAAAAACATTCCTTCCATTGCCAGAAAAATCACCAAAACTGAACTTGGACTTCCACCAGCTCCAGTCTGTCACATTATTTCCAAGTGTATTAAAAATTAAACCCCCCTCTGAGTGACCGGCAGCCTTGTAAAAGACCCCTGTGGGACTTCTCTGTGATCGGCCCCGGCAACGACGACAACAACAACACATGATATCATCGCTGCGAGATGCTCCGCTGCTGTTGGTTGATGTCATCCCCACAGGCGCAGGCGAGCAGCGTGGGAAACAACATCACACTTAGAGTAATTTGTCAGAGGCGTTCTGCTGTGGTGAGGAATCTGACCGAGGCTGCACGAGGAGGAGACGGGACGAAGGCCAGAATAATAAATACCGTGTCTGTTGTGTTGTGTCTGTTTGACGAATTTAGGTCAAAAGTTTAGCATCCATCAAAACCACTTAAGGAAGAGCTTTTAGACGAACTGAGCTACTGATAAAGCTACTGTAGCACCTGTAAACACTTGAACCACAAATTCCAACGACGCCAAATGATCTGCTGGTACAAATGAATTTTCTTGGACTAGGACTCAACCTCGGCAACCCCTCAACTTTCATTAAGGTTTGATTTAAATCTGGCTCCAGTTATCACATTTTCAAGACAATATCATTGGGTCCAGAAGACTTTACAATCACAATATTATCTTGAGATCAATAGGGGACAACAATCAGTCCAAGGCATCCTGGTGGTTCAACTGGAGGAACTCGTACCATGAAGGTCACACCTGCCCAACTTTGAGTCCGACCCCTGGACCATCATTAGTGGTCCTCCCCTATCCCTAACTCCCCTATAATCTCACACTGTCACTATAGGAACATAATGTCCTAAAAAAAATCAAATGTTCATTTTTCTAATGCATGTTTTGTTTCCCTTTCTGGCAAATGATTAAGACAAGAGTCAGAGTCTGAGGACAACGGACAAACAAAAGATCCACAAGGTCTACCACCTGCCATCAAAATATGATTATATCAATATCATTAATACTGATATATGGAACACCAATGGGCTTTATGCACAGCTCCACTACTTCCTGAACTTAAACAAGCTCGGACAAACTGATTAATCCAGGTGGTCCTGACCATTGTTGTGACTACTGAGGTCAGAGTCAGACTCCTATTTGTCCAATAATGTAAGACAGGAAATAAAGGAGCTTGTTTAAGTTCAGGAAGTAGTGGAGCTGTGCATAAAGCCTATTCTGTAGACATGACCTCCAAATCTCCTCAAGAAGCCGAGAAGCTCTTTTAAAACAAATACACTAAGAAGCTGCACTGTGCCAGACTCGTACGTTCCTGAACCCTACGACGTACACGTATATTTATACAGATATGAAGCCCTGACAGTTGACGTCCTAAATATCACTGTGCATGAATGTAAACACCCTCAGTGTTGAGTCCCAGGCTCCGGCTCCTCAGGCGGGGTGGGTGGACTCTGATCTGCTGTCCCACACATTCCTCCAGACCAGAGAAAATCGGTTAATCCCCGGAGAGCAGATAACCTAATACTGCTGGACACGCTGCGGTCAGACACCGGGGACAAGACGTTCTCCACTCAACCCCCCCTCCCCCAAAAAACACTGGAAAACAACCCCACCATCCAAGCCTCTACATGTTTTCTCACTTCGCATGTTATTTATTTATACTTTCTAGGATTAAAACCTTTTTTTTTTAACCACATCGTGAAGGCCTCATTTTGTAAGCACACATAAGTACTTCAGGGGTTATGCACACTTCTAAAACTTTGCAGCTAAATAATCAAAGTGCTGCAGGGAAAGCTGCGGGATAATTAGTGATTGTCAAACTTATGAAGGAGTGTGTGTATGTGTGGGTGTTGGAGGGGAAGGGTATGTGTTGGGTGGTTGGTATCACAGACATAAATGCTGCTACAAGTCTGAGAGTAATTTTCTGTCTCAATGGAGGTTTCCATTGGGGGGAAAAATGAGTTTAGTGAGGGATGAAGTTTAATCCCAGGCTGTGAAATTGGCCTCTAATCTTTTTGGGAGGTGCGGGGACACTGATGAGACACAAATCTACACTTAAGTAACAAAATACCTTCAAACACCGAAGAGTAATGAAAGAACAGGGGGTGGATGGTGGGGGCGTCCTGGAGACCCAGCGGGCTGCATCGCTTCTCACGCACACAAGTGACATGACGGCTATGAGCTCAACATGTGACTTCTATCACAAGTTAACACGCCGGAGAAAGTGAAATCACATCCACTGCAAAGACCAAAGAGCCGGAGGATTTACAGAACCGAGAGAGGAGAGAAGAAAAAAAAACACAACTCGCTTTTGTGCCACTGATTAACTGAAGGAGAATCCAACTGTTGCGTATCCAATGTCCATTGACGTGTGTACAAAAATGCTGCTGTGCGTCAAATCTTTCAGTCTCCCAGCTGCAGGAAGCATCAGAAGCATGGAGCTGCTATATCTTAAAGGGATAGTTCAACATTTTTGGCAAATTGGCCCATTGCCACAACCCCTATAGTTTTAGGAGTCACTTCATTACCTTTAATTGTCGGTGTAAGCATGAAACTTGTTGTGTTATTATCTCATAGCGTGGTGAATGTGCAGGTCACAACTTGTCCACCAGAGTGTTTTGGAGTTGGATTGTGTATTTGATGAGTTTGATGAGGGAAACCATCCCATTAGCTTCCGTAGCGTAGCTCTGAGCAGCTCACGGCTCTGCTCCGCCATTCTAAAAATAGCTTGCACCGACAATTAAAGGTAACGAACCTACTCCTAAAACTATAGGGATTATAGCAATGGGCCAATTTGACAAAATGTTGAACTATCCCTTGAGTCTTGTTACAAAACGGTTTGTTGTAGCAAAAAGTTGTGCTATACTGACACCAAACTGTATTATTACACAATACTTGATTTTGTCATCTTTCTGTTAGCTAGCTGCTACACTACTGAGGCCTTGTTGAACATGCACAAACAAATGCATGTCATCAGACTGTACAACATCTGAACCAAAGAATGCTTTAAATCCACATTCAGATACAAATAACAAACATCTCTGCACCAGTTTTAACTTTGCTTTCAAAGCTGCTTCTGTATTTAGAAGTGACTTCCTTTGCACCGAGCATCTCATGTAGCACTGAACTGGCTCTTTGTGGTTTGTTAGCGATGCACTTATGAATTTATGACGGTGGTTTGGTTTTTCCAGCTCTTCCCCCTCTTGAGGTTTATGGTGATTTGCTTTGGCTCAAAATGCACAAATGAAAAGTAAAATCATGTATTTGTCATTAAAAAGGAAGCCACTGGATGAATCTGCTCTTGTCAGTTTCTGCACAAAAACAAGTGTTACAGATGTTTTACAGCAGCATGTACAAGTTGTTAAGTTGCAGTTTGCATTTGCATCACATGTTTGTCGCCTGTGAATCAGCATGTGATATCAGCAGCACCTGTTGCCATGTCCCTGCAGTTCCCTCCTCCTCCTCCTCCTCCTCCTCCTTCTGTGAATAAACTGATTCTGATCAGATGTGTTTTTTTTTTCTTTCCTTTTCTCCAACTGAAAGATTTTTCGACTTTGTCAGGAGAACCAGGAAGACCAAAGAGTTTCCTGAACTTTGAAACAACTTGCAGAGACTCAGAGATCTGACACCGTTCTCCTGTGGGATTCCTGCCTCGGCTCCACACAGCAGCCTTTTCGCATAACGACACTGTGAGACACACACACACACTCAAACTCTACACACACACACAGAGAGCGACTGCATTGAACAACCAAGCAAACCAGCGTCAAGGAAGAAATTTTGCAGCAATGTAAAAGACAAATCTTTGTGTTTGAGAGTGGGAATGCAAGGTGTGTGCATGTGCATGCACCTTTGTGTGTCTCAAATGAATGAATATCAGAAGTCGTCACTGATTCTGATAAAAGAGAGGTGATTTTAAACGTATGTAGACTCTGTTTTATTTCTGTATTCACTTACATGCTCTTTCTTCTCCCTCTCTCTCTCTCTGCTGCCTTCAAGGCTGCAGGTTCAACCTAATATCTGCAGAGAGCTGACGTGAAGACAGAGTTGTGACGGCGCTGACAGCAGGACATGAGCTTGGCGCTCGCCCTGTGACACCCCGACGCACACCGCTCAAAACGAAACGCTGCACAAGCAAAGCGACTGAGGAACAACGCGAATCAATTTCCATAACATTAAATCTGTTTTTCTCTGTCGCTGGTTGATGCGAGATAACAATGTTTTTTTTTTTTCAACCTCGACCCTGTTGTTCATGAAGGTTTTTGAAATTTGATGCTGAAACAAGAAAAACCACAGAGAAATAAATCTCTCTTTGAAGTTTTGTGGTTAGTATTATAAGTATAATCCCAGCTATTTAACTATATAACAAAAATAGAACTTGGCCCAAGTCTGATTCAGTCCCATCCAATCCAGACTGAATCCAGACATAAGATCAATCTCATCCTGAGCTGTCATGGACCTGATTGCCAGACTAATCCTTGTCCGACCCAAATCTAATTCCTGGACCAACTCAAACCCCCAAAAAATCCAAAAACCCAATCCAGTCCTGACCTAAACTCCACCTGAACCAAGCCCGATCCTTAACCTGATCCTATAGCATCATCCTGGATAACCTAATCCCCAAACCTCAACACCAAACTTAGTCCAGTCATTTTATGAAAAAAGGTTGAACAAACTGCAACAGAATCAAACTCAACATGTCCTGAGTGAGGGGGGGGAAAAGCCGCGAAGAATCCCATTAGGGGAAACTTTAGAAAAAGACCCAAATATATCCCATTCATAGGCCTACTATTAATTATTTTTCTCACGTGAATAGGGTAAAATTTTTCACCTTTAGATATCTCCATGAAAACTGAGTTGATTACTTACATTAAGACAAACAAAAAATGTATTACAAGTTTTTTTAAATTCTTTGTTAACATGAGCAAACTTGCATAAATCTGCATAAATCCCACCATTTTGACGTCACATGAATATATAAAGGTGCTGTGGTGTTTTTTTTCCCCCTCACTCAGGATATGTTGAGGATAGTTGAGTTTGCTTCTGTTGCGATTTGTTCAACGTTGACCCCTTTTTTGGCTTATAATTACTGAACTAACTATAGATTCTTACCTACAACACAACCCTGACCCAATCAGAGGCCAGTCCCATCCCGAGCCTCATCCAGGCCTCTCCCAGTCCTAGACCACGTAATCCTAGCCGACCTCCTGCCAGCCATATCTCTAGACACGACCCTTCCCAAACTCAGTCTGATGTGGTTATTTCACTCAAACCACAACTTTGATCTCTCTCTCTCTCTCTCTCTTTCAGGAAGCGTTACAACGTTTTAAGTCACCTGAACCAGATCAAACCAGAACCACATGCAGATCAATACAAACGTCACATGAGGAAGAAGAAGAAGTCAGATTCATGTTAGAGGCTAAAGACACACAGACAGACAGACAGACAGGTAGGTTAGAGGGAGAGACCCCCCCCCCCCCCCCACTCCCCCACCTCACCCTCCCACATACCTGAGTGCAGCTCAACTCCACCGTCCTGAAGGCAAATAGATGATAAAACAAAACAAAAAGCACTGATAATGCAGAGATAAAAGAGAGGGGCAGTGAATGCACCGTCTTTTCCCTTCAGATAGAAAATGGAGGGAAAAGAGAGGAGAGGAGGACGAGTGTTGGGGAGGGAGAGAGGGGGAGTGATGGATTGACTTTGTGTGTGTGTGTATGTGTGTGTGTTCTTCTGCATGGCTAACTCAAGCCAGACTTTTTCTGCTCCCCAGGGGGATGAGGAGGGGTGGGAGGTCTGAAGGAGGAGGACGACTCCTCTCCCTCTCTCTCCCCGTCCTCATTTAACTCCCATGTCTCCCTATCGTCACCTCGCCCCCCCCCTCCGTTATCCTCACATCGCTCCTCTCTGACATTATTAAATAACAGCCTCCGTCGTTTCATCTCTTCCGTCTTTCTTCATCCGTCTCCGTCTGTCTCCTCCTCCCAAACTCCGTCTCTCCTTCTCCAATCAAAACAACTCCACTGACAGCTAATGCACGCAGCCTGACAGCGGAGCAGCCACATTTATCCAGAGTAGTATCGAGCGTATTATTATTATTATTATTATTATTATTATAGACGTTGCAGCATCAAAATAGCCCAGTTTCCCTTTTTTTGTTTTGTTTGTTGGATTCTTATCTTCATTTGAACTGACACTGTTGCACAAAAAAATACGTTGTGACCAGGTTTAGTCCAAAGAAAAACTACGGTACGGCAAGCACAGAGGGCCGAAGTTAAAGGGATAGTTCACCCAAAATTCAAATTTCACTCATTATCTCCTCCCCCTCATGTCGACTAAGAGCTAGGGACATTACAGACGAGCAGTATGGAGGTATTTGGATGTTTTTTGGTGTGTCTTTTTGGACCAAGAAACCTGGTGTCCATTGACAACCATTATATGGACAAATCCTGCTGCGTGGACCCCCCCGTAACTCAGAGAAGGAACGGAGGACTCAGAAAATTCTCACAGCTCTTAGTCGACATGAGGGGGAGGAGATAATGAGTGAAATTTGAATTTTGAATTTTGGGTGAACTATCCCTTTAAATCAAAAAGTTGCTCCATGAACATTAACGGTTCAGTAAGTGGAGCGTCACATGATTTGCAAAGCAGTAACAGATTAGTTTGTTTTTTAATCATCATTTAACAAACTTAAATTGTAAAATGGAGTTAGCAAACTCAAAGTTAAAGGGCAAGTCCGGCAGCTTTTCCACTGTTTTGCTAAAGCTCCTCTCATCCATGTGCATTTGTTTACAAAGCTGGTGAAAAATCACTACATCAATCAATCAAGTTTATTTATAAATCCCATTTAAAAACAATCCAAGTTGAGGAAAATGCTCTAAGTTAAAATAAAGGGATAATTTTAACAAATAAACAAAAGATTACGGGTTAGTGACAATGTGTGAAAATGTAAAATGTCTTTTTTAATTTAAATATTTCAATTCATCGTCTGCCTGTGAGTAAATATAGTTTTAAAATGATGAGTTGAAAATATTTACAGATCGCTCCAATGTCGGGTTAAATACAAGAAATCACTCAGGTAAGATGTCATAAAGAAAATGAAAAAAGTATTTATGTTACAGTTTGTTTTTATCTGTTGTTTAAATCGTAGCTAAGACGAGTCTGAGTGAATCAGGGAGATAAAGGCTTCAAAAACTAAAAACCCTTTACAAGACAAACCCAATTTAAACCTGATCTAATCCCGACTCAAACCATTTATCTGCATCCCATTGGTGATGTTATAACATGGATAATGAATTAGTTTCTATATCATTATAAAGTCTCAGTGTGGAGCTGATTCCTCGCTTCACAACCTCTCAGTTGTTTGTCACAGCGCTCTCTCTCCTCTTTTTCCTATTTTCCTCTCGCCTCACACAAACACGAACACTTCCTGTGCAGCCACAAAAGAGGCGGCCTGAGAATAATGACTTCCCTCGTGCCTTTCTCGCTTTTAATCTTTCTTTTTTCTTTCTCTCTCCGTTCTCTCTCTCCATCCTCAGCATTTCCCTCTCGACTGGAATGAAAACAGGCAGCTAATTGCGTTTCTTATTAAAGAGGTTTGTCACGGTTGCATTTGAGTTTCGAGTCTTTCAGATGATCTTTTAACTTTGGAATCGCATCCATCATGAAACATCGTCACCTTCATCAGAATATAAACACTTCGAAATCTAAACGTTATTTAGGGTTTAAAGGGATAGTTCAACATTTTGTCCAATTGGCCCATTGCCATAATCCCTATAGTCATAGCAGTAGGTTCGTTACCTTTAATTGTCGGTGCAAGGTATTTTTAGAACGGCGGAGCAGAGCCGTGAGCTGCTCAGAGCTACGCTACGGAGGCTACTGGGATTTCTTGGTTTCCCTCATCAAACTCATCAAATACACAATCCAACAACTCTACAACGCTCTGGTGGACAAGTTGTGACCTGCACATTCACCACGCTATGAGATAATAACACAACGTTACCAGACAGATTTCTTTTAGAGGCAAATCATGTAAAACCACTGATGCACGTTGCCTTCAGGGGCAGTTTTTCAGCAAGCAGTCTCTGAATTTACTTCGAAAACAACTCTGTGTGGTAACGTTGTGTTATTATCTCATAGCGTGGTGAATGTGCAGGTCACAACTTGTCCTCCAGAGCGTTTTGGAGTTGTTGGATTGTGAATTTGATGAGTTTGATGAGGGAAACCAAGAAATCCCATTAGCCTCCATAGCGTAGCTCTGAGCAGCTCACGGCTCTGCTCCGCCGTTCTAAAAATAGCTTGCACCGACAATTAAAGGTAACAAACCTACTGCTATGACTATAGGGATTATGGCAATGGGCCAATTTGCCAAAAATGTTGAACTATCCCTTTAAATTCTGGCCAGTTTGAGTGTCTGGACTTTCAAATTTGAATTTCTTCTCCTTTTTTCCACATCTGTGAAATAATTACTTCTTCAAATTTTTCCATTTCTTTACTTTTTCTCCTTTCCAATTTCCTCTCAGTCGGCTCGTCCTTGTCCTCCAGGTATCTCCGTCTCTCTCTCGTCTTTCCTTTCTTTCTCACAGTCTTAAAACAGGGTCAAATAACAACCAACCCCACCTGGTTTAATAAGATGTCCTTAAAAGAGAAAGAAAAAAAGAAAAAAACACTGGTTCTCTCTGTGTTTCTCAGAGCTCCTGTCGCAGGAGCAGTTTCCCTGACAATATTGTGAGCGGATTAAGGTTGGAGGTGAGGGAGGGGGAGAAAAAAGGGGGGAGGAGGAAGAAACTCATGGTAATAAATAAGCCCCTCACTCTTAAATCCTCCCTGAACTCCAGACCCTCAGACTTATTACTGCACATCCACAGCTTCCTCCTTCCTCAGCGCCCACGAGATACTGTATATAAGAGGATGTCGTGCAATATTTAACCATAACCAAAGATTTTATATTAAATCTGTTGCTGAATTTGTGATTGACTTCTCTCAATGTACCCAAAGCAAACCTACCCCCCCACCCCCCCTTCCTCCCTCCACCGTCTCTCCTCGAGACACAGGAGCCCAGAGAAAAATGAGATCTGACATGTTTAAGTAGAAACAGATGAGAGTCGGGGACGAGGACGGGTTGGGGGAGTCAGGAGGGAGGGAGGGAGGGAGGGGGGCTGAGGAGACGATAGCAGCACCATTACAGGCGGCAGCGGCTGGATATAGTATACATTTGGTTGGGATGTTTGACCGGAGGCGGCGGGCAGCAACAGGGTGAGGATAAAGAGAGAGACAACAGATGAAAGAAAAGTTTGCAAAATAAAATAAAAAAAACAGACTTTATATTCTTTACTTTACTTTTCATTCCTGTACAAAGCAACTTTTGCACAATTTTCCTGAGCCATTAGAAAAGCAAGAACACCGGTCACTGAGAAACGGGCTTGTTAAACATGTTGCTGCAGTAAAACAAAATGAAAGGTGAAAAAAGCTCAAATGTGACAACACCTATTAAAAACCTGTGAAAACCTCAGTATAATGGTATATAATGCTTTATCTTCCTTCTCTAGACATGTACATTTTTGTCTGAGGTGAATGTTTTGTTGCTGATTTTGCAATTTAAAGAAGAAATGCCAACTCTAATTTCTATCTCTGCACATAGTTTCAACTACAGCTGCTGAAAATGAATGTCATACACTGCAGGGAAGGTAAAGAGGGTTGAAACATGAACTTGGGAACAGAGAAGGACTGAGTTTTTTTTTTAAAAAAAGGAGGTTTGGAGGAATAATACGCCTCTGTTTCCTCTGGACGGATTAACGCTGATGGTCCAGGGTGATAAGTGTAATTCAGTAATGTCAGTGTAACGCACCAGAGTGGAGGTTCAAGCCACTGAATCCAATTAAAGTCCCGTCTTCACCGCCATTAAATCCACTTCTCTCTGCACTGATGTAGTACAACTATTTTTGACTGTTTTATTTAGTCTCCTCATATGGCATCCATGCAACGGCTAGTGTATACTGGAGTTGTTGGGTTGTGTATTTGATGAGTTTGATGAGAGAAACCAAGAAATCCCATGAGCCTCCGTAGCGTAGCTCTGAGCTGCTCGCGGCTCTGCTCCGCCGTTATAAAAACAGCTTGCACCGACAATTAAAGGTAACGAACCTTCTGCTATGGATTATGGCAATGGGCCAAATTGCCAAAAATGTTGAACTATCCCTTTAATTAATCGCATCTTTTGTGCAGCTCTACACGTAACGTTAGCTCCTGTTGGCTAACATTAGCTAGATTTGGCTAATAACGTATGCTAATAACATTTGGCTAATGCGTTGCTTAACGTTAGTTTCACCGTCAGTGACATCACAGCTAGGCCACGCCCACAGTCTGTGATGGCAACATAAAGGATTCGTCATTCACTTTTCTTCTTTCTTCTATCCTTTTTCTTCTTCTCCTCCTCCTCTCTCTTTCTTCATCTTCCCATTGTTTCTGTTTCTCATCCTCCTCCATCTTTCCTCCTCCACTGCCACAATAAAAATTTCTCATTCTGGGTTTTTTTTTCTTTTTTTTCTTTTTCATAACTCCACTTCATATCTTTTATTTGATTCCATTTTGTTTTCATTTCACTTTGCGGTCTCTTTCTCCCTCTCCCTCTCTTCCTCTTCCCTGAGCCCTGAGCCACAGCCCACTCCCTCCTTCATCATCATCATCTTCTTCTTCTTCTTCTTCCCCCTACTCCCTGTAAACACACTCTTGCCTGCAGGACACACACACACACATACACATATTCAGTAAGGAAGCTACACATAAACACACGCTCTCTCTCCTCCAGAGCTTCATCCCACAGCAGATACTGAAGCTGGAGTATAATCCCTAAAAGGAGTGGAAAGAAGGAGGAGAGCAGCATCCTCCTCTCCTTCTGTTTATCACATTTCTCTCTCTCTCTCTCTGCTCTCTGACTGATCACTTTGCCTCTGGATTTGCCCCTGCAGCTCTGACCAGCTGGTTTCTGCATGGGGGTCACGGCTGGAAAAACATGCAACACAACCTCACATTCATGTTTTTCAATATTCAGATCTCCGGAGTTTGTTTTTTGTTTTTTTCTCTCTCATCATGGCTCAGAAGAGGAGATGCTGCGTTCAAGACAGAAATTCCTGCAGAGGAAACTCATTCGGAGAGAAGAGCTGCCTATCAATAACATCGATTTTAAAGTTCACTTTCTTTTGTTTAAGCCTGTGCATATTCTCATTTGTCCAGGTCATCATCGTTGTCCCCAGAGAAATTTAAGTCAGAAGCAACTGGACTTGGTTATTTGTCTGGGAGGAGAAAGGCTGTGAAGGACCTTTATAAACATGGTAAATAATAAGAAACAAGAAGAAGAAACAAAACAAGAAACGAATGTAAGAAGCAAGAAGACAACAAAAAGAAGGTGGAGCAGAAGACAACAGAGAAAAAGCGAAAAGACGGAATAGAGGAAGGAGGAGGAAGAAAGATGATTAAGAAGGAAAACGGGCAAGAAGAGGAGAAAATAAAAGAGAAGAAAATGAAAAAGAAAGATTAATATTATATGGTTCATATAATGATATTCACAGCGGGAAGTAATAATGTTAAAATGCCTGGAAAACCATAAACAGAGAGAGGGCGATGGAGGAGAGGAAGAGGGTGATTAGAGAGATAGAGATGACGTCAGATGTAAACAAGAGAGGAAGAAGATCACTGTCTGTTTCTCTCTCTCTCTCACACACACACACACAGACACGCCAGCAGGGAAAACGTGTGTTTAGTGACAGATGTCGTCAAAGCACTGATCTCTGCTGCCTCCTAGTGG
Source organism: Decapterus maruadsi (assembly GCA_030347415.2). Lineage (NCBI taxonomy): Eukaryota > Metazoa > Chordata > Actinopteri > Carangiformes > Carangidae > Decapterus > Decapterus maruadsi. Next base: position 8,059,193 of record CM064898.1, read on the forward strand.
CCGAGGCCGGAACTGCAACTACAACACTGGAAATAATATGACACTTCTACGTTTTCACCACGAGCTGAGAGATCAAGAACAACATATTTAACACCACAGAAAATCAGTGAGAGTGAAACTAAACGTCAAAATCCAAGAATCTAATGTTAAATAGTTGGTTTTATTGAGAGTAAAGGTCACACAACTATAAAATAATGACATCTATATACTACTGTGAGGTTATAAGGGAGGTATAAACACATTTTGAGGTGATACTTATTGGAATAAAACTTGCTTTGGGTGGGAAAAAAACTAATGTGTGAGTTGATAACAAATAAACACACTTGAACATCTATTTCTGTCATGTGATACGATCTCAAGGGGAACGACCAGATAAAGCTGCTAGTGCTGCTTTTATCAAGCCAGCAAAAATATATTGTATAGCTCACACAGATATTTACTGATATTAAAAAAACTTCTTTAAAACTGAATTCAGTGAATCCACTATGTGATGTAGAGACGAGCAGCTTCGCCCAGTGTCTGGCAGAAAAGTAGCTTTGCTGATTTATTGGCAAACTGTGCTAAAACTTTTTTTTTCTTAACAAGGGCACAAAAACCAACGCCAGGCAATGGCTCTCAAACACTTATCAGAACAAAGCAAAATAAATCAAATTAACAAACGCAGAGATCTGGACGGATCAATCTGACGCTCAGAACAAACTTGAAGGACATCTGCCCCAAAATCAATGGATCTAAATGAGACACAAAAGCAGAGACCAGAAGTCCAGAGTCCGACCTCGATGGCGCTGCAGGACAGGTGCGCTGATATCATTTCATTGTCACATTTTAAGTTTGATTTGGTGACGGACGCCATCGTGTCCTCCTCAAACATAAAGACGTCCTCTCTCTGTCTCCCTCTCGCTGCAGCTGGACCAGACGAGGGACGACAGAGGAGAGCAGCACTTTAAATCATTTGCATGTGAAGTAGACTGGCACTCACATCAAAACGTAGACGCACACACACGCAGCGTTGTGTGCGAGCAGACGAGCATGTGAGGCTGATTACAGAACGTTTACTGCTGAGGCTTGAGAGAGGGATGATGAAGAAGAAGAAGACAGAGTAGGAGGATGGATGGATGGATGGATGGAAGAGGGTAAAAAGTAAAAGAAGGGAAGAAGAAAAGAGATAATCATTAAAATGAGAACAAGTAGGAGGCACTTCAACAAAGAGACTACGGTGTCCCTGAAGGCCAAGAAGGTTTGGTCCAAACCACAGCAGCTCAGGCTCAAGTCGCAACTGAACATCGAACAACAACTTCCAGGACGTTCATCGCTTGCTAATGTCTCCTAGAAACACTTCCTGGTTGTTTATTTGCATGTGTTTACTTAAGCTGGAGTGTTTTGAGCTCTCAGGGCCACCGTAGGAAGAAAAAAAACAGGAAGAAAGGTAGTAAGAAACGAAAGAAGAGAAAGATCATGGATGTATAATATTAAGAAAGATACAGGTGAAATTCAGAGCTGCTCTGAATGAGTGCGCCCCCCGCTGGCCTGACTGTGGAGGTGCACGCCACCACAACAACATGCACTGACTGCTGGGATCAAATAATGATAATAACACTAGATTTATAAAGTTACACTGAGCCACAGTGTCGTGTTGTGTTCACGGAAGAAAAGTTTTTCTAGTTATCACGTTGTGGTTTTGATTAAATTTTAATTTTCACTGAATTAATCTGAGTTGTTGAACCGAGTCCTCGTAATGAAAATGAATGAAAATGTTTAATAGCGTACATTGTGCTTGAGCTGTGGTTCAGGAGGTGCCAGTGACAAAAAAGAAATCAAAAGAGTCCTACGATAAAATAAAGTTAACGTGTCGTTGACGTTTGACCTTCAACACCGGTATGAGCATTTACTGAAAACTAAAACCGACTGAATAAACCGTTGACACATTAAACCTTGAATGACCTTCAGTGTGAAGAGAAAAACTGCAGCGTCAGAGAGAGAAACACAACACACAAGTCTGTCATTGTCAGGCAGGCTGGTCGTCTGAGTCACACACACAGGAAACTTCCAGATGGGCAGCATTCCCCACAAACCCGTTCAATGAGCCACAAGTATTAATTACACACACACACAGACACACACAGACACACACACAGTCGGAATCATTACACAATGACACACTTACTCGGAAAATCTGTTTTGACATTTAAAGCTGTGAGTGAATGTGATGTAACAGTGACACACACACACAAACCGAAACCATAAACACACACGTAGCCGACTACTTTTCACATTGCAGCGCCCACTTTAAAATCTACAGTGGTGGCCTGAAGCAGACACACACACACAGACGGACACACACACGCAGGCTAATAGAGCGGCTGATGAGTGACACATTCCTCAACTCAGGACTACACTCTCATTTTCTTCTCGCCCTCCGTCCACCAACGCCTCCTCCTCCTCTGCTTCTTCCTTTTTCTCTCCGTCGCGTCTGCACGAATCCACTTATTCTTTCTCACTTTCAATCTCATTAGCTCAAAGTTTTTTCCACAATGTCGTCATTTTCATCTCCCTTTTCTTCCATTGTTTTCATTTTTATGATTTCAGTTTGAGTCAATAAAAACATGTTGCCAGTAGCCCATTGATTAGATTGAATTAACAGATCGAAATGTGGACATTTGCTTTGAGGGGATTCATGACTGTGCAGCTAACAGGGTGCTAGCGTTAGCAGCCTATAGCTTAGCATAGAAACAGGACGCACGACTACTGCCAAAGTGATATAATGACATGTTAAATATCAACTGTAAAGATAAAAGTGTAAACAAGTTGTGATTTTACAAGAGAGATGTCTGCTGTAGAGCCAGGCTAGCAGTTTCCCTTCGTTTCCAGTCTTTATGCTAAGCTAAGCTAAGCTAAGCTAGCCACCGCCTCGCTGTGACTCAGCACTTTATTTACAGACAGAGAATCAGTGTGTTTCCTAAAATGTCCTCAAATTAAATGAGTTTTTCAGTAAAACTTTGTGTTTCACAGTCCTAACATCCATCTGTCTTCACTCATATCATCTTTTTATCTCGTTTTCTCTCCTCCCTGACCTCCCTTTTCTCTCTTTCTGAGTTACACTCATTCACGATTTTTTCCATCTCTCAGACTCTGCCTCTCGTCTTTCCTCCGCCTGCCCTCCTTCCTCTCGTCTGTCCACTGTCATCTGTCATCACAAGACAATCTGCAGGAGGAGAAAGTGAAACGGGGAAGAAACAAGACAAAGAAGAAGTAGAAGCAGAAGACTGGAAAAGACAGAAAACTGTGACAGAGATACTGTAGAAGAAGAGAGACGGCTCGACAAACAAAACAAATCTGACGTCTGAGAGGTGAAAGAGACAGAAACTCAACTCACAATCTGTACAAACCAATCTGTCCTGACGCAAACACACACACAGAGAGTCTTTAATTTAGACGTAATTCCTGGCCCACAGGCGTAGCTATGTAAACAACCACAGGATCTAGAACAAGGGATGAGACGATAGCATCACAGGACGCTGCTCAGGAAACAACGGGAACGCCATGAGAAAGCAGATTTAAAGTCTTAACCCAAAAAAACTTTGAAATTAACATTTTATTGGTTTGTCTTTTGTTTTGTTTTTAACTCTACGTTTAAAATACAATATTGTAGCCTAAGTCTATGAAATTTGATTAGGAAACTGTACAGCTAGGCCTGACAAAGTAAATTAATACACAACACTACATGGAAACAACTAGTGAATACAAGATTTTTTTTACGATTCAATGCCAATGATTCATTACAACACAAAAAGATTCAATAATCATATGAGTCCACAATTCATTAAAAATGAAAATACATAAAAAGATCCAATAAGACGCAAGTCAATTGATTCCAAAAAGCTACAATATAATAAAATGTAATTCAATTTGATTAAAAAAAATTCATTACAATCTGTTTATTTTATGTTACAATACATTACGATTTATCACGATGCAACATGATACGACCTGTTATATTGTAAGTCGTGATGATGCAACACGGGTCATTACAATACAATTCAAGTTGTAACTTTACGTTATAATGCGATACGTTAACATATGATACGATTCATTAGGTTTAGCCATTAGGTTTTCGACGTTACTCTGCAATACGATGTAATAAACACAATACAATATCTTTGTTTCCAATATGTAGCCTAAATAACCAGTATCATCACGTCCTATAAAAACCACATACTCCACATCCAAAACGTTGATTTCTAACTAATATGTTTATACTTTTCCACAACATTTATCAAAGGTAATATAAAAATTACAAAAATATAACACAAATCCAGTGGGTTTCATATAGAAAACTTATTCAACAACACCGTCTCTCTCCTGAGGAATCTACATCTAATTCTCCACAGACTGGGAATAAAAACTGCAGAAAACTCTCGACAGAACAAAAAAAAAAAACAGCTCAACGACACTTTAATAAAGTTATTTCCTCGGAATAAGTGAGACAAATATATTCACGTACAGCTGCCGGGGGGGGGGGGGGGGGTCTGGCGGAAAACACTCGGAAATTTAACCAAATGTGCTGAATCATATAAAAACCTGAGCTGAGGGAAACACTTTAATTAAGACTAAAGTGTTTTTCTCCCTCTGCAGAACAACAGACTGATGAGGAGGATGAGAGCGGCGCTATCTGGGCCAGCAGCTGCCTGCAGGCTGCACGCACATACACACACACACACACACACACACACACAAACACACACACACATACACACAGCATCATCCAGGTGGTGTCCTTGAGCAAGGCACTTAAAGTCAAATTTCATCCAATATTTGTCTTGTGCAAATCAAACAATTAGTCTTCACGGTAGATTCTGTGCAGGGAGGTGAGTTCACTCATATTAGATCCGATGCTCGAGTTTAATGGTGCAGTTTCACAGAATAAATAAGACGACTTGTGCTGCAATATGTTCTCCTCAAAATATAGTTAATGTCAGACTTATGCACATTGATGCTGCTATTGAATTTACTATATGCAGATTTTATAGCCTACATGTTTCTATTATTGTTTTTTTCTGTATATAATCAAATTAGCATTTTCTACAGCATGTACAGTTACAGTTTATATATAGGTTTTTATTGTCGTATTGCCTCTTTCCTCTTGTTTACAGATGTGGCAGATGTGTGGTTCATGTGAGGTTGAAAAACCAGGATTTTAAATCTTTCATTTGAATGCCTCATAACGAGTCCTTCATTAGTTTGTTTGGTGGAAAACAGACACATCTGTTCGCACAGTAACAAAAGAAACTGAATATGTACTGTATAAATGATCAAAAAGCTTCTTTTAATGCTGCTTTAAACAAATCTAAACCATGGACACTTAAAACATTCATACTTTATCACTGTTATGTGGCGTTCACTGACCCGGCCTCTTTTATTTTGCTACAGAAACCTATAAAATATATGTTTGTTTGTTTTTTTACATATCCATGATGTGTTTGCTGGTAGCTCCCGTCTATATTTTCCTCTTCCTCCTCCCATCTGCTTTGTGTTTTTTTTTCTTTTTTACGCCTTAACGCCTCAATAAACTTCCATGTTTGTGTCAAAACCAACTCGGTGGATAAATCACATCCAAATCAGCACTAATTGGAAGTTGTGTACAAAAAGCATGTGTGTGCGTATAAAGTCCCAGGAGGGGAAGCTTTTCCCGTCGTCCCACTGAGACACGGAGAGAGAGAGACGGATGGAGGGAGAGGATGTGTGTTGTATGCACAGGTGCTAAGAAAATGTGACTCTGATACCACAACACTATGGCAACAGTCTAAATGTCAGGCCTGTTTCCTTCTACTTCACTGCCTTCAGCTCCACCAGACCCCCCAGGCTGAGGAGAGTGCACGTGGTTGCATGTGCACGTGTGAACGAGTGTGTGTGTCTGTACCGCAGCTCATGAGCAGAAATGGTTGACAACACAAGCGTACAGTTTTCGAAAGCTGAGAAACTTCTACGAACGACGTGCAATGAGATTAAAGAGCCGTGAGTCAGTCTTGTTCTTGATGATGTCACAATGTCACATGTTTGTATTAAAGATAAAGAGGTAAATAAACATGAATCAACGCTCTCCTGACGTCAACTTGTCACACACACGTCTCTAAGGTGTCGGCTTCATGTAATAGTGCAGGTTTACTATAGCGCCTATACTGTACGCTGGTGTGGCGACAGCAGCCAGAATATCATTTCACTGGCAACATTACCTTTGGTATTTCCTGAGGATAAAGTGGAGCTCGTGCTCGCGCCGGAGCTCCACAGGAATCTGGCCAATCAGAGGAGAGTGGGCTCTTTTAGAGAGAGAGAAAGGAGGGGGCTTAAAGAGTCTGTAGCTACTGTAACGTTGCCTGTTTCAATCAAAGGAGCTGCACAATAAAGCAATAAATATATTAGTTTGAAATGGAAAGATAATGAGGAAGTGGATCTTGTTGACTTTCAAAATAAAGCACTTTTAGGTGCATGATTAAATCAGACTGTGAATAAAGATGGGTGTAGCCTGTAGCTGTCGTCATCTTGTCAACACCTGTCGCTCAAAGCAGCCTCTCCCACAATTACGCAGAACTTTAAATCCTTAACAAAAACAAATTAACATGAGTCATTAGATACAAATGCACCTACTGTGGCTACAGGAAGGAGGAAATCAGCTGCAGAGGCAGAAAACTGTCTTACCTACCAGGCTGTAAACAGGTTAATTCCTAAATTGGGACACTGTTGGAGATGCACACTCTAGTGGTCAGGAGAGGAACTGCAGCTTCAGTTTTAAGGCTCTTTGATACATTTAAATCAAATAAACTTTGGGAAAATCAGCGACGATATGACTTGTTTGGTTGTGACGCAGCCAAAACAGCCAATCATTAGAACTTGGTGCTCTTTAAAGGAGACATATGATGTCAATTTTCCACAAATTAAAACAGTCCCCAAGTGTCTTAAAGACATGTCTGTTACATGTGACATGCTTTGGTCAAAATACCCCAAGGATCAAACATCACAGCTCTGTTTTCATCCGGTCAAAACAGCCCCGTTCAGAATGGCTGGTTTCAGTGCCTGTCCCTTTAAATGCAAATGAGCCACTTCTTGCCCCGCCCCCTTCTACTGGTACCAGGTAGGCTATTATGCTAATTCAAAAACTAATTATATCATTGTTAGACAACAGAGGGAAGCATATCATTCTCATATTTTGGGGGCGAGGATATCATATGTCCACTTTAACCTGTGGTGAAATCAAAACCACACCAGCATATCATTCACGCAGGATATCACCAAGATGAAAATGAGCTACGATACAACTAGTTTGGTTGTGACGCAGCCAAGAAAGCCGATCATGAGAACTTTGTGCTCTTTAATGTGAACACTGAGCTTGGCCTCGCTGCACTTGACCAGCAGTTCGGGGTCACTCTTACACTCTTACAAAATCATTGTGCTGCAACATCCTGTGAGAACAAGTTGTTTTCCAGGCTCTCCGGCGACACAAGTTGTAGAAAACACGGACAAATAAGCTCATTTTAAAAACTTCCGGGCACATTTAAATGTCAAGCCAGTGAAGACGGCGGTGGCGGTGGTGGCTTCGCCGTCGTCTTCGGGAGCCGTTCCAGTCCAGACACAACAAAAGAGCCAACAGAGAGGAAGACGGAGAGCCGATCTGATGAGTCAGGCTCCTTCTCTCCTTCTGCTTTCTGTTTGAAAACCTTTCAGGAAATCTGCTCCGGGCTGAAAAGCATTTCTAGGTGCATTACAGAACTGTCCCCGCGAGCAGACGGTCTGAGTGCCCCCGTCTGGACCGGGCCACGTGAGCGCCGGCTGCACGGCGGACCCTCGGCCGGCCCGCGGCCTGTTGGCGCTGACAGAACACCAGCTTGTTGTGTTTCCTTTCACAGGGCAGAGCAGGACTTTACGTCCCCAGAGGGCATTTGGTCAAAAGATTTTTATGACTCACTTTACTTTCTCGAAAATGAAAAAACACTTGAGTGACTCTTTTTACTCAGAGATTTTTACTTCAAGGTCTCCGACGGCGCTGAAGCTTTCCCGATGCCCCTCACTTGTAAGTCACTTAGGATATAAGCGTCTGCCAACTGAGTACATGGAGAAAAAATAAAAATAAAAACTTCAGATTAAAGCTGCAAGATGCAAACTTCCAATCCTCGTTTTTCCTTCAACCAGAACAACGACTCTGTGGATTTGTCCCAATTCAGGTCCAACCAGCAGATTCCCAACATTCATTGCACTTTGACGGCAAGTAACGCAAATAATCCAAAAGGGATTCAAATATTAACTGTTAGGACTGGGTTTCAGTTCATTATCGATACCCACACACCAAGTATTGATCTTTTTTTATCACGTAAAACGCAAATATAGTTTTTTACTTTTTACGACTTTTAAAGCCCGAACAGACTGAGAATTTTGTCTCATTGGATGAAACAGATGTTGACATCTGGAGGCCGCACCACCCCCTTCAACTTCAAGCTTCTCTGATTGGTCAAGATCCAACACTTTACATTTCCCCTGGTACCAGAACTTCAATTAGCCATATTCGCAGCGTCGCCATCTTTGCTAAATGTCATCACTCGGGCTGGAAAGACTCAACGCCACCGTCACATAACAATGTCGAGCTATTGAAGCATCTTCCAGGGTGTGCATTGACTATCCACAATTTTACTGCTTTTCTATCTTACATTATAATAGCAAGGATGTGATATCAACATTCATGTTACCGTTAGCCTACGTTAGCTACAACTGCTAACGTATATTTTTAATATTTTTCTATGAAGCTGATACTCTCTCTATTTTTAAAAATTGACATAAAACATTCCTTTTTAATCGTTTATAATTAGGGATCTGAGTATGGCATCTTAAATTGATTTGTTTTTAACCTAGCCTAATTTTATTTTGTTTGTTTGATTGTTTTTGTTTTATCATTGCTATTGTTTTATTGTCGTTGTATTGTATCTTTACTGCCTGATTGTTGATTAATACTGTTTTTAATTGTTTGATGATTTGTTTAAAGCGCCTTGAGATGCATTTTATGTATGAAAGGCGCTATATAAATATTGTAATTATTATTATTATGAAGATGCCGGCTAACATCATTGTTTAGCAATCCCGAGTGGTGAAGGTAAAGAGGTAAAGGAAAGATGGCGACGCTGTGAATGCGGTCAATACGGCTCCAATGGACGTACAGGTGCATCGATATAAGACACATGTTGCACTGACAGCAGCTGAATAATAAGAAGTCTGATTGGATAATGTCTCAATAGCAGCATTTGTGTGTGAGTTCATGCTGTGGGCTGCAGAGAGCGGTGGAGGTTTGTGGGTTTCGGTTATAAATATGGCCACAAAGTCCTGCTCATGGTTTTTATAACACGAGTCGTCTTCACTTCACTCTCATTTCTCCTGAATGACTCTAACGCTCGTGACAGACGTGTGCTGTGCTGTGTTTGTCTTGGCTCCGTCCGTGTGCTCAGTGTACAGTCGTACCAGTCGTGCAGGATTGTTTTACATAACTTCATCGCCAACTTTTAGCTTCTCCCACTGTTTAGATACAGTGAAGGCACCGCCACCGCCACCACCGCTGCTGCTGTGGTGAGTGATTCATCTCCAGGCAGAAACAACCAAATATAGAATTCATTTGTCCCGCAGCTGTGTGAAAACACGTTTTATTTATCTTGGCCGAGTCCACGGGATCCCATAATGTTTAGGATTTTGACATTTTACAACTGTCTCAATTTATCTCCTGCTTTTTATCTGACTAAACTTTTCAAAATAAAAGCTTCCCCGGCTATTCCTTTCTTTATACAGCAACCAAAAGAAAAACGGTGCATATTATCAAGACACTGGACCACACATCCAGATGTTGTTAGAAACAGCTGTGATGCTACACAGCAACTACTTCTGCTCTTCAGCCTCTTTTAGCTCTTTGTTTTGGTTTTTCTGCCACAACTGAAACTGCAACCTGACAAACTTTATTCTCATTATTTCTGAAGTTGTTGATTAATTGTTGTTTAATAAATAAGTTTTTCTTCTAATTAACAGAACAAAACCTTTTATTTCCTTCTAACAGAATCAATCAAAAGCATCAGTGTCTCTACAACATGCAGCCAAACAAAGACTAAGGATCAATAGCACTGACTGACTGATCGATCCACAGGTGTCACCAAACAACACAACTGTTCACTCATTCAACACAAACACAGACACACACGTGCGCTACCTTTAAGGAAATGCACTCTGAAGGAAGTCTCCATCTTCTCCTCCTCCTCCTCATCGCCCCCCCTCCTCCCCTGTGCCGGAGAACGCCTCCTTTTCCAACGCATCCTGCAGAACTATCTATCTATCTATCTATCTATCTATCTATCTATCTATCTATCTATCTATCTATCTATCTATCTATCTAATCCTATCGTTTGTCTGTTACTTTGTGTGGACACTCTCCTCCTCTCTGTCCGTCCACTTGTCCGTCCTCTGGCTTTACTCCCCCCTCTCCTCCTTTCCTGTCTCATCTCTCTCTCTTCACCTCTTTGATTATACTTTCACTCACTTTCTCTGCCTCTCTCTCTCTCTCCCTCACGTGGTCTCTCTCTCTCTCTCTCTCTTGCAATAAAACCAGCAACAGTGACAGTTCACATGATAGCCCCCAATCCCTGTGTGTGTGTGTGTCTGTGTGTCTGTGTGCCCCTCGCTCACCATGCTGCAGCTAGTTCTGCTGCGTCAGCCTTGACAACACACACACACAGTCAGAGATAACACAAAGAGGCAAAACACAAGGCAATAGATGCCACACATATAAAAACACAAGCAGAGATAAAACACACACACACACACAGCCTTTCTATTCAGTCCACTTCACTTTGTTCCTCTTGCCAAGTCACTGCCTGTTATTAATAAGAATAAACTTTATTTATACAGCACTTTTCAGACAGCAGGTTTTAATGAGAATTAAGTCAATAATTAACAATAATTGAGGATAATTAATAATAATTATCCAAAAAATAATGAACCCTACTCTTCTTTTAGCCACAGTAACTGTCTAGTCATGAGGTTAATAGCATAGATATGAAGACGACAGAGTCAAAGAGCTGATGAACAAACTCCAGGTTCAGATAAAACTCTCATATTATGGCATACAGTATTACAGTATTCATATTTATTTTTTTAAGCCACTTTAAGTCGGGCCTTTCTGGACAATATCAATGTTTTCTTTAGTCTCATCTGCCTAAAATACCATATGTGTCCATTTAAAGGGATAGTTCAACATTTTGGCAAACTGGCCCATTGCCATAATCGCTATAGTCATAGCAGTAGGTTTGTTACCTTTAATTGTCAGTGCAAGCTATTTTTAGTGCGGCGGAGCGGAGCAACAGGCTGCTCAGGGCTATGCTATGGAGGCTAAGGGAATTTCTTGGTTTCCCTCATTAAACTCATCAAATACAAAATCCCAAAACTCCAAAGTGCTTTTGTAGACACGTTGCGACCTGCACAACCACCACGCTATGAGATAATAACGGAACGATACGAAACGGAGCCGTTTTCGAGGTAAATTCATGCAAAACCGCTGATGCGCGTTGCGTTCAGGGACAGTTTTTCAGCAAGCAGTCTCCGTATTTACCCTGTATTTACCTCGAAAACGGCTCCGTTTCATATCGTGTGAGTTTAATGAGGGAAACCAAGAAATTCCCTTAGCCTCCATAGCGTAGCTCTGAGCAGCCTGCTGCTGCGCTCCGCCGTACTGAAAATAGCTTACACCTACAATTAAAGGTAACGAACCTACTGCTATGACTATAGCGATTATGGCAATGGGCCAATTTGCCAAAATGTTGAACTATCCCTTTAAGTCAATAATTAACAATAATTGAGGATAATTAATAACAATTATCCAAAAAATAATGAACCCTACCCTTCTTTTAGCCACAGTAACTGTCTAGTCATGAGGTTAATAGCAAAGATATGAAGACGACAGAGTCAAAGAGCTGATGAACAAACTCCAGGCTCAGATAAAACTCTCATATTATGGCACAGTAAGTCGGGCCTTTCTGGACAATATCAATGTTTTCTTTAGTCTCATCGGCCTAAAACACCATATGTGTCCATTTAACTTGTACATTTTGAACTAATGTGTAATTAATTATAAGACAATCAAGCTCCAGAATGTGTTTAAATCAACTGACAGACATAAATATTATCATATTCCCTGAGCTCAGAACTAGTTCATTAACTTTTAAAGGTCGTTGAAGTGAGAGTTTCAGCAGCAGAGTGAGAGCTGTCGACACTCAGGCAGGACACAAGTAAATAAAGTGTGTGTGTGTGTGTGTGTGTGTGTGTGTGTGTGTGTGTGTGTGTGTGTGAGTGTGCGACAGGGCAGAGTGCCTGCTTCACACAGGGCCCTAATGAACACGGAGGGCACACAGAGGACACACACACACAGAGACACACAAATACACAGACACACAAATGAAGATGGCTTGTTTTCTACTGTGTCAACCCGAGCTGATAAAACATTAAAGTTTGTTAATAAAAACGTTCAATGATTTGAAATTAAAGCATCAGGGAGGAAGGAGCACAGAGGGCATCGACGAGTCTCTTTATATCACCAAGCATGTGTGTGTGTGTAGGGCTGCAACTCACAATTATTTTCATTCTCAATTAATCTTTTGATTATTTAAACGATCAATCGATGAGTTGTTTGGTCAATAAAATGTTAAAAAATGTTCCCAAACCACAAGATGACGTCCTCTAATGTCTTGTTTTGTCCACAAACCGAATAGATATTCAGTTTATTGTCATAAAGGAACAAAGAAACCAGAAATATTCACATTTAAGAAGCTGAAATCAGAGAATTTGCTCTTTTTTTTACAGGACATGAGCCAGTCGACCAATCAGAGCCCTGCTCGTCATCCTGCCTGTTTACTACGTGTTTGTTTTACTGTTTGTTTTCATAGACAACAACAGATTTACTGCTGCGTTCGTGGTTAAGAGCTCGTTTCCCGCGGTGGTCCTGGGGCAGGAGGTAGAAAGCATCGGACAAGCAGCCACCGTGAGATCTGCTGCAGCTACTGGTGAATTCAACAAGGCCTCGACGCAGCTGGACTTTTATCACACTTTCCACTTTCCAGCCATAAAGACTTTGTTTGTGATGTGGTTGGACGCCACATTTTTAACTGGAGTTCTCCGAGACAATAAACCGGCTCGTCCTGTTTAGCGCTGTCCGCCAGGAGCCTGGCTGGTACACAGCCTGGTTTCTACTGATTTTTTATCATCTACACTGCAAAAACTCAAAATCCTTCCAAGAATATTTGTCATATTTCTTGACAAAATGTCTAATTTCTAGTCAAAACTAATCTTTTTCCACTTAAAATAAGACTCATCATCTAAAAATGTACTTGTTTTTAGATAATTTCACTCGTTTCAAACTAATTTTCACTTGAAATAAGTAGAAAAAACTGCCAGTGAAAGCAAGTTTTTTGTGCTTGTAATAAGAAAAAAATGCATTTCAAGTAAAAATATGCTTAAAAGAAGCAAAAAGTGTCTAAACTCACATCTTGATGCAAGGTAACGCAATGCATGCACGAGGCTGACAGACCTGGTGCGAAATTTGATGTTTCCGCACTATTACATGACAGGTGAATATGGCTTTGCACAATTTGTGGTCATATTTCTGTTGTCTTCCCCAAGTGGAGACCGCCAGTATTGCATGTTTTGGCTGTGTCGTGCTGCAACAAGTATATAGGCCTACACAGACTGGCACAGACACAACGCTATACGTGTACGCGTACGTTCGATCAAGCAGCTCATATATCGCGGCCCTAAGGAGGCATTTTAAAATTTGTTGTTAAAATTTGCTCCGGCTATTTTTGATTAAAATTTCTTTCCCACAAAAAAGTTGCTTTAAAAAAAACTCTCAAAGAGGCTAAAACCACGTCTACTATTTCTCCCTCATTGCAAAATCCAGATTCTATGAATATTCATGTGTTTTTTATAGTAAACATGACAATGTGTATGTGTGACCGATGTTGTTTGGTTCGGACTTGCCCTGAGCGAGGATAAACAAAAGAGGCGAATGTATGGACAACCACTGATGTCAACAACCTAGAGAGATCACGTTGACTTGAAGATGGTGATGAGGATGATGATGACGACTTGGACGTAAAAACAACCCTTCCTCCCCGTCAGACACAACATCACACAAATGAGTCATAACTGACACCAATCGTCACGGTGACGACCGGGCGTCAACAGCAGCCGTAGCCGGGTCTGGGAGTTGTTTACAAACAACAAACACTCGCTGTTGATTCACACCACGTCCAAACCGCAGAGCCTCGCGTCTGCCAGGTGGTGGACACACACACACACACACACACGGGGACTCATCAGGGTGTCCGTGTCCATGTGTTGAGCATCAGAACTGTGTGTTCTCCTTGACTGAAGCTCGCTCCCGCTGCCTCCTCTCCAACACGCTTTGCCAATAAATGTTTTTTTTTTTTTTTAAGCTGATGGTGCTGAATATAACGAGGCCTCATCTGCTGCGGAGTCTCACTTCCAACAAAACAAAACAAAACAAAAGACTCACAACTTTAAAAACCTGTATATACACAAGTGGGATCCAAAGGCAACAACGATCCACTGCTGGACTTTGATTTCTTTGAGCTTTGAATCAATACATTTGGTATTAAGTCTGAAAAATGTGTCCAAATATTATTGAAATCCAAAAAGTTAAATGTGTCAAAACAACATTTGTGCTTTTCTTCCCTGCACGTGATCCCAGTTACTCCCTCCACAACAGAGCGATATTCCCCTTTTTCTCTTTCCCATTCTCAAATTCAAGCCTCACGCGCACACACCCACACACACACACTCCGTCCGTCATCTGGAAGTGATTGCGTCCACCATTACAGCATGCCTTGGCCAACGTAAAGCGTGTTGCTGTTGACAGCCAGCCTTTTGTCTGTAACAGCCCTGAGAGAAAAGCTGTGCACAGAAACACATTGATAAAACCAGCTTGCTCTGCACACACACACACACAAACACACACACACTGAAACACACAATACAATCTGTTAACTCACTCATACCCAGAACAACTAGGCTATCAGTCAGTTGCAGCCACAACACATTTCAATCAAAGTGAAACTAAGTGGTTTTCAGTGTTTAACCATCACTAATTGACTAATTAATTAGAAGATTAACTTCGAGCTCACAATCCAAGATGGCCGCTCCATATGTCAACAGTGAATAGAAGCTGAATACTACACTGTTTATCAATTAGTCCTGTTTTTGTGTCATAATATTAGTCATATTGATCAGCTTCTACCTGTAGACAGACTGCTGTGCTGCTTTCACTTACAAACTAGTGCGTTGTTATCAGCTGGTCGTTAGCTAACAATGCTAACAACAACAATAGCTACATTAGCCTACGCCAGCATCAACCACTTGTTTTTGTCATGTAGTTACAGTATTGTGTAGCTTTTACCTGTAGGCATGTTATTGTTGTTGTGATTTGTGATGATTGTGACTACTTACAATATGGTTTAAGCGGAAACGGAAGAGAAGCTCGCTCTCCATGTAAGTGAATGGGAGTCGAAATTTTATTTTGATCCGATTGAACTGTGTCATGAGAAAAATATATGACAATCTACTGAAAGCATCACGTTTCATGCCAAAAAAATCTGCAGTTTGTCGTAAAATGGCAACGGAATAATGTATTTTGTGTGAAAAAAACGCTCTACGGACGACAGATCTGACTCAGATGCAACGTCATTCCCAGCTCCGGCTTCAGAGGTGAATGGAAAACCACATCGCAAGCTAAGAGAGCAGAGGATCATGGGTAACTCACTGAAGTTTGCACACACACACACACATTATTGTGACATCTTCCTCAGTGTGAATGTTGACATACTGCTGCCGTCATAGACTCCACATCTGGAACAATATGCCTCCATTGAGACACACACACACACACACACCTGTGGTATTTGTTATTTTTCCACACAGGATCCCTCAGAACAACCTCCACGTCCTCCGATCTCTACCTTTATCTCACTTTTCACTCCGTCGTTCCTTTGAATTCTTCTCATTTCACATCTTTTTGTTTTGTCTTATAACTCTGGACAAACTCTTTTGTCATGAAGATGTAAACCAGGACGATGGAGGTAGAGATCAGGTTCTCCATGCTCCGGTTTGTGTGGAGTCTTTCCTTCTTCACACTTTTAGAACCAACAAAGTGAAACATCAAACAAAGAAAAAGAAATCAAACTAGAAAATTACATAACAGTCTCCTAAGCAGTTGTCAGTTTCTCCTCCTTTTGATCTTCCCGTCCTTCCTCCTCCAGCAGCTCCCTCCTGTTTTCTTATCTCTCCGCTTCTTCTTCATCTTTCTTTTCTGTCTCCTCTCTCTGTTCCTTCTCTCCCTCCACCTCCCTTTCATCCCTTCTTCTTCTTCTTCTATGGTTTCCCCTCCATTTTCATCTCACTCCCATTAATACTGCACATTCAAAACTCGCAGACGGCGCCGCTCCCCAGGGGAAGAACATAAGACTGCAGGCTCAGACAGAGCGTGCGTGTGTGTGTGCATGCATGTTTGTGTATGTGTGTGCGTGCATGTGTGTGTGTGCACTGACATAAGAAAAAGAAAAACTACATGTAGTTCACAGCAGGACGACTGGAGGGCGAGAGACGCTGGAAGACAACACAATTTACACACAAAAACACACACATTGTACTTCATGGATCCCATACAGAAGTATACAATAGCTCTGGGCGGTTTCCATGGCAACTTGTCTGACCAAAAATATGCAGTGGAAGGAGGTAAATATGACTTACATAAAGAGAGAGAGTGAAAAGTTTTATCCCTTTGGCTGTAGCCTGTATGTGTGTTACTCTACACACTTTGCACAAACTTCACATGAAGTTTTCTCACTGTTTGCAGTAGGCTACAGCTGTGTGTGTGTCTGTGTGTGTGTGTGCGTGTGTGTGTGCAAGAGGAAAGGACTGTCGGGCTCGCGGCCAAGTCAGGAAGTTGTTAGCAGGTTTTCTTCTCCGTCTCTTTTACCTGAATCTACAATTCACTCTGGTTTTTCAGAAGAAGAACGGCACTCCTTCCCTCCCTCTCTCTCTGGTACATTTTCCTGTTTTTGCACACAGACACACACACACATATGCACACGCACACGCACAAAGACCCACACTCCACCTTATTCCTCTTTGTGGGTAATTAATGGTCGAGTTGACCACAGAAACCACTGAGGGGCCCACGGTTCCACCTCCACCTAATTCCAGCTTCACTAACTAATCACACACACAGAAAACTGAGCATGTGCAGACACACACACACATACACACAAGAAAAATGTCTCACACACATACACATACGCACACACACACTAACTCTGAAAACACAAAGCAGCAAAGGGGAAATACTAACGGCTCCAACAGAAACATTAAATGCACTACATCTACTATGGTTTCTCACTGACCTTGAAAACACACTCAAACACACTTGGTTACACACGCACACGCACACACACACACACACACACACAGTGATTTATTTCACAGACCTTCTGAGAATTACAACTGAATCATTGAGTCTCCTCCAGTCGACCATATGGGAATGTGATGATACAGAGAAAATATCAGATCGATGCGTCACGTCGGTTCAAACTCTTGTTTGTGAACGGAGAAGAAACAACTGAGCTTTCACAACTCAAACTAATTCAAACGTGCGCTCCAACGAGACGATCCTGCAGATCTATTGAAAGATATCCGCCCTAAGGTAAGGTAAATAGTCTCTAAACTCTAATAATAGGCTTAGAAATGACACAATATGACATAATGACACGTATTCGGATCCAACGACTGTATCAGCAGGACATCGTCCCTCAACAATCACTATTGGCTTTAGAGAAAGATCACATTCAGGGTTCAAAATAAAGCACTATGTTAATTTTACAGCTTGTTGTCAATATGTTCATGTATTCAAGGTCACAGCTTGATCATTTTCAGATTGCTGCTTTAAAATGTGGTTTCAAACAACAGGCCGCAGTATTTTTTAGTTTCAAACAACAGGCCACAGTATTTTTGACTATTCTCTATTCTGACTATTGGTGCCAACTTTCAGCTCTCTCCTGCTTTAAAACAACGGATAGACTACATGTCTCAACAATAGAAAAGGTTACCAGAGATTAATCAACACTGACACGAAAATTTTCATTGAATTTGACGCTGCAATTTCCTCCATCTCCAAACTTCCTTGTGGTGTACCTCAGGGGTCCATTCTGGGTCCCCTTATTTTTCCTATTGGAATGACATGATTAGATCTTGTTCTACAAACTTTTGTTTTCCGATAGTTGTTCTTTAGATATGAAGTGATGGATGCCATGCAAATTCCACCAATTTTATGAAGATAAGACGGAGATTATTATTATATTCGCCTCATCGTGCCTGGGAGTAGAAATAGCGTAATGTTATGCAAAAGTCTTGTTTTTCTCTAGTATGCAACCCCGGTGCCGACCCTAGCCCCCAACCTTAACTCTAGCCCATACATACCTTACTTTCAACCAGTCTGAACTACAGAAACTCGTTATATTCTGCACCATATTAAAAAAAAACACAAAATCAGCTGCAATTAGTCCAGAATAGGCTGTGAATAGGAGTCTAACGAGAAGAGAGTGCATTAGGTCAGACTCAGCAGCCTCTCATTGGCTTCCCACTGCCTCCAAAAAATGTTTTAAAATTCTTTTTATTACATGCAAAATATCAACTGGATCAGCTTCTTTTAAATGGGTCACAGCTGCTCTGACCATTAGTTTTTTTCTTATCAAACTTTAGAGATGATTCAACAGGCAACAAGACGTTGACGGATGGCAACAAGCAGCCCAAGCCAGAGAGAGAGTCAACAGGTTGAGCCTTTGAAATGAACCTTTCTGGTTGAATTAGATCGTTGAACATGGTCGAAAGAGGAAATGAAGTTTCCAGATTTGCTGAACGCTATAAAAAAAAAAGAGGGCAGCATCTAAATCTTTACTGTCGTCCTGTTTCAAGGAGACATTATTGTTATGATGAATAATTCCACTTTATTATGAGAATCTGCAAATGAGTCTGGCTTTCTGGTGATTTGGCAGCTCTATATATTTCACAAAAAATGTAAATCAGATTATTTTAAAAAATGAAAACATCTTTCTCCTGCGGTGTTTTGGGAGCAGTGGCGGGAAGTTCCTCTGCACCGCCGCCACCACCACCACCGCTGCTGCTACTGCTGCTGCCTCTGAATCACTGCCAGTAGGAAGAGTGAGTGATGGTGGAGGAGGAAGAGGTGGAGGAGGAGGAGGAGGAGTGAACATTTTGACACTGAAAAAGATTTCTCAGACCACAGCTTGCATGTGTGATAAAAACCCTCTGTGGTTTAAGAGAACATCTCCAAAGTGAAAGCCAGGATGTCTTAAGTCATCCATCTCCACTGAACACTTCAGTGTGTCGGGTCAGAGCCTCAATTTATCTCCAAACATCGGCTCAAAAAACAAGTTTTTTAAGAAGGACTACACGTCACTGGCTGTTAAAGCATGATGAGATGTGTTGGAGGATGGAGACCGAGGGGGGGGGAAGCAGTGAGAGAGGAGGAGAAGGGGAATTACAGACAGAGGGGCCAACAGGGAGGGATACTGAGTCATGAGGTTGACGTCCACCCGTGGGAACGAGGGAGGATGGGGGGAATTAGAGAGAGAGAGAGAGAAAAGGAGAGGGAGTTAAAGACTTTTTCTCATCAACCATTTGATTTTCATAACAGGCTTTGGAGGGAAATTAATAGGCTAGTATAAAGCAACAAAAGGAAAAGACAGATTTCGGTACAGCTTTAGAAAATCAGTGCAGCAGGAAAAGATTTCCTCATAATCCAAACATTATTCTTACTGAGAGAAAACCTGGCGCCTACATTACCCATAATGCAACTCAACTGCTGAGAATTTGGTCCAAAAACTGAAATTAAATGCACTTTAGTACAACTGGGCACTGGATAACTGTTACTTTGATTGTTGGTTGTTTCATTGATTGATCGTTGGTTGGTTGGTTGATTGATCGGTGGTTGGTTGGTTGGTTGGTTGGTTGGTTGGTTGATTGATTGATCGTTGGTTGGTTGGTTGATTGATCGGTGGTTGGTTGGTTGGTTGGTTGGTTGGTTGGTTGATTGATCGGTGGTTGGTTGGTTGGTTGGTTGGTTGGTTGGTTGGTTGGTTGGTTGGTTGGTTGGTTGGTTGGTTGGTTGGTTGGTTGGTTGGCACAATTTTTCCCAAGTCAGAAATGTCAATGTCAACTTCAGGGAACACTGCAGCTGAAATTTCCAACAGGGAAAACAGTACAAACCAAGAGAAGGAGATGCGTTATACGAGCAGCTGCTAAACTTTTGGTTCTTCCTAACTCCACGTCAACTCATTTTTACTTTCTCAACTTTGTACTTTTTCAGACCCAGACAACAATTGACTCATCCGAGGGGAATCATCAGGCTTTGTGCAGCTCCCTCTGCACCACACAACCCTATAAACACGCTGGAAACATCTGTAGGGAACAGCAGCAAATCGCAATAAATCTTTAAAAAGAGACGTAACATTCGGTGTCACATGTGGTGGTTTCCATGTCATGTGACAGGTACATACAATCACTCGTGCACATCTGTATGTCACTATAGGTGCTTTAAATTGGCCTGTGTACGTCAGTTAGTGATGTCCCTGAACGCCTCCTGAGGAACTTTTAATCCAGGTGTGGAGATGACAGCAGTGAAACTAGTTTTTCCAGTTGTACACTTTGTTCCAGCTGCTCGGCCTCCGAGATGATGAATTTCTCCCTGTATGACGGATGAATGTCGGCAGCTCTACACACACACACACACACACACACACACACACACAGGCTCCCAAAACCACAACTTCACATCTCCAAAGGGGCCAAAAGAAACATTTATTTGGAAAGCACCGCTTGTTGCAAATGAGCAAAATTACAGCGCAGGTGTTAATTCGTGCATAAAATTGCCGTTTCGACTCCACAAACCATAAACACATGAACCACCGACCACATTTCTAACACGCCGACCAACCTGTTGTCATCACCCTTTATTAAGATGGATAATAAATTACACTGTGATTTGAGTAGATTCATCCAGAAACAGTGATGTTTATACATGTCAAAGCAGAATAAGGCTGCCCGGCTCTGCTCCCCAGGGGATGAAACTTAACCATGTTGCACTCGAGGCCACGCCCCCCCAACGCTGATGTCATAGCAGGTGCGTCGTCCTTGACAGCTCAGGGAAAACACCTGCAGTGAAATCACCGAGCGAGATCTGTCCAGAGGTGAAATGTGCTTCTAATTTGTAAACCACAGAGAGCAGCTTCTCTTCCTGTGAGCGATCCACCATCTAAAACATCCTCAGCTCCGACAAAACATTTAACCCTGCGTCGACTCGGACCGAGAACGTTTCGCTGCAAGAAAATCAGAAGGAATGTGTTTTTTCCCAGAGAGAATATACGGTTGGGGGGGAAAAAAAGGCACCAAAAGAAAAACACAAGACTTTGGTTCCCATTCACATACTTGGGATATTCCTGCGCTACTTCAACGGGGTCATCAGCGGCTGACAGAAAATGGCAGGAAATGAAGCCAGTGTGAGAAACAGAAAGCTGCAAATTCCTCGAGCTGAGACCCGGAGTGAGTGACGGCTTCCAGTGGAAAGAAGGACACACACATTGCAAACACACTCCGGTGCTATCGAGCTTTCCGAAAGTGACGACTGACATCCCCTTCCTCCGTATCAGTTCGACTCTTCCTCTGTGGGAAGCCTGTTTCGATCCCTGCAGGGCCTCATCATCGTATCGCCGAGGCCCCTGGAAGCGGCTCATGAGGGACCGGACTCCTGTACAAACTCCGGACCGGGTGGAAAAAACCCCCTCATCAGGGGCCTGGAACATGTGCTGCTTCGGCGTGGCCTTCCTTATGCAACCCTTAGCTTCTCTGTTTCTGGCAGGTGGGAGGTGGGGGAGGTTGTTAGTGGAAGGAAGAGAAGTCGATATCCTCAAACCCCAGAAATCTGAACAGGCCAAACCAAACCAAACCAAACTTTGACCACAGCTGTGGCAGAATCCCAGTCCATCCAGTCCAAAGCTCAGCTGCCATAGTTCAGTCCAGCCTCATGTCTCAAAGACACCACATACAAAATACAATAAAACAGAAACCCAAAGGATCTGGTGCTTTTTAATGAACATAAGATGAGGAAGGGACTGAGGACGGGGTAAGCCAGTTTCAGTTGGCATCTTTTCCACCGAGCTGGTTCCGATACTGGTTCAGAGCCAGTGCCTGCTTAGCACCGGTTCTTTGCTTTTCCACCGCCTAAGCACCGGTTATAGGTCCTTAAAACTGGTTCCAAGCAAGCACCAACTCCTTGCTGGGCTAGAGCTAAGAATTGGTTCCTTCAGAGGCTGGGGACGGGGTTACCTGACCAACAAGACCAGCGCAAAGACATCCAGAGATGTTATCGATACGTATTAAGTTTGTTTATCGATGTAAACACAGTTGAAGCTACAGGCGGTGGCTAACAGCAGCTAACACTCATATCAAAACATATCGCCATCAAAACGTGGTTTCCAGTTGCTTCCTTTCTCCTTTTTTTAAAAAAGTTGGGTTTGGACTGAGAGTTTTCCCTAATTAGACGGTCCGGTCCGGTGTTCAACACCTGCAGGTCAGTTCATAACTGTAGCAGACAGCACAGACAGGAGCAGCTCCTGGATGGCGAGTGACTTTCGGTGGAAATGCAAACTGGTTCTTTGGAGGGACCAGAGTTGAACCAGTTAAGCACCGAACCAGCACCGGAACCAGTTTGATGGAAAAGCGGTGGTTGAGAACATGGCTCATTCAATCCATCAACATCATGTATCCCACCTCTGGACAAATCTCGCTGGTAGCTGTTAAACCTTACCAATTTCCATCCCTAAAGCTGAGAACAATGGTGCATTAGAAAAACGTTTACAGCGCTCCGTCTAAACAGCTCTTTCTTATCTTTTTCCATGCAAGAAGCCATTAAGTGCACATTCAAGGCTCCATTAAGGTTTCTCATGTTAAAATATGTCAGCTGGAGCTAATGTTATCTTAATTTGCTTGCTAGCTAAGGCTGATAACATCTGACTGAAGAGAAAAAAATCAATTCAAGTAGTAGAAGAACGGCCTTGTTTCCATGTGAGTGGTTTTAGGGAAAAGAAAAGTTAACTTGACAGAAATCAATAAGTAGAATTTATGAAAAATAAGGAGCTGAAAAAGTTTTTAAGTCCTTTCAAACATCCAACTTTCCTTCTTCCAACAATCGCTCCATCTGCTCCGTTTCACACTTATATCCCACAAAATGCTGCTTATTGTTTGTAAAGTATTTGGAGCCAACATTTCAAATCTCAATATCATTATCATATTATTGAGCGCAATATTGATTAGTTAGATTATATCCAGAGACTGTTGAGTCAGTAAGTCAACACAATCACTACAGAAAGAGAAACGAGGCAACAACAAGGATACGAGGAAAAAAAAGAGACTGCGAAGAAATGTCACACATGAAAATTACAGCGAATACATAACAAAAAACAACCAGATAGAGACGCACAACAACAAAGAGGCACAAAACGATGACTAAGAGATTCAAGAACAGCCTCTAAAAATACAAAACATCTACAAACAATGCAGCCACGTCTCTCTGATGTCACGTCGTCATCGTCTCTTAAAAAAAAACAAAAAACTTCAGCTTCTTTCACTGAGTCGTGCTCACGCTTGTGTTTCCTCCATCCGGTTTTTCTGGAGCTGGAGACGTTAAATAGTTTATCTTCAGCAACACTGAGCCAGAAACAGGCGGGAAAAGGAGAGAAGAGAGGATGATGATGATGAGTGAGGAAGGCCCAGTCCAACTCTATTGATTATTTAGCCGTGTGCTGCTGCTGCTGCTGCTGCTGCTGCCCACATGTTAGTGATACAGTGATACAGTGGAGCCCACACAGCATTTAGAAAAGAGAAGAAGAAGAAGAGATGATGATGAACACAAAGACAGAGATGATTCTTTTCTCTCTCACACACACACACAGGCCGACAAAACACACACATGCGGACACACACTCTGTAAAGTAAACTGAATGGAGAGCTGCTTTTTGTTTTATCTTTTCTTCCTCTTCTCCTCTTTCCAGCTTCTACATCTGGTCTGTGTTTAGAGGGACTTTCTCTCTTATCATACTGTACAGTACATGCTCTCACACACACACACACACACACAGACACACAGACACACACAGCTGACAGCCTCGTAAAACCCGTGTTCGCAGTCGACGTTGTACTTTCTCCGTGCTCCCACTCGCTCCTTGAGCTTCAACGCAAACACTGAGAAGAACAGCTAAGTAAAAACAGGTCGGTCGGCCGCCACCAGAAATCTCCCATCATGCATTTGGCCTAAACTTCTTCTTATACTTGCACAGAGGAACACGTGATGATGTGTCCCACCTTAAACACCGATCGGCTGCAGAAGGAGCATCACTGTGTTGCATGTACAAGCAGGCTGAGATAATCCATCACTTGGTACCTCTGGGTTATTGATTGGAAAGTTATTGATTGAACAGTTTTTCTACAGGTGAGCTGGAAAAATCTTTTAAAAAAACGACTTAAAACGTCTGAACCAATCAACACTTCAAGGGGAAAACCTCCATCGTCCAATCAGATCGATTCAGGGGCCGTCGCTAGGAAACAACAGTCACACCTGCAGCTACAGGTAAAGGATAAAGGTTGTTATGTAATGTTGTGTATATGTCAAAGAAAATTACCCCCCGTGTACAGATGTTGTAGCATCTGCCTCAGAAATCCAGTAGAACCAGTGCACGGGTCGTAAGAAAGGTCGCGCTAGTGCTTCTTCATTCAACCACCAGGGGGCAGTGTAAAAGTAAAATGACTTTAAAATGTTTTAAATAGTGAGAAATTCAGTAAAAAACTGAGCAACGGCGGAAAATACGAAGTCTTTGTGTCAAATCTGTGACATAATAACATAAACGAGAAGGAGAATTATTCATAAACTCAGCAAAAACTTTTCTCACTTGAAGAATCGCAGGTCAGACTCCGATTTGAATCATAACTGCTCTTCTGAAAAAACATCATCTATCAATATGTTCAATTCTTATTCGAACAACCAGACACGAGCGTCTCTACAGGTTTCCGTCCTCGGTGTTTTTCGAATGCAGACTCGTCACCAACTCCTGCTGAGTTTTACAGGTGAAGCTCAGAGAAACCAAACATTTTTACAGCGTCTGTTACGAGGCTTTAACCTCCTGTGAGTGACAACAGCATCATGTTGAAATGTGTCCTTACCTGCTGCAGCTGCGGTGTGAAGGCAGGTGTGTGTCTGTGTGTGTGTGTCTGTGACAGTGACACAGACGCAGGAGGTGATGCGGTGACGGGAACACAAAGTGGCAGGTACAGTGACAAAACTCTGAAACATGTATGACATCTCTGCTTTTACACCAGGCACACATTCCTGTCTCTCTCTCTCTCTGTACGCCCACAGCAACGTGCTGCCTTCAGGAGCATCCTGTACAAAAAAAAAAAAAACCTGTGCATCCAAACAGCTTCAAGTTACAAAAAAAAGTGAAATGGAAGATGCAGGAGAAGGTGTCAGCGAGTCATAAATCATCCACACATGCTCTCCGCCGCCTCCAACTTCACATTTTAGTGATTCAATCAGGGTTTTATGGCAACAAATCTCACTTTTCCCAGCTGGTTTAAACATGGATTCTGGTATTTCCTGCAGCACCTGAACGCAGGACACCTCTGCTGCCAGCTGACACAAACAAACCTCACGATAATAAACCTTTCAACCTGGATAAATGTGCAGATAAGACACTGCACAAACACAGAGAGCAGCTGAAATGAAATGTCTCCACAAACTTTGACACCACAGGTCCAACTCTGTTCCTGCAGCCACGGACACTGTTGAGTGACCCCAGGTGTGTGTGTCAGTTGTGTAGGTGTGTGTTTAAGTGTTGTGTACCTCTTGGTGGAGGCTTGCTGACCAGCTCTGCGACGTGCCTCTGCAGCCGGACCACTCTGCCCTCCAGCGCGCCGGAGCGGTGGCAGGCGGACACCAGCTCCCCCTCCAGCTCCTCCAGGATGCTCACCGAGAGCCGTGACAGATCCGAGAGCTGCCGGAGCACCGAGCACAAGGTGAAGCCGCACACATCCCCCAAGTCCCCGAAAACCTCCGCCGCTTGCTGCCGCCGCCGCCACCGCTCCTGCTGCTGCTGCTGCTGCGGACGCGCCTCCAGCAGCTGCAGCCTGCCGTCGGACGCCTTGCACACATCTTTCGGAAGTATCGTCCGCTTGTGGAAAGGCATGATTCCTCTCCACACCGAAAAGAAAAACAAATCACAAACTCCGTCCGTGCGTGGTCAAGTTATATCCCTGTGGTCCTTCTCCCTCCGGCTGGCGCACAGACGCATACTACGACTCCTCCGGGAGAGAAAACTCCGCCGCTGCTGCTGCTGCTGGAGGAGAAGGAGAAGAAGCTTGGAGCGAGTTGCGCGTCGTGCGCACTCATTGTTATTTTTTGGCTTTTTTTTTTTTTTTTTTTTTAGTGACTGGGCGCGAGCTTGGTTTGTGTTGGTCCGCGCACAGCTCAGACTCAGCTGCTCTGACTAATTATGTCAAATTAATCACAATGAAACGCACACGACATCCGCTAAAAAAGTTTCAAAATGAAAGCTCTGACAATCCAGCCTCAGGCAGAAGTAGGAGTGTCCACGTGCGGTTAATGATTATCCAGGTGTCATTATTATAGGCTAAATACACTAATAAATAAAGTTTATGCACAATATGAATCTAGAGGGATTTCATTGTCTTCTCCTATATGATTGAAGAAACACATCCTACAATCAGATTGGTTTCAAATTGATTAATCTGACTTTCCTCTGATTGGTTGTGTGTTTTATTTTGTATTTTTTATGGATTTGTACCAAAAAAATAGTTGTAATATGTAAAACTATATCATTTTAATGTGTGTTATGTTTTTGATGTCCATATCAAATATTAATAAATTCACAATTTTGTGATGTTTTACGTCATTTTCTTGCTCTTGACACTGATAGTTTCTCACTTTCTGCGTGCTTTTATTTTGAAGCCACGTAAACCAAAGTGGCGTCTTATTTTGTAAAGCTTGACGCGGCGACACGGGGAGCAACAGTCTGGTGTTTCCCCAGAAGAGGATGAAAAAAAACCTGTCTGATGATGAGAAGAGGAGGGAAAGGAGGGATGGAGGAGGAAGAGAAAGGAGATGAAGAAGAGGGTGGAAGGAGAAGAGGAAAGAGAGTGAGGGTGTGATGATGAGACAATGCAGGGGATGGATGAACTGCTCGGGAGTCCTTCACGCACCGCTGCGCGTGACTGTGCGCGCCCACGTGACAGTCGGCGCGTGCATGTGTGGGGTATCAGCGCCAGACAAATGAAGAGACACTAACTTTTTGTTGCTTATTAATCTTAATGTCACAGTTTCCAGACAACACCTGTCTGTGTTCGTGTTCATTTCCAGTTTTAACACATCACAAGACATGATTTTACAGTTTTGTATTACAATTAATAACAATAATTAGGCTACTAGCCACACTTTTGTAGTCATGTAATTAAAAATCAGACACACAATTAACTTCTGAAAACTGAAGGCGA
This sequence comes from Decapterus maruadsi, assembly GCA_030347415.2. NCBI lineage: Eukaryota > Metazoa > Chordata > Actinopteri > Carangiformes > Carangidae > Decapterus > Decapterus maruadsi. The sequence continues at coordinate 8,086,907 of CM064898.1, forward strand.
ATAAATGGCAAAAACAGCAGTTCCTCCAACGACCACTAGAGGCTTCAAATCTCCAACACTTCTCTTTTATCTACATCTAATTTCCTCGTTCATGACGACTGCAAGGGACGTTCTTCAGAAAAAAACAAACAAGTCTATAGGTCGTTTGCTCAGGAGCTCATTATGAGCCATAGTTACGTTTTCTTTTAAAGTGACATCTAGTGGCCACAGAAATTATGACAGCAGCAGCGAGAGTCCGGTTGTGATGTAGTCGCTACAAAGAACATGGAAGACGATTGCAATGGGAGGTTGGGATGATTGGATGGGACTATTGGATAATCGATTCATTATGGTATTAATTATGGTAACCATGAAAGCCAAGGTCCATTACACTAAGCTGTCAGTGCTGTAAGGAAACACTCACAAATGCCCAAACTCTTTGGTTGTGGTTGTTTTTAGGTTGAAGGGCTTGTGTTGGAATTTTAATATAAAACTCAACTCTTTATATTTGAATTGTTAAAGTTTTTAAGTTTTCTTTGCCCATTTTTGGAATAAGCCAGGTGTTTGAGGACGGAGTCAGGGACTATTGACATCCATCCAACGCCTCCGATGAATCCTACTTTATTGTAGGCTACAGTCTGGGGTAAAATCTTAGACAATAGTCCGAAAGAAAGAAAGAAAAAGACCAGATCAACGCTGCCAAATATGTCACACTGTGGGACCTATTTAAACAACTGGGTCTGGAAATGAGTGAGGAAGAAGAAGAAGAACCAAGGGACATGAATTCCTGAGTGAGAGAAGAAATGAAGCGAGACAACACGAAGCTCTGTTTCTACTCTGGATTGATTGTTTTGTACATCTTGAACAAACGCACAGCAGCTCGTTGTGACTAATTACTTTAACAAGAAACAGTACAAACCTGCAACTTTTTTTTTTTTTTTTTTAACAAAACACAACCTGTTTGAGACAGAAAGTAAAAGTGCAGCACGTGATGCCTTCAGGTCCTTTTTTTTTTCTTTCTAAATAAAGTTTGGTTGAAGTTGCAGCAGAAGAGGCGTCTGCAAGGCACACGACAGTAAACACAAACCAAAACAAGAGCCCCACTCATGTCAAACCCACCACAACGTGACATTTCCTGACTTATGTCATTGTTTTTTCACGTGAGACCACTTTTCCTTCCCCCCCCCTCCGAGTCTGACCCGACCGACTTCAGAAACGACCACTGCTGCAGATTACTCATCATCAGCTTTCGTTATGTAACACACAAGTCACAAGATCATCATTAGATTTCACCGAGAGGATCTTTTTCACATAGCAGCGAGTGAACGCCTCCTCCTCCTCCTCCTCCTTCTTAGCTCTTGTGTTTTCCTGCTTCTTCTTTTTTTTTTTGTCCCTGAACACACCGCCGATCCGAGCCAGCAAAATCTCCCCCCGGTTAACCAACAATACCAACTTCTCAAGAGTGGATTTATCTTCTTCTTCTTCTTCTTCCTCCCCCACAAAGTGACAACAAGTGCTCAAAGAGAGAGAGAGAGAGAGAGAAGGAAAGTAACACACCACAGAGGTCAGAGTATCGCTTTAAGAAACCAGATCACTCGCCTCAGGAGCCTCTGGGGCACATGACGTGGGCCCCTGGACTCCTCCGAGGAGTCAGGGTGGAGGAGCTCTAAGTTATCCTCCCTCTCTGGAGCCGCTCGATCGCTCGAACCCTCTCCTCTTGCTTCATCACAACAGTTTTTGTTGTTTTTTTTCTCCCCCCCTCCTGCCAGCTGCTCACATCCTCTGCTGTAAATCTCATAATTATCAAGTGTCCTCCGTTCACCTCGTCCTCACGAGAGATGATGCATGAATCAAGAGTCTCGTTCCTAAACAGACATTTGGAGCATATAAAACACTTTACTCTGATTAATTTAATAATGGTTTTAATGTGCGTCTGATGCTCGATGTTTTGAAAACCTTTCACTGCATGACATATTAAGTGGCATTAATCAGCTTGCTAATTACACAGCTTTGATTTCCTTTCCTTTCTGTAATATTGATTAGCCTATTCTGTTTATCGTAAAAAGTTTTGTTTATCTATCAAAGATTACAGTTTTGTGCCAAAAGTTTGGAAAGTCAAAGCTGTTTTCATCACATTTCCAAGATGAAGACTGCTTTCAAAAACCTTTTGTAAGTTTTGCTAACGCTACATAGCTAGCATTAGCATTAGCATTGGCAGCTGTTTTCTTTCTGTAAGAGCCAAATTTATGGACGAAAAGTGATAGAAATGGAGTATTTAATTTTCTACAGAATTAATTGATTTTTCTTTTAGCAAACTTTTATTTGTTTTAACTTCACCTACCTTTCATGTGGCTTTGACACCACGAAGTAAAGCCATAACATTAGGCTAGGTTTCAGCATCACACATTGTCCATTTACTCACCAAGAGTTGTCTCCAGTGGTGAAAAGAAACACCAGCTCTTGTTTCCATCCTCTTTCTTCTTGGGTTAGCATGCTAACTAGCTAGCTTCAGTTGGAGAAAGCTCTCTGTATTTTCTGCTCTCATGTTGTTTTGTCTTTAGTGTGCAGGCGGCCATCTTGGTTCCTTGTGTGTTCTCCATTTCACATGCTACTTAAGCTAGCTCCCCCGTGCCCCCAACAAGCAAACAGAAAACCAAACACAACATGGGTCAACATGTCTTAGCAGCTCATCAGAGCAGGGCGTAAACTGCTTTATATACCCAGTTCAATTCACACCTTGACTGGTTTCAGCCTGAACCACCACGCAGCAGGTGGTCCTGCTAATAATTAGCACCAAGAAACAAGTCAAAAATCCTTGGACTTTGCTTCAAACACATTAACACTGCGCAAAAGCTTTTCCGATAGTAAATAACAAAAGCACATTTATACTCTGAAGGTGGAAAAAATCAACTAAAGAAATAATTCAATAGAATAAAACCCGTCCTCTTGGTTTGGTCCAATGATGTCACCATGACATCACCAAGGAGCCAAAAAACCAGGAAGTGCTGGGTGGTACCTTCCCAAACACCAGTCCTGTAGGTTCAGAGCAGAAATGTTCAAACCTGCATTATATAAAATAAAAGAAGTAAAGTAGAAAAAAGTGTCAGATGTTCATGACTGTGTGTTATAATCTGCTCCTGAGATTTGGTGTAAACAATCTGCAAACACAGACAAAGCCAGGGGAGCAATGTGATGCAATGTTAACAATAATAACAATAGTAAATCATAGTAAAGTAAACACACTCTTCAGACACTTTTTCACAGTCCTGTAAACACTAACAAGGCCAAGAAACCACGTTGGTAAACAGAGAAAAAGTTACAAATAGTCCTGTTTAGCACGATATCATCGATGAAGACATTTTGTGAACACTTGAAGTCTTGAGAGAAAGTGAAACATGTCCACAAACCAAACCCTTAATTCTGCTCCATCCATTTGTGGTGGAGGGTCGTAGGGAGGTTGAAGATGAACGCTCATTTATTTTCACGTTTCAATGGTTTTCCAGGAAAGACAGTGACCTTTATCAGTTCAGTCAAATGACACCTGTTTGGGGATTTGCTTTGGTTTTTCCAGAGGTCAAACCCAATGGGATTATAACATCAATGCTTGAGTGCCCATCTCCCAATATGTCCAACTGGGTGAAGTAATAGGACGCCCCCTAACCTAGATTTGGACCCAGAAACTTATCAACACTGTTCCCAGAAACCACTTCAGTTTGGGATCAAAAACCTGTGGTCGTAAGAGTTTGAAGTAGTTAAATCTGAGCCTTTGTTATTAATATCAAGTGCATCATGTGCAGGAAAGATGCAAGGTCGAGGTTTAGTAACACAAACCAGGTTTTGGTTGCTTCAAAGGAAATTTGTGTTTTAGGTTTAAAAAAAAGAAAAGAAAAAGAAACTACCAGTTTTCATTTAGGCCTACGTGTATGAACGAAGCTTGTGCTGGTTGTTTGTGTTTCTGTAGCTCCAACAGAACAATACACATCAAATATAGATTTCATATTGAGCCACTTTTCCTCAAACAATGTCCGTTCAATCCCTTTGTTTTTGTGTTGGAACACAATCAGCTGATCTCTGACCTTTCGTACCCTCTGTCTTTTGCATCAGCCTCCTCCTCAACCGTCATTTTTTCTTTTTTCGTTTTTGTAATTCAGATGAAGCTGTTCGACGTGACTCGGAGCTGTTTTTCACTGTTTCCCTCCTAAACTGTTTTCATTTGAATAATTTGAATTTGTGAAGAGTCGTGTGGAGATAAAAAAACTAAACTGAGACAAACAGCAGAAGCATGCAGCCCCAGCTCCTTACAGATTTACAGGCCTGTTGGGGGGGCGGGGGACAAACAGATATATATTTATATATTTATATGTTTGAAAATCAAGTGTCGTCCAAGATGTTCGATCCCCAAAACACGACAATGGCGACGCTCCAGCTGAATTCACAGCCGTCGACGTCTCACTTCTGCAACACTTTCCAGGACTCTGTGCTTTTTTTTTTTTCCTGTAGAGCCCTCGTTCCTGCTCTGAACGTAGCCCCCTCCCTCCCCTCCTCTCACCCCCCCCTCCCCAAAAAAAAGCACATCTGGTCCTCAGCGCACCCCCCGGGCCCCCTTCTTCTTCAACAACCCCTCCCAGACGTGAACTTGGCTCTACCTAAATGTTTTTGTTCATGCAGTCTGTGTCTGTCTTATGGAGCGAGGGGGGTGGAGAGGAGAGGAGAGGAGAGGAGAGAAGGAATTTCAACATAAACTGGCTTTTATTGACACAATTGAAAACATCAACATGAGAAACTTATGAGAGGCAGAAGAAGAAAGAAAGAAGAAGAAGAAGAAGAAGAAGAAGAAATGTGTGTGCGTGTGTGTGATTGGATAAAGAGAGAAGGAGCGGATGGGAGCGGCCCCACATTACATCATCCGTAGCTACACTTCACTTATCCTGCTCCACCGCGGTAACCATGTGGGTATGGTTAGTTAGTTATGGTTAGTTAGTCATCATCAATCAGCCAATCAGTAGCTAACTAGAGCCGCTGGTGGTCACCAACTAAATCAACCAGGTTAGTTTAAACCAGACTTTCCACACACGCGGCGTTGACCTCGCCTGTCAATGAGCCCGTCGTCCAATCAGCAGACAGCCAGTCAGGCAGTCAATCATATGGAAGCAATTGATTAGAAACAGCTGTCCTCACCTCACCCCCCCCTCCCTCCCTCCTCCTCCTCCCTCCTCCTCCTGACCCCTCCCTCCTCCGATGACTGAGTTCATTGTTTGAGCAGCTCGGCCCACTTCACTTCACTTCTCCACACACTCCTCCACGTAACGTTCACCACCTCCACTCGGACCCGACGCCGCCGCTCTGCTCCCACTCTCACACGAGTCATGATTAAAGCTATTAATTAATCAGGATCCGGCTGATATTGATCAGCTGATTAGAGACACATCAACTGATCAGGACGGACCGATGTGAGGCTTCGCAGGTGAACAAATAGTTTCATCAACACATTACTGTAGGTTGCTGTCATGATCCATTACAGGCTTTTTATGGTTATTTTTATTCATTTTATTTACATTTTCCAACAGTTTCCTCCCTCACTGTGCTCTCTCACATTGGTTGGCCCCTTTTATTAATAAAAAACTGTACTTTGAAGATGTATAACAGAAGAAAAATGCTGGTTTATTAATGTAAATTTATTCTACGTGACCTAAAAACAATGACACATGTCGTCCATAAACCATCAAAGCATCACTGCATGAACATTTATATGACTTTATATAACCTCGTTTTGTCTGATGAATTTATCTATTGACTGTTTTGTTTTCTTGTTTTTGTTTGTGTTGTCTATGGGCTTGTCTATTTGTGACTATTGTATATTGCTTAGTGCATATATATATATGCTCAAATAATGATGTCAAAGGTCGACAGAGAATCATGTGTCCAAAAAATGAATTAATGAATGAATCAACATGTTATTATTGTGTTAACTTGTGACAGTAGTAGCTATATTTATATAGGGCTTGTGGTACAGTTGTGTTTCTAACCTCTTATCTAGTTTCCACCTTTTATTTATGCACCATTTATTCATTATCTACGTCCACACACATTTCCTGTCTGCATTCCCGCCAAATTAAAAGACAGTTTGTGAGATTCTGCTTCAGGCATCTAAAAATAAAAAATAAAAAAATAAATCATTTCAACAAAATAAGAAAAAAACAGACTTTTATGGATGGAAAACAAAAAACACACTAAACTGTGACAGCAATACAGCACATACACATCACTTTATTATCACTGAGGCTTTTTGAGATTAAATTTTTTTTGCCAGAGCCGAGACCTGGACCTGTCAATCGTCAGTGGTGTAAACAGTCAGGGAGTCGCCGCACTGCATCATGGGAACTCTGGATATATTAAATTGACTTATACGCTCATGTAATAGTTTTTTAAAATCATATTTGACTCCAAATAGAAACAACAACCAGGATGAAACCACAGAGACGTCGCTGTCCCACCGTCCCACCTCCGACTGAGACGTTTCACAGCTTCATGATAAAAACGACCTCGAAGTCGCTCCAGTGCAGTTTGATTTAGATTTTCTCCAGACACTCATTAAGGAGTGAGCTTGTTAAGACGTGTGTGTGTCTGTGTGTGTGTGTGTGTTGTTAGAAACCAGCTGGAGGTGGACGAACGCGTTCAGGACCTGCAGGTTTCCACGTTCACTTCCTGTCTCTCTTCTTCTCTGTGTTTCTCTCTCTGCAGCTCTTCTCTCCTTCCTCTCTTTTTGCTTTTCTCACCAAGCAGCCAAACACACTTCAAAGCCTCAGTGTGTGTGTGTGTGTGTGTGTGTGTGTGTTTGTGTGTGTATCAAATGTGATTGTTGATGTGTGTTCGCAAGAGGGACGCAGAGCAGGAACGGAGTAAAGCAGGAGGCGTCTGTTGAGTTTCATATTTCACATGTTCAAAGACCCTGTGTGTGTTTGTGTGTGTGCGTGAGTGTGTGTGTGTGCGTGTGTTGTTTACAAGAGCCGGTCCCAGGCCAGTGAAAAACGGGGACAACGCTGCCACTTCTGATTTGTTACTGAACCACAAACCGTTTTTTTTTCTTCTTCTTCTTCTTAAAAAGTGTTTAAAATTCTGTCGTTTCATTCAGTCGCATTAATTTCCAAACATAAATCTGTTCGCAGCCTCGAGGAGGCGTTGGGGTGGGTGGGTCACGCCGGGGTCAAAGGTCAGCGGCACACGGATGGATTCGAGCTACTTCACACAGCTGATTGTCAACGACGGTTTCTGATTGATTACATTGTTGTTGTTGTTTGTTTGTTTGACAACGGGACAAAGAGTGTTGATGTGTTACTGTCTGTACGTACACGTGTTTGTGTGTATACGACGTATATGAGCGCATCAGACACATACAGACTGATGATCTATTGTTTTTGTTTATTTATAGTTTTTTTAAGAGTTGTGACTGAGTTTAATTTGAAATGGTCCATTTCAAACCTGGATTTACTCATTTAAACCTGGTTTAACTAAACCTTGATTAGAGCTAATCTCAGATTAGATAACCTTGTCGTCAAAATTAACTCTAAAGTGTAAGTCATCTTTTTGTGATTCGGTCTTTTTATTTGCTTTTTATTCCATAAAACTCTACAAAAATGAAAACTGCTGCACAAATAAAGTCACATTGATTAACTGATTGATATCGAGTGACATACTTGAATATTTCTGTTGTAAATCCCTTTTTGATTGACATTACAAAACGTTCTAATTCAAAATTCTTAGCCTTTTTTTTCCTTTTTGAATTCTAATTCTAAAATTCTAATTCTAAGATTCTTTTACTCCCATTCTAATGATGTAAAAATGAACTTTTACATATTTTAGTCTTTTTAAAATGCTTTTCTGTCATTAATTATGTAACGTTACGCTGAGATCAATGAGTTTTGCAGGTTCAGACAATAACCTGGATCTTTTCTATTGATATCGATGATCAGTGAGGTGATAAATAGAAGCTACAATCAGATGTATTGATCCAACCGTCGCTGCTCTGAACATTTGATCTGAAACATTTTCTAAAAACGCAGCAGCTTCTCCGTCCTCGACCGCCGTCCTCCCTCCTCCTGTCAGACAGATGACGGATCTCTGTCCTGTTCGGTGTGTCAGAGAGCAGACGGTCATGGGAGCACGCCGTGCCCCACACCTCATACCGCACACACAACAACACAAACACACAACAACACAGACACACACACAGAGCTACACACCGACAGCCCCATGCTGCGTGTGTTTGTTACAGTGTGTGTTGTGTGCTGCAGCAAACGGGTTAGAGAACGCACATCGCTGGTGTCGATATGTAACACACACACACACACACAGGTGAAACTGAAGGCCACACACACACACAGACACACACACACAGCGAGGTGGTGCGTGCCAAGCCAGGTTACTGCAGCGCGGCGCAGGCTGTAGCTCAGCAGTCACCATATGGACTGGTACTGGAGTCACAACACAGAGAGATGGAGGGATGGAGGGGAGGATGGAGGGATGGAGGGGAGGATGGAGGGATGAAGAGAGATGGAGAGAGAGAGGGAGGGAGAGAGGGAGATCCGGAGGGAAGGATGAAATAAAAATGTGGAGGAAAGAAGGAGGGATGACGTCGTAGAGGAATCGACATGGGAACGGAGGGATAAGAGGTGAACATTTAGACATGAAGGAGAGAAAGAGGGTATGGAGGGATGGGGGAAGGATGGATGGAGAGAGAAAGAGAGAGAGAGAGGATATTCACAGAAGGAGGGAATTTAAAAAAAGAGGGAGGGAAGATTAGGTGATTAATGCATGAGAGGGAGGGATGGAGGGAGGACAGAATATGGAAGATATTTTGGGAAGGAAGACAGTGGGAAACAGGAAAGGAGAGGATGGAGGGATGCAGAAGGAGAGAAAAGAGACAGAGGAAAAGAAAGTGTTTTAAGGATGGAGGTGAGGAAAGGAAAGATGAAGGAATGAAGGAAAAGGGATATGTGGAAGAAGGCAGGAGGAAGAGAAAAGGTAGGAGGGAGAGTTGCAGGAAGAGAAATTAAATGGTGAAATAAAAGGTTGAGAGGACTGAGAGGAAGGAAGGAAGGAAGGAAGGAGCAGAAGAGGAGAGAAGGTAAAGTGAGTCTGGAGAGAAGAACGGAGGGAGCAGAGGGATTAGAGAACAAACAGATGGATGGAGCATGATGGGATGGAAAGAGAGCAGAAGATGGAGGGATTAGAGAGACAGAGGGAGGAGGAGAGGATGGAGGGATGGAGGGATGGGCTGAATCCAGGTGGAAGATGGAGAGATGGTCGATCAGGAGAAATAGAGACAAAACTCAACTCACAACAACCAGGTTTAATTAAATCCCAGATTACGTTTCAATAAACCGCTTTTAAAATTAAACTTTAAACTAAGATTAAATTTAATTCTATCTTTAAAACTACAAGGTTTAACTTTTACAACGGGCACATTTTCAAGCTCAAGCTTCATAGTGACGATGAGATCCATCAGTTTGTTTGGAGCTGAAACAGAAACTCAGCTGTGACGTCATAGAGACGGTAAAATAACAATGTGATATTCTGTTTTTTTAAAAAGCACTTTTTAAGACTGACCCAGGTGCAGATTGTGTATTTAATTAAGAGCTGATATTGAAAAACCTGAACAGCTTTAGCCTCACTGTTATTGATCACGGGGACATATTGGAAAAAGGAAAATAGTGTTTTTTTCTCCCAAACAGGAAAAATCAGTTCATGACTCTAAATTTTGCACTTTTATGTTTTTACGTTGGCCTACAACCAACACTGCCTAATTGTATATACATTTTATTATGTATAGGTCCTTCTTATGCTATCTATGTGTGTAACGCTCCTGGATCATTTAAATATATCTATAAGCCAACATGTTTGTATCATGTTAGTGGCAATTTGAGTCAACTATAAAAGTCCAGAAACTGTAAAGTCTTTAATTACATTTTGTTGCATCAGTCGTTTTACTGACTTCACTATGATCTGCCTACGAGTCGGTGTAAATATTATAGTGTTGACATTTTCTGTCCTGACATGAGTTTGATTTTTGACCCAAGTCAAACTCCTAATACGTTTTTACATTTACTTACAGAATCACTCTTCATTAATGGATGCAGTTTATTCTAGTTTAAACTCTTTGAAACAAAAGATTCGACTGAAACCTGATTTTCTGACCTTGTTTCAGATGAAAATCCATTATATTTCCAGTCTCGATCCGTTCCCTGCATCTTTCCCCCACAACAACCACATCAAAGGACTAAAAGCCTGCGAACAGGAAGTGTAGCCGATAGCAACCAGAGAAGGAAACACACGGGACAGGTTCGAGTGTTTTGTAAATAACAGTTTATTTGAAAACCAGGTGGTCTGTTCTGCGGCCTGTTTAGCTGCTGCCCTGCTTGGCGGCCAGCCTCTTGTCTCTCTCCTCGGCGATGGTCAGACGGATTCCCTTTCCTCTGGGCAGGGACACCCACGGCTTGTTGCCCTGGAGATTACACAGAAATTATAATTAATGGTTAATTTTCTCATCCAGATGTTTTTGGTTTTGCATCTTTAAACTCATTTTTTCCCAGATACACTTCAATATTCAGAATAAAATGATCCAAATATTCTGATCAACAGGGTTTTTTGTATCATTTCAAGCAAAAACTGGGATTTAACTCTTTTCAGATAAAATTCAAAAATATTCACAGAATATGTTTATTTTGCAAAAAGTTTCACTTCCTGTTATAAAAACATTGATCTACAAATAAAGATGAAGGAAAGTGTAAAAAAAAATGTCCAGCAAATCTTATATTAGGAATCTTTATTTTTATGTTGTTTTTAATCTTAATCATTGTTTACTTTGTCTTTTTTTATCTTTATTGTATTTTTTAACTATATTTTATACTATATATTACATCAGGGATCAGTGTCAATACTAGGGATCTTTATTTTTATATATTTTTTATCATCATTTTATTTTTTTCATCTTATATTTATACATCAGTTATTACATTAGGGACCTATATCAGTGTAAATATATGGGATCTTTATTTTTTTTATCATTACTTTATTTTTATTTTTATATTATATATTATATTAGGGATCTTTATTTTTATCATTACTTTATTTTATATTAGGGATCTTTAATATCAGTGTAAATATTAGAGATCTTTATTTTTATCATCAAGGAGCTCAGAACTTCTTAGAGGAATTGGTTGTGTATTTTCATTGCTGATCAAAACCAATAACGTCATCATTGCTCCAACGTTCCCGATCGCAGGGTCGAACTCCGAACTGTTTTTTTTGTTTTTCCCTCCTCACCTTGCCGATGACGAAGATGTTGGAGAGCCTGGTGGCGAAGCTGTTGCCCGTGCTGTCCTTGACGTGCACCACGTCGAAGGAGCCGGGGTGACGCTCCCTGTTGGTGATCACACCGATACGCCCCAAGTTAGCACCACCGGTCACCATGCACAGGTTACCTACGGCAACGGGAGAGAGAAGAGACGTTAGGTCACTGAATCCCTCTTCAAGTCAATGTTTAATAAATAATAAAATAAACTACAAAAACCCACCGGTATCAAACTTGATGAAGTCTGTGATCTTGCCGGTGTCCAGGTCGATGCGGATGGTGTCGTTGACCTTGATGAGCGGGTCGGGGTAGCGGATGGTGCGGGCGTCGTGCGTCACCAGGTGAGGGATTCCCTTGGTGCCGACGATGAGCTTCTTCACCTTGCACAGCTTGTACTGGAGGAGACGGAGAGGGAGGAGGAGTGTTTACATCAACATCTATCACATCTGTTTCTTCGCTAAGTGTTTCCATCACGCTGTGTTGTTTATGGGATGTCACGATTATAGATTTTCTTGGTACGATTGTAAATCACAGTATCACAATGACTATTCTGACTTAAGATTGTTGTGCATTCAATATAATTACTAATTATACACAAAACATTTAAAGTATCAAAAGACCAGAGCTGAAACAATTTAACAATACCTGATATTCAATTAACTGTTAACTATTTTGATGATCAAATAAATGGTTTGAGTAGTTTTGAAAGGAAAAAAAAGTCAAAATTCTCTGATTTCAGCTTCTTAAATGTGAATATTTCTGGTTTCTTTGTTCCTTTATGACATCTTGTGGTTTGGGAAACTGATTAAACAACTAATCTTTTGAATATTAGATAATATAATGTTAGTTGCAGCCCTGTAAAGGACCAATTATTAATCGCTATGGGGAAATATTTAAGTCATTGTCAATAACAGATGAAGTTTATTTTTTCAAATTACAAATGACAGGTGTTATGTGAACTGACATTAACGTGATTTAACGAATGAAAACAAAGTTACACGCACATCACAGTTGTTGATGTAACTTTGTTTTCATTCGTGTGAGCTGCGTTGATCTGTCTCTGTGGTTGAGACAACCTTTTCTCCAAAGTGATGCGATTTAGGAATCTTTACGATTAATTGTGGTTAAATTGTGAAAACAAGCGATGGTGACATCCCCGGCTTCATCCCATCGTCTCCTCCTCTCACCTTGGCCTCCTCAGCGGTGATGCGGTGGACGGTGAAACGTCCCTTCACATCGTAGATCAGACGGAAGTGCTCTCCGGTCTTCTCAATGCTGATCACATCTGGATTGAAACACAAAAACAGGCGTCAGGAGACTTTTCAATTAATAAATTATGTCTATAATCATGTGATAAATGTTTAAGACGACAACTTGAATGTAATTTGTCGACACCAGACATTCTGCGGCTTTAATTCAAAGAGAAGCTGCTTCAACAGATCCATGTCTTGCCGTCCTGCCTTATTAAACTCGTTAATATCGACCAACACAGAAGTACAAACATGTTATGATTGAAAAGCAATCAAATTCAAACCCAAAGTCTCAATATTACACATTAAATCCATCAACCTTCTCCCTCTGAGTATAAACCTAAGATCAGAGCCCAGAGCGTCGTGCGACTCCGTCCTCACACCTGAGCCGACACTTTGCGGCCACAGCAGCGTCTCCACCTGTTCATCACTCAGCGACTTCAACACATCAGGCTGGAGGTTTTAATGCCAACAAACACGAACAACAAACTTCCTATAAACACAAGTCATCAACCTCGACATCCTATAAAACACAGATAACGATTTACAAAAACGTATCAATTTAAGTTAAAACTCGTCAGTTTAGCCACAAGTTTCATAAAGAGACACCAATAAACTGTTGGAATGATCCTTTAACCGTGTGTTGGATGAACACCTGTATAAGTAGGACGCCGCCGTCCTGCTGTGAAGACTTCCCTTTGGTTTGGAAATTAAATTGCGGCGCCTCCACGTGAGGCTTTTGGCCGGCGGCGAGGTGGAGGCGGGACGGTTGGACCGACGACAAAAAATAAATATCACTGGGTTCGAAGCCGTCACTGACAAACTAAAGGATGTTCGACGTTCCAGGTTTAAGATAATTTTCCACTTCATATTCAAACCAAACTGAAAAAAGTCTCCGTCCCTTTAAGACGTTTACGTTTATTTGACCTCCACATCCAACAGAAAACACCGACAGCAACAGGCGACAAACCGACGACCACAGCGTGCGATCTGACGGCTACAACTGAACAAACACAGACGTCTGGAATAAAACCTGACGCCATGTTCAAAACAGAGGGATGATGGGAATCGAACCGCCTCCTGCCACGATGCAGTGACGAGGGGGTTAACTCGGTGTCGGAGCTCAGAACTTCTTAGAGGAATTGGTCGTGTAGTTTCAGCTCATTTCTGATCAAAACCACAGATTCATCATTGCTCCTTTAAAAACCTTGTTGCCGGTTTCGCCCTCCTGTCGCCTCCCCGGGGCAAACTGACCCGGTCTGTCCCGACTGCTCCTTCTCTACCTCCTTCCCTTTCTTGTTCCTTCATTTCTCCATCCCTCTTTCCTTTCTTTCTCCCTTCCATCACCCCATTTCACTTCCTTCCTCTCTTCTTTCCCTCGATCCTTCCTTCCTCTTTCCCTGAACCAATCTGTTCTACTTTTCCATTCGTCTTTCCTTCCTGTCTCCCGTCTTTCCACCATCATTTTCCGGATACTTCCTTCTTCCTCGACCCAACCGGTTCCCCTCCTACATCTTTCTTTCTTCCCGTCTTCTTTCCTTCCACGTCTTTCCCTCCATCCTTAACTTATTCTTTCGTCCCTTGACCTAATCTGTTCCCCTCCTCCACCTCCTACATCTTTCTTTCCTCCCTTCTTCCCTCCTTTAACCCAATAGGACATGTCACATGGTTCCACTTCACCTTTAAAATCATTACCAATAGATCCATTAAATGATTTTCACCGATAAACATCTCGTTCGACACAAACTCTCCATCAGGTCCGAGCAGCAGGTTTTTAGTTTTTTTTTTAAGAGACAGAACCGAACTCACCCATGAATCCAGCGGGGTAGGTGATGTCGGTGCGGACCTTTCCGTCGATCTTGATGAACCTCTGCATGCAGATCTTCTTCACCTCATCCCCAGTCAGGGCGTACTTGAGGCGGTTCCTCAGGAAGATGATGAGGGGCAGGCACTCCCTCAGCTTGTGGGGACCGGTGGAAGGACGAGGAGCCTGGGAGGGAACGGAGGGACGACACGTTAACATGTGTCAAGATACAATATGACATAAAAATGATGCAAAAGATAATGCTTATTATCTGCTCATGAGTGTCAATGGCTTGATGCTGAACAACGATATTTTATTGCGAGGTTGTGGTCTAAATTTGAAGACCATACAGTTATCTAATCTTACTGTGATGAAGAATGACAGTAACACAACCAATAGAGGATAAAACTGAGAATATATGCAGCAGCTGTTTGAAACATGTAGCACATTATTGAACACAAAGCATCATAACGCTGACCTGTCTAAGTTCACTATTGAGACATGAATTGACTATAGGTCTCTATAGAAAGCAGATAAAACTATAGTTTCACATAAATAGCATATGAAATGAACCATATGTTGCATTGTTTGCCTCTTATAGATGAAAATCTCAACACAGCCCCACATTTATACACATTTTTTTCTGATCTATAAACCCCTGATCCTCAAAACCCCATGGCTGATTAACACAATGCTTCTGTCTGAACTCTTTCACCAAGTTCAGCTCCAGATAAAAACATGCAACTCTCAAAATGACAGATATATTTAAGCCTCCTCGTATTTAATCATCAAAACTGAATGAGAAAACTGAGGTTTATATCGCTGTCATTCAATGTGACACTGTCTGGTCCGAGTTCAGTCTTTTAACACATGCAAGCAAAGCCACTTCTACACAAAACTTGGACACACAAAGCAGAGAAAAACACAACACTAAGCACAGATTAATATAAAGTAAACTATTAGAAACATTACTTACGAAAACTCCGGTGAGCTTGTCCAGCATCCAGTGCTTTGGCGCTGCGACGCGCTTCAGGTGCTTCTTCGGTCCTCTTGCCTGGAGAAGAGAGGGCAAACCCGGTCAACAACGAGACAAAACAACCGGTGTCTCTGGTCCAAAGTATAAATAGTGTCCTTTAATTGAAAATTACGGGAGTAAAAGTGAAAGAAACCCGCGTTTAGCTAGAGACACGCTGGGTCCGACCGGTGTTAGCACGGTGCGCTAACGCCGGCTGCGGCCTAACGAGATAACGCTTCACCCATTCATTTATAATAAGTCCAACAGTTAAATTATTACGTATTTAGCCTTAAAATAAATAAATAATGCGCATGTCTGCCTGAAAAAAACGACATTCCCGTTGAAAATCTTAGAAGCATGTTCCCGTTATCTGACGAGCTAACGCCGTTAGCCACATTCAGGCTAACGAGTCACCTGGATTAAAATCATCAATAAAAACCAACAATCGGTGTTTCTGCACACAATATCAACATCGATCGTTTAATTAGATGTGTAATTACAAACTAGGACAGATATGTGTGCGGCAACGCGACGGCAAAAAGCGATGTTTGGTGATTTTGTCAGAGAGGAGTCGTGAGGAGAAACAGCTCACCATGTTGGAGTCTGCGGGGAAAAGGACCTCGTTCCTTCCGGTATTCAATGATAAGGCCGATGACGGCAGACAGGGAGGGACATCCGGGCCGAAAGGCGAAGCGTAAAATCTAACAGACTCGTTTGTTCACTTTTTGTCGTCTGTTTGGGAGAGGAAACAGGTACAAATGCTGAATTAAAAAGTAACACATAAGCCTCATTAAGGTTCACACGGACAAAATAAATCAATTACGATGATAATAATAACTTTATTTATAGAGTAGTCCTACTTATCAAACAGATGTAGGCTACGGGGAACAAAGTGCTTAGCAGAGAAACAGTTAAAACAGTAACATAAACCAGTTTTCTTTGTTTTATTGCAAAGAAGTAAATTATTACGATGCTTACGGTTAATGAAGTATCCTTTAACAAATCATTATGAACAACCTCAATTTCGTGAGAAAACCACTTGGAATTTCAACAATATTCTGTCTTTTCACATTTGGCAAATTCATCCCGTGGGCCAGATTGGACCCTCTGGCGGGCCAGCGGTTTTGGCCCACACGCCGCACCTTTAACACGCCTGCAGTGGAGAGAAACTAAAACTGCATGGCAGAGCTAAAACAAGTGAATGACAAAAGAGGCAAGACAGATGCAGCTCAGCTAAAATCAAGACGAGATTTAAAAGAAAACACTGACTCTTTGTGTATGTACCCCATACATCATTTGTCGTTTGTTTACGATGGAATATAGTTATAGTAGGCCTACTACTTATACTGTACCTATATCCAATGGATAATAAATAAAGAATGAGTGAGTCTGTGATGTAGTGTTTTGTGTGTAATGTTGAGTGAACTATTAAATATCAATAAATAGCCTAAAGTGTCTGAAAATGCATATGAAGTCCATCATGTGGGATCCACAAACCAAATGTTGATTATTATTGTCATAATCTTCTTGCCACCAGTACAACTCTAAACTTGAATGATCCAAAGCTGCTCTCGTTTATATAAAGTCGTCTCATCTTTGACTCCCTCTGTCTTTCTCTGTCCCTGTGTTTCACACTGTCTTGGTCAGGAAATGCCAGACTTCAGTCCTGTTTACACTTGTGCAGATTAAATTCCTCCCGGGTCTGAGTCTTCCTCCGCCAAATGATACCAACTGATGCACACATGCCGCCGCTGCTGTCGTCGCCTCCTCCTCCCTGAAGGCCTCCTCCTCCTCCTCCTCCTCTGCGTCCTCCAGGCGGCTGCTGCAGCAACTAAACCCCAAAGCCTGGGACAAATCTGAAGTCTATTTATGTTAGAAAGAAAAATTCTCCCTTGTGCATTATCACACATTTATCTCTGGTGACCCACTTTATATTTTCTTGTTTTCTTTCCCTGAATCATAAATCTTCCGAGCATGCACCCGTCTGTTTTCCAGTACAGTGTTTCCTGCAGAATCCACCCACTAACCTACTTTTTTCCCCCCTCTCTCTCTCTCTAAAGCTTTGTTGGGGACCTGTCTACATTTTCTCCACTTTAATTTCCTGACCCACTTCTTTTTAAAAAAAAATGCACTGTTGTTGTACTTGTACTGGACACTTTGGTCCACAACCCCGGGAAGTTTTAAACACATGAGGATTAAACACAGATTTGCGGAGTCGTATTTCAAAAAAGAAAAAAGTTGACAGACTAAAGCGGCGACATGTGTTGAAAGTGGCTTAAGTACAGATGTAGTGCGTAATAAACTCCAGCTGATGTCAGTGATTAAACAAGTTTCTTATTAGTTCAGAAACACACACACATACTGCAGCCAGATCCACTCTCTTTGAAAAAAAAGAAGCTTTTATACACAAAACAGCAGATTGTTGTGACACACAATCGTAATTTATGAGCTATTTTTAAATAATTACCATCCCTTTGTCTCTGTTTTTAGTTTTTTCTTAGAAGAAACCAGGTCAAAAAGTGACTGTGACGTTAAGTTTCACAGAAAAACAGAAACATTAATTCAATTGATTCATAATTCAACACTTATTTCAGAGGCTTTTACTGTCGGAGAAATATTTCTAATATCACAGACTATTCTCTCTGAGCTGATATGAGACTCAACACTGGGTTCATTTTAAAGAAACATCAAGACCTTGTTTCAACTGGACAGTGTATTATCATTTATGTGTAATTGGTTTGGAGGGTTTTGGTTGTTTATTTTTCATCTTCCTGCTGATTTTGTCTTTATTTACTTCTCCAAATATGAAAAAAAAAATCTCATTTCCACCCAGAAAAAGCACTTGAACTTGGATTTATTCCTCTGTTTTAATGTGTGACGTTCACAGTCTTTCGTTCCACATTGTCCTCGTTAACTCATTTTGTTTATCTCGTTTGTTGATTTGTAGTCGTTTATCTCTGCATGAATTATGTAACGCAGGCTGTTTGATGTCGGAGCTCTGTTTCTGTTTCTGTGACATGAACATCGCCACCAGGTGGCAGCGTTGTCACGTCACAGTCACCTGTGGCGTTGGGACAGAAAGAACTGATGGGACTGAGACAAATGAAATGAAACATTAGCACCACTAATGTAATTGTTAAGAACTCAGCTGTCAAATAAAGATAAATATAACAAACTACAAGTAAAAAGATACAGAGAACTTAGCCACATACAGAGGCTGTCGTCGCTGCAGCAACACCGGTTCGACTCCACTGATGTCCCTTTGCTGCATGTCGTTCCCCCTCTTTCCCCATCTCCTGTCTCTCCACTGTATTTCCATTAAAGGTCTGAAAAGCCCCACTTTAAAAAAGATACAGAGAACTTCTGAAAATAATAATAATGATAAAAAACTAGCGGAAGAAGAGGTAACACTTTAGAATAAAATATAAAAGTACACCATTAAGCATTAAATACTGAATTCATCATTTATAACACATGAATACTCGTCATTAGTATAGTTTATAAACACAGTTAAAAATGTTTTACTCATCATTGATAAGCACTAACTGTATTTATAAACATACTAATGAGTATTCATGCGTTTGAGCATTTATTAGTGCTTAACTAATGCTTAACCAATGCATAGGCTACTTATTATAAAATATTACCGAAGGCGAATTATATGTTGTAAGGTAAAAACTAAGAAGCAAAATAATACAATTATCCAATTGTAATATGAAGCCAATGCAAAGAAAAGATTGTTCAATTAATTGCAATAACCATCAACGACCAGCAGGTGGCAGCCTCACACAACGTGACTCAATCAGTACAGTGTATTTTAAAGACTGTTTGACCTTTTACGGGTAAATACACTTGATCTGTCACATGATTTTAAAGTTATTCCCTTTTAAAAACACATTTTCTATTTATCAGTTGATCTACTTTATTATTCATAAAAAAATCATTGTCTTTTATTGTGTATATTTACAGTATCATCTATCTGTTTATGAAACTCATGTGTGTGTTCATGGGAGATTACTGTAAGTGTAGAGGGTCTGGGTCTGAGGAGTTTTAATAACAGACATCCACTCCAGGTCAGATTTCACTTTCTTTATTTTTTTCCCTCCAAACTTCAGAGGCGTAACAAAAATACAAGCATTTTTCAATATGATCTCAGTCATTTACATATTCATATGGATGTACAAGTGAGAGCTGGTGAGCAAAAGTGCTTTAAAAATCATCTTTGAATAATATTCATTTCATCATTAGGAAAAACAAAACAAAAGAAACACAAAGCGAGCAAAACATAAAACAACAAAATAAGAATTTAATCTACAAGTTTAAAAAAAAGGTAAAGAAGAAACTAATCAGTTGTTTTAATTGATCCTGGCGGCGGCCGAGCAGTGGCCGAACGTTCCCGTCAGAGAACAACATGTATCACCACTCGTGTTGAAGGCGTTCACCGCCCTTGATGTGTTAGCGCCAACGAATCACCGCCATCATGTGTTGAACTGTAAAGTCACTCCATTAGTTGTAGAAACCATGAAGGAGTTTTAGTTTAAATCTGTCCACATCTAAAACCACAAGACTAGTCGGTTTAAACCAGAGTTAACTGGATCTTCTTGGGTTGCGACCACCAATTGAGCGATCATCAATTACTTAACTTTGTCTCATTATTCATTTCGTCTGTTGAACCTCAGAACTTCAGAAGTACCAATCACAACTTGCTGAAATCGACGTCTTCAAACGTCTTGTTGCTTGAACCACGCGTCCAAATTTGGCAAAAAATATTTGGTTTCTAATGAATCTGTACCAGAGACGAGACGGAAATCCGATGTCTAATGGTTTCAGCTCTTGACGATGTGTTGATTAAAAGGTCGTTTCGGAGGCCGTTGGGTTGCGTTGCGTCTCACTGACAGGTTTATGGGCCGCACTAATTATGTCAATGAAGGTTTTCAATTACAAGCAGGAAATAACTTTGACCATTTTTTTTTCTTGAATCATCAATAAGTAATCCAATATCAAACTTGCTAGTGATGAATTTTCTATTTTACACTGATTTTAGCATAAAAACGTCAGCGTTACAACAAATCGGAGAAGGAAAACAATCGGTTTATTGATCTTAATTGATCTATTTGAAGTCTAGTTTGCAGCCAAAACACACAAAACCCAGCTGTGATGCTGAGACGGCGTCAGGTGGAGGCCTCCTTCCGCATTTCACATGGTTATTACTTAAGTGCGAAGACTAAGTGAGGAGTCTTTTGCCATGGGTCGGAGTTGCTGCCATTAGAAACCAAATAGCTATGAGGTATATTTTGGTTCAAAAGGTCTGTGCCGGGGTTAATCTGCAATATTGGGGGGCAGAGGAAGGAGGGGTCAAGGAAAAAGAGGAAATGAAAGCCCTCCAGACGATTCAAGCATCTCTAACAGGGCAACTTCTCAAGGGAGAGGGGTCCGTCTGGTTCACACAGCAAGAAATAACATTCACTCAACAGGGATTAAGGCCCAAACTTGCAGAACAACACATACATACACACACAGACACACACGAAGAAGAGGATGCGGAGCAGATGGAAACAAACAGGAGGCTGTGTTCGATCTGAAGAATGTTATTTTGACCCACTTAGGCGACGAGACGGAGGAGGAAGAGGAGGTCTGTCTGTCTGTTGGATTTGGAAGTGATGAGAAGCATCTTTATGTCGCTCTCTGCTGCTGTTACTGCTGTGAGTGGCCACTGTGTCGGAGGAGCGAGGCGGATAAAGGATCATAAAAAAAGAAAAAAAGAAGAAAAAAAAACAGAAGAGAAGAGAAGAAAAAAAAGGTTTTCTGTCAAATTACTCCTTCAGCAGGTTTTCATTAATCTCTGCTTCTCGCGTTTCATTAAAGAAAGTTTTGTGCTCACTGACTGTGACTGAGACCCACGTCCACATCAAAAAAAAAAGTGCTACAAAGCAGTGTGTGTCTGTGTGTGTTGAGGTTGTGTGTTATTGTGTGTGTGTGTAAGCCAAACCGGCCTTTATCTAAATAAATTAACGAGGCTCTGCATGTTCTTCCTCCACCAGTGGTCTTCATCATCCTGCTCATCCTTTCCCCTCTTAAACACAAACACACAAACTCACACACACATTACCGCATTGTTGGACCTGCGTACGCACACACTCTTCTTTTTTCCACACGCACACACACATGGACAGACCCAGTTCCCTGTGAAGTCTCAGTGTAACAGAACAAGTGCCTGTTTCAGGGCCGCGACTCCCGTTTCCCTGCTGTAATACCATCTCCGATCTCTCCTCTGTGTGTGTGCGTGCGTGTCTATGTGTCTCTGTGTGTGCGTGTGTGTGTTGTATTTCCATGCCATTGTGTGCAGCCTGTGTGCAGCTGCGTTTCAGCCTCTATATTGTTTGCATGGACTTCAATGTACATGCAGGTGTTTTGTTGCAAGCTCATGTACAAATTCATACAGTACAGGTGTGTTTTCATGTGTGTGTCTATGTGTGTGTCTGTGTGTGTGTGTGGTCTGAGATGACAGACAAGCTGGATCGAGGTGAAAGGCCTTTGCCCCCCCCCCTCCCCTCCACTCCCCACTTCCCACCTCGTCTCCTCTTACCATAACAGATATAGGTCGGAGCCCCCAGCCTGGCTGCATCCATCTACAGCTGGACACAGGCACAGTAAAGCTCCTATGGATGGATGTTAGGGGGGTGGGGGGGGGGGTGGGGGGCACTTTAACCCCCCCCCCCCATGGGATGTTTTTCAGTCTGCAGCAGTGAGGAACAACACCTGGTGGACGGAGTTCGCTCTATAAAAGTCAAAACAATGGCTATTCCATTAAAATAAAAGTTTGGGGAGCAAAACTGGCAACCACATGATCTGGCAACGCTGTGCAGGTCCAACACAGGAGAAGCTGTATGCAAATCAGGTGTATTAACTACTGCTGGTCAGTTCAGTGTTTTACTTGAAGGAAAATACATCAGTGTCCAGACAAAACATAATTTAGCCTAGACAGTTTTGGGGCTTGTTCAAGTATCTGGTAAAAAAAAAAAAGAAGAAGAAAAAGCTGCTTTTAAAGACAATCTCAAGTTTCTAGATGTTTAAGATCCATTTAATCAAATTTACCTCAAACTCTCCTTTGTCTTTTCTTGGTTTGAATGAATAAATAAATGTTTCAGGTGGGACGAGGAGGTTGTGTTTGGACAGTTTGGACAATGACTTCAAAGCCCCGACTTCACATGACCTTCAGATATTTACATATAAATTTGAAATTGTGAAATGCAAAAACGGACGCCACGTATCACATACACAGCAGCACCCCCCCCCCCCCCATTTGACCAAACAGCCCCAACGACGCAAGGCCAACTCACTAGGTTCCTCAACCGCTTCAACCGTATCACATGGTCTTGAGCGGCAGATGGGAGTTTGACATGTGAGCTTTAGCAGCTGTTATGATTTAATCCAAACCGTTTAGGTCCGTGTTAACTCAAAAGTTAACTTGTATAATGCAGTTGAGAGCTCTGGACAAAAGATGTAGGTGACTCTTGAGTTGGGAGTCGATTTGTCCGACAAGTGTTAAATTCACTAGAATATTATAGGCATGTGTTTGGCAGCATGCTATCTACAGTCTTGTAACTTATCCATATTGTAGTATAATTGACTTGTGGGCAATCAATTGGAATTAGAAATGGCTCATATGAAAGTTTAACATCATTTATTGAGTTTTTATCATTTAATTAGGACAGAAAGGTCAGATTTTGTTGGACAAAAGTCTTGTCGAGTACTGGCTATGCTACCGCTAGTTCCTACAAGCAGGCTAAGAGAAGCCACAATCGAATGTTTCGATTTTTTTGGCAAGTGGAAAATGGAAAACACACAAAACAACGCTGTTCTGTCTGGTTGTCGTCGCATGACGGACGAATAACTGTGAGGACCCTCCAACATGGCCGCCAGTGGGTGCATCATTAGTTCTGCTACGCAACCTTCATTAGCTGCAATAGAAGACAGATTGTCCCATTTTGGACTCTTGTTTTATCGAGACAATGAAGGATCCAACATTTGGATCCTTCGCAGGCCCAACCTATCCCAAGATTCATTGCGCCCCAGTGCTGAAAACTGTTAAAAACCATCCCAAACTAGGACCCAACTGTAGCTTCTTTGCCTTCAATAGACGATAAGGACTGAAGAGACACTGGTAAGCCAACAACTCGACCCTCCCTAACACCTGCATTGGTGTGGATCAGTAAATATGAACCTCCAGACCCAGTGATGACAAAACAGACGATGCTTCCTTTTTCTTGGGACGGCGGCGACATAAAGTTTTGTTGTGGGCTAAAAAAAGACTGTTTTAACATAAACATCAAAGTGGCTGAGCAGGAAAAACAAAAAGACGTGTGAATGAATGAATCGGTTAAATGTTGACGAAAACCTCAACGTGCGAGGAAGTGCTGCTACCCGGGATCACCGACACCGTGTAGGTCAGTGTTTCTCACACCGTGTAGGTCGGGGTTGGGGAAACAAGACGAGTACGATAGCGTAGCGGCGACTCACATGACCACGAGGCCTCGGTCGTTTTTAATGAGGCTTCGCTCCAGAGCAAGAAACAACTTACTTCATTCAGATTCTTCGTCTCTTGATCTAATTCATTATGTTCAGAAAAGTAGAACCCATAATAGATGCGCTACAGAAGCCTCCTTGTCCAAGAGACCTGATGGATATCAGCCACTGTCTTAAATAACATGTTCTTTGAATACGACTGGTCAAACTAAACTCAAACAAAAAAAAAAGGGGGGGAAAAGAAAGAAAGGAAAGTACATTGAGATAACAAGTTCTCCAACAATCAGTTTCTTTGTGAAGCCAAGAGACAGGAGTCTTTTTCCCGTGAGACCAGGGTCTAATATTGTCCATTAAGAAAACAGGAAACATAGTGTTTGCCATCCTTCACGAATCCCCCTTAAAGTCATGTTCCCGATCTCGTTCCTTACATGATGCAGAAGGGAGAAGAAGGGCCAAGTCCAACAGGTGTGTCTTCGTCATCGGTGCCGTTTGTTTCCAAGAGACCGACTGGAGCGTCTCTGCCAAACCATCTCGTATTAAATCACCTGGTTTTGATAAAAAGCCTGCAAGAGGGGAGTGATGGAGGGAAGAGGATAGCAGGGGTGGTCAAACGTCTTTCCGCGACCCCTCGTTTTTGCGGTTTCTGTTTTTCTTCTTTAAACGAAAAGGAAAAAAGTAACAAAAAAATTTGAGCGGGATGAGGCAAAACAAAAGAAACTCTTAATCCCATTAGGCCGAGGTTTAACCGCCAGTTACATCCTAGCAGAGAAAAACAAACTGAGTGAATGAAATGAAAAACAGATCACGCTCTCTGTTTATACCTCAATCTGTCCTTTTCCTCACCAGTCCCTTCCGTCTTGCCCAGAGAGAGCATGAAAGCAAAGTAGAAACAGGAGTATGTCTCTAATCTCTTTCTCGTTATCACTCAGTGTCTCTTTTTGTTTCCTCGTGTTATCAACCAAGTAAGGGAGGAAAGAGAAAAACACAACAGGGGAGAGAAAGTCTTTCTCTCTCGTTTTATCAAGCGACTCCACCACAGCTGGGTGTTCTTCCTTTTTTTTCTTTTTTTCTCCGTAAGGTCAGCATCCGGCCGGCACGTCTGACATGAAATCAAACTCGTTCTGCCCCAGCCAGAGCTCGGGCAGCTCGTTAGCTCGGTCCAAGCCCAGCTCCACCACCAGAGACATGAGAACCTCCTCGTCCACGGGGTCAAAGTCGATAATCCCACCTGCGCCGGACCCCTGGTTCCCCATGCTGATGCCCACCGCCATCCCGCCTCCTGCAAGGCCTCCGCTCGGCCCCAGGAGCTGGTTCCCGTTGCTCAGTGGCGAGGCGCCGAAGCCCCTTTGAGCTCCGCCGGGCGCTTGGTGTCCGACAGAAGTGCCGCTGAGGTTCTGGTAGTGCGAGTTGAGCTTCTGCAGCTGCATGCTGGCGATGAGGTGAGGCCCCGTCTGCAGACAGAAGGGTTGAGGTTTGGAAAGCGGCGCGGACGTCAGCGTCGATCCCGGCGAGGAGGCGGGGCCGGCGGACGGGGAGAAGGGCACAACGGAGGTTTTGGAGGACGGATAGTGGAGCAGGGAGGTGAGTGGAGAGGTGGAGGAGGACAGGTCCTTCATCGCAGCGTGGGCGTTGCCAGGGAACAGCAGTGAGGTCATCACCAGGAAAACCCAGAGGCTGCAGGAAGAAAGAACAAAAAAAAAAAAAGGGAGATGTTATGCAATGTCATCAAACTGGGACACGAGGAGGAAAAAGATAAGCTCGCTAACTAAACAGAAACCAGGTGATATCATCCAGGCCGCACATCATCAGTGAAGGAAGGACCGATCATGGTGATGATGATGACGATGACGACTGTGTAGCGGAGAAGTTAACTCCATAAAACCACAAAGTAAGTTCTCATTGTGTACGGATTAAATAAATAAGATAAAGCCAAACTAAAACTGAGAGGTTTGAGTTATTAGCATGTGGTCTGTTTTGGTAAGCAACTGGACGGAGCCAGGCGTTTCCGTCAAAATAAAAGCACCAAGCTAATAAAAATGCTTTGAAACTTTTTAATTTAAAGATATAAGAAAACCCCTGAGCCATTAAGTTAACCCTTTTCTTTTATTGTATTTAACTGGATTACAAGTTATTGTCTACTTTATAAGTTTTATTTCAGTGTACACTTTTACTTTGGTTAATTTATGCTAGGCTACGCTAATGTTAACAGATAGCTCCAGTCCTCTTATCTCACTCATGTTGAGCAATTAACTTAAAGGTCAACTTGTGACAATGTTTTGAGATGGACGATGAAGATACTGATAGCCGTTATCTTGTTCGGCTTAAACAAACAAGATAAAGACGAGCCACAAGCTAAGCGCTAATGTAGGTGCCAGCCCTTAGCATGTAGCCTTCAGCTAAAAAAACAACAACAAATGAATAAAGGATTAGTTTGACAAATTAATTGAAACAGATGAGTAAAACTACACTAAAAGTATTCCCCTGGAAGATCTAGATGTGGTATTTATGCTAGGCTACGCTAATAAAGCAGTATCAGTCATGCTAATCTATTTGTGGAAATGTTTTGAGATAAAAAGATGCAGATACTGATAAATGAGACCTGTTGTTGGTTCATAATCTATTTAAACATCTGACACGCACACATGAGTATTTTTAAAAACAAACAACAAACTGTTATGAATGACAAAACACAGCGACTTTATGTTGACTGGAGGAAGGATGACAAATAACTTAAGTGGTAATTTAACAGCGTTTCCTGAGAAAGAGGAAAAAGAAAAAAACACGTGGTTGTTTGAGGCCTCGACCTCAACAACTGAAGCCTTGTTGACTTCAGAGCAGCTTTACTCATGTTCTTATGACCCTGCTAAATCACCGAAGGCAGATCTGTCTGGGAAACATACGGCGGCGAGGCGAGGAGGCGGGCGACCCCGGTGTTGGGACGCCGGCCCGCGTGACTCGGTGTGTTTAAGGATGATTTTGTGCATATAGTGTGTGCGTGAATGTCTGCTTTTCCTCTTGACCTATTGAGCGGTAAATTAACCATGAAAAGGCCGTGAGGAGAAAAGCCAGTGGGTACCAACCGAGTGTTTATAGGTCTATGTGTGGGTATGTGCGTGTGCGTGCGTGTGTGTGAGTCCGCAACACAACAGTGCCTTTGAGGATCTAAAAGAGTGATTAGGTCACATGGCAGGATAAATACATATGGACCCTGAGAACAGAACATATGTCTGACCATGTGTGTGTCTGTGTCTGTGTGTGTGAATGGGAGAAAGTGTGTGTTGGATAAAAAGCGTGACGGCGAGAAAAAGCCATTGAGATGTGAACGCAGAGGTAAAATGTGTGTGTGTGTGTGCAAAAAGTCTCCTAGAGGCTCATGTTAAAGTCCCTAAGCTGGTTTATATTACACACAGTTCAAACAGCATGTGTGTATTAACACACAGGCACACACACATCATGCGGCTATCCTTTGAGTAAGTTAATCGCCTAATAATATGTGCCGATCCCCCCCATACACACACACACGGCTTTGTACCTCTATCTTTGCGAGGACCCTGGTTCACATCACACACTCCTTTACCCTCCGACACTAATCTGAATCTTAAGCTTTAAAACTAAAGTGCTTCAAACCTTAAGTCTCACACACAGTCGGACTTATCTCCACAGAACTGTGTCAAAGCTGGAAAACAACTCGGGCTTGTTCTCGTTTCTTTTTAACCGATCGTATTCGGCTTGGACGGAAACCAGGACGCAGCAAAGTGATGCCAAAGGGGCGACTTGATTAGTGATTGGCTAATTGCCCCACAACAAAGAAAGTACATAACGATGCACATGTCGACTGTGTGATATCAAAGACTAAATCCTGTAGGAGGCTTGTTCTGAAGTCTTGGGTACTCAGAGGGTTTTGAGGACCGATTGCACCACTGTGGTTGAAGCTAAACTGTCCTATTTCCAAAGTGAATAGGCTCCAACTATGTCTTACACTGCAAAAACTCAAAATCTTTCCAAGAATATCCCCATTTCTTGTCAAAATGTATGATTTCTAGACAAAACTATAATCTCTTTCCACTTAAAATAAGACTTATCACGTAAAAATTAACTTGTTTTTAGACAATTTTCACTGAAATCAATAAAAATCTTCCAGTGAAAGCAGTTTTTTTGTGCTTGTAATAAGAAAGAAACACTTTGAAAGAAAAAAAACAAGCTATTTTTCGTATCTTTTGTATCTTATTTTGAGTATAATTTGATTTGTTTTGACTAGAAATTTGATTTTGACTAGAAATAAGACAAATATTCTTGGTACAATATTGAGTTTTTGCAGTGTAGATGAGGCCCAACCCAACCCAAGTCTGAGCACGTCCTTTCAAAGCCTGTGAACTGTAACTTTATGGACCTGAGCCCAACATTTCTACAACTCTGAGATGTTTGAATGACAGAAATCTGTTGCAATGAGACCTTAATGAGTGCAGAAGTATGCATTACTATATAATAAAAGAACATGTTTGAATCGGCACTGATGAACTGCAGGTCAGATCAGGTGAGGTGAGTTGAGGTGAGGTAGTCGGAGAGGGGGGGGGCGGAGTCAGGAGGAGACATACCGTGTTCACCGTGTTGTAATTTATAACACAACCATTGTTGTAACCTGATCGCAGCCGGCTGTAGTTTAGGGTTACGTTGTTACTACATATAACATCTCTGATTATTATCACACAATAGCTCACTTCCCCTTCTCCCTGCCAACTTTTACCTGACCTTAAGACCGGCACCGGCAATCTTCTTAAGTGTCATTTTTTCCCTTAACTTCAGTCTTAAGAAGAAAAAAAGAGAAAAAAAGTTCTTAAGTATTTTCTCAACTTTCTTCTTAAGAAAAAACGTAAGAATAAATGGTATTCTTGAAATCAAACTTATCAAATTTGTTTGTTTTTTTAACTTTAAGGCGACCTTGACTAGTCTTAAAATCCCTACAGTGAATAGGTAAGCCTCTAATCACCTTTTTCAACAGATTTTAGACAAGTTTAGACTAGTAGGTCACCACTTTGGCCCACCCTTAAGACATTTCTTAAGATTTTTCTTAAGAACATATTGGTGAATATGGAGAGAACCCAACCTTCAGTGGCTCAACCTTCTCCAACATTGATTAAATACCTGACAATTACAGTTTTAAATGTAAGTATTGAGTTGTAGCTCAGTTTGAAGTGATGGTACAACTGAGAACCACAGAAACCCTCCGTAGACCAGTTCGTACGGTTCGTCGAAGCACTGTAACTTTTAAGAAGACACATGCAAAGACACAACACATTCAGAAAACAATTTTATCAATCTGAAAACAATTTCTGCAAAAACTCACAAAAGAATTGACGGACCCAACTCTTCATCTCTGGAGGACACTGTAAAAATTGTCTGATTTCGGTTGACGTCCCAATAAAAAGCCACAGCACTTTCTGAAAGACGTCCAAGTCTGAACCAGGACACAATTTTTTGTTTCCTAAGACAAATTGGATTTTTTGAAAACAACCCGGAAAGCGAGAGGGAAGGAGACCGTTTGCTAAATCTAAAGCCTAAAACCAGGTCTTTAAACCTCAAGGAGCCCTTTGAAGATGAAAAGTGCTAAATGTCCGCACTCTCCAAAGTCTAAATCTCAAGTTAGTCCTCACAAAGACAGACTCACACACACACACACACACACACATATACCGACCCCCTCCTCCTCCCAGCGCTGGCTCTTATTTAGCGAGAACATAATTGCTACAGGCAGGCATGCAGCTGCACTCGACTGATAGAGTTAACACACACACAAAGATACCAAACAGCTGTCAATGGCAGCTCTGTGTGTGTGTATGTGTGTGTGTGTGTTTGGTGGGTGAGTGTGTGTTCATTATTCATTGACTGATTACTGTCAGGGCCAGGCTGCACATGGTGTCTCTGCTCAACAGCTTTCCACCACACTGAGTCCGGGAGGCACGAACACAAAACATCACACACATGCACATTGCGCACACATTTCCTCTGCAGCCTATTAACGACCGTTCCTCCCATTTAAGACAAACAACACGCACACAAAAATAAATAAACAATCACGACATCCACCCGATCCATCCATCTGATCGGACCCATGAGTTTTCCCGCTGTTTTAAGGTTAGCGTCACCTAATTAGCCAAAGATGCTAATCCGTGTTGAGTGTTTCTTCCTGTGGGTTTGTCGTTTGGACTGAAGGTTGTGTGTTCCTGATAACAACTACAAAAAGTTAAAACTCCTCCTGCAGCGTCTCGACAAATATGTTTCTCCGAAATTCATCCGAAAATTAAAGCTAAGTGGTAAAAGCTGCCATCAAAAGTTGGTTTTAATACTTAACATACTTGTTTACTTGTAACCAGATCATCCTGGTCCTGATTTGAATTGGATTAAATTGGATTTTGGACGCTGCTTTTTAAAGATGTTCTGTGTGCAGCTGCTTCTTTTTTCTTTCTTTTTTTGGCGTCTTTCATATAATGTATTGTTTCGGTTGGGTTTACATCATCACATACCTCAAGGTTGATTGATATATGTCAAGAATTATGGGTATAAAAGTCGCTATCTTTGATTTCCCCCATAGATTCAACAGGTTTCAATGTGTCATGTTGATGGTTTTACAGGAGACTTCCTACTGGGGCGAAACTTTCTGGTATAATTCGTCAAATTAGGTTGTTTACACAAGTTCGTCCCTGCATTTTTTTGTCCTAAACTGCTCCGTTTGTGGATTTCACTCGTTAAAAACGGGGTAAATTGGTCTTTTATGGGAACTCAGAAGACATAAAAAATGTTGTGAAGGACGCGAAAGAAGTATATAAGAGCAATAGCTTTGTTCTCACATATGCTGCAACAGCTGTAGCTCATAACAAATAATAATCCGGTGTTAAGTCTCTGAAAATGAAGATGGATGTGAGTCAGAAATGTCCCGAAACTGTTTTTGCTCGCCGTGCCGGGGGGAGGGAGGGCCGGGCGGCTCGCCGGAGTTTTAGGAAGGATGCCGTATGAAACCGCTGGAGGGGTGCCAGTGTTTTTTCCTGTTCACAGCTGACCTGACTCATTGTGTTCTTCCACCACTTTTTATGAGATTGTGAAATCGGTCCTGGCTTCGTTCCCCACCACCACCACCACCACCAACCACTCCCTCCCTCCCTCCCCCTATAAATGGTTTCATTAGCAGTCTAGGCTGCTGTCTTGGCCGTGGACCGGGCTGCATTTATTTTAATTATTAAGCAATGAAACGTCCACTCTGCCTCTGCCAGACTGGAAGCCCCCCCCCCCCTAGAAAACAACACTTTGTCTCTAGAGCCACCCCGGCTTGTGTTAGAAATATTATCAGAGCTCATTATTTACCCATCACAATCTGTCAAAGCAAGTTGCTGCAGAGGAAAAAAAGGAACAACTTCACAGTTTAGGAGCTGAAACCAATGGATTTCTGAAGCTGTTTCTCATTATTTAACTGATAAATTGATATTATAGTCAATATTACAACAAATTGATCCAAAAAATTGCCTTATTATACCAAATGAAGGTCAACATTAAGACAAAAACATTCTGGGAATCTGCGATTTCATATTTTCTTAAAATTTGATTAAATTAAAGCTAATAGCCTCATTAAGACACTTAGACTGTAGGATAGAGTGTCAGTAAAGTACAATAAAGTCTCGACACTCAGGACTGAATTATAATGGGAGTCGTGAAGTCAGTGACTGTAACCTCAATATTTGTTAAAAGCCCATAAACCTCCATCGGTTCCTGGAGAAACATCTACCGCAGCTTCATTCTTGACCTTTGAAAGAGCAGCTGGGCAAACAGTCCCACCACAGGGTCCATTTAGTGGCCGTTCTGGAGCTTTCGATCGCGTCACACCGGCTTCATATTAACTCGGAAAACGAACGTGCATGAAAAGTGTTAAAGAAAATAAAGTAAAACCGAACATTTACTGATGAGAGGAGATTGTTTGTTGGTGATCTGACTGAAAGCTCTGGGAAAAAGCCACTAAATGGACCTTGCAATCAAAGGTGATATGATTTGTGTTGTATCATGTTACACAGCAAAGGAAGATCGTAAAATTACAGGAATGTTTTAGTGATTTGTCAACAGGGTTCGGAGAGCACACACACACATGCACACGCACACACCAACAACAGAGGTTTCAATTACACAATTAAAGCGTGACGAGCAAATTGAAACGTCAGTCTCTCTCTGTCCCTTTCACACACACCATATGCTGTCTCAGCGTGACACACTCACCACTTGTTTTAATTGCCTGAAGACGGTTAATGAGGCAATTTAGACGGAAAAAACACTTGTTTGAAAAAGTTTGCGTGTGTTTTATCTTGTAAAACTTTGCATGGAAAGGATTTAATTTGTTTTTAAAAACTCTATCTGATCATTTTGCGTCATAAATAGAAGGTGAACAGAAGCATTAATCACATAAAACACTTGCTGCACTTCTAGAAAAAACAGTGTATTATCGTTTTGCAGCAGTTCCTGCCATTGGTTTCTGCAGCACAGATAAAATCAGAGGTTTATAAGGTGTGAAACTGGGTTATTTTGAGATGAATAAACTCAAACTGAGGAGAAAATGTTAATTTCACAGGCTTTTACGGAAAAAAAAAACTCTTGAGCTTGAGGCAGAAAACACTTGACCTGGTTTAAAATGTTATGTAAGCACTCGAGGGGGCAAAGAGAGGAGCCTGGAAACACTTTGAATAGACAGATTTACAGCAGAGACACAATGACACAACAACACCAATTACTACTGATACTGACGCAGTCTTTAGAAACATCAGCAAAACACAACTGGAGGGAAATGAAATGAGACCGACCGACCTGTGAGAAACGCCGTGTGCAGCCTGACAGCAGCAAAACCAGAGGAAAAGTCAGTTTGAAGAGTGAAGTCCAGAAGGTCCAAAGTGTCTGTTTCTGAGGATAAAAAGAGAAAAAAAAAGCCAGGAAACTGTCGCTGGGTTTTTTTTGTTGTTTTGTTTTCACAGAGTCAGAGGCTGAAGTCCAGAGAAATAAACTGTGCAAACTGATTAAGTGACTGACTGACTGACTGACTGCAGAGACTCTGGAGGGTCTGTCTCCTCAATGAGCTTGTTACTGAATAAAAAGCATTTTGTGCCGCTCTCTCTCCTCACTGACCAGCCTGGTGTGTGTGTGTGTGTCTGGGAAGGCTGCCATCTGGAAAACCAGGAACTGGATTCCTGGGAGGATTCGGACGGAACGGACTCTGACTCTGCTTGAACCCAACTCTGAAAGTATGAAGCTTTTCAAAACAGCTTCAGGTCAGCTTCAGATGTTGAACTTTGAGATGTTGTTTGTTCTACCACATCCTGAATGCATCATGCATTAGGACGCTTGAGGTATTAACAAGCTACAAATTCAGTTTGACACCTAATGTGCTGCAGAAACTCAACACAACAGGAAGTGTTTCCAGGAGCCGGGCACATGGCGTCTGTCCAACTTCCCATTTCTCCAACTTAAATAACCATAACCATAACCATAACCATAGGCCTCTAGAATAATTCGGATTAATGGGTAGTCGGAGAAGTGGATGGTCGGACTTTTCGGCGGCCAAGACTAATGCTAAGCTAATAGCGCAGATTTGCAATAATACTTTAAATATGTGGTATTAAAACCAAACAAACTCACCTTATTTTTAAACAGCACTAACTGGTAGCCGTCTTCACAATTTCTCAACTTCGTAGACGTGTTGACAGGAGGCGAAAAAATGTAGGAAAACCACGTTCCAGGTTGTGGACGTAGCCGGAGGCGTCAACAGCAACCAGGTGTCTCCGCACACAGAGCTGAAAAAAAGTCTGGAGACCGTCCCTAGATAAATAAATCAGGTTAATCATAGAATTAGATACTTGTTATCTGGTCCATATATGCCATATATCTCAGATGCTAATTCCACATCTGTACCAGTTCTGTCGTACACAGCTAAATCCTCCAGATGTCGGTGAATATTGGAGTTAATACTTCATTGGATGTCCACGACGTCTATGGGCCGGACCGCAGCCAAAGAGCGGGGCCAAGGTTTCCTTTTGCTGTCTGGGATCAGTCGAACCTGGATGTCACCAACAATCAACTCACTGTCAGTCATGTCACTGGCAGATTGGAAAAACCACAGTCGAAGGTCCAGCAGGTCTTTTTTTCCACCTCATACAGATGTTACTCATATTAACAAAGGCTCTGTTGTGTCTAAGTGACATTGATCCAACCGGCTCGACACCAGGACCTTTCAAAAAAAGCAAAAAACAGCATTTTCTTGCCGTGACAGGTCGAACTGGCCACTGTGGGGAAGATCAACCCAAGATCCCGATCCGGGCCAAATCCGGTTTCCGGGTTTTTGCAGCTGCAACACTTTCGGGGCAGATGTTGCTCATTCTGAAGCTAACGCCATCAGGAATCAAATGGACCATTTCAGACCACTCTGTCTTTGTCTGTGTCACTCACCCAGAGAGAGGGCGAGCTCCGGTCTGTGAATGATTTGCATGACTTCATGTTCTCACTTGTGGAGATGTCTTCATATCATCAGAGACGCTGATGAATGAATCTGCTGAGAGATTTATGGTGGCAGGTCGACTGGCGGGAGGAATATAAGATATTGAGTCACTGGTTTGGTGATTTTACGATCAAATAAACATTTCAATGACGACTTTTGAAATATAGAGCAACATCTGAGTAAAAGCTGATTGGAGCATTCACATGTTTTCATAGCACATCTATATTTACTTTAGTTAGAATTACAGCCTGGTGAATTTTATCGATCTGTGTCATCATAAACACAAATTTGGTTCCTACTCTCGTGCAAAAACAAACTTTTGCAAAATATGCACAAAACACAACTAAATAACATAAATTCAAGAGCATTTTATGTTTCTTTTAATCACTTTAACTTCCTAATATCCTCCTTCTATATATTTTTAGCAACCAACACTATTAATCTTATTTATAACCATCCTCCACCCTGCGTCAGCGATTGTTTGAGGCCGTATCGACCAACTGTCCGCAGTCACAGGATCGGCCTGTCGGTCTGTTTAAATGTTTAAAACTTTGTCCTCTGCCACCTGGAGCAGCTTCAACTCAACACCAGATCTGCAGAAAAACCAGCTCTGGGTCACTCCGGCCTATTTTATTCATAAGGTTGCAAACAAAAGCTGTTTGGGGGAGGAAAACGAAGTAGAAGAAGAAGAAAAAGAAATCACTGAAAGTGTTGTTGGGGCACCTCCATCGATCCCGCCGTCCCTCCCCCCCTCAACCTCCCGCTCAAAAAAGAACAAGCCCGCTCCCCATTCACCCGTCGTCTCAATGGTCTTTGGAGGGAGGACGTCATTACGCACCAACAACAAGCGACGACGCGGTCAAGTGCCACGCGCTCGGCCTCTCTTCCGTTAAGCGGATAAAAGGAGGCATCTGTCTTTATTGTGCGAGTAAATCCCCTCCGCCATTGACCGCAGACACTTCACATGTTGATGAGGAGGAGGACGTATAGACAGAGGGCCTCCGCCGCTTTGTTCCCTCCTCGGGGGAGACGTTATGCAAATCAAACAAACCGTTTGTGATTTCCATCTCTCTGCAGATAAATAATTATAGGATGTTGGTCAAACTGCCAAGGTACAAACCAGACTTTTTGTTTCCACGGGGGCGGGTTGGTGGGAAAACTCCACGGGTTTCCCTTTGACATTTCGGAGACGCCACACCTCTAGAAATGAGTTCTTCTTCTTCTCCTTCTTCCAAAAATAGATATCATCTGCATTTCGTTTTTTAATTTTTGGAAAATATCCCAACTATTTGACTGCTATGCAAATGTTTAGCACGACTGACAAAGCTTTTAATCAAAAAGGAACCAGAGAAAAAACAAAGGAAGAGGAAGGACGGGGCCTTCGGTTTATCTAAAAACGATGCAACAGTGAGACTTTATTCAAAGCGCCGGCTCAGCTGTGGAGGAGCTCGGTGCTAATTTGCATACACGTCGTTGGGAAAGTTTGGGTTTAAGGTTTGTTCAATAGAAACCAGAACAAATAAAGCAGATCACAATAAAACTCTGAGCTTTCCCTGGAAATTCCTGTGAGACTGGATTAACGGAGCATCCTGAGAGTCCTGAGAAAATGAGCTGCAAGCCACGGACACAACCCCTCTTCACAACTCACCACTCTGTGATTGACCCAAACTAGCATCCAGAAACTCTTACTCCATAGATTCCTACACTGCCTCCCATTTTCATATCGGAAAAAAATACATGTGCGTGCCTCCGGAGGAAGAGCGCGGGTGCCAAAGACAAATTACAGCTCAATACTGGCAAAAGGAAACCTCCGTCTGCGCTGTAATGTGGAAGACAAGTTTTTCCTTTACAGAATGTGTTGCATCACAGGTCTGGTTTATGTGGGATTTTTAAATGACAGAAAAATCTCCATAATCTTGTCCCTAGTAATTTAAATTCCATGCAAACAGGGCTGCAAGTGGACAAAATGTTATGTAACGCAGACTCTGAGCCACTGACCTGACCGGTTGTTCCCACTGCCTTCGCTCGACATTTTGTGGGTTTGCTTTGCCAAAAATTTACTAAACAGATGACGAGAAAAAAAATCTAATAAAAATGTCTTTCTGCAAGATTCAGCTCAAAGATGTCACTGGATTACACAGTTTTCCAATGTCAGACTGTAAACGAGTGAAGAAGTGACATTTTATTCAATGAATCAGTAATGGTTTTACGTAAAAAGGCCGTGGTCAGGCTTCAAATGAACCTGATTGTGAATCACCAGGTGTGTGGAGGTCACGACCACGGTGCCTTCGTCACAACTATCATGAATAGCTGTAACTGTTCTTTTTTTCCTCTTGTTAAAGTCTTTTTAATCCTTACCCCGGGCCGAAGGGTTGACGGTGTTGTCATAGACTGTAAACCGTTTACGGCCACTTTGTAGTTTGTGACAAAATAAACTGGATTTAGCTTTAAAGAACGTCTTGAAGGGAGAGAGTGTGCACTGATGAGTCGTACAGTACGTCTCTCTGAGAAACACACACTTCTTGGAAAGGGATGGAAGAGGTGGAGGTATTTGAGTGTGGTCATCCAGAAAAGGTAAGACACTCAAGTTTGTCTCGCCTTCATGGTCTGATTGTTTAACCACAATGAGAAATTTCTGAGAAACTGCTCATGGTCCCGGTCTGGTTCTGACAAAACACTTCAGAGTTATCAGGAAGTGTTTTCAGACCAATTCCAGGAAGAGACACTTTTCTTCTGCAACAAAACATCAAAACATGGCGGCTCCCCTGTGGTAAGACACCATGGTTACTTGATCTTTGCTATCATTGATAAAAAAAATGAGATTAATTGTTGTAGTTCATTGGTAATTTATTCCAAAACTACAGGCTAACAAAGGCATATGATGTTTTATGTACCTTATACTGTAAACATGTTTATTTCTGCTTTAAATTTGGACATTTTAACATGGGAGTCTATGGGGATCGACTCAGATTTGGAGCCACCCCCTAGTGGTCAATTGAAAAAGTGCATTTTAGCTTTATAATTAAATATTTCTTTGTTACGTGTAATCTGGATTATTACACTTATATCCACCTAAATCTAAACATGTTGCCACATAAAGCACCAACACTGGACGTGGATTTTTTGGGTCAGACAAATATAAACATTATTTCCGAGCGTTTCTGGGCTGAAACCTACAGTCATAGCAGGAATGATGACATGGGAAAGTTTTGTCGCTTGCTAGAAGAAATACACATACGACAACAAAACACTGGGAGGAGATGAACTCCAGAGCTCCCGCGCTTCAAACGTTTTTTTTTTTTTGTGTGGTATTGTTTGGAATTAGGACATTTTCAGTTTTGCTTGGCTACGTTTCACAACGGTAAACAACCAGAAGACTCAGTTTCCTCCTTAAAATAAGATAACACGGGTCACGACAGAACCCGATCCCGGCTTTTGCTTTTTATGAAAACGCAATCCACGAATTCCAGCGGTGCCCTGAATCCTCCGGGGGCCCCCGAGTTTTTCTAATTTGACTCTTTCGGAGCAAAGAGAAAAAAAACTACATAAACACACACACAGTCTCTCACGTTGCTCATGTTTACAGCCCCTGCCCGGTACCGTGTAAACCCCCTCCCCAACTCCTCCGACCCTCCAAACTCCACTTTCTTCCCCTCCTCCAAGTTTATGAGATAGAATTTCAATCGTCTCCACTTTTCCGAACTCGTAAACGGTGTAATGAGTTTCATTTGCTTCGGCTACGTTGGGCTCAAACCGCCGAGGTGACCGCAGCAGTGTTCATAAAGATCACAGGGAATCCTCACACACACACACACACACACACATATACACACACTTCTGCTCAGCACATGCCAGCTCGGAGTGGTGACTCCTACATTTGGTGTGAATTTCCAGGCCATTAATTTGGGGAACATCACTTCTAAAGGAAACTGGCCGACATTTGTGGTTCCTCTTTCAAACGCTCTCCATTAAAGCCTCTATTAACCGGCCCACACTGCATAAATCACGGCTTAAAACGCAGAGGCAGAGACACATGACAACAACATGCTCTCGTCTTTTATTTCAACAAAACGCTCGTGGTATGTACATCAAAAAAAAAGAAGAAACGAAAAAAGTAGTTGTTCTGTTGAACAAATGCATAAAAATAAACAGGAAATAAAACAATGTACATAAGTTTCTTTTCAATTTTCAAACAATGTGATGGATAAACTTTGTCCTAAAATATTCCTACACAAGATGTCATGTTTATCTACAGTCGTGGGGAGTTGAAAATTTTGGTCAAAATGAGTGTTGAAGTGAAAAGTGTTATCACATACATAGATTAAGGTGAAATGGACCTTTAAATGTATTGTTTTTTTCTTTCAAAATGCATCTTTTTATTATTTTTATTATTAATATTAAGCTGCAGTGGAAAATGTGTGATAAGGCAGAATCATCCTTTAGTTTTCTACTTTTTAAAAAATGTACAAGAACGATAAAAAAAGTCAAGGTATGATATGTGAATCGTAAAAAAGTCACAACTGACTTTAATGCCTTAACATGAACATTTATAGTAGTTTGACCGAATAAAATCTTCACTCAAGGGCCACTTGCTGGCTTTTTATTTTTTTATTATTTTTATTATGGGGCTTATTGGAGTTGGAAGCTTGAGGAAAAACCTGGAAATGCAGTTGAAAGCTCCATGTGTGGATCTTGAGTTTTGATTTATCTGGTCAAACTGTGGTCAAATATGAACGTCACGTCATCATCATTCTCACTAACACCAATCAACGCACAACAATCCCAATTAAAGTCAATAATATGCAAAATCCTTTATTGGGAGGATGTAGAGATTTTCTGAAGCTGCTCGATGCGACGCGGCTCGACCACATCACAAACAGACAAACTATAGCTGCAGGGATCAAATGAGGTTTTTGCTGCCCCCCCACCCCCCCAAATCATGGAAACAACCAGATGCAACTTTGCATCTATTTTTAAAGCTGCGCAACAACCAATAAAAAACAGCCTGAGATCTTTTAGCTGTCTGGCTGTTCAACTTTAACCCAATTAAACTCTCACTATGTTGAAATGTTTAGTCTGAATAGGAAAAAAAAAAACCTCCCATCTTGATGCTTTGGACACGTTACATCCAGAAATCCTGCAACATAGCACTTATATGATGCAGAGTTTGGGTGAAGGCCAATCATCTTCATTTCCCAGCCGCTCTGGGGAACCTGCAGCCGCCATATTTGTCCACTGACCTGAGATGAATTGATCTTACCTACATCTGCAGCCGCTGCCAAAACCGCTTTATCTAAATCCTCCTTAAAGTTCATGTAATCTCTCTGCTGTTGTCTGTCTGTGAACAAAAAAAAGAAAAGAAAAAAGAAACTCTTTTAACTTTCCCTACATATCTTCCATTTAAAATTCCAAACTCTGTCCAGATGTTTGATTTGCAGAGGGTTTTTTTCGCCCAGAGGTCAAAACAACGCGGTCGAGCAAATCAGCTTCAAATCTGTCCCCGGCTGTTTTCCAAACCTTTCCAGACTGTTTGTTTGTAAACTGTCCAAGTTTTACGAAAAAAAGGCATTTTGACAGACTTTTTCAGGACTTTCCAGACCTGATCAGGAACCCAGAGGGTGTATGAGTGTGACTGTTTTTTTTCTTTTTTCTTTTTTTTTTTTTTAACAAGGATAACGGAGCGTTTGGGGAAACGAGGCTGTTTCGCTTTATGTCTGTTTTAGTGCTTATGTGTCCTCGGGGGGTTAAAATCACAGCGGCACCGGGGTGAACGTGAAACCAGACACCTGAAAAATCTGTTCTTTCCATTTAGTTTAAAATGTGCAACTGATAGGACGCACGCAACGTACGCATCCCAGGATACCAAAGAAAAAAAAAGGAAAGAAAGACAGAAAAAAAAAGAAAGAAAAACCTCGGGGTGTGGCGACTGTAAAAAAAAAAAAAAAAACCTGCTATAATTCAATTTTTACATAACCACAGTGAACACACTGTAAAGTCTCTCATTCACACAAACACACGTAACTGTTCCAAACAACAAAGGATTAAAAACAGTGAACATTGTACAGCGACCACAACACCCCCCCACCCCCTCCAACACCCCCCCCCCCCCCCCCTCTTATTAAACTGTTTTCCCCTGGAAACACTCAGCTAATGTTTTCCAAAAACCTTCCCTCGCTCTCTTTTTCCTGCCTTCATCCCTCCCTCCCTCGTTCGTTCACTCGCTCCGTGCCTCGGGGCCGAAGGGGTCCGCTCCATATTGTCTTCATTAAAGCCGCCGAGCATCGACCTGGATTGGAAACATGGCGTGTGCGTGTGTGTGTGTAAATGTGTGTGTGTGTGTGTGGAGGAGGAGGTTGAGGCTGCCGGCTCCTAAATCACATTCTTTAAATTCCCTGTAAACAAGAGAAAGAGAGAGAAATGAGAAGGGGTGGGAGGTGTGGGTGTGTGTGTGTGTGGGGAGAGGGTGTGTGGGGGTGAACACACACATACACATCTAACAACACACACACACACACAGAGGACGCAGAAGGGTCAAATGCATCACATTAAGTGGGAGACAAAACCAGGCTAAATACACATATTAGACAGCAGGAAAAAACCAAACCAAAGATGGAAGCAGTGTGGAGGACACACACACACACACACACAGGCAGACACACACATATACACACACACACACACTTGTGCCAATGAAAATGCAAAATAACATCTGGCTGAGGTAAGCCCCGTCTCTCCCGAGGAAATACAAACATGCAAAAAGGGGAATCGATATGGAAATGACAACGTTAAGCAACACTGCGACTTCATTTGCATGAGTGAGGACACAGATTGGTTTCACACACACACACGCACACACACCACAACACAATAACACACATACACACACGAGTTTAACACAATAGCTGCATTATAAAGTCTACATGTCGGTTTACTTTAATATGTTAGACTGGAGACAATGTCGCTTTGTTTGTCTGTTGTTATGTTAAATGGCCTGATTGTGAGGAATAAACATGGTACACGCACACATGGACACACACACACAAACACGCACACACACAGGGTGGATGAGTAATTGCCCTGACACATGTGGGCCCTTCACTGACGCAGTGAGGGAGGATGTCCTGTTGCTGGGGCCATTGTGGAGCCGTCATGTCACGGCAGCAACAACAGCAGCAGCAGTTTCATCGAGGAAAAAATAAACTGTCCCGGTGTTTTTCCTCTGATCACTGATCAATGATTGATGATCAATGATCGATGTGTCGTCTCTGCAGAGGGTGAATCTGTTTACAGGTCGGACTGAGTAACATCAACATGATCGTCAACACCTCTGAGCTGTGACTGCTCCTCTGGGTGGACGTGGTGTCAGCTATTGATTATTACTGGCTAATTTTCTTGTTTTTTTAAGAATATGTGATCAGTATATCGACGATCACCTTAAAACCTGTGGTTAATACTCTCTAGGGCATCAAAAACCAAACATGTCGGCTGACTGGAGCTTTAACAAAAGTGTGAAAGACGTATGATTAAACGTAAATATCTGAAATGCATGACGAAGATGATCAATAATAACCCTAAATCGATTGATTGTCCTATAATCTACAGTTGAATAATCAATATTTTATTAAGTTTAACTTCAAGAAACTTTAAAAGTCTCTCACTGTGTCGCCTGACTATTGATTTAAAGGGACAATGAGGAGTTTTGGGAAGCGAAGTGTTCTCACACTACATTTCCCATGAGCCTCTGCGCACACTGTGAAATTCTTGGACCAGCGCATTTGACAAGAATGTTTTCATTAATCAAGATTGAAAGTCAGAGGTTTGAAGACGATCAGATAACGTCGTAGTTCCGACCATGTACGACAATACGGCGGCGTTATTCCCATGACCTGCCAGGCAGCGTCCGCAAAACCGAAAGTAGGAAACGCTAGTCGGCTCACCAGCATTTCCACCACTAATAATAACAAAATAACGGTAGAAACAAAATGATATATTTATTGAAAATGGACCCATTAACAAGCGCAGATAACGTAGATTCATCCACATCAATATGAGACTTTTTTATAACCAAATACAAACTCCTCGTTGTCCCTTTAATACAATAAAAATACAAAATGAATCGATCAAAAGACGATTTTAAAACTTTATTTTCATTGGCTGAGAGCAGCAAATATTAGCTGACGTGACATTTGAGACTTTCCCTCCAACAGTTTGTTAAAATTTGATTGTGGTGACGAACACTGGAAATCACACAACCAACACACACGCACAGATACAGTAGCTGCAGACGCAGACACACACTCCTCCGGGGGAACTGTTGCAGACAATGCAGGTTTTTTTTGTTTTTTTTCTCTACAGTGACGAGAGGAAAAGTCAGAAAAATCATGATGTGAGCTAAAAACAGGAAGCGAATGAGAGAAGAGGAAGAGCTGCCATCAGTCGTTGGACCCTGAGCACCGACAGGATATTTACTTTATTATATGAACCTGTGATCACGTGAAATATTCTTTCTTTATAACTTCATAACTGGTTTTATCTTTTTAGATGTGAAGATTTTCCACTTTTCTTCGCTCCATATCAGTGTAGATTCATTATTATTTGGTTATTTTTGGTGGTCGGACAACACAAACTCCTCCTCTCTGGGCTTTGGGAACTTGAACATGAGTATCTATAATTATTTTCTGACATGAAATGATTAATTTAAAAGAGCTGCGGACAGATTCCTCTTTCTTTCTTTCTTTCTTTTCCTCCCTGTGTCCCTCCCTCCCTCGCTCTCTCGCTCTGCCTCTCTTTGCTTTCCAGATGTAAACGGTAAATTCTGTT
This sequence comes from Decapterus maruadsi, assembly GCA_030347415.2. Taxonomy (NCBI): domain Eukaryota; kingdom Metazoa; phylum Chordata; class Actinopteri; order Carangiformes; family Carangidae; genus Decapterus; species Decapterus maruadsi. Next base: position 8,130,170 of record CM064898.1, read on the forward strand.
AAAGTGACGAGCGACCGCGGGGGCCTCCGATATTTACTACCTGCAAACGTTAATCTATCACAGGGTCTGAGGTTATTATATACCGTGTGTGCGTGTGTGTTATGGAAAGCATCTTGTCAGCACAGGGATTGAATTAACGAGTAGCCGAATGTAAAGATGCTGCGATATTTCCCACAATGGTAATATATGATACAGTCTAGCTGCAGAAAGGCTGACACACAGACACACACACTAGCAATCCCCGGGGAAATCATGCTACCAGAATCTCGTAAACACAGATCTGTGAATACACAAACCGTCAGACAGCTGCTGTCGCCCCCAACTATCACCTTATAAAAATCACATCTTAATTAATAGAGACACTTAACGAGCCTGAGTGAGAATGAACGAGGGAAACAAGAGGAAAGAGTGAGTAATCCTCTGGAAAACGCACTTTAACACACACACACGCACACCGATGGTTCTATGTCGTCTTGGCTTGTTCTCGGAAAAGATAAAAAACGTAAAGTGACGTAAAGTAACGGGACTTCACATCACGACATTTACTAAAGCTACTGTCGTCAACAACGTCCAACACTTTGTCTTCACCAGATTTTAACTGCATTTTATTCAACATTGGCTGAAATGTGTATTTTTATACTTTAAACCAAATTCCAGTGGATGATTTAAAACTGTGGTGGTTGTGGGAATATACAGTATGTAATATTTATACAGATAAATATCTCTAAAAACCTCTGGTAATTTGCTAACACTATACTGTAGCATATTGAACTGATAATGCTATTAGTAAAACAAAATGTTAAAGGGGTAGCTCAAGATTTTGGCAAATTGGCCCATTGCCATAATCCATAATAATGTTACGAGACTGAGTCATTTTCAAGGTAAATACAGAGACTGCTTGCTGAAAAACTGTCCCTGAAGGCAACACGCATCAGTGGTTTTGCATAAATTTCCCTCTAAAACAACTCTGTCTGGTAACGTTGTGTTATTATCTCACAGCGTGGTGAATGTGCAGGTCACAACTTGTCCACCAGAGTGTTTTGGAGTTGTTGGATTGTGTATTTGATGAGTTTGATGAGGGAAACCAAGAAATCCCATGAGCCTCCGTAGCGTAGCTCTGAGCAGCTCACGGCTCTGCTCCGCCATTCTAAAAATAGCTTGCACCGACAATTAAAGGTAACGAACCTACTGCTATGACTATAGGGATTATGGCAATGGGCCAATTCGCCAAATGTTGAACCATCCCTTTAAATGTCAACAGACAGAAAGCATGCATCCTCACCACACAACAGCTGCTGTATGTCAAATGTTAGCATCTTTGTTTACATACATGTCAACTGTAGTTTTGTTACTTGGGACTTTTGTCCATGCAGGCTGAATTGTACTGCATTTTTCTTTTTCAAACTGGGGTAATAGAGAGTTATACAGGAAGAAGAGAGGGTCAAAAAGACAAGGAAGAAGAGGAGTGAGGCTTTAAGTCAGAATTTTAGCGTCTCAATTTATGACATTATATAGCCATGTGTTAATTTTAGCATCCGGTTCCAAGTGCTATTGATTTTTAAATAACATCCAATACGAATAAATATAACACGGTGAATGGGTTTTAATACTCCAACACAGGATTTTACAACTCAGGGAATTTCTCGTTGCCGTTTCTTTTTCTTTCTTTTTAATACTCTGGCTTTTGATCATGATATAATCAATAGAAATCTTATTATGAGGCAACACTGTCAAGGAGAAACATCTTTGGCTGATTAAAGTTTGGCTCAGACGAGTCCAGTTTGTCGTATTTGAGCCTCCTCGGGACTAAATTGATATTTTCTGCCAGAGTTAAAGATTTAAAAGAGCAAAGTCACTTCTTTAGTGTTTTATTCATTGAAAAAGGATTATAGTGTTGCATCATTTCCTCTCGGTATAAAATGGTATTTTGTCATAAAGCAGAGAGCGCTGTGGGCTCCCAGTGTTTCTGCGTGTGTGTGATGTATAGAGTTATTTCACCAGATGGGTTAAAGACATAACACATGCTGCATGAAAATGACAAAAGAAAGAACGGATTGTGGGGATTACCACTTTAAGATTCAGATCTTTACAGTCCATTCGTGCCAGCAGGCAGAGCAGATGTGGGCACATCACAAACACACTGAAACATGCTATTGCTAACACACATACACATACACACAAATATACAAACTCGCACTGCCCAGTTTCTCAGGGAAACCAATGTTTATAAGCAGCACTGCACTTCCAAAACCAGAGAAACACTTATCCACCCCGATGATGTCATGTGGATATGTTTGCCTAGAGGTGTGTGTATGTGTGTGTATACGCGTACATGTGTGTGTGCATTAGTTTAGTCAGCAGACACTCAGATCTTTTGTTTAATCAGAGACAGAGACAAAAAGACACGCACACTCCCTCCAATATCTAAAATAGCAACACGCTCACTCCCTGTTGAGGTTTTCGAGTGTCGTGCGTGTTGTGTGGTAAAAACTCCGTGACAGGACTAATTTGGTGAAAAAAGCCGTTTCTGACTTTGACGAAGAGCAGACGTTGGCAGAGAAGACGGAGAGACTTAAAGAAAAGTTTAAAACAGAAAGAAAGCGTGTACACAAGACAGACGTGACAGGTTGAAACCAGCGCTGTGAAGGACGGAGGAACGATTCACACAGGTTGCAGATAAAGATTTTTTTTTTTTTAAAGAAAAAGAAGCAGTTTTATCTCAGAAATTTCAACAATTTTTCTTCCTCAACGAGGCGCCAACGATGGGAAGAAAAAGAAGAACAAGGGATCTGATAAACGACAGGACGGGCAGATGGGACGCAGCAGCCAAAAAACGCACATTTTTCCCCGTCTCTCTCTCCATCTCCATCTCTGGCCTTGCCTGGGTTTCATTTCTCCTCCCTTTTATTCTCTGCATCCATCCGTTCATCCGTCTGTTCCCTCCTCCGTCGGCCCTAATAGAAGCCGTATGACTGGATACCAGCGATACTTTCAGCCCCTCCGGTTGTCATGATTTAATACGAGCCAAACAGACCAAATTAATTTCGGCAAATGAAACTCCCGCTCCCCCGATGATTCGATGTGACCTGCAGTTTTTCATGACCTAAAACCATCCAACGGGGCTTTTTGTCGCTGGCTGCAGCTTCGTGACCCGTTTGGTTTGGTTTGAATGGCCTTTGTTGGTTGTTAATTGATAACATGTTCGCCCTAATGTGGATAAAATGTGAGAACACTGGTTTCTTCCACTCAGGCATTTCATTCACACCCAGCTGCGGCTTTTTCCGCCATAATGGAGCTTTTCAAACGTCCTCCCTCCTGCGAGTGCATTCATCAACGACACTCAACAACAGGCCCACCTTGTTCAATAGCTTCGGCTGCGTCCACACACCACTGGGCCTTTGTTTCTAAAAAAAGGCTTTTATTTGCAACATTTTCAACTCCTGTCCACATGACTATCAACATTTCAGCGCACTGGTTTTATTTTGAAAACTCCAGGGGGAAGTGTTAGTTGTCGTCCGGAGAAACCATTGGAAATTATCACGTAGAGATCCACGGTCGCTCCCTGATTGGCTCTTATCAGTCTCGATGACCACTGGTTAAAGCATCAAAGATGATGGAAAGCAACTGTGTTTTTGCTCCAGCTTTGGAGTAACTGACCCTCTGTCAAGTCCTGCCCTACACGGTTACTGTTGCTCGGTTCGCAAAACAATGGTCACGGAAGGGTTAACTCCCATTGGAAACCACTGACAATTAGGCAGATTTAAATTGCTTGTAAGGGAAGTTTAAATAAACTTGTCTATCCGAAAAATGGTGTCCGTGATAGAAGATAGCAAGCCTCAAGATAGCTAGCTAGATATGACGTTAGCAGACGCTAATGTTAGCTACTAGCTAACACTTAATCTCCGCCAATCTGCCACCTTTAACCATATTGAAAAATTCAAAAGTAGTTTTTGTCCAAAAAATTGCTGTCTACCTAGCTCATTTCATCCCAGGGTTGTCCAACCTTATAATGCTGCACAACTCGTGACATGGGGAGAAGCCATGATTTCTTTTTTTCATTCATTCATTCAATGTGCAAAATATGCACTCCGAAACTGTAGGGGGAGCTCTGTAGAGAAAAGGGACCAAAACAGAGAAAAAGCGACCAGACTTTAAGTTTCCCTTTAAATTCTGCAATGCAAATATCTCTTCCTGTTTACACCAGCTCATACATGTCAAGTGTACGTGCTTACTCTTAGGTAAATACGAGTTTTCAGGTGCAGTCGTCTGGACAGAGATCGTCTTCAATGGAGAACATTTATTCTAAAAATGCGCCACACACTGGAACCGCATTATCCGTCATTTCAGAAATACCAAGTTACTACGTTTCAGAGCAGACGCAGATGAGAAGCTGCTGTGCTCATGTTTTATTGAACAGGTTTGTTTGAACAAGTAGCAGGTGGGTCGACGCCCGGCAGTCAAGTTACTGCTGACGACAGGGGCCTTAAACCTGATCCTGTGGAGTTTAAATCCAAAGACTGAGTCAATCTGAGCTGCTGGACGCCTCCAAAGGAAGAGAGCGTGTGTTGTGACCTTTGTCTTGTATTGTTCTTGGACATAGAAAGTTGCCATCTTGAACGGTATTACCTCTTAATCATATAATTATCTGATGAATCACAACTACCCACTGCGGTGCCTTTGAGCAAGGTGCTGACTCAGAGTTACTACAGAAGCTGGAGGGAGTTGCCAAAAACCGGCTGACTGACTGAATTTCCTGCATGAAAACAAGATGGAAATAGTTAACTGGAGGCGTAAAACAGAGCTTTAAATTTAGAGTAAATACAGCTGAAAACAAGGTCTACGCTTTGTTTGATGTCTTTCAAGACAAAGCCAGTTTTGACTTTTGTGGTTTAGGAAGAAATAAAATCCACCCTCCTGCTTTCAGTGCTGTGCTTAGATGTGTATCTATAATAATAAAAAAAAGAAACGAAAAAAGGAAAAACTCTTTGTTTATGTTACACCTTTCAACATATTGGGTCTGATTGTATTCCCTTTAGTGTGTCCAGAGTCAACAGTGTTTTCAGCACCTTTCAATCAAACACAACTTGCGATGTCAAATTCAGCGGCTCGGTCGTGGAGGGAAGGAGGATTTCCTTTTTGGTCTGTGGTTAACACTTGTACACACCAGAACTTTGACATTTACGAGACACCCAAATCTGATTTCTGTCTCTCGGTTGTGTACGGTTTTGACGTTCGGAAAATGAACTCCGCTAAACAGTTGTTCCTGTCGCGGCGAGTTCCCGACCTGACATCCAATAAATCTCCCCGCCGTTCAACTCTTCACCTGAGCTTCACCCAGGCGGAGGATCTCTCCTGGGTGCTTGCGGGCTGTCAGCGCCCGGACCAAAGGGCCGTCGGAGCTTTAGGGCTTAACCGCAGAGCCGCAGACGCACTCACGGACGATTATAGGAACGTTAAAGGAATATATGGGAAGAGAAGGATGCAGAACACAAGACTCAGACCAAAGGGGGTTGTGGGTAAAAGAGTGAGGGGTCGACACAAAGGGATGTGAAGAGTCACAGAGAGTGGAAAAAGAAAAAAAAAAAAGAAGTCGTACTTTGATCCCACACAGAGACGTATAGGAACAAGATGAGAAGATGAAACCACACATGAAAAGATCCACGTGGAGACAAAGGAGCTTTAGGTGAGAGAGGGTTCACACACACAAACACAAACACACACAACACAGACACACACACACACCTGTTTACCCACCACACCCTCCGCCACTGTAAGAGACACAGCTGTGCATCCACTGAAACACACACACACACACCTTTGATGGTGCTGATGACCTGGTCCAGGTGTTTGGAGTCGTTGCGGTCTGGTCGACAGCTCGGGCTGATCTCCAGCGAGTAGTCGGGTCCGTACTCTGTGAAAAACTAAACACACAAACACGCACACAGAAAGACAACAACATGACAATCAGTGGGACAAATTAAGACGCAGTGATTATAAAGTGACGTTTGTTGTTTTTGTTTCTCTGTCTCTTCGTCACAGTCCAACTTTAATCCCACACATCTGCACACAGACGCTGCAGCCCAGCGCCAAAGTACATTTTCTCCTCTTTTCTGCCGTCTTTAAAGAATGCAGCTGCTTTCCTGGAAAAATTTTCGGGCTCCGTTTGGACTTTGAAGAACTGGACTGTGAAACTGACTGGTGATGAATATTTACACAGGCTTTCAGGGATCACTGTTTTTAAAAAAAAGAAGAAAAAAAAAAGAAGGAAATATATCCACAACGGTGAAAAACATCAAAGACTACCTTTGAAATATTGAGCAACAACCTTATTCCCCCCCCCCGTCCTCAATCAACATCTCCACTTTTCATCCTTCCTCATTGCTTTTATCGATTTATGTTCTCACATTGTGCATCATTTCAATATCAATCAACTTTATTTAGTTATTTATTGAATATAAGTTGCGGAAAGGCAGTTTTCTCTGAATGCAATAGAGCGTATAGCTGTATTGCCGCCTCTGTGGCTGAGGTAAATGCTAACATTAGCATGCTAACATGCTCACGATTGAAAAGTAAACATATGACGCTAACAGATATGATGTTCAGTTTCTTTGATTTTCTTTTTAACAATTTAACAAGTTTTAAACGTCTTTAGTTGTCCAGGTATTCCGTCATGAACCAAATTCAGATTCTGACCCAATCCGCTTGTTAAGTCTTGACGAAGCAACATTGAATAAAAGTGTTTCCAGGTCCAAACTGCACTGGCAAAAAAAAGAGAGTGCTGGCTCTTGACTTTCAAACATGTCGCAATGCTGTGTCCCTCGCTATTTTATCAGATCGGAGTCCAAAAAGACCTTGCCATTGCCCTTCTACTGCTGAATTGGCTGCAGTTGATAGTCGTAAACAAATGAAGTAAAAGTTAACGTTAACTTCTTCTCCAGAGTCCAGATTGTTTACTGTGGACCTGTCTGGACCCAGAAGTGACGTCAGGCTTAATAAACAGATGATGGTGCTAGATGGGATGAAGACCAAAGAGGAGATTTGTGGGTTTAGTTAAAGAGGACATGAAGTCAGTTGGTGTGAGGGAAGAGGAAGCAGAGGATAGAGTTAGATGGCGACCCATGAAGAGAACAGAAGAAGAAGACACATGGGATCACCAAAGTCCATTTAGTTCATCCTGAGGGGAGCAGGAATATCTTGCACAGATTTTAGGATAATCCATCCAATAGCTATCAAGACAGTTCACTGGAAACCTCAGATACTGAGACTGGTGAATCTCAAGGAGAAGTTGGGAGAACCCCGAACTCATTAGGATTCATCCTCAAGGGACCATGAACATCTGTAACAAATTTCATGGCAGTCCATCCAATATTTCCTGAAATACATCAGTCTTGCTTGACTGAAAAGGCGGACAGACGAACAATGCCATTTCAAGAGCTAGAACACACACGTAAAAAAAAAACAACCAAAAAAAAGACACACAATAAGGGTTTTCAGATGGACACATGTTCCTTATATCTGCAGATCTTGGTATGTTGTCTAGGAGCTGCATTAACACAAATAAATGTATGAGGCTGTCTCGTCTGGTTGACGTACAGAAAGAAAATGTAATGCAGAGCACAGAGGAGGAACCACAAGTCAGTCAAACGTCCCACCGAGACAGACAGGGCTGCACCAACCAAAAAAAAAAGAGGGCCTGAGATGATTTCAGCAAATACCAAAGGCTCCTGGCATTTCAAGCAGAGTCGGACTGATTCCATGAAAACAGAACCAGCCAAGATGAAAAAAGAAAAAAGAAAAACAGGTGGAAATCCAGAGAGTGGGTTCAACCAGAAGTTAAAAACAGAGCACGTCAGTTGAAAAAATGCATTTCCAGGGAATTCGCCGGGCCGTGACTCAGTGCCATGAGAGCAAAACAAACTCGGAGGCCAGGTTTGACCACAAGTGCGTCAGTCCATTTGCAGCGACTGTTGTGAAAGCCTTGGACTCTGAAGACTCAGCAGAACGCACGGAGCAAGCCAAGGTGACTGAGGCCTTCAACAAAAGACTCATATTCCTCCAACGCATACCACATATAGGAAAAGATCCGCTTCACGATGAAACGCCCAGTGAAAAATCACCTGTTCTGAAACCGAACCCAACATCAAAGTTGATCTTTGCTCTTGGGGGAAAAAAAGAAGAAATTGGACAAAGTATTTTTGACACTTTTTCCTGAGCTTTCAACCACCTGAGTCCAATGGCTGTTCACAATGAGGATTTGCTGGATTCTGTTCAGATTCCGAGATCGGACGAATTTGTGATTTTGGACTTCTTTAAAAAATAAAAATAAAAAAAGCCCCAGAAGAACTTTTCTATTATTGATTGATGAGCTGATTATTTTTTCAGTTGATGATTTTGTCTTCAAATTACAACCTCCAGTCCAAAAAAAAGCCCCAAGAAAAGATTTACAAGGAAAGAGAGAGAAAAAGCACTGGCTTCCACATGAATCAACAATTTGTTTCACCATTTTAACTGATATTGATCTTCTCGTCTGGCTCGCAGCACTGACAGCAAACCACATGAGTATCCTACAAAATGTCAGACTGCTCCTTTAAGTTTGGCGGACTGATTTGGTCGACATGCTGTAATGATTTCTGCACTGATGCCACGGTCATTTTAATGACTGGGATATGTTGTTTTGGATTGAAACTCTTTAGTGGATTAGACGGGTTGTCATTAGAGAAGACATCAGACGGTGTGCTGACAACACACACACACAGAGAGACACACACACACACACACACACAGGCCTGAGCAGATGTACGCGCACAGCAGAGCCAAGCCAATACGCAGTAGGAGTGTACTTTTGTTTACTTGAAAGACAAAGACTACTTTGTCTTAGTAAAATCGTCCTGTTTGTAAGTGTGTGAGTCAGAGAGAGGGAATTTACCCTCGTGTGTGCAGCAGGGGATATCCGTCCTATTGATCAGAATTAGCTCTGACGCTAATAGTCGTTAGCAATGTGCAGTTTAGCTAGAAGCTCCTCGTTTTCAGTCAGTTCTGATAAACCGTCAGTAATCAGCCGTCACTGATTATACTAATACTCCGAGTTGCATCATGACAGTGCAACTTCTGCTCTTAGATTAGTTCTTGTCAGATGTAGTTTGTTGGGGAGGAGCCTGCTTTTTTATGACAACGCTGCACGACAACAAGCAAACTGAGCTTTTCTTCAGTTCCAACAAATCAAATGTGATGTCGTCCATTTCCTTTACTTTTAAAGGCAAATACTTTTATCCAAAGGGACCTATCAAGTGAAGGACGTCACTAAAGCTTCAGCGCTAGGTCTAGTCGATAAGAGTAAGGTTTAATCATCAAATGTGCATCAAATACACAATCCAACAACTCCAAAACACTCTGGTGGACAAGTTGTGACCTGCACATTCACCACGCTATGAGATAATAACAGAATGTTATGAGACAGAGTTGTTCTAGAGGTAAATTCGCGCAAAACCACTGATACGCGTTCCCGTTCAGGGAAGTTTTTCAGCAAGCAGTCTCTGTATTTGCCTCTAAAACCACTCTGTCTGGTAATGTTCTGTTATTATCTCACAGCGTGGTGAATGTGCAGCTCACAACTTGTCCACCAGAGCGTTTTGGAGTTGTTGGATTGTGTATTTGATGAGGGAAACCAAGAAATCCCATTAGGCTCCATAGCATAGCTCTGAGCAGCTCGCGGCTCTGCTCCGCCGTTCTAAAAATAGCTTGCACCGACAATTAAAGGTAACGAACCAACTCCTAAAACTATGGGGATTATGGCAACGGGCCAACTTGCCAAAATGTTCAACTATCCCTTTAAGTGTGTCAGAAGAGGAGGTTCAGCTGCTCATTTACGTACTCGGTCGCTCCACCATCCGGTTGAACCAATCAGGAGCCTGCAAGGCTGAAAAAATTAGGTCAAACAATGAAGTACCAAAAACTGCACTTCTCCAGATGACCATGACAATCTGTCTCAGCTTTTGTCTGAACATAACTCGCTTATTAAAATTTCATTATGGCCTAAAATTCTCTATAGTTCGGGTGTGGTCGCTCTGAGTGACAGGCGGTGAACAAACCCAAAGTCTGGCATCCGAACACACACACACACACACCCCTCAGCACTGTTTGTCCATTAGTCTGGAGTCAGGCCGAGTCAGGGACGGCCAAGATGACAACAGCAGAGCAGCTTCAACGTGACTGTTCTCAAACCTGTGGGCGACGTCTTTCTTTATTTACAGTCTATGGTTGAATATTTAACGACTCAAGACTGGATCGAGATCCCCTGCTTGTCGTAAACGTAGACAAAGAGTGTTTGTATGTGTGTTTGTGTGAATTTCCATGGGTGTTTTGCAAAGGTGAGGCCTTGTTTTGATATATATATATGTGTGTGTGTGTGTATGTGTGTGTATTTGTGTGTGTGTGTCTGTTTCTAATTAACTGCGATGGGTTCTGTGTCTTACCTCCGGTCTCAACTGAGCTCAACATGAGAGTAGTTGCTTAACACACAGACACATGCACACCCGCAATGTATTCCCATGAACCCAGTGCTCTTGTCTCCTGCTGTCCAGCCCCACACACACACACACATACCATGCATACAACACACACACACACACACACACAGTCTCCTGCTGCCTGCTTGTTTGGCTTGGATGAACATGGAGAGAAGAGAGAAAGGAAGTGAGGAAGAGAGAGGTGCAGACACTCCTTAAAGAAACACTCATTTTTATATCATATCTCCATAACGTTTTCATATTATTCCGACGGGCTGCTGTGGAGTCAGAGGAGAGGAAGAAGAAGAAGAAGAGGAGGAGGGGAGGGGTGCAGTGAAGCAAGCAGCATGTGAAACAGACAAAATGACTCATGATAAATGAGAGATTTTTAGTGCAGCGGTCCAGTGACGCAGAACATCTACATCACCTGGACAAGGTCAAGAGACAGAAAATACCCACTGACTGGCTCCAGTGTCTCCGGCAGAGACGCACACACTACACGGGGAGATGAATAGCAGAAAGGTCCTCGCTTATTTACCATGGTCCTTAACATGGACCCCGCTGCCCATCACTCACCGTGCGCATGAGCTGGTTTCTAGGAGAAACGCTGGCATCCGACCAGAGCGCGCCGCAATGTGTGTGTGTGTTTGTGTGCGCGAATCAGCGTCCTCACAGCAGCGAAAATAAAGTCTGATAAACACTATCAGCGCAGATGCTTATCGTTATTTGTGTGTTTTTGCTCTGTTTGTACAGCCTCATCAAAGCGACATTCAAAACAAATACGAGGAGACGCGGCATCGCTACTAGTTAAATGTTACAATAACAGAACTTGTACTTGAATAACCACTGGAGCACGGGCAGAAGACACAGGGCCGGGATTAGAAGTTGGACTAACAGCTGTTGTCGCTGTAATAACACAGTTATATATCGTTAAGGTCCGCATGATATGAGCAAAATGTTTGATGACACTCAGAATAATGCGATATCCGACAATATGACTTGCGATGAATTAGCAAGTGTGAATTTTTACCATAGTGTTCCTGAGTCTTTCTGCTTTAATAGATACACTGTTAAAAGCTACATTGAAACACCTAATAAAATAATAGAAAAAAATATTTCAGATGTACTTTTATTGAACTAATGTCGTATGAATAATCCTCACTCATCGCATATCCTTTTGCGATGCGAAGTTTATCAAGCATGTTCATATCGCGGTGATGATGTAAATACAATTAATCGACCATTATTATTAGTTTTATAATAAACAGCATGATAATAGTGACTGCAATGGTAGAAAAAGTTGTACTAGTAAACATAAGTTCTTGTAGTGGTATCTAGTAGTAACTATAAAAGTAATGGTAATAACAGCAGTGGTAAGAGTGGGGATGAAAGTATTAGTAATAGTTACCAAATAATAACAGCAGTATCATTTATAATACTGCATATGTTCATTAAAAAAAGATTTTTTTAAGATGCGGAAAATTTCATCCACATTTGTGTACATGTTTGTGTTTATTCAAGCGAGTGTGTGCGTTAAAAGAAAAATGTACTATAGTGAGAAAGTCCAAGTGTGTGTTCAAGTGCATGCGTCAGACTGTGGACAGTAATATGTGTGTGTGTGTGTGTGTGTGTGAGTGTATGTTTGTTTTTACAGCGATCAGCAGGATCTCCAGCTATGAAGGACGCCGAGCTGCACAGCGGAGGGGAAAACGTCTCGGAAAACAAATGGCCTGCGTCTGCTATCAAGCTGCTATCTAATAAATGTTTTCAACAAGGAAAGAAAAACGGCCCAATGCCCAAAGTCGCAGTCACATAACGCACGTACGCCTCCCTCTCTCTCTGCTGCTGCTGCTGCTGTTCTCTCGCTCACCCTCCGTACCTTTTCATCATCGCATCAGCCTTATCTGTCACTTTTCCTTTTAAGGCAGGGAACCCCACAAATAGTAATATTGTGTTTGTTGGGAAAAATGAAAGGAAACCCAGGGGATCTGATTCAGGCCCAATGCAACTCGTTGAGTAACACGTACATGTTCCTTCCGTCCCTGACCCACTGTTACTGTTTAAATGTTTGTTTGTGTGTGATTTAATGATAACCCTAACTCTTAACAACTTATTTACCCAATAATTTAGTTTCTCAGCTTGTTTTCTCAACGTCTTCGGGTTGATGAAACACAATAACAACATTGCATCAATCTGCAGCTCCCTAGCACATAATCTGGGTCCATTTTGAGATGAAATCATTTTTCTTTTGGTGCGATACTGAAGTTCAGTTGTTGTTTAAGTGAATTACTACCTGGCAACTGCAAAACATTATAAATGCCAGCAGACAAAGCATAATACATCCAAACCTTACCGTCTAAAGAGCTATTTATAAGTTCTGATACTGCTGCACAGCTAACGTTAGCATTAGCAGCTGACTACTTAACCTGTCTCGAAGAAAGATTATCAAACTTCATTCCTTTAGTTGCGAAATCTGCTCCCAGTAGCAGAGAACAATCTTATTCTGCTTCCATTTCTATCAGGTTTATTCTTCTACCGAAGTTAGCATGCTAACCAGCTAGCCCCAACCCTATTGGGCTCAATTTTCCGATACCGAGTCACTGCGGCAAATTTTATACACATACACACTTGTACATGTATAAATACTATCTAGTTCTATAGGCAACCGCAGATGTAACTGAGAACAGAGAAAATTTTGTAAAATAAAAAAAAAATAAAAAAAAATACCGTAAGCAGTTTTTTTAACAAATAAAAGGCCAGTGAAAAAAATGAACTAAATGATTCAACCCCTCTAGGATAAAGCCTGTCCATGAACCTGAAACACTGGTGCATTAAAAAGATAATTGCAACATAGACAAGACTCCCTCAAGGGAAATAGAACAGGAAACTGACTCTTTTGGCTCATTGTTGGTACATCCCAACATTCGCCAAACACTTTCCCTGACACAACATCTGTCAATACTCTACAGAAGGATCATTTTTGAATGGAGGAAGATTAAGATAATGTAATAGCGTCTTTACAGGACATTTTTCTATGCTATTTTGTAAATAGACAAATTTCCCCAGGTCTGGACATGAACACTCTACTCGGACGATGTTTCCGGTGATTGAGCCCGTGGCTCTGGGAGCCGACACATCCCTGACGGCAGCGTGGGGTAGGACAGGAAGTGGCTGCAGACAGGAAGAGAGGAAGTAAAGAGGCGGGACGCTTCCCCGCTGCCAATCTGGGACCAGAGACGTCCTCCCTTCCTGTGTGACTCTGAGACAGACACACATTTGTATTTACTTCTGTGGGGTTTCCAAGAGACAGGAGGATTTCAGGCACGCAGTTGGGCAATGTGGACACCGTTTGGCTACGGCTCATGGGTCTGTGTGCTTTACCTGGTCCAAGTTGTTATTTAGTATCCGTCTACAATCATCAAGTGTTTGCACAGCAACAGAGGTTGGCAGGACAGCTTGGTTCCATTACTCTAAATCAATGTCCACTCAGGAGAAAATGATGCAACGCCAAAATCTATTGCCCAACTGATTGAAAACTGGAAATCCTAGAAAGATCCTACCAGGCAGTTTTTCCAAACGAAACGAAACTGCACTACCAAGCATCACATGTTTAAAGTCTACGTACAAGCTCAGTCACGTCCCAGGCCTTCCCCTTTGTCCTTATTTTGAGTAATTTGTTGCCGTCTGCCATCCAGAGAAGACGAAAACACTTCAAATATTAAAACGTACAAGAGAAACAAAAACCCCTTGAAGCTGCTCTTATTTGACCATTCTGTGGTCACAGCAATAGAGGGTTTGCAGATGCACCACAAATCTGCTGGCTGCTCCTTCTGGTTTAGTTTTATTTTGTTTATCCTTCATAAAATAATGGTTTTGCCAGATGGTACTTTCTTTTATTTCTGTTTGACAGTTGGCCTAACCTCAGTGCTGCTGGATATCCAAGACAGAGCGCTATGAGCTAGATGTTCGTCAGAGGCCGTTCTCTGAATTGTCATAAAATTTGTCTTTTAGATTTGTTATTGAAGTGCTGATTAAAGAAATTAAGCTTAATCCTTTTGGATCAGTTCGAATCACATAAGGTAGCCCTGGATTAGGGTCTCATCAGCAATATATCCAGTAGAGTTTTTCATAATACAGAAACTTTACAAAAAAAATAAAATAAATATCCAAGATGGACATTTGGGAAGCTAATCGTACGTTTTGGCTAACAAATAACCCGAGGTAGGAAATGATAAGGGATTCTCTGGAAGGACTGAAGGGATTATGGAACCACAACCCGACTCCGCAAATATAAACAAATCAATTCTCCAGTTTCCATGTTAGAGTAATTTTTGCATATTATGGCATGTACTTTATGGGCACGTTGGAGACAGGAAAGAGAAGAGTAACAGATAGATGCGGAGATACAGTATGTGACAAGGGATAAGAGCTGGATTCACACCAGCGACGTTGTGAGTACATGGTATGTGTGTTTTCCCACTGCGGCGCAGGGGCGGCCGCAGGAAGTTTGGATCTGTGGTTTGTTTTTATCAAACCACAGCGAGGCTGGAAGGAACTCAGCTGCTGGGAAATGACCGAAAACAGAATTTGGAGAAGAGGATGGGGTTTGGGGTGGTGCAGGTTGAATTATGAGCAAGGAAGGCAGATGCAGAGCTCCAACTGTTCATCAAACATTACAGTGGCAAAGCCAACTGTCTATCATCTATATTACTGTTAAAACTGTCAAATACTCAAACAATTATTCTGACAAGCCACGATCATAACTCACATGATCTTGGAAAGTTGTTAAGAAAGTAACTTATCTTCTATTAGCATTTCAATAAGCTAACGTTTGGCATGTAACATGAAATATTAACTTGCGAGAAGTGAAGTAAAAATAATTTTCTCCCCAAAACAATATTACTGGTCATGATTTAAAACTTTATAGTTGTACTATACTAACACTTAACATATTAGCTTATTATATTTTGACCAATTAGCATTTTTAAAAGCTAGAACATTTACAGTGTTTCTTATTAGCATGGGCACATTAGCATTTTGTCATTGCTGATGTTTAAGATGTAACTCTGTTGTTCACATGTTGGCATGTTACCATGTCAGGGCTAACGATTACAATGTTAGCTTGTTCATTTGTCTTTTAGGATGGTAACAATTCCATTTTTAGCGTATAGCATTTAGCACACACAATTTGTTAGCTTGCTAACTATCCTCTCATAGTCTTTGGTGGCTAATAATCCAAAATCCAACTGTAAACTGGGTTTTAAATTCACAAATATTAGGAATATAACAGAGGACCAATGTATTTTGGAGTTGAATGTGCCATGATGATGATATTAATCCAAAAGTTACCACATTGTTCTCTAATCTTTGAGTGAAAGGTGTCATTTGTTTGACTCATTTATAATGATACCGCCTGTGTTCTTGTGTAACCCATAAAGAACACATAAATGTTCTTGGTAAAGCAATTAGCTAAAAACAAAGAAGGATATAAAGACAATCCCCAGTGCCCGTCCAATCAGAGACACAAACTAACCACTGACCTCTATATCTATTCTTAGCAGACCTCATACCGTTGCCCTCTGATTCACATGTAGATTGGCTCCACAATAGCGGAGGTCAAACGTGTATCAGCTAACCAGTAACGGACAATACAAGTCAACTGGGAAGGTTAATTACTCTGGGCCTGGCGGCTCGATTCCTGGTTCAAACTACAAAAGCCACTTTTACTTGTGTTTTTATTAGATATTGCAGTATAATAGGTGTGATAGCAGCACGCCATTGTGTGGGTTATCCGCAGTGTAATATTTTGTCTGGTAATCAGGGAATATTACAGCACTATTGTTGATGTGACGGGCCAACTCTGACTTATGATTGTGTTTTTAAGACTACTATTTTTAGCCATTTAGCCAAGTACACACCAAAAAAAAAAAACTGCATACTCACTCTCGAAAAAAAATACGGCAGATTTAATTGAAAATAAACTGGTCTAAGTAAATATTTACAACTCGATTAAACCAAAACAAATTTGTGTAGATTAGACTTTGAGCAGATAAAACAAACTGGAGCTGTTTGAAGTGCCCGTTTCTTGACGCTGTAAACGAGACGAAGCATCATTTATTATTTTAGTTTGACAGGCATTTGTTTCTTACAAGGAAACATTTGGAAAATGAAAACAAATTTAAAAACTGATTTTACTCCTGCTTGAGTCTTATTTTATTAATGAAAACACTCAATTTCTTCTTAGCAAACAGTCGGACTCGTGTTTCCTCCATTTTATCGGTAATTTATCAAAAAACTGAAATACAAAAAAATAAAATAGACCAGTGCATTATCTGACTTTAATGAATGTGTGTATTCATGTGGTCTCGTCTACAGTAGAGCACAAGGGTGGATGGACACACACACACATTCGCTCTCACACACAGAGGGGTACAAAGGTAGTTTTTGTTCCCTGTGTCGCTGGAACTTCAGCTTTGCTTGGTCATCATGGATAAATGCCCCTCTTATCGAGCACAACGGGCTCGGACAGAGCCACAAAGACACACACAACACACACACACACACACACACACATCTGTGTAAAGTTGTGTAGAGCAGAGCTATGCCTTTGGTAGAGATTTACCTTCCAACTTGATCTGTCCTATCCAATAAACGGGGGAAAAAGAAGCCAATAAGAACTACAATATCATATAAAAGTGAAACAGCTGGTTCAGTTGTTCCATTTTTGATTTATAGGGAAAATGTGCATGTGTGTGTGCGTCTGTGCATGTGTGCATGTGTGTATCCCCTCGACCTCGTCATCATCATCTTAGGCAGCTGCTTGCACTGATAGTTGCTTTGTTTTCAGTGAGTGCTCCTTAATGAGGTCAAAGGCTATTTAGGGCCACTGGACGCTGACGAGGAGAAACAAGAGGTACCTTCATCTCACACTCACACAGACACACACACACACACACACACAGCTATTCATTACATTTGACCAAGACAAGGTCCAAAAATCAGTGGCTGGAGAAAGAGACTCTTTGTGTGCGTGTGAATATAGGAGCAAGAAAAGACAGATGGGTCTACTGATTTCTATTTGGAGAGAGGATGAGTCTATTTGATTTACCAGTCACATGGTCACATGTCCTTTCTTTCACAAACAGAAATTACCGAGGCATTTCCCTCCCTCCTCGCTAAAATCTAATCCAATAGGTGGTTTTTGTTTACATCTCACGCCATGACCTGATTGCAGAGAATAACCAGATTAAATCCCAGTTTAAGTTGTTTACATGGTTCATAATCATCTGAGTTTTTTTTTTAATTAGAGCACGGCTCGAAATGTTGATGTTTGATAATGCTGTTAAAGTGACACTGGAGGTTGTTTGAGGTGCAGCATCGACCGTCGGTGTGGTACCTGCAGGGGATTATTGTCAGTTTAGAGGAGCAGCAGCACAGGAACCGAGAGCAGTTTAAGTGAAGTGTTTTTAGTATTTCCACAGTGATGTTGCATCCTGCATCTCTGACTCATCCAAATCTGAAATGATGCAGTGAACTCATGATTTGTGTTTGTGCTTTTAACATCACTCTAAAATGGACAGAGCATCTATTAACTGAGGATACATGATGAAAAAATAAAGGAGCACAGGAATTGTGTGGGTTTTTCCCCCTAAAAAGTAACAAATCATAAAAGTGGTTTAAGGACTAGATCAATAAAGTAGTAGAAAAAATCTTTACAATATCCATTTGTGTATTATTTTGAGCAGTTTGCTGGTTCTATATCAAGTCAGGCGATACCATGACCATGTCCTGGCGTGCTATATTGTGTATAACAGGAAAAACTACGTAGTAATACTCAGGGTTCCTACACATTTCCACACTTTTTCCAGACTTCTCTGTAGTAAAAAAAAAAAAATCAAATACTTTGAGTGATTAGATGTGTATCATGTAAATAAAGTATGCAATTTATCATCTGTTTTCATAATTCTGAATTTGTATACCATTATGTCACCAAATAATTTCCAGTAGATTGTAGCTAGGTACAATATCACATACAAAATATAGACCAAACCCAGAGAAGTATTAAGATGAATATATTTCCGTACAATAGTTTCCATTTTCCATACTTAAAAATCAAATAAAATCAAATTCCATACTTTCGTTACTTGCGTAGGAACCCTGAATCCCGCTCTTTGTTTTGAATTCGACTTATTCATTATAACTTTATTTAGTTTTTAACTTTGGTTTTTTAATCTAAAAAGTTCAATAAATGCAACAATGAGTATTCTCAATATTGATTAAAATAATCAGGATGATGATGTTGTGGCCATGATGGAGCCGTCCTGCTTCATTTAGTTTCTAATTCACCTGTCTGGCAGGAACAGAGTCGGTGTTGGACGAGGTGGGACAGAGAGGAATTGTCAACACCGCCGCCCCTCTCTCTCTCGCTCTCTCCACTTACACTGTCTGACTCACCTGGAGACAAACCCCTTTATTGAGAAGAAGGCGGCCATCTTTGATTAGCCCGGAGTGACTCAGCAGACGGCGAACACAAGGGGGTGTGTTGGCGTTTTTTGTTTTTTTTAACGTGCGTGTGTGTGTGTGGCTTCGTTTTGTGTGACAGTGCGATGAATGAGCACATTTGTATTTGTGACCATGTGGGAATATGTAAATGTGTGTGTGGTGACTACAGCCACGGCGGTGAGGGAATGTGTGTGTGTGTTGTGTTGTGGTACCTCGTGGTCTGGGATCTCGGAGGACAGAGTCTTTCCCAGCACGGCGGCCGTCAGGTACGTCCAGCAGCGAGCCGTGTTGGCCAGGTTATAACCGCCTGGTGAGAGAGAGAAGGGGAAGTCACCTTACCTGCTGCTGATGGATGTATGTATGTATGTACGACTGAAACCTCCTAAAGATCATCTGACAACAGCTGGAATAGTTTTTCCTAAATTATACTGCATGTTTTATTTATTACAACCAATTCTAGTCAACCCACACAGACAGATGTAGATTACTACGAAGATGCCTGTTAATAGCATACATGAAATATCTACAGTACAATTTATGAATGTACCCCTAACCCATATATTTAAAAAAAATCCCTATATGACCAATTTTATTTGGTATTAGATGTTGTGACCATACATGTTTACAATATTTCTATCTGTATGTGACCATTTGTTTTTCAGATCAATACTAAAATATGATTATCTTCATATTCTTTGGACCTTTCTGTATAATATCCACCTATATTGAACGGTGTTGGGGTCCAACACATGGGGGAACTCTTTACCCAATGAACTCCGCTCATCCCTACAATATCTTCTTTTAAGTGTAATCTTGAAATGTATCTGTTCTCACAAGCTTTTGATTAGTTTTTTTGTTTGTTGGCTTTTGTTTTAATATTAACTCACTATTAACTTTAATGTATTGCCATTTTGCTTTTATCCTGAAGCACATAAAATTGACATTGGATGTCATATGTATAACATGCCCAAAATATAAACAGAAAAGTTTATTTTAGTTTTATTCGTCAATACATTATGTGCATATTATATATATTCAGTAGGTTGTTATGTACATGTTAAGTCGAATATAACAACATTACATTCTTTAGTTTTCCTTCCTTTCTCAAGGAAAGGAAGACTAAATACTACATTCAAACATAATGAACCTCTACAGTATATTACATTCCCTTATAGGAAATACATGAACTGAAAAAGAGGAATGAAAGGGGAAAACGGACAGAGTCAAAAACTCTGACAAAACCGACTCAAAAGTTCAAAAAGTCATCAGCTCTGTCTCTGGCGTGCAAAAAGACAAGTAGTGGAAGAAAAGTGTGAAGGGGGACGAAGACAGACATCAAGGGAACGACAAGAACCGAGAAAGAGAGGAGGATGTAACGAAGAGAAAGTATGTAGGACAGAGAGAGAGAGGGAGAGAAAGGAAGAGAGGTGGGATTGTAGTTGAGTAAAATGGCTTCATTGTGTCGTATAATTAGTAGCTATCATCTGGCCAAAGGGGCTGAGGGTCTGGAACAGAGCACGGTGTGTGTCTGTGTGTGTTCGTGCACTAGTGCAAGTGAGTAAACCACTGAGAGTCAAAGCCAATGCAAACACACAAAAAGGACGGGTCACATTGTCTACTTTACATTTGCATTATTTCAATACCACACACACACACACAACACATGGATTTAACATCTACACATTCATGCACAAAAACAAAATAATAAACCAAAACATCAGCCAGAAGAATAAACGGCCAGATGTGTGTTACCTCCTCCCAGCAGCAGTGTGGGTAGCTGCCACTGCAGGACGTGCTGCAGACACTTGGCCACGCCCACCGGGGTCATGTTGAAGGAGCACATGGGGTCGCCCGCCATCGTGTCGGCGCCCAGCTGCATCACCACCGCCTCCGGGTTGAACTGCGCCCGCACCTCCTGCATCACGCTGCACAACCACACACGCACGGCAGGTAAACACATTTTATCCACTGTACTGTATTATAATCGGCTCGACCAATCGGAAGTAACGCAACAATCGTCCACAATCTGTTCCACCAATCAGAAGTCACCGATCGTTACCGCTTCATTCATGACGGAGGGAAAACTTAAAACTTTTAACTTATTCTGCTTTTTGTAACGAGTCAGCAAGTCAGTCTGGCACAAGTCATGTAAACAAAGAAAAAAAAATTTTAATAAAAAAAAATTGCGATTTTCACTTTTTTGTAGTAGTAGTAGAAATCAGACTTTTATAACGTGGAGGTTGACGTTATATCTAACCATACAATTATAATACATTTTAATAATAACACATTTTATTTGTAAGCGCTTTTACAGATGCTCAAAGACACCTTACATTCAAAAATCATGAAATAGAGCAAAGTCAGAGTGAAATTCAATTAAAGACGGCAATAAAACTGTATAAAACACACAAAATTATGTTAAAAGCTAATCTAAAAAGGTGAGTTTTGAACATGGTCTTGTCTTCATGGTCTGGGCTGGACTCTGGGTCCAAATAAAGCAAGTAAAGCAAGCTAGAGTAGTAAACAAGCCAATTTCTGTACTTTTCAGTTAGCAGGCGAGACATCTTCCTTGAATGTGAGAGAAGTACACAAATAGTTGGTCGAAACCAGGATCAAATCATCAAGTGTCATAAAGCGTAGTTCCACTCACGGCCACTAGTTGGCAGCTTAAAAAAAAAAAATATCTGTCTGGGAAAACCCATGAGTTCCCTCTGGGAGTAAATGAATGATTAGTTTTCTCTTCAAGAAAACCGTAAATGTTAAACAAAAACTAAATTATTCTGATTGTATTTCTCCGTGTTGATGTAGAAAATTCACTTTTCAAACAAAAACACATCAAGTCTCACACCAGGGGTGCGTTGGTTCATGTGTGTGTCAGCCAATCACAGCAGGCCGAGGGTTCGTCTCTGAACTCCATAAATCAAAATATCTCCTCACAGTCCTATGATGTCATGGATAACACTGTGGCTGGCTACAGCGCTGATGGGAAAATCAGATGACGCTATATGTGTGTATGTGTGTTTTGGAGGTTTTCTGGGTAACTACATGTTCAAAGTTAAAAGTTTAAGACCTCGTGTAGGAGGGAATTCCCTGTTGAAGTGTCCTTGAGCACAGAAACCCTGAAGCAGCAGCAGCAGCAGCAGCTCAGAGGCGTGCGCTCTGTGACTGACCCCGACCTCCTGACTCCCACAGAGGGGAGGAAGAGCACAACTCCTCCACTGGGACGTTGGAGGAAAATATTTCTTACAGGTTGCCCCTGAGCTCGGATACTATGTGTGTGTGTGTGTGTGTGTGTGTGTGAGAAAGTGTAAGTGTGTACCTGGTAAAGATCTGGTAGTATCTGTCGTCCTTGATGCCGTCCTCCAGCGGGACGTTCACCGCGTACCACCGGCCTTTACCCAGCCCTGTGTCACACAGGTCGCCAGTACCTACATATACACACACACACATACTATCTCCACTGTCTGATCACAACACGGGGTAAAGGGATAGTTCAACACTCTGTGCATGTTGTTTTCAGATCAGCGGGGCAGAGACGTGAGCTGCTCAGTGAACACAATGGAGGTGAACGTTGCAGGTCCCCTGTCCCTCATCAAACTCATCAAATACACAATCCACCAACAAGTTCTGACCTGCACATTCACCACACTATGAAATAATCATGTATAATTATGTAACATTACGACACATGAAGTAAATACTCAGAACTACATGCTCTTTTGAAATCACTCCGCCCAGCAGCCGTGTCTGGAAAGTAGTTCCAGCTACACATTTGCCTCTAAAACAACTCCATCTCACCATTATCATTACCATTCACCTCCATTGTGTTCACTGAGCAGCTCACGTCTCTGCCCCACTGATCTCAAAACATCATGGACTGATAATTAAAGGTGATGAACCTGCTGCTACAATTGTAAGGATTATTAGGAGAATTTGCCAAAATGTTGAACTATCCCTTTAAACACAAAACACACTGCATCTAAAACATCTGTGAGGACCGACCTGGGAAGAATCCAGGGGAGAACTTGTGCAGCGAGACGGTCATGACTTTAGATGTGAAGCTGAAGGCGTCTTCTACACCTGAGGACGGAGAGAGAGAGAAGAACAACGTGTTTCAGGTTCACAGAAACTCACTCCATTAGATTTCAGGCTGATAGTGAAAAAGAAAAGAAGCTAATTTGTAATTAAACACTGTCTGGTAAACAGAGTTTGGGTTACTGTTGTGTGTGTGTGTGTGTGTTGTGTACCATCTCCGTGATGCAGGTCAACGTCTACGTAGAGGACGCGCTCGTATTTCTCTCTCAGCTTGAGGATTCCCAACACGGCGTCGTTCACGTAACAGAAACCCGACGCCTCGTCTCTGGAGGAGAAAGAGAGAGGGAGAAAATAATATTTAAACATCCACTCATCAGGTCGTTTCATCTACAAACCTGGTTTTGGAAAGTTCGCACTTTGGTTCAATGAGACAAATCTCCACGGAAACTGATCTAGAGTCGGTTTTCATTGAGTTACAAAGTTTAACTTGTTCCTGATCTTATTTTATTGTTTTTATGGTACCGTTATTATCTTTCACCCATGTTGTATGTCTTTTAATCTGTTTTATTAGCATTTATATGTAATTTTAACCCTTATGTGAGCTGTCATGATGCTTTTTATTTATTACTCTGTGCAGCACTTTGCTCCACTGTGGAAGCTTTAAAGGGATAGTTCAACATTTTGGCAAATAGGTCCATTGCCATAATCCCTATAGTCATAGCAGTAGGTTCGTTACCTTTAATTGTCGGTGCAAGCTGTTTTCAGAACGGCGGAGCAGAGCCGTGCTCAGAGCTCATGGGATTTCTTGGTTTCCCTCATCAAACTCATCAAATACACAATCCAACAACTCCAAAACACTCTGGTGGACAAGTTGTGACCTGTTTTTGAGGTAAATTCATGCGAAACCACTGATTCGCGTTCCCGTCTGAAGCAGTTTTTCATCAAGCAGTCTCTGCATTTGCCTCTAAAACAACATGACGTTCTGCTATTATCTCATAGTGTGGTGAATGTGCAGCTCACAACGTGTCCACCAGGGCGTTTTGGAGTTGTGTATTTGATGAGTTTGATGAGGGAAACCAAAAAAAATCCCATCAGCCTCCGTAGTGTAGCTCTGAGCAGCTCACAGCTCTGCTCTGCCGTTCTAAAAACAGCTTGCACCGACAATTAATGGTAACAAATCTACTGCTAAGACTATAGGGATTTTGGCAATGGGCCAATTTTCCAAAATGTTGAACTATCCCTTTAAAGTGCTCAACAAATAAAGTTGGATTGAACTGTTTAACATGTTTAAGCTTCTCAGATTTGTATGATTTTGACACGGTGCTGAGTTGAACGGCGTCTTACTTCTTGGCATGGTGCCAGCCTCCGGCCCAGTTGATGGCCACTTCACACTTCTGGTCGTGCAGACACTGGGCGGCGGTCAGCGTGGCGCCGCCTACTGCTGCGGCGTAGTCGAATATCCCCTCCACGATGGGGCAGTCGTAACCTGGAGGAGGATTAATATCACAAAATGTCAAAAATAATGATAAATATGTGTTGTTAATGGACACTGATGTGAGTGTGGAACAAAGAAGGCGGTAAAACAAATGCATCGAACAAACAGGAAGATCGATCACGTCACCAGGTAAAACTCCAGAGGAAAATCTATTCATTCTTTTTTCAATTTTCTCAGGAACACTTAACTTATGGCTTGTGATGGACACTTTGTATTTTTTCCGGGCACAGCTCATGACCTCACAAAGAAAAAAGGTTCAAAAGAAAAACTGACGGGAGAAGAATAGGTCGACGAGACAAAGGGAGAGTAAAAGGAAAAAGGGAAAGGGAGGGAGGAGGATGGAGATGAGGGGATGTGATCGATGGAGGACAATGGAGTGTGGCATCATATAAATTGACTAGAGGTTATAGAGAAAGAGAGGGAGGAGAGTCTTTATCCAGGAAAAGGTGGAGTGTTTTTTGCCTTTTGTGGCCAGACAGAGGGATGGAGCAGAGAGAGAGAGAGAGGTGTGTGTGCAGAATACAAAAGGAGGAAGAGGACAGGATGAGGGATGAGTTGAGGAGACAAAGAAGAGCAGAGGTGAAGGAGAAGAGAGAGACGATGAGTCAGGCAAAAGAAAACAACCCGGTCTAAAGTTAGAAATGTAAACTTTTGTTTGGAGGACGCGGAGCTCGGACGGCAGCTTCATGTGGGATGGAGGAATTCTGGATTTAAATATCCCAGATTTTATTAAATACTCGGCTGAATTTGAAAAGTACAGGAGTTCGCACATTGTTTTGAATTATCTAGTGTTACACCGCCACCTGCTGACCACAAACTGGTACTGCATGTGAATCCTAATTACACTTCTCCACCTCTCTTTTCACTGTCATCCCTCTGTTTCCTCATTTATTTAAAACCCTCCTGTTGTCCTATTGGGTCAAGAGAAGGACGGAAAAAAGAAAGAAAGAAAGAAAGAAAGAAAGAAAGAAAGAAAGAAAGAAAGAAAGAAAGAAAGAAAGAAAGAAAGAAAGAAAGAAAGAAAGAAAGAAAGAGGAGAACAGGTTGGGTCAAGAAAGGAAAAAGGAAGGATGGAAGGAAAGAAGGGAGGGAGGAAAAAAGAAGGAAGGAAGGATCGGGAAAGTGATGGTGGAAAGAAAGACAGGAGACAGGAAGTAAAGAAGAACAGAAAAGGAGAACAGTTTGGTTCAGGGAAGGAAGAAGGAAGGACCAAGGGAAAGAAGGGAGGAAGGAAGTGAAAAGGGTGGTGGAAAGAAGGAAGGAAAGAAGGATGGAGGAACAAGAAAAGAAAGGAGTGGGGAAAGTAGAAGAAGGAGAGGGGAGAAACTATTCTAACTGATTTCTGTTTTTATTTTCATTTATATTTCATCACTTGTTGTCTTTCCATTGTTTAATCCCATGGTTCCTTCAGTTCTTTCCTCTATTTTCTATTCTAAATCACCTTGAGCGACTATCTCCATATAAAAACTGGTCTATAAATAGATGTTATCATTATTATTATTGTTCATCTATAAAAT
This sequence comes from Decapterus maruadsi, assembly GCA_030347415.2. Classification (NCBI taxonomy): domain Eukaryota; kingdom Metazoa; phylum Chordata; class Actinopteri; order Carangiformes; family Carangidae; genus Decapterus; species Decapterus maruadsi. The sequence goes on from CM064898.1 coordinate 8,156,224, forward strand.
AAAAGTAGGGCAGGTAGATTCTCATTGAGTTACTGTGTCCAGTAAGAGTTGTGGTGGGCACCTCTCACCCAGGCCGTAGTCGGTCGACTGGGGGTCGTCGTTGTCTCCGTCCTGGCTGATCTTACAGAGATGCTCCAGGTACGAGTCTGTGTGGAACTTGGCCATTTCCTCAATGGAGGCGACACGAGGCTTCACTACGCTGGAAAAACACGAGACAATACAAGTGTTACACACAGTTTCTGCAGTAACAGTTGATAAAGGAGGGTTGTTTAAAGTCTGGTTCAAATGAGTTAAACCAATGAAAACAAACACACATTCACCTCTTTTATTTTGCATCTGTTCAGCTCTTATGTTTATGTTTATATACAAATATACACAAATACAACATTTCGTATGTCTAATATAACATGCACATATCTGCATTGGCTAGGCATGTCAATATATCACACACATACACATCTGACTTTCACTCCTATAGAGTGAATTAAAGCATACTGTTGTAGAAGTGCAGCGCCATGCAACAGTATTCAAACCCCTTGAACTTTTCCACATTTTGTCACGGTACAACCCCAAACTTTCATGTATTTTATTGGGATTTTATGCGATAGACCAAAACAAATGAAGTGGAAGGAAAATGGTACATAGTGTTCAAGTTTTTCTACAAATAAAAATCTGAAAAGTGTGGCGTGCATATTATGTATCCAGGCACTGCTTTGTCTCTCACTGCAGTTAGCCTACAACTCCACATCTTTCAGGGTTTGTGTCTCTACCAGCTTCACACATCTACAGTCTGCAGTTTCTGCCAATTCTTCTTTTGCAGAACAGCTCCAGTTCAGTCAGATTGGATAGAGAGCGTCTGTGAACAGCAGTTTGCAAGTCCTGCCACAGATTAGGATTTAGGTCTGGGCCGTTTTAACCCATGGATATGCTTTGATTAAAGATCTAGCTTTATGTTCAGGGTTGTCTTTTGATGCCAGTATTATGCATTATTTTGTGTTGGTCTAACACATAAAATCCCAATAAAACACATTTAAGTTTGTGGTTGTAATGTGACAAAATGTGGACAAGTTCAAGGGGTGTGGATACTTTTGCAAGCAGAAGCTACCAAAACAAGATCTGCACAGCTCTCTGATGTGACCACAGGTACTTTAATCTTATGTTTGTGTGAGGAAACACAAACTCCAACAACAACAACAACTCACCTCATATGATCCAGCAGCCCGTAGGCCTCTATCAGTGAATGGACCATACTCGCCTAGAAACAGTGGGGAAAAAACAATAGCAACAACTCGTTAAAACCCGACAGATGTGGACAGATGTGACACCAGCTTCAACACAGCCCTGCTCATTCAAAAAACAAAACATAACTCACCCGGTTTGGCACTTTGGATAAAGTGTCACAGGTCTCGATGTACTCCGGACTGTAAACGTAGGCGACCCTCCGTGTGCCGCCGCTGTCTTCATCACTGTCTCCTCTGCGACTCATTTACGGCGGAGGAATGAAAACCTTCAATTGACCTATGGCTAAGCCCCGCCCCCTCCACTCACTCGGACAAACTGTCAACATTCAGTGACAAGCGCTATGCTAGCAGTCACAGTAGGAGAGATTTCACAGGAGGCAATTGATGATTTTTGGAGACAGAAAGATTAAATATCATCTCGAAGTCACCAAAACCTAACTTAACTTTACTGCTCTGGCTGCCGTTTGCCGCGAAACGCCGATAGCGACGAGCTAACTTCTGTTAGCCTGTCTATGGAGTTTTGCATTATACGTTAGCATTAAGCTAGCCGAGTTTATGCTTAGTTGTGATGGTGGCTAACATCCAAACATCTCTCACAATATGTTGCCTCAGATACGTTGTTGACTTAACTTAGAACAGATGTAGACATCCTTGTTAAGTTTATCCATGTTTAGTTGGTGTTGTGGGCTAACGTTACTGCATAACTTTATCCAGAGCAGACACTTCTCTAGGTTGAGATGTGGCTTAGGAAAAGGTAGGAAAAAAATACACCAGAGAGGCTGGGCGATCCCAACCTCACAGGATACCTAGTGTCAGAGTTGCATGTAACCCATGCACACCATTTGACCATTTTAAACTTAAAATGTCAAGAAAGAACACATAAAAACGAATGAAAACTGACTAACTGCAATGCATTTCAATGGACGTGGAGGCAGAGAATGTCCGAGTGTATGGGCTAGCTATGCGCACTGTGATTGGCTCATCGTGTTTGGGGGCGTGGCTTAGCCATAGGTCAATTATTTCAATCACTGAAACTGAAGCTAAAACAAAAGTCACAGTGAAGCGATGAGAGAAGCAGCAGCAGCAGCAGCGGCGGCGGCGTCCTGTCCGTTGCTCTGTGTGTTACACCGTCAACAGTCCCCCTCTCCCTCTCTCTTCACCCGGTGAAAAACGGTCCTAGGCCGGTCATCTCCGCTCGGTTAGAGAGACGATGAAGACAATGAAATGTGTAAATGTGGAGGAGCTATTTTGTCTCAATTTACACAGGAATAATTAGATCATTTTAGCGACGGTTAAAATTGAAAAATGTTGCTAACGGTCGCTTTAAAAAAATCAAATCCGACGTTCCGCCGCCCGGACGTTCTTTACGCACGGAGCGTGAAACGAAAGGCATTCTGGGACTTTTTGTAGTTTTTTTCCCACTCCTAAAGTAGCCAAAGGGCTAACCGTTGATGAACATAGCTACAGTAAGTAATAGGCTAATAGTTCAAATGCTTGGACTCAATATTAAATACTGTAGTTTTTGTGGATTGGAAAACAAACCACACAAATTAGGTTATAACAGGGTTAACATTAGGCTATATTTAGCTAGCCTACATGTTAATTTGATTAGAAATACTGAGGGAACAGTGAAGTTTTTGGACAACAAGATAGACAAAAGGTTTTATTTCTGTTGATCATTTTTATTCATCAGAAGATATAACTTTCCATATCACACTTACCAGGAAATCGTACCATGAAGGCTAACATGAAGATTTTTCAATATAGTAGGCTACACTGCAATAAAAAGATTCTTATAGATTCATTTATTTATTTATGATTTGGCAACTATTAGCTGGATTACTATGATACAAAGCTAATGTTTGTTCTTCCAGTCCCAAGTGTTCATCATCAGTCACTGCTCTGAATAGTATAGGTCTGGGACTCCCACTTGGAAGAGGACAGGACCCCGAATGTTGAAGCCAAGATAGAGACGCTTGGGGCTCACCGAACCCTTCTGTTTGTCCTCTATTGAAGCCTCTATTTCCTTTCCACCAATGGACACAAACATTTTCTCTTTTATATGCTTATGTAATGTGGTGTTGGATTGATGGGGCTCTACGTTGAACGGGATGAGGATGTCTTGGATTTCTCGTTCTTGCCACACTTCACCCTTGATCCACATGTTGTTGATCCGTTTCACTTTCTCCATATTTGTGTGAACTTGTTCCTCGAGCAGCTCGGCATCCACCTTTCTTTCCACAATTGCATCCAGCCTTGATTTATGAATGAATTTGCTCAGTCCAGATCCCTTTCCCAGAAAAAACAGAGGCTCAAGGTAACGGCCACGGAGGTGCTTGGCATATCCATTTCTCTCATATGCTTCCTCCATGAATGTAACATACTGTTGCAGATCAGGCTCAAACATGATGTCGAGGGGCTGCTGTGGAGGTTCTTCTCTTGTTTCTTGCTCCTCTTCACTGTCCTCATCGTCACTGGATTCGTCTTCAGATGTGGTGTCCACTTCTTCATCATCTTTTTCTTGCACCACCTGCGGCAAAAACAACAGCAGAACCAAGAGACAAAACTCAGGGCTTCTGTGCCTCTCATCTGAGCCCAAGAACCGGTGGATTATTCTTTGGAGATCTCTCACCGGGGTGAGCTGAGGAGAAAGTGGCAGCCTGTTGCTCAAGATGATGTTGGAAAGGATGTACCTCTCTGCTATTTTAACATCATCAACATTTTCCTCATAGGTGTTTTTCAAAAAATCTTGAATTTCCTCCAGGTCGGACACTGTTTTCTCCTTCTCCTCAAACCCTGCACGTCTTCCCTTTGACCTGAAGAGGCCATGATTCAGACAATCAAGAAGGCCTGGAAAGCTGGTGGATTCAGATGCTGTATTTGTTGTGTAGTTTTGGTAACAAAGTGCAACTTCCTTCCAGAAGTAATCTGGCTCTGAAGTTGTCTTGCCAAGTTTGGAGTAGGTCAGGTACCACTCAAAGAAGTCAAACTTCTCTTCAACTTCTTCTTTTTTGTCTTGAATGAACCACCTGTGCTGCTCTGGAGGAAGTTTGTTGAGGGCTATATTTGCCACTTTAATGAAACCAAAAAGCCCTCTGTTGTTGAAGGAGTCTGAAATGCTATCTGCTGTGTCCGCCATCTCTGGGCCTTCTTCAGCTTCAGCTTTCCTCTCCACATCTTTAAATGCCTCAAAGGCCTTTTCAGCCATCTGTAAGACCTCACTGGATCCCTTGCGTTTCTTTATCAAAAGGTACTTGTACACTTGTCCCAAAGTATCAGCCATATAAGAGTTGTGTGGAGCTCTTTCAATAGCTCTCTTCGCCCAATCCTCAGCTCTTTTAAAGTCTGAAGCAATGTAATAGAGACGGGATATGGTTTGGGGGAAAATTGAGTACACTTTGAATATACCTGTACCTGATGCAGTTTTCAAGACAGAGAAGGCTCGATGAAAACTTTCATGCTCGCGTATGTCTTCAATCAATCTTGAGAAATTAGTTTTACGTCTCCCTCCCATTTTTCTCTTTGTCAGCAAATCTTTGATGAACTGAATTATGTGTGATTTGGTCCTGTCTGCACACAGTGAGAACAGTTTCATCACTATTGAACTCCTGGAAATTCCACCCTCAGCCAGTAGCTCCACAGCTCTCTGGGCACACATTTGGTCAGTCATAGATACATGTACATCTCCAGGGGTTGGACTGGATGTTGTGATCAAACCAGTAAAAATCTTCATTCTTTCTGTAAAGGGGGGACCTCCATGGATGGGATCAGGTGGTCCAAGGACTTGTTGACACTGTTCCATCAGAAGGAAGGACTCAGGAAGATACGCTTTCATCAGTGCCAGCATGGCAAACAATTGCATGTCGGTGGGCATTTGGTTAATTGACACATTTTGTGACTTATTTAGAAAATACAGAAGATGTTCCTCTGCTGTCATCTCCTCACCAGTAATGAAGGTTTGATCGCTCTTATTTTTTCTCTGTGCCATGGCGGTAAATCTATAGCCTACTTGATTTTGTTTTCTTCTTCTTCTGCTCTTAGTCAAGGAGTATTCATGGAGGCTACCTGAAGAGGTGAGAGCATACAAGTATTGATAAAACATATTGTTAATTTGTTATATTGTGTAATAGTTTCCAATAGGCTAAGTAACCCTTTTAAAAGGATTTTATATAGGCTCACTTGTACAGTGATGGCAATGATACTGAGTCAGTTAGTCCACCCCAATTTTCAATGTAGTGCCATCTTCAGGGCAAAAGTTTTGATGTTCCAACATTTTAGTTTTTATCAGTTTGTAATGATTAAAATGATTCTTTTCTGGTTTATTTTATTCAATGATAGAGTTAACTGACCAAAAAATTTAATCAAATTTCTTGGTGGCTAACAAAAAATGGCTAGACTATCATATTAAGTATAAGTACAGTAAAGAAACCCACTAATCAAAGTGTTAAACTCCATACAAAACTAAAACATACAGTAGAAACATAAGCCTGTAGGTCATTTTTGTAATCTGTTTTGAAAAGTCAGTAGCAGTAGTAGTAGCTATCAGATTCAGAATCAGAATCAGAATAATATAAGAAAAATCAACAACAAACATTACCAAACAAATCTTACCTGTGTGAGTTCCGACAGGTGAGTGAATGAATGTACATCCTGAAGATGCTATTTATAAATACTGGAGCCTCACTTCCTGGATACCGTACATTCATGTCATGGGCAGAGTCTTTTTATCTCATTGTGCTGATCCTCGTGGTGATATGATGAAACCAATGACAATGAAGTAGGCCTACTATTGCTTGTGTGAGTAAAAGATACCATGAATAGTTTGTACCTAAGTTCTGTTACGTTAATGTTTACAGATGTGAATATGAAACCTATAAACAAGCTTTCCTATAAACAAGTCACTTTGAATTTAATGGCACTGTCTTTGTTGGATCCTACATTAAACGTACCAATCAAATCCATTTAAATCCAAAAAAACATAACGTATTGTTTTTTTATACTGAGATATAACAACGAACTACAACAGACAGCAACATTACCGCTGTAAAATAATGATTATCATATCAATCATCAAAATGTGGAGCCCACGGAGAATAATCTCAGTTCAGTTCAAAACAACAATTCAACCCTGAGAATAAATTAAATGAAACAGATTGTTCTGTTTCTCATAAATTATTTATTAAAGTATTGTGGAAGAGTAATGAATGTGGTGTGTTGCATCAGTCATCTGCAGAATTTCCTGTAAACCATGAACCTGTTCTGTTAGTTATATTGTCCTTCTCTTCTTTGGCAAATGAAATCTGTTTTTCTCCTTATTATCTCCGTAGATTTTAACAATGGACACACCCTGTTTCTAAACCTGTCCCTCAGGTGGAAACATGACAAGCAAAGGTTTGACATCAAAGTTTAATTTCCCTTTCCCTCTGTCCATGTCTCTCCCTCACACACACACACACCTTCCAAACCTCTGAGCAGAAATGGATGAGAAGACTGACATAGCACTCACTGTTGGCTTTGCATCAAGTCAACCAATCTCTCTCAAGATGGCGACTTATAATAAAAGAAATACTGTATATGAAATTGGAATATTCACATACTTGCAAAGGCTGGATAAGCTCTTTCTTTTATACACTTGCAAAGTAGTTGCAAATATTGTAATTTCCCTTCAAATTTCCTGATTATGTTGTTACTCTTCAGTAACATAAGCTACTATGTTTGACTCACACAAATACAATGTCAAAGGGAAACAAAAAAAAGGGACACTGGCAATGAAATGAAAACGAAACTATGAAATATCTGAAACATCAGCTGCTAAACTGGATCTTCAGACCAAAGTATTTGAAAGCAAAACCCATAACGAAGAAGAAAACATAAGATTAGATAAGATAAGATTCACATGTCATTCAAGATTTAGAGGTACAATAATTCACTTTATTAGTATTATGTCCACCTTTTGTAAACCCACCTGACTGTGGTGGGTTTGCATACAGTGGTGGGTCAGTGTCATCAATAAGTATTTGGTTATAAGTGTACCAGAACAGGAGATCAGTTTTCAGATTGGCAGTATTTTAATTTGTAGCCACTATGTTGTTGGAGCAAACTGTTTCTCTGGGTTTGGGCCCAAAACTGTTACAACAATACAGATTTAAAGATCAATAAACCATAAAATCATAAATCAGTTCAAGTTAAAGGTCCCATGATTGACCTTCTGGAATAAAAACAAAGAAGGTGTGACTACAATCATTGACAAAACAAGGTATTTGCAGGTCCGATAAGTTTAACTCATCAAATGTTTACAAATGGACTTAATGAATAAACACACTGAAGCTATAAACACAGCATCATAATGAGAAACAGTCAACAGTTTCTTCAACAGTAAGATTCAACCCACTGTACTGAAATGGTGTGGACATCTGCTTTCCAATCAACACCCTGTATTGACAAAAAAAAAAGTTTTTAAACTTAATTAAATGAGCAAAAAAAAGTTGATTTTACTTCATTTTGAAATGAAACACTCACCTGACCCTCAGTGACCTTCATGAGGTTGGAAGACAATGCCACCTTTGTGACGTCGCCAGCGGAGAGTGAAATCAGTCAGGCTCTGATGCTTCAGGTCTGATTCCAACTACAGGAAATGTTATAGGAAAACACATGCGGTTTCTCTCACAAATAAATAGTGACTATTGATATTCAGGTTAAAAGTGGTTACGTTATATTTACTTACCTTTTTCAGGAGTGCATCACCAACTGTGGCGTTAGTGAGATCCACATCAGAACGCAGCGTCATCCTAATGACCATCTTCTTGACTTTGAGATCTGCAGCATCACCAGTACAGAGCCATAACATCAGTGATTACTCACTGCAGATTTTTTCAGTTAAAACCAGCAAAATATTGCATTTTTTATATTTTATATATATCTTGAGGTTGGTAGGTTGTAATTTCTAAGAAATGTTTTTATTTTTGCTCAATGGATAGTCACAATTTTCTCTTCCTGTCCAGCTCTAACAATTCAGACGAGAGAAGAAGGTGGAGATAAGGGTGTTTTACGTTTCATGTAGGAATCTCAATAAAATTGGCATGAAATTATGATAAGCAAAAGTAGATCATATTCTTCTAAACTGTACCATATCATGTAGCACCAAGCAAAGGGAATTAAACCTGCAGTAGCAACATTTTGGCCACTAGGGGGCAGTGGAAACAAGCTACAAACTTAACTTCTTGCTTGTGACTTTATATGAAAAACCAAGTTGTGTCTTTTCTGTATCTCACCTCCCTGGCAGACAAACGTGTTCTTCTGGTTGCAGTCAGCTTCAATCCAGCGTCCCTGCTGCGACGTTGCAACAGACACACAGTTTCCCCGATGATGTGAACCCTTCAGCCAGTACCTGAGGGACGATTCTGCCCCGTCCGACCATACCCAGGCATCTCTGAACAGTCCGATCCACGCGTAAGTGGGAAGCACGAAAGAGCCTATCCATCCTTTAATTATACCTGCGACCTCTGCACTCTCTGCCCCACTGCTTATAGTGGCCAAGTCAGTGTGCCTACTTCTGCAGTGCTCTTGACTGTTGTCCCAGTTCTTTTTGTCCGAGTAATAAGTGTAAGTTTTCTTGCCATGCGCGCCACCTATGAAAAAACAAACAAACAAACAGGGAGATGGCAGTAAAAGTGAATTTCAGATTTCAGTACTTGTCATGTTCCAGCTCTAAATACAATGTAGAACTGAACTGATGGAAATCTCATCAGTTGTTAGGTAGCTACTATAAATCTGAGTACTTTAAAGGACATTTTTCTGACTTGAACCACCATGACATTGTGATTCATTCGAATAGAACATGAACATCCAATAATCACAGGCATTTAAATGAAGCTCTACAACCTCATGGTGGTGCAAGAAGAAGAAACAGACCGCAGTCAGTTGCAGACCAGTCCTGTGGTGTTATTGTCACACCTGGATTTTAAACCTCATTTGTATCACCTCACTGTGTCCCGTACTCACTCTGATAACACACAAAGACCTTCTCATTTCCACACGAGTCGTCGTTCCACTCGTCGTCCTCTGACATCTCTGCACACCATTCATCGCCGTTTACGTTGTTGGGCTCGCCCTCCCTCCACCTGGTGAAGTGCGCTCTGCCGCTGCCATCGGACCACATCCACCGGTCACTCCCGCCCCTGTAGAGCCCGATCCAGGCGTACGCCACGCGGTTGCCCAGCGTGCCGATCAGCTTGTTTAAGTTGTTCATGTTGTTCACTGTAGCCAGGTCGGTGTACTTCACCCTGCAGAAGCTCCGAGCCTCGTGCCAGGTCAGGGGGCGATTGATGAGGTGGTATTGAGGTACTTTGGGAAAAGGTTTAGATGCAGGATGGAAATATTAGACATAGTTTGTTTTTTTTTCTCTGGTGAGCACATTTAAAATGTAGAATTGGGTGTACTTACTATGAATAGCAGTGGTGGTCTGAAAAAAAAACAGAATCCCTGTGGGGAGAAGAACATCTTGTTATATCCATCTTTTAAATTGTACGAAAATTTGCTTCATGTAATTCCTCATTTTGCTCACCAGTGAACGGGATCACACTCTGTAACCACACCATTTGTCTAAGAGTCAGAAGAATACCATCTGATTAATAACATATTTCCATATTCTACAGGAATATATATTCTAAACACAAGAAGTCTTACCTCTCCTGTTGTTGAAACCTTCCACAACTAACTTTTAAAGTGCAGGTTATGTGTTCGGGCCACAGATGGAAATTTTTGCCCCTTTTTCGTGTTGTTTCATGCAAAACTCAACGGAAAGTGGGAAGGAGACAAGAAGATTTGGTTACCAGTGGTCCAGTAACATCAGGTGGTTGAAGGAACTCATTTGGTTGCCCACCTTAGCGTTGGTGTCGTCTGTCAAGAGTGTTGCTTTGCGAATCTTAATCTTGTTAAAGTACACAGTGAAATTTTAATAATATGTAAGATATTAAAAATACTAACTAAAAAGCAACATTAATACACAAAACCAAAGGTACATATCACACAAGAATTTTTATTTCACATTCAATCCAGCAACAAAGTAGCCAATTCCTAAGAATCATTACATCTACCCTAATCCCCAGGAACACACATTAAAAGTAAACTATCTAAAGAATAGACTGTAAGATTTCCTCCTCCAGGACACTCAGGGCTCTAGTTTAGTCCACTTTCGCAGAATCATATTTCACGTCCACCCCTGGACACAGCTCACCTGATGGAGAGAAGAAAGCACACACTTTGTAGTCTTACCCCTCAGGGAAATGTGTGGAACAGCACAGACACATAGTGGAGACTGGACTATCCATATTGTTAATGTTTATTTGCTAGATGTATGTTAATCTCTTAACAGACTAGTTAGAGAATGGACCCCATTCAATAAGATAATAAGTTAGTAGTAGATAATAATAAGTTTCAAATGTTGTTCAAAATTGACAAAAACAAATAATGAAAAGTGAAATATATGAAATACAGAGGAACAAATCAAAAAGACAGAATGAGAGAAAACTTGGTCTTACTCTGTTTCATTTTGATCTATGGTCCTCCCCCACCTAATTTTAAAATCACTCATGCCTTTGGATTTCATCTTCATCTCCAGCTGGAAAACATGTTAAGAATTGGTCTTTTACTTTACATATGTATTAAACAACTTCAATAGTTAATTGCATATTTATGACACACGCACACACACAAAAAAAGATTCAAACAGTTAATTTGCTGTTTCTCTCACCTGCTTTATGATCTGTTGTTGGATAACTGCATCACTCATGTCAAAGTCAGTGCTGATCCTCACTGTAAATTTCCTTAGGCCTGTATCTTGAGGTTCCTTATTATCTAAAAAACAAAACAAGAAAACCCATTTTAATGTGATGGTTTAGGTGGCATTAGACCATATTTGTCTACCATGTTTCAGCCCAATGCTTTTGATTCATAATTAATTTCCATACATCCAAATTCCTCTTTTCATTCAACCAGTAGTCCTAAAGTTAACTGTTGAGACATTGACATGGAGTTTATATAAACTTGTGTTATACTTACAGTAGCAGAAAAACATGGATTTGGTGTCGCAGGAACTTGCGCTCCATGCCTTTAAAACGCCATTAAAATGAGCGCAGTTCGGACCTGCCTCTGAGTTGTCCGGTTGTCCTTCCCCCCAGTGTGTGAAGATGGTGTCATTCCCATCCGACCACTTCCAGGTCCCGGCGTCTTTGTACAGCCCGATCCAAACGTCACTGACATCCATACCCATGACATCTATGACCTTGTTCATGTCCTGGGCTCCGTGGATGGTGGCCAGGTCGGTGTGCTTTTCCCTACAGTAGGTCTGGCCTTCAAACCACGTCATAGTTTGACGAACAAGAACGAGGTCACGGCTACACATGTCAGGATAGCAGTAACCTGTTGTTAGAGAAAAAACAACAACAACAATAGCGATTATTAAATGGCCTGTGGACTTAGAATCACATTAAAGATGATAATATTAAAGACAGTATCATCTGCAAATGTGCTGACTTTCGCATCTAATTAGATTTTTCCGATGCTAGTATGTCGCAAAACTCAATAATCTGTTTACTGTAGCGTGCAGGGCGCTGTGGGAATGTGTTTTCAGGATGCTCCTGAGTGCTGTAGACCTCCACTTCACACAGAGTGAGTGGTACATCAGGATGATTCACTGTCACGATGCGACCCACGACCCCTCCACAGTCCAGGGTCACCAGAGTCAATGAGCTGTTGGACATGACCAAACACCTGAAAGAGGGACATAGAAAGGGAGAATATAGTTGGTAATGCATCGACCCAACCTCGTTCTGCAAGATCGTACAGTGTTCTTACCTTGTGTCGTCCACCCACACATCAGGACTATAGCAGCAGTCCTCAAGAAAGGCAAGCTGGATCACTGTGACACTGTAAGGGTCTACTAGGTCCACCTTCACCCACTGACCGGGTTTGTCTTCAGTGATGCTACAGGTTGTGATCCTATTGCCATCAACAACGCTACTGGCTCTCCCCGAGGATGTCGATTGTAAAGAAGACTGAAACGCCACACCTTTGACGGCCACATTTTCTAGTGAAGAGAACAAAATTAATGATTTATTTTAGAGCATCTGTACTGAACTTCTTCTGCCCAAACAACAAAACATAGAAAAGATGTCATTGTAATGCTGAAATGATTGTGTGAAGCTCACCAAGAACAGCGCCAAACACCTGTACTTCACAGAGAGTCAACGTCTTCCCGTCTCCAGGAAGGACGACATGGACGAAACGAGCCTCCATTACTTCACAATCGAAGTTGTATTTGTATAGTCCCTGTGTAAAAGCGATGACAGCACACCTGGTGAAAAGAGGAAGGTGTGAGTGAAATAAAGAGAGGATCACATCGGATGGTTATGGCTACTTATATTGTACCACCTGTCGTTGTTGGTGTCGTTCTTGAGGCCGATGCGGATCTCTGCACCATCCAGCTCCTCTGGACAGCAGTCTCCATTGCTTATGACGGCCACGGAGGTTATGTGGTAGATACTCCCCAGGTCCACTTGCCACCAAGGGTTGTTTTGTTGGGCGACCGAGGTGCAGGTTTCTTCATAAGACTGCGGCGAAGATATTTGGTCGATGGCCAGATGTGGAGCAGCAGCTGCTGGAGAAGCTGAATCTGGGTTTTCAGACTGCATAGCTGTTCCTTTCGGTGCCACGTTCACTGGCAAGAGTGTCGGAAGAAACAGAGTCATATGGGAAATCCTCAGCACTAGTGTTGCTTTAGCCCAAAAAGACCATTAATGACCTGAGACTTTCATATCAAAATGACACCTACACCATTAATCAGCCCATAATGTCAGATTTATCTATAGTGACCCTTTGGATAGACATGATTCCAAGGGTGAAAAGCGCTAGAAAGAACCAAACTGGTGAAGCCAGTTAGTAAAATGCTGCTTACACAGTGATACATCAGGGTTGTCCAAATATTTGCTTACTTGTCTGGTGAGTTGTTCTGAAGCTGAGAAGGACAGACCCTGTACAAAGAGTTAAGTTTTGATATTAAATCCACACAGTACAAATTAACAATCCACAATGATTAAAAATTTATTTTAAGTCTTACCCCAAATAAGAATGTGTTTGCAATGCAGCTCCATGATCTGTTGGAAAGTTTTTAGGAATCAATCTTACCCTACATTAGTTTTAGAGCGTCTCAGTCAAAATAAACTTGAACACCAATGAAATCTTATGTTCCTGTTCCTTCCAGCGATGTGCTTTTAAACTGATCTGAGCAAATATATGCAGACAGCATTTACATTTTTATATGGACAGTCTGTCTCTGGTGACCATAAAAGATCTGCATCAGTAAATGTTCATGATACGCACCACAGATGACCTTCAAAATAAAAGCATGTCTTGAGAAGTCTATCTCAGGTATCATAAGGCAGATAAATTAATGCTTTTTATCATGCACTTCCACAATGCAATGTACTAAGCAAAGGAGGAGGAGGTGTTCACTGTTTGAAAACATTAAAACAGAAGCTGAACATTAACTTATAGATAATATCAGCATAGCTGCTACCATTACCACTTTACACTCTATGGTGAACTTTGCTCTGCAGAGTTGTGTTGGTGGGACTTTGCTACATGAGTTTGTCACGCAAGTCAGGTGAACATGTAGATGGGGAGTGAAGGTCTGAGATGGGCGTATGTGCAGATGTTTAATAAATGTGTAAAACCTGATTGAAGTAAATAATTATGGAATAAAATATATAAGCTATTTATTTTTTTCAAATATTTTTTTTTACCTTTCTACTGGTTGAGCTGCGTATATTTAATGATATGGCCTTTAGTTTAATTTGACTTCAATCCACCTTGGAGTCTCTCATTGTTTCTCTATTAAAAAACAACATTTAAATCAAGAGATCTTAAAATTTGGTTTAACGACTGTGAGTTTTTCAGTCGGTGTCCTTCATGCTGACGTTTCTGCTCAGAGGCTCTGATTTTATTTGCTCATTTGATTACCCAAATCCTCAGATTACTCAACATTAATGTCAAGAACATGTGCAAATAAATAGGCAGGCACTTTGACAGGAGCTAACCAACACACAAAAGTAAGACATCACAATGTTGCGTGTGCAGGGTTCAGGATGTAAAGCAAAAACTGATGCACTTTATGAATTCATTACGAGGCAGCAATAAAACTCTCCATCACATTGCACTGATTATTGGTATTCCTTTATTAATAAGAACACACATGATCGACTGTGAAAATATCCAATTTTGACATAAGGTTAATTTCCCTCCACATGCATCTATTGGAGAAAAGAAACAACAGGTGAATGAGGTTGAGATAAACATATTGAAATAGCAACAACAACATTTTTTGTTTAGTTTTTGTTATGAATCCTTACTATACCTTTTTCATGGTTGTGGGTCTGAGATTAAACTCCTCCCAATCACATAGACATCACTGAGGCCCCGTGAGCTCAGCGAAGCCTCCAGCTGTAAACACACAGATAAATATGCACAAAAGAAGATGAGGACTGTTTGTTGTGGTGGTGGAACAAAAATAAAGTAGCAGACACCCTGCTGTTTACTGTACCTGTTGTATAATACTCTCTATGATGGTTGGATCCTTGAGGTCAGCGTTGGTCTGAAACGTGATCCTCACTGAAGTAATTTTTAGCGTTTCTGGAAAATGAAATTTGTTGAATTGATAGTTTGGGATTATATATCAATTATATCTATCTATCTACAATATAGTATATGATTTTCATGTTAGACAGATAACATAAGCTCAGGTCACAATTAAGGATCATATTCTGTATTGTATACCTGGTGGTGGTGGAGTCACTTCAATCATTTCTGTCAAAAGGAGAAGGAAAAGTTAAAATGAAGAGAAGTCATACCTACAGTATATTTAAGAGCATTAAGCCTTTTATTAGAAATAATAAATCTACTGAGCATAAAGAGCTAATGTAGAGTAAGGGCCCAATACTTTGTTTTCTGCATCTTACTTTGACATAGAAAGTTGAACTTGTTATCACACGACAAGTCGTCCCATTTTCCATTCAGCGTACTAACACAGGCCTCGTTGCTGTTGTGGTTATTATTGGGCTGAGACTCCCTCCAGTGTCTGAAAGAGGAGTCGCTGCCCCCTGACCACCTCCAGGAGTCTCTGTGCAGGCCGATCCAGGCCGGGCTCCCCTGCAGCTGGCCCATCACCGCCTCGTTCTCGACCGAGCTCCTCACACTGACCAGGTCCGTGTGGTGCTGCCTGCAGTAGCTCTGAGCCTCAAACCAAGTCCTCGCCTCCGGCACCAGCACATACTGATCCACTGCACCTTCTACACGATGCAGGAGAAAGATCAAATCACAATTCACACTTAGAGATAATTTAAACTCAATATTTATCATTGATTCTTTGCCCGTAAGACACATTTAGCACTTAAATCCACTCGAAAAATCTTGATCTAGGTCTTCAAGGCGAGCCACAGTAATTATGCAACTCAATTTGGTTCAAAATTGTTTTTTGTTTTAAGACAACAGATGTCATCTGCTTGTAAAGACAAGAGGAAAGATTCACCATTGAAACAAATGAGTGGTGCCTTCACATTCATGCAGTCGTCGTCCCTCCATTTTCCGTTCACCGTCATGGACACACAGTGCTCGGCCGCCCCCGAGTTGTCCGGCTGACCTTCCTGCCACTGCCTGTAGTTCATGTCCACGTCCACATCTGTGTAGAAGTGTTCGCCCTCCAGAGACCATTTCCAGTCTGTGCCGTTGTCGTACAGACCGATCCAGATGTTAACGTGACACATGTCCAAATTGTTGGTCAGCTTGTTGATCCTGCTGACGTCCTGCTGACCAGATACAGTGGCCAGGTCACTATACTTGGTCCTACACTGGCTCTGCGCCCCAGTCCAGTCCAGCTTCGTCTTAGTGAACAGGATGTACTGATGGATGTAGTGCGAGGTTCCTGTTACATGAACAATGTCAAATACAGTTTTAAAAAAAATCTATGGCCACCATTTTATTTTAAATATAACAAACACTTTTTCTTACCTGCCTGTTGTGTGACTTCCACCTCCTTTAGCAAAAGAATCCCTGTGAAAATTAAGACAAAATTTAAGCACAGTACAAACATGCTAATCAAATACATTTAATTCTGAATTTTAAAGAATAAAAAAAACACAAACCAAGCAAAATGAGCTGCTGCAAACTACCCTCCATTGTCTGCTGAAAAACACAGAATGGAGCTGTTCTTGTGTTGATGCTCTTTGTCTTCTCACCAAGGAGAAAACTGACTTGAGCGTCATGTTGCCTGTGGAGTTTGGATACTAAATAGTGCGTGACCACAAGATGTGTGTGTGTTTTTGTTGGTGCACCTTGTGAGTTTGGGGCATTCAGACCTGAGACCCTGGTTCAGAGTCACTAATATGCTGCCTGACAAGTTTGAGTTTTAGATTTTGCAGATGAGCACTTTTTGAAAACACGAACATTTGACCACTCCCCAAAGTGCAGAAATACTTATGTTTGTGTGTCTTATGTTTTCACGTTCCTCCATATGCTTTGGTTTGCAGTAGACCACTGCGACATGTCCATGACAGTCTGGACAGGACATTTGGTTAGCTTTGTATGGAAAGACCAGGTGCTTGGTTTGCTTTGTCTCATGGACAGGCCCTCGCCTCCTCCCTTTTTACACAGAATAATTCACTAAAATATGTTTTTCAACACAAGAATAAAATTTTTAAAAATCATAAAATTGCACTTTATCACCAACCTTTTACCAATAAAAAGTATGTGTATTGTTCAGACACAACAAAATAACAACAAATCATCATGAAAATAAACTTAATTTTATTACTGGCCAACAGTTGCAACCTCTGCAACCAAAGTTCACCTCCCTGGACGTACAATAAAGACCTCGAAATGATAAACTTTATTATTAGCCTAGTATTTTATTACTTTGATAAAACACAACATGACATTTTCAGATTGTTTGTTTTTTCCCCCAATGATCCAACCATTAAAAACCCTGAGAATAAAAACTCCACAGTGACATGAAACTGTACAAATCAGCTAATTCTCATATTTGTCACTGATGAATCGTAGATTATAGGTCTATAAATTTATGGTTTTTAAGGCTGATAGTTGCAGTCTCTGCAAGTTTCATATTTGCATTGATACAATCAAAGTTAATCTCCAATCATGTATAATAAAGACCTTGAAACGATAAACCCATGACTCGACACAATCGTCCCCTTTGATTTCCATAGGCGAAATGAATGAAATGTTGCCAAAGAATATATGGGTACAATAGTTTTACCCAGATACATTCTTGGCCTTTGCTCAATGATTAAACCTTGGTCATGTTAGAATCGAGCTTCGAGATGATGAGAACTGATCTCTATTGCAAGCCGAACTTCGTCAAATGTCATCCTGCAGGTTACCCAGCACAGTATCACACTTGTTATCAGACTTAGGTTTGTTGAACACAGTAAAGCATTGTAGAGAGAGTGAGAAAGATTAATCCCATTTAGCATCATGCACTCCATCACAAAACTTGGACAGTAAGTCCCAGCAAAGGACACGAAGGATAAACAGAGGACTAGGTTAAACGGTTTTGGGGTCAGTCTTGAGCGACAGCGAGCTCTGATCATCCACACGGTCAGAAATAAGGCCACTGCACCGATGGCCACCTTAGCTTTAAGCACATCATGGAAAAGGATGCAGACGAGGTGCACAACGAGGACGAGAGCCAAAGATAAACAGAGCGGCACAGTTTTTGTGATTCCACGTGTTTGATTGGTCAGGATGAATTCCAGCGCCACCAGGAGGTTCAGCAGCACGACACACGGTCTGTACGCCAACCACATGGCCGACAGTACATCACAGTGCTCCGGTTGGCAGAACGACCCCAGGAGCTCTCTGGCCGGCGCCGAGGTGGACACGGCCAGGAGGACGCAGCTGAGGATCAGAGACATGTTCAACACCGTGACCTTTTCGCTGTCCAGTATTTTGCAGAACAGAGAAAAGAAGAAGACGAAGAGTCCCACTGCGCCAATGGCTACTCCACCCAGGAGAACGCAAAGCGATGCTATGTTTATGATCTTTTCCTCGTCATCTGAGGCACTGAAGAGGTCGTTGGTAGTCATGCCAACACCGTGATGGAGCAGGGATTCATTCATTCTTTACGTCCTAACGGGGAAACAAGAAGAACAGCTTCAGCACACAAAAAAACATAAATCCATTTCGCAAAATGAACAGATATATAGACTTTCTTCTGATTATTATTATCCATAACTAAGGTTTGGATCATTACAAAATAGTTGCTAACATTTATTTTCTAATAACTGATCAGTTGAGTTAACATTAGGGATGCCCCGATACCGATACTGGTATCAGTCCGATACTGTTGTAATATACTGGTATTGGTATCGGTGAACTTTAGTGAGTACAAGAACCGATACCAGTGCATGCAATTGCTCTGCATGAAGACCGCAATCAGAGGGTGGCTTTGTATCCTTGTTGTATTTTTTTTTTAGATCAGAAAATTTCTCTTCCAATTCATTGCATTTTGCCTAATCGTTTGTTTTTTTGTTGTGGTAGAAGGATCGGCATCGGTACTCGGTATCGGCAAGTACTCAGATCCAAGTATTGGTTTGAAAAAAATGGTATCGGGACATCCCTAGTTGACATATTCAAATGTCTTGTTTTTTTTTGTTTTTTGCTTTTCTCACCAAGACTGTGAAACTGGAAAATGTATAAGAGGTTGTTACCACTCAAGGTTCAAGTGGTCCAAAGGCTTCAACGTTCATTTTATTGGCGTTTGCATAATGATGCATGAGACGAAATTCATACCCAGGACCAACTGCTCACTCAAATATCTTTTCATTTACAGGCCACTGATTATATGATAATGTCAAGAAATAGCCAAGAAATCATAAGTAATTGCATCATAATGTCCAGAAATAACGGTGAATTTCATAGTAATGTTGAGAAATACACTGTATAGCCAAGAAAAAACAATTGATTGTGTAGAAATAGAAAGAAAGAATATTTGTCCTATTTCTTGTCAAAATGTTTCATTTCTAGTCAAAAGTAATCTCATCACCTAAAAATTAACTTGTTTTCAGATAAATTTCACTTGTTTCAAACTCATTTTCACTTTAAATCAGTAGAAAAATTTTATTACAAGCACAAAAAACTTGCTCCATTGGCAGATTTTTCTACTGATTTCAAGTGAAAATTAGTTTGAAACAAGTGAAAATTATCTGAAAACAAGTTAATTTTTAGGTGATGAGATTAGTTTTGACTAGAATTGAGACATTTTGACAAGAAATAAGACAAATATTCTTTCTAGATTGAGTTTTTGCAGTGAACCTACTTGAGCCAGGAGTGATTTTAGCTCGCCAACGCTTTTGGTCGCACAGCTCTGAATGGAAAAGTCTGGAGTTTGTCTCACCTGTAGAGTCTGAATCCTGAGAAAAAGAAGCTGCTGAAGATCTCTCTGTGATCTATCCAACTGTATTGTCCTTGACGGCCAACCTTCCTTTTGTTGCTTAGAGGAATGGGCAGAGACATCACGTCTATTTATTGTCTCTGGAAAATCATAAAAAGTAATCACGAGATCATTGTTCAACTGTAAGTGCTGTCACTAACAGTGCTTGCCTTTGCATTAGATAAACTTAAAGACCTCTCTTTATCTCTCTGAAGCCCACAACTCTAAAATTCAAAGGCTCAAATCAGAAAATATGGCTTTATCGGGTTGTTAAATTGTTTTTTTTTTAATTCAAGAGTTCAACATTTTCATTTGTATGAGGGCGGCTGTTACTATTTCTGTTCATCAAATGTTATATAACGTTTTACTTATAGCTATGTCGAGGAAGAACACATTGCAACGGTCAGTCGCTCAACTTCATCAGGTTTTATTTATTGTTGTCAGAGAGGAAGTTTGTTTACATTCATCTCTACGGTAGCCCAGACAGTTCAACACAATGCAAATAATCACAATACTTTTTACGGTGTCATATGTGCAAATACAGAACTTGGAAGGCTTACTGTGGCTGGTTGTGGTGACTGGATGTTTGTCCTGGCATTTAAGTGTAAGGTCAGCGATAAGGAACCAAAGTAAAACAAAAACAAAGCTTAAATTGAATCAAACCGATTCTTCTATCTAGACCAAGAAGTCCATCCAGGAAGATATGAACGCTTGTGCCAAACATTACATTCGAGAACATCAAACCAGGTATAGGCTACATATTCCTGGACTTTGAGAAAACCTTGGTCATGTTAGAGCTTAGCTTGGTGGATATACTGAGAATTGATCTCTATTGCATGTGGAGCTTCCTCATACGTTCTCCTGCAGGTTACCCAGCACAGTGCCGTACTTGTTACCAGACATAGGTTTGTTAAACACAGTGTAATGTCATAGACAGAACCCGAAACGAAGATCCCATTAAGGACCATGCACTCCATCACAAAACTAGGAAAGTAAGTCCCAGCAAAGGACACGAAGGCTAAACAGAGAACTTGGTTAAATGGTTTTGTGGAAGGTGCTGAGAAGCAGCGAGCTTTAAATAGCCACAAAGTCAGAGCTAAACCCATCGCACCCACGGTCGCCCTGGCTTCCAGCACATCACGGAAAAAAAAGCAGACAAGGTTTACGATGAAGACGGCCGTCACAGACAGATAGGGCGGCACAGTTGTTGGACTTCCAGGTGATTGATTGGTCAGGATGAATTCCAGCGCCACCAGGAGGTTCAGCAGAGGGACACACCGTCTGCACGCCATCCATATGACCGTCAGTTTATTACAATGGTCCAGTTCACAGATGGTCCCCATGATACTCATGGCCGGTCCCGCCGTGGACACAGCCTGGAGAGCGCAGGTGAGGATCAGAAACGCTGTGAACACTGTGATCTTTCCGATGTCCAGTCCTCTGCACCACAGACCAAAGAGGAGCACTTGGATCCCCAGGGCGCCAAACGCTACTCCACCCAGGAGAACGCCAAGCGCTGCAGTGTTCGTGTCACCTGTCATCTTGAAAAGGTCAGTGGCAGTCATGCCAGCAACGGGATGGACCAGAGATTCATTCATTCTTTACGTCCTAAAAGGGAAAACAAGAACACAACAGCTTCAGCCACGCACACGACCACCAAGATGAACAGAGATATGTAGACTTTCTTCTGGATCATTGAAGAATAAAAGACTATTAAAGAATATAAATGCTAGTACTTGCAGCATTTATTGTCTAATAACTGGTCAAATGCTTCGTCCACAAAATGTCATATCAGGAAGCTACTAATCAAAGTTCAAGGTTCATTTTATTGTTGTATTACGCTTACAGTAAAACAAAATTCATACCCAGGACCAGCGGCTCACTTAAATAATCAATACATATCTGCTTATAGCCTATACCGGTTATTTGTAAAGGTGCCAGTGGAGATACAATAAGATTGCATTCAGGGACCTATTACTGTAAGAGTCCTGTGAGACATTTAAGAGATAGTTCAACATTTTTGGCAAAATGGCCCATTGCTATAATCCCTATAGTCATAGCAGTAGGTTTGTTACCTTTAATTGTCAGTGCAAGCTATTTTTAGAATGGCAGAGCAGAGCCGTGAGCTGCTCAGAGCTACGCTACGGAGGCTAATGGGTTTTCTTGGTTTCCCTCATCAAACTCATCAAATACACAATCCAACAACTACAAAACACTCAGATTTTAGCTCGTCAACTCTCTTGGTCGCACAGTTCTGAATGGAAAAACAAGAAAGTATAAATCTGGAGTTTCTCTCACCTGTAGAGTCTGAATCCCGAGAACAGAAGCTGCTGAAGCTGGAGATCTCTCTCTGATTTATATCCAACTGTATCGTACTTGGCCAACACCCAACCTTTCTTTCGTCACATACTGTACGGGACAGAATGGGCGGAGACGTCACGTCCTCATGTTGGACCCGACGTCTCTTTATTGCCGCGGAAAAATCATAAAAAGTCATCATGAGATCAATGTGCAACTTACAGTAAGTGCTGCCACCAACAGTGCTCGCCTTTGCACCAGTGTAATAAACCTCTCTTTATTTCTCTAGCTCAGATCAGACACCAGAGCTTTTTACTCAAGAGTTCAACATTTTGCATTTGCATGAGGGGGGATGTTACAACTTCTGCTCATCAAATGTTTAAGTTTTACTGCTATATAGGCATGCAGAGGAATGACACATTGCCAGTTGTATCTTCATCCGATTTTATTTATTGCTGTCAGAGAGGAAGTTTGTTTCCATTCATCTCTACGGTGGTCCAGACAGTTCAACACAGTGCAAATAATCACAATACTTTTTACGGTGTCATATGTGCAAATACAGAACTTGATAGGCTTACTGTGGTTGTGGTTGTTAAGGTGGTAACTGGATGCTTGTCCAGGCATTTTAAAGTGAAAGGGCAGTGATAAGGAACCAAAGTTAAAACCAAGCTAATATTGAATTAATCCAAAATCATGAGAGTTCAAGCGCTGCTGTTGCTGCTGTCATTGAGTTGTTCTGCACCAGGATACCTCAGGATAAAGTAGCACAGCAGTCCATCCAGGAAGATATTAATGTTTGTGCCGAACAATGTTTTCAAAAACAACTGGTCAGTACTGTGACTTGGTACCGCCAAATAAATACAGTGAGTAACAAAGGAGGGGAGGAAGACGAGGTAGAACGTCAGCATGGACGTGACAACGACCTGGTTCTTCAAGGCATTAGCAGAGTGGGGGAAGGGCAGCGTTGCCCGTTTTACCACAATGACTAAAGTCAAAGCAAAGAGGAGAACAGCCATACCAAATACAGAAATCAAAGGAAAGAACACAAAAAGAGTAATAACCGCCATGTAAAACAAGACTGTCACAAGATAAAGTATGGACATTTGGGCTCCATAGTGTTGGTTGCAGAGGAAGTGGAGGGAAAACAGAGCGGCCAGCTGGTGCAAAACCAATGCAATGTATCTCAACAGGAACCACATCAAGTAGATATAGGGGATGGATTCTGAAAAGTCGTCGGATGCAAGAAACTGAACCGCCAGGAATATTGCCGCAGCCGCAATCATGATATCAAGGGTAAGCAAACTGCTGACGCCGCGGTGGACGTTTTCAAAGCCTCGGAGGATGGTGGGACCGCATCGAGAGGAGGTGCATCCTTTGAACTTCTTGAGTTGGCTGCGCTGAGACCAGAAGGCCCAGAAGAAGCTGCCGAGTCCCAGCAGCGTGTAGGCCAGGAGACATCCTGCTGCCAAATGAGCTGTGTCTCTGTCGACTGTTTCGTTGCCGGCGTATGGATGAATATCGTAGAGCATGATGTGGCGGTTTCTTCAACCTGTTGGAGAAGAGACAAAACTCAAGATTAGCATCACTACAACTAAAGCATGAACAAATCACCGGTCCTTTCAATTCCTTGGGGACATTGTCATTTTCCATATATAGGCCTAAGCAAGAGCAAAATATTTTAAAAAGCCTTAACTTAGTGCTAAACATAACTAGAGGTAGGAATTGGTAAGAGTATTGTACCTTATTGTCTATTAGCTTTTAAACAAACATCTGTTTCATTCAGTAAAATAAACTCCTGTCATCTCACTTACTTTTGATTCTTACGAAATATGGTTATCAACAGTCAGAAAATTACTATAGATTTGAAGTACCAACATTTGTCAACCGCCCCAAAAATGTGTTTGACTGAACAGCTGATATGTAACCCACGATAACGAATCGAATAAAGACATGAAGAGATAAAGACCTAAATCACGCGTCATGTCAGCCTCTTAACATGAACAATGTCCATATTAGTACCTCTCATCAGTGGTGTTAATATGATGATATAATCAATATATTATTAATCAAAATATTATATAACAATGAATTTCCTGCCTTGGCGGGACAATAAAGTTTTTCTAATCTAATCTACCGTAACCTAATAAAACAAAATCCATAGGATCGTTTCTTACCAGGCGAAGGAGACTTGTTGACAGGAGAGAAAAGCTGTGTCGACTGTGAACTAACCAAGCCCAGACTGTGTATTTATGGCTGTACCATGGGTCATAAAAAGTCCAGTGACTCCAGTTATCAGTTTCCTGGTTTCCTCAGTCAGCGCGCGCACACACAGTCGTGATTCATTCATTTTCAATTCTACTGTTGATTGAACAGGTGCTATATTAGAAAGTCTTCCGCTGCCACATCCCTTTTTCATCCTTTGTTCTCATTTTCAAAATTATTACTGTTATTATCACTATTATGAGTTGTGTTATTATTGCTGTCTAGCTAATGCTGTCACAACCTTCAACCTTGATACCATTTATACTGTGACCGATATTACTATTATTCATCAATTTCTTTCTTTATTACTACTATCACGATTACGACCACCATCCATATATTATACCTGAATTACACACACTCTGTGTATACTTTAATGTCCACTGTGTTGTTTGTCGTATTTTACAATAAAGTATATATATAAAAAAAGAAAATAAAGTGTGTCTACATAAATAAATAAATAATAAATAAAGCTAAATCATTCTCTGGAGTTGAAACACTTGCATGAATTTCAGAGTTGCTTCCAGTCACTGGGATAAATGCATCATTTTGGCGAAGCTGGATTATGACATCCAACTTTGTTATTGATGGGAAGTGTCATGTGATTGTCCTTGTTTTATTGACGATTGCAACACACATCAGCTTCTGTTTAACCCAGTGCCAGTAAACCTGACTCACACCCGACTACGCGTTTCATAGACTTTGTTACTTCATTGAGGTTAATTACTGAGCTGAAAATCAAAGATAATGATAATGGGAAATTAAATGACAATTATAAATACAATTAAGATAATATGAAATTTAATAATCCAAGAGAAAACAAAATTAACCCAAATTAAATAAATATGTCTGGCTAAACGAAAGTAAACAACAATAATAAAATAACTTGTAGGATAGGGATTTATTACACCATGTATGAGCCGACCACACTCTGGCTAAGATAAGCAGCTACTGGTTTAGTCTCATATTAACTATTTACGCTAGACAATATTGCATTTGAAAGTTAGAGTTAAAAACAACAATTACCTTAGGAAAATGAATGCTGTATATCTCATGTTTTAGAGTTAGGGAATATATCCAATATTATTCTGTAATTTTTTTTTTCCATGTCGAAAATTGACAAAATTGAGAATTCAACATCTTTTCAAGAAGAGAATTTATTAGAAATCAAACGTTTGTCATCTCTCCACTGGTCCGTCATTCATCCCTTTGTCTTGTGGTTGTTTCCCTCACGCCCACCTTGATGTTCACAGGAAGTCCCATTTCTATCAGTCGATCATGAAACTGATGAGGCAAAAAGAAATGAATTGAGTCAGGAGGCTTTTTTTTTTCACCTTTGCTCACACATATTTGATTTTTGAACATTGTGTCTCACCTCAACCAAGATCAACCTTTCGATGTCGTCCTCACTCAGCTGCACTTTAGAGGATAACGCCACTCTCAGGTTCATCACATGCTCTGCAAAGAAAACCGTACATTGATTTTAGAAACACACACACACACACACGCATCATCCTGAATTTATGTTTTTGGACCAAATTGGGGGTTAAATGTTTATTTCCTGGTTATACAAAATGTATTGTCACAACTTAATTTCTCTTCTCTTACCCACCAATCTATCTCTAACTTTATATACGGTACTACCTGGGTGTAATGACGGCTTTTACACACCTGTCTTCCTCTCTGCAGGAGTCCATGGTGTCGGATCCACCTCAGGGGTCGGGGGCTCCTCAGATGACTCTGTCCCTAGAGTTGTTTCATCTACAAAAAGGACGCATGATGTTCAGAGCGAAACCACAGATAAATAATTTTAAAAAAAGAACATTTTCACTCACCGGTCACGGGTTCAGTTGGGTAGATTTCTGGGGTTGATTCTTCCTCAGACGAAGTCACGTATGTACCGACGCTGTAACCGGTGGTTGGTTCTTCTATCTCAGTTTTTGGACCAAACAGGGAGTTAATGTTTAAATGTTTTAATGGTTCCACAAAACTCACTGTCACAACTTAATTTTACCAACCCCAAACCCATCTACCTGCCTCTACCTTTATATACCACTTGGGTGTAATGATGACTTTTACACATTAGTCTCTAGAGTTGTTTCATCTACAAAAAGGATGCATGATATTGAGAGCGAAACCACAGATAAATAATTTAAAAAAGAACATTTTCACTCACCAGTTGGGTAGATTTCTGGGGTTGATTCTTCCTCAGACGAAGTCACGTATGTACCGACGCCGTAACCAGTGGTTGGTTCTTCTATCTCAGTGGTTGAGCCGTTTGAATCTTCTCCTACACAATCAAAAATAAGTTGTGGTGCTAAAACCGTAGAGCTGTGGTGGGAATCAAAATGGGATTTCTCCACAACATACCAGAGGCTTGCCCCTGGGTCACAGAGGTGGTTGCACCTGTTGCACCGGGGGTGGTGGACACTTCTCTGTCTGGAGTTTCACCTGCAATGCAGACATTGATCATGGATGACCAATCGGACATTGAACGTTGGAGATCTTGGACTGATGCATCATCTCAAAGGAAAGCCCATCCCTCTTATGTTGAAATTTGTTACTCACCATTTTCTTCACTATAGCAGATAAACGTGAGCTCTCTGCTGCACCGTTCGTCCGACCACAGGCCCGCGTTACCCAGGTGGGTCGCGATGCAGCCCTGCCGCCCTCCGACGTTATCGGGCTGTCCGGCTCTCCAGTTGCGGTAGGTGGAGTTGCTTCCATCGGACCATTGACGAGTCCTGCACAAAGAAACGGATGTTGGACAATATTCTGGAGCTTTTAGATCTCCATCAATCCATTCATCCATTCATCCGTCCATGATATACCACACCTGTGCAACCCAATCCAGACGCTCCGGTTTTTCGCCAAGATCTGAATTTCCAAGTTCTCCGTCTTGTTGTTGACGTCGGCCAGGTCGGTGTGGTGCTTCCTGCAGTATTTCCGAGCGGCCGACCAGCTCAGCTCCCGATTGACAAAAACAAAGCGCTCTCTGGTGTCGTTTGTTCCTGTAAACGGAGAGAAAGATTGATGAACATCCAACATTGAGCATCAAAAGCAGGATGTTTCCATGGTGGCCCCGAGGGCACAACGCACTGCAACGTCAGGTTTTCTGGGAGTCAAAGCTCTTGCAGGGCACGCTTTACAAGTCGAAGCATGCTGAGCCTTCAGGGCCACCGTACATTTCCTTGCAATAGGATTTAAGTCTATTTGAACACCGACCACAGATGAATGGGTTCCTCAGGAAGCACTTGGAGTCCTCCCACACTCCTCCACTCCACATCTTCACACACATCTCTTCCCCGTTGAAGTTGTCGGGTTGCCTGTAGTCCCAGTTCCTGTAGCTGCCGTTTACAATGCCGTGGTAACGACTGGCTAGGTAGGACCACCTCCAGTTGGTGAGGTTATCGTACATCCCGATCCAGGCCGTCTGCGTGGAGCCGCCGGAGTTCAGAGCCGAGTTCACAAGCCGGTTCATGTCCTCGATGTTGAAGATGGTGGCCAGGTCGGTGAAGCTCCTCCGGCAGTACGACTGGGCGTCGGACCAAGACAGAGCGGTGTCGATGAAGTGGTAACGGAGGAGGGAGTGGGCGATAGGATGCAGAACTGTGGATGGAAAATAAAGGAAAATCATGAACAGGAAGTTGCTCAAAATCTTCCTGCCATTCTTCAGAGGGTTGGAGGAAAAAATTACCTGTGAGCAACAGGAGGGTAGAGCATCTCCACATCGTGTCCAGGCAGCTTTCTTCACACTTTCACTACGAGCAAAATTTACTGCAGAGCTGCAATTCAAAGATAAACTCAAGTTTCATAATTAAAGGAATAGTTCACCAAAAAATGAAATTCAAGTGCATCTGGAGACCTGGGAGGAGAGTTCATAGTCAACAAAATCCTTATATGAGAGTCAAGTTTACTCAAAATGACAATTTAGTTTAGGCTGTAAAATTGTCCTAAATGACTTCGTTTTGAGTAAACTCTGAACTATATCCCTTCAGGACACTTGGATTGCAGTGGACGAGCAGTAAGGAGGAAGATTACAAGGTTTTTGTGTAGTTTTATGGACCTTTTCGTGTCATGTACTATTACTCTTATAGCAAGTTTTCATTGGACTATGAGGAATAAAACGCTACTACGGAGTATTCATCAGCATGAGGGTGAGTCAATGATGACTCAATTTCATTATTTGGTGAATTACTCCTTTAACAGTTATTAGGCAATTTTAAAATGTTACATTTCTTCAACATTTGTATATTTTTTGTACCCTTTTTCCCCATAAAAGCACTTTTTTAAATGCAGCGATATTAAAATGCTACTCAAACATTTATAAATGTTAGGGTCCACCTCGAAATCAAGAGGATTCCTCTCAAAGGTTCAATCCTAATTATTAAATTTGAATTATAAGATATTTTTTATTTAGTTTTTATTTTGAGTACTGTAACTTTTGCTATTTAAAGTACAGCTGGCTGATGATGTCTGACAAGTTGTAACCAAGGACCTTTAATTGCAATGAAGTATTTCTGAACGTATAAAATGCTTCCACTTTTAATAAATAAAACAAAAGGATCTTAAAATGTGAAGAATCGTCATATTTAACAATTTAATATTACACCTGATTCATACAAAGAAAAATACAAAATCCTGTCTCATCCTCTAAAAGCACAGTGTGAGAAATACTCATGATAAACCTGCATCAGTCAATTCAGAAATATGAATATCAATGAATAACCTTTTCAAAATAAAACAAAATCAGTTTAACCTTTAAAATTTAAGGAGAAACTACAAATGAATGAAGCTCACTTACCCTGTTTCTGCTTCGACACCGAGGTTCGTCCTCCGCGCTGCTGGTCACAAACTCCGTGGCGACTAAACCATCTTTTACACGACCAGGACACTCTTCAGGAAAATGTTCTCACCAGACAAGTTTCTTTCCCCTTCACATTTTCTCCGACATGATTTTCCAGACCAGAACAGGTTTTGGACGAGTGGGGGGTTGAAAGGTTACCGAGGTTAAATCCCACTTTAAATACTGGATTGTTTAGTTCCAGAATAAAAGCTTTTTCAGCAAAGATGCAGAGGTTAAAGCTTGTAGCTCATTAAGAAACAGGAAGAACGTGACTATTTTTTTTGCTGATGGTTTTGTTTTGTTTGTTCTTCAAATACCTTTTTAGTTTTTTTTCTTCCTTTTAATTTTTTTGTTTGAAAAGACAAAATATTTGGATAACATTTAAAACACAATGCCATCCTTCATCTGCTGTAGGTTAATTATGAGTTTAGTTGTTTTATCCACTTTATCCAGAGCGTCTTTATCCACAAAGCTTTTCCAAAACTGTATATTTTAAAAATCACTGTTTTTATGACATTTGTACCAGAATCTTCTTGAGGTCCAAATACCAGAAAAATACATTTTACAAAAAAAAAAAAAAAATGGTCACGAGTGTATTTTATCAGAAATTACAGATGGATTCAGATAAAATCCAATTTTAGAGGTTTTATGTTCCTTTTAGTCCAGATAAAACTTTTCTTTTTGCATTTTCTTTTCAAATCATGTAAATCTCGTCTAGCGTATCACCCTATTCCTCAATGGTGGGAGATTCCATTTTTTTCCATCATATAACAACATCAAAACCTATAAAAAAGCAAAATCCACAAGAAAAAGCTTAATTCATTTAATCTAATGAACTGTTTTTTCTCTTGATTTAAATTTGAATTAAGGTGAAATTTAAGTTTTGCTTAAGAAAAAGAAGAAGCTTCAGTCTAGAAAACAGAAACAGGAAACCAAACGTCTCCCGTGTGAACGTCGCTGCAGGTCTGACTAATCTCAACGATGCACTGAGGCGTCACACACCCGATACGTTTAAACCCCGTCAACAGAAAACCGAGACGTTGTTGCCCCGAGAGACATCACAGACTGTTGAAAACAAAAACTACAGTTCCTTTTAATTTTATTACAAAAACAAAAACAGGATTTTCAGAATTAACAGTACAACATATCTACTCAAGATGAACAAAAAAGGGACAAAGAGGAGGACAAGTGCTAGGGAGACTGTGTGTGTCTGTCTGTGTGTGTGCGCGTTGTCTGCTGACGTTTACAAACCCATTTTTTAAAAAAAGAAGAAATGATCAGAAAAATGTGTATCTGCGCCCCTTTCAAAATAAAAGACAATGTTTTTTTTTTTTTATCTTAGTAGCACAATTTAACAAAGACTGAAGAAAAACATGATGGAAGAGAGGAAGAGGGAGAGAGGGAACCAGAAGCTTCTCAGTTATTTTATAAAACACTTGGCAGAGGATATGTCAAGTCCTGTCTTTAATTATCCATTAATAGAAACTCAACTTTTTTTTTTCTTTTTTTTCTTAACAGAAAATAAACAATGCTTGCAATAAAAACCCATTTAAACACACACACACGCACACACACACAAACATGAAACCCTGATGGATGGATGGAGGCGGGAAGAGGAGATAAAAGAATGAGGAAAAGAAAATAAAAAAAGAGAAGAGAGCGAATTCATGAATGGATGAATGAATGAATGAAAGAGAGGTGTGTGTGTCTGTCCTGCTGGTTTCAACATGACACGTCACTGACCAACACAAAAAATAAAAAATAAAGGGGCTTCTACGTCTATGTACACGTCGTGTGTCTGAGCGTGTGTGTCTGTGTGAGGTGGATGAGTGGGGGAAAGAAAAACAAAACAAAACAAAAACAAGAGCCAGTTGGGGTTTGAAGGATGAGGGAGGGAGACGGAGAGGGAGGGGGGGTTAAGGGTCAGCTAGGTTTGGCAGTATGTGTGTGTCTGCATGTGTGTGTGTTTGTGTGTGTGTGTGTGTGTGTGAGAGACATTTAGTGCCGCCGCTTCTTCTTGCTGGGAGGAGGAGGAGGAGGAGCTGTCCGGCCCTTCCTCTTCCTGTTGGACGTGTCCTCGTCCTCATAGTGACTCTCTCTGTCCGCTGCAGGACGACAACGACAACGACATGAGTTGCACACAATCACAACACGTGATGCAAAATTACTCACAACAAGGGATGTCACAATTATACATTTTCTTGTTGCAATTATTGTCAGAAACAATCACGGCGTTACGATTTTCATGCATTAATTAATTTCACAACACTAAGATAAGAATGTGCAAAATCATATAGTCAAAACATTTACTGTATTTTAATTGTTTTTTTGTTTTGTTTTAATGAAAAATGACAGGCTAACATTTAAATTCCTACCAATTCAATGTTACGTTGTTAGATGGACCAGTATCTGTGCATTAAGCTTTATTTTTGTGCACATCTGCCGATAACGTTCCGACATCATCTTTTTGGGAAAGTAACAGTATTTAGGAATTGTTACGATTAATTAATTGTGGCTTTTAATAATAATACCACAATAAAAACAAGTAATCGTGACGTCCCTAATGCCAACTGTTATTTTTACTCCAATACGTTTTTCCCCTGAAGCACATTTCATATCTCGTTACTACAAAATAAAAGTCTGAAGACATTCGTTGGACTGTAATGACTCAGGTTTTGACTTACATTTGAATTACAGACATTTTTCATGTGAAATTAAGCATAAAATTTGAATCTCATCTTTGTTTTTTCCTCCAGATTTATTTAGTTGGTTGCATCACTGAACATTTTGCAGTGCAACGTCTCGGAATGTTGACGGGAATTCTAAAGTTCCGTTTGCAGTTGAAGAAGATGAATGAAGAAGCAGCAGCTACAGATACAAACCTTTCCTGGCCTCTTCCTCCAGCTCGTCCCAGTCTTTGCCGCTCTCCTCCTCGCTGCCCAGCGACTCACTGTAGTCTGCAACGCACAACAAACAACAGTTAGATAATCACCGCATCACAACTTTGATCAGAATCAGTGTTAACTCAATAATAAGAAGAGGAGCAGCAAATGTTTCAGGTGTTTGAGGGAAAAAAACATTAAAAAAAAAACAAATGAGGGGAAAAAAAATTGCCAATTTATTGATTGATCAGTTAATCTTACTGGAGTCCTCCGTCTCCGAGCTGTAGTCTTCGTCGCTGTCTTCCTCCTCCTCCTCCTCTTCGTCTGCAGACGGGTTGAAAGTCTCGTCTTCCATCTCAGACTCCGAGTCTTCCTCTCCGCCACTTCCCTGAACAAAACAAACAAAGGGAAGCAGTGAGACACACGACGACCTCCGACATGACGGACGGGTTTTGTGGCGATTGATGACATCACGGCGACCTCACCTCGCTCTCGGGGTCGAGGAAGGACCAGCCGCCCTGCTCGAAGAACCCCTCGGGGTCGTCGACGATCGTCTTCATGATCTTGGTCCAGTTCAGCGACTGGACGCCCTCCGTGTACTTGATGTCACAGGAGCTGAGGGCGAGACGGGAAAACAACGTTAAAATCAACAACAACAACAACGACGGCAGCGTTCCATCGCTCATCGTGTTGCCATGGCGACCGTACTTGAGCCACTCCTTGATGGGGTCGAGCGAGTTGACGGGCACGGCGTTGATCATGGTGACCTTCTTGTTGTAGTCCTTGTAGACGACGACCACGTCGAAGTTCTTCAGGTGGAACTGGACGCGCTCGAAGTGGACGAGCTCGACCTCGTCCAGCGTCACCACGAACGGAGGCTGGAGACGGACCAATCAGACGCCGGCGTGGAGGAGGGAGGAGGAGAGACGGACCAATCAGACGCCGGCATGGAGGAGGGAGGAGGAGGAGAAACAGGAGAAGAGACTTCATGAGACTTTGACAAGTTTTAACTCGTTAATTAAGATTCAAACAAAAAAACAAAAACTCGGTTCAAACGGTCGGAACGACACCGGGAGTCGAGTTCGGCCACGGTTCGAATCCCGGGGTTTGATTCAGAAGCTGAACAAATACATAACGGAAGGAGGAGGAAGTGGAGGAGAAGAGGAGAAGAAGAAAAAGAGAGGGAGAAGGAAGAAAAAGATAGGAGGAAGAGAAAAACAAAAGGAGGAGAAAGGAAGAGAGGGAGGAGGAGAAGAAGAGAAGGGGAGGAAATAGAGGAGCAAAAGAAGAAAAAGAAAAGGAGGAAGAAGAGAACGGGGAAGTAGGAAAGAAGAGGAGGAGAATAAGAAAGAAAAGAGAAGAGAAGGATGAGGAAAGGGAGAAAATGAAAAGAGAAGGGGAAGAGGAAAAGGAGGAGGAAAGGGAGGAGATAAGATGAAAAAAGAAGAAGAAGAAGAAGAGAAGGAAGGAGAGGAGTAAGGAGGAGGAAGAGGGGAAGGAGAGGTGGAAAAGGACAAGGAGAAGAGGGAGGAGTAGAAGGAGGAAAGGGAGAAAAGATGAAAAAGGAGAGAGGAGAAGAAAAGGAGAGGGAAGGGGAGGAAAGGGAGAAGAGAAGATGAAAAAAGAGAGAAGAAGAAGAGAAGGAAGAAGAAGAGAGGAGGAGAGGAGTAAGAAGGAGGAAGAGGGGAAGGAGAGGAGGAAAAGGACAAGGAGAAGAGGGAGGAGGAGGAGGAGAAGGAGGAAAGGGAGAAAAGATGAAAAAGGAGAGAGGAGAAGAAAAGGAGAGGAAAGAGGAGGAAAGGGAGAAGAAGAGAAGATAAAGAGAAGAGGAGATGAAGAAAAAAGAGAAGAGGAGGAGAAGAAGATACTGGCGTCCTCTTTGCCTCTGACTAACTCGGTCGTCCAATCAGATCGCTGCGTGCGACTCACCCATTCAGTGACGTTGACGAGGGAGCTGGACGTGGGCTGCAGCAGACAGGTGCTCCTGTAGGGGGCGCCCTGGAACCTGAGGACAAAGACGCACAGCAACCGTTAGCTTCACGCCACCCACTTCTTCTTCTTCTACTGTCCTATTAGTTGTCTTCTTCTTCTCCTCCTCCTCATCTCACCCGAGGTCTCTGAAGGGAACCTCGAACTCCAGCTCCTCCTTCGTCAGCGTCTCCACCTTCTCGATGAAGTTCTTGAAGGCCGACTTGAGCTTGTGCCTCATCTCGCGCTCCATCTGCTCCGCGTACAGGTCGTCGCGGTCGTGCATGTGTTGGTGTTTGCCCAAGTCTGTGGTGATCTCGCCGACCTCCGTGTAGAACTGGACGTCCGTGTGGCGCCTCTTACCGAACATGATGGCGTTCTGGGAGGGGAATGGCGAAATGAAACGTCAACTCAATTTCTAATCAAGTTTTTACAACAATAGGCAATAATTCAAAAAAATATATGTATAATTATTCAGTTTTAAGTCTTTCAGTTATAAATATATAAAAAATTTGTGTATATTCAACTTCAGGTACGAAAACGTTATTATCAATTAAAAAAACTATGATTTTTGGAAAAGGGGTGGGATAAAACTATAGATAAGCTTTTTCTTCTGTCATTAAAGTTATCAAGAGTTAACTTTTTTTGGCTTTTGATAATGATCTTTATGATTTACCTTTAATTTTTTTCATTTAAAACTTTTATTTTTGGTTAGTTTTATTTTCAAAATAAGACCAGATGTCTTGTAAGGCTTTTATTTTGAAGGACCTTTATTCATTTAACACTATATCAGTTATCCTGTTGTATTTTCGGGAGGTAAATGTATTTTTTTTTCCTTCTGTCAATAAAGCTATCAAGACTTAACTGTTTATTTTGCGTTTTGTTTTTGATAATGATTTTTTCCTCCACCTGATATTTATGATTTACATTTTTTTTTATTTAAAACTCTCATTTCCTGTTCGTTACATCTTCAAAATAAAAGCCTGACAAGACATTTTGTGTTACTTTAAGATATTACGTACTCTTTATGTTAAATATATCATGAGATTGTACCAGTGCAGCTTAAAAACCGACAAGTCAACATCAAAGAGAGGAGGGTGGCGTCCGCCGTGACCTGACCTTGAGGTGGAAGTGCAGTACGATGATCATCTCCCCGTCGCACGGCTGGAAGATGGCGTGTTTGATGTTGTTGTAGAGGATGTCCACTTTGTCTCCGCGGACCGACGTGAAGCGGAAACCTGCGCGAGAGGAGACGACCGACGTTTATAAGTACACGTTTAAAACCTTCTCCACCACCACCGCTGCTTCTACGACGACCACGACCCGTTTCGTGTGTGGCTCACCGTTGGTGTGCGCCTCCAGCGAGCCCTGCATCCTCTTCTGTGCGATGTTGGGTCGGATGTAGAGGTCTTTGAGTTTGGGGTTGCTGCGGTTGAGGTTGATGACGAGCGAGTCCTGCTTGACGATGCCCTCCTTCTCCTTCTCCTCCGCCTCTCGCGTCTTGTAGCGCTTCTGCACCTCCTTGATGATGCGGAAAGCGTTCTGCAGGTTGGTGGACGGCACCGACGTGTCGCCGGGAGCCTTCATGTTGGACGCTCGGTACGTGCTGAGCAGAGAGAGAAAAATAAAAAGATGTTAAAATTGCAATAATGATACACAGATGCATCTCAATAAACTATAATATCATGGAAAAGTCCATTTAAGTCGTCAGAAAAAGCCCCAACCACATTATGGTGTGCATGTAAATGGACATACTTTTCAGAAGGCCAACATTTCCATATTAAAAATGCTTTTAAAATTGGTCTTTTGTCATATTAAAATGTTTTGTAACTGTCCACGCCTGTAACTTGATTGTACACAAGCCAACAGTCAATGAGATTCTGGGCTCTGGACAAACACCTGCACATTTCATCCATTTCTCCACTGCCTTTGCTAGATTCTGAGCCGTAAGGAAAGAAAAATTACTGTCGAAAGTCCTGAAGGAGAAGGTTGTTCAGAAAAAGGATATAAAAAGATATGCAAAGACTTGAAAATTCCCATCAGCAGTGTTCAAACTCTCATAAAAGAATTTAAATTGCAAGATTTCTGGTGTGAGGGACGAGATTCTGTTGTGTTATAGGACAAATGTTTGTGTGTGGTGTGCTGTATTGTACAATGGAGTACTAGAGCCACAGACTTTGAGAAGAAAGTAATAGTTTCACAAGAATAAAATCATCATATTACAAGAAAGTGCTGAGCAGAGAGAGAAAATGAGGTGTTAAATCATAATATTATAGGAGGTTTCTGACTGAACAACACTGAGCACAAATACAGCTGCATCTAAATAAACTAGAATATTATGAAAAAGTCCATGTCAGGAGTTCAAGTCAAAAAGCCCCAACCACATTATGGTGTGCAAATAAACGGACAACATCTCCATATTAAAAATGCTTTTTTTTTTTTTAAAAAAGGGTCTTTTGTAACATTCAATTTTTTTTAAATCTTTTTGGAGGTGAATTTTAGATAGCCAATAATTGTGAAGCCATAATTATTACAATTAAAAGAAATTAAGACACAAAATGTTTCTTTCTGTGTGTAACGGATCTCTATAATGTATGGTTTCACTTTTTTTATCCGTCTTCCGACGTTAAATTGAATGCAGCCAATAAAGAAGCGAGCTGACTTAAGAACAAGAAGCATAACGAACCAGCGGCGGTCCGTGGGTACCATCAACAGTGCAAAACTCAAAGTGCGTCAAATCACGTAGGATTTCTGGCATGAGGGACGAGATTCTAGTGTGTCATAGGACAAATCTTTAGAATAAAGTTGTAATATTACAAGAAGTCAGTCATCATATTACATGCAAAAAATAAAAATCATACTTTTACAAGTATGAAGTCGAAAATTTACAGGAAAAAGTCTTAATTGTAAAACAAAAGTCTAAACGAAACGGGCGAGAGTGCAACACACAATAGATGCATTTTCTTGCTACAGCATCAGCTAACGACGGATTTGTAACATGATAAAAAATAAAAACAAAACAGGAGGCAAATGAAAAGAACTCACATTTCTTTGACGAATGTGGCGTCGGGGTTGGGGAAGATGTTTCCTTCCTGTCGGCCCAGCGAGCTGCCGGGGACGTAGAAGTTGATCCTCAGGTAGGTGTAGTCTCCTTCTACAGACATACTGATGTTCTGCAGCAAACAGCGGAGAAAACAAAACATCAGTCAATGTGAAAAAAGAGAATATAAAATAACACAAATGCTGTGGTGTCGTCGTCGTCTGCGTACCTTGATGGTGGCGATGTGGAACGGCGTGGCGATACCAAAGACGGGCATGACGACGGTCTCGTACTTCTTGTCGATGAAGATCTTCATCTCCCTGATGTCTTTTTCTCGAGGCATCTGAGACACGTTCTTGTAGGACACGTTGGATTTTCTCGCCCTGAGAGGAAAAAGAAAAAAAAAAAAAAAGACAAGAGTGGACTCAATTAACGACCGTGAACTTAATTACAGCTGAGCGGCGCCTCCGCAGCTCTCTCCTCGCCTCGGGGACGCAGACGATTAAACGGAGCCTGACGGGGAAGTCTGTTTAGCAGGAGAGACGATGCACATCAGATAAAACCGTTTAGTTTTGATGCTGCGGCTGTTTGACAATCGCTTTATCAGCGAGATAAAGACTGAATCACGTCTTATTCTGAATAATCAAGTTATTTTTGCGCTGCCCGTGACGTAATCAGGCATTTATTTAATTCTATATTGCAACAGGCATTAAAAATAGGAGTTGTAAACATGGTCTTCTAAAACAAATGGCAGAAAACTCATTAAATAAACCACTTGAAACTTATTAAAATAGAATATAAAAAGCTTTTTTAGGAATTTCCTTCACCAAATTACT
This sequence comes from Decapterus maruadsi, assembly GCA_030347415.2. NCBI lineage: Eukaryota > Metazoa > Chordata > Actinopteri > Carangiformes > Carangidae > Decapterus > Decapterus maruadsi. The sequence continues at coordinate 8,194,096 of CM064898.1, forward strand.
AATTGATTCGTTTAGACATTTGGCTTCAGCAACAGCGACATCATTTCACAGATAAATGACTTCAAACCGACCAAAAAAAAAGTGGTAAAACAAAACAAAAATGGGAATCCGTCAAATGTGAGCTGTCGGTTCAAAACGTGGTTGAAATGAAACTGAAGCTGATGCGTCGTATCAATGCATTTGAATGAATGTGTGTTCCTGATGTAAAAACAGTGTGTGTGAAAGTTTCTAGTGGGTGTTGAGGTTCAGGCAGAGAATTGGTCGGTGTTATATCGATGAAAAAGAAGAAAAGAAAGCATCAAAAGTGTCAGAAGTGTGAATAAAGTTGAGTAAAACAAGTCTGGATTAACAGATATCATTGTTATCGACCCGTCGTCTCATCTTCCTCCACTTCTATCGACCGAACCCTCTCAGTTTGAACCGATCTGACTGTAAAGGTTCAGTCCGCTGCAGTTCAAACCTCCTCCCTCTGTCCTGTAGCGCCCCCGTCAGGCCGCCACCTCCTCCTCCACTCACTTCTGAATCTGCTGCTCTCCCTTCTGCTCCGTCAGTCGGCGCCGAGCCTCTTCGTTCAAGTGGTTGGCCAACTCCTTCTGGTGAGCTCGCCTCTTCTCCTCCGCCGTCATCTCGTTCTGGGGTTTGACAACAGACACGAGGTGAGTGACGGTGAAACAGACACCAGGGTCCAAGAAGATTGTGTTGTGTGAAACGAGATGATTGACAAACATAAAAAACACAACACACATGCAGAATCACAGGCATGTGTCACGGCTTTGGATGATAAATTAAATTTTTAAAAAAAGATCAAAATGCACAAAACGAAACAAAATAAATCACTGAAATGAAAATGACAGAACGTTTTCCATCAGCAAAGTGGGTTTTTAACAACTGAACCAGTTCAGCCGATGAGATTTTTTTTGTTGTTGTTAGAAGAAACAATCGATACTTACCTTCCCAAGTAGCTGATAGAGTACAAAGACATTCACACTCTTAGTTACTGAGTCCGTCCAGGAGGCAAATCAACACACTGCACAACAACATGCATGAGCGTCGACTACACACTCACTCTGGTTCTGTCGGCCAGCAGCGCCGCGCTGCGAGCGCCTTTCCCCAGCAGCTCCTCGGCGTCGTCGCCGTCTTCCTCCTCGTCGTCCTCATCGTCGTTCTGACAAACAAAGAAGAAGAGAGTGAGTGGAGTGTTCATGATGTGGTTGTTTTGTTTAAATTGGTTCCTCACAACAAAGTCACAAAAGGATTTCACCAACAAAATGTTCATTTAATCTGAGATTAATATATTCAGAGTTTAGTGAAACCAGGATTCAAATAAAATAATCCAGGTTTAAGATTAAGACAGTTTAGTTTGGTTTTTAAAAATTAAGTTTAATCAAAAGGCGCAAAGTGCACATATCTATGTTAAAATTTAATAATCTGCTGCACAAGAATTTCAATTTAAACCAGGATTTTATCTGGTTTAAAATGTCAAAAGCCTCGATTTCCTACGAGATTTTCAACAGGAAACACAACTGAGCCATGAAAAAGTATAAATATTACACAACGCTCTGGAAAAATGGAAGAAAAACAGTCCAGACACGAAGGTTCCCATTGAAGGCAGTAATAAAATGTTTACCTTGAAATAAAATTGAAAATATAAATGTATCCTCAGGTTTAATTTAAATATATTTCAGTTTAATTGTTAAGAGGAAAAACCAACCTTCAGGAAGATTCCCACGTTTTTAATCTTCTTCTTCACGGGTGTGAGTATCGTGGCGGCCTCCTCCTGTTACAACACAAACACAAACAATAGTGTTGCACCGATACCATTTTTTGGCCCCCGATACCGATTCCGATACCCAGCTGTGCAGTATCTGCCGATACCGATACTGTACCGATGCCACGCCATTTGAAAACTTTATATATATATATATATATATGAGCTTTTTTTCTTCTAATACTATAATCCAGTAGAAGTTTTTTATTGCCTACCTGGTAAAATGTAACACGTTATTTAACCTTTAAATAATATTGAGGGTCCAATGTGACCCATTTTTAAATTTAGGAACAGTAAAAACCTTAAACATTTTTCCTCTGACTTTAAGTTGAACTTGTGTTCTTGACCAACACATTCGATACATGAAATTGTCTTTCCTGCCACTATGATGATTACTGTATTTAACTACTTTAATCACAGTAGCCTAGCATAAACTGGCTGGTTGAACGCAGCCTGATGTAAACATTAATAAACACAGTAACTAATGAGTCAGTCAATGAGGTGAGATGACATGCACCTGTGACAGCAACAGCTGTGTAGCTACGTCTTGACCACATGTCAGCTGAGCAGCTGCAGCAGGAAACGCCGTTGCACCGCGACAAGAGCTTTTTTTTTTTTTTTTTTAAATTAAGCTCCGGTAACGACCGCGCCGATATAATGTAGCGGGATCTCTATTTCAATGTGTGCGCAGCGCACTGGGCACACGGGGGAGAGAGGAGGTGAAAAGACAACAACATTGTTACCTGTTGTATACTGGCCTCAGCCTGTACACGCTTCCTGAGGAGTTTTAATGCAGGCTAACCGATCCGGTTCCTCAGCACGGCGACCAAGCTTTGATAAACACACCGGATCCGCGCTGGATCCTCCCGTACACGGCAGCTCAGTGTCGGCGGCTTTTGACTCGTCACACACTGTGTTTTAGCCAGTACACAACAGGTAACAGTGGTGTTGTCTCTTTTCGCCTCCTCTCTCCCTTGTGTGTTCAGTGCGCCGCTCAGTGCGCCGCTCAGTGCGCAGCCTGTGCACATATTTATAAATAGAGATCCCGCTACTTTATGTCAGCTTTGCTTGTTTACATTTCACACAAAAAAAACTTCCTAGAAAAGGAGGGATAACCACAATTATTTTAATTTAATTTAATTGTTTACATCCATACTTGGCTTGCATGCACTGAACACGTGTGATCACAGCAGTGAGTGTTGGGCGAGCCGCGAGACACAAGGCGCTGCGTTCCAAATTCCTTAATACTGTAAATAGTATCGGTGCGTCCTTTGTTAGTACCCGTCGATACCGATGCCAGCATTTTAGTGCCGTATCGGCCCCCCCACCGATACCAGTATCGGTATCGGTGCAACACTAACAAACAACAACATTCAGGTTGTTGGACGCTGCAGAGCTGAGTGACGTGACCCGACCCGCCTCGCGGTGACGAGAAGAAGAAGAAGATCTAACCTCGTTGATCTGTATTGTGTCGCCGATGAACAGGGCGTACTTCTTCTGCTCCTCCTTCTTGCCGTCTTTATTCAACAGGTCGGAGAAACCCAAACTGATACTCAACACCATGCCTGCAGGATGGACACACACACACACACGGGGGTGAACAACGTGACTTTAAACTCCTCTTACACACGCTGTAATTCAACGTACACAACCAAACTAACCAATATCTCCAGATAATCAATCAACAAGCCGTCGAGTTCTCACCTTTTTTCAGTTTGTACTGGTTTTTCGCGTTCAGAACCAACGATCCTTCTCTGAACTCGATTCCCATCGCGAAGCTTCAAAAAGAGAAAAGTCGTCGTGAGTGTAAAAAAAAATAAAAACTGCGAGCGCTCGAAGCAGAAAACGAATCAACGCTGGCGTGAACAACTCACCCGAGGTTTTTGGTCAGCTTTGATACGAGGTCGGACTTCTCCTTCTTCACGTACTCCACGACGGCGTTGTAGGCGTCGCTGATTTTTACACCTGTGGACGAGACAGAGCATTTAATTAATGGCAATTTTAAAAAAAACGCGATTAAATCAGATTATTTATTGTTTAAAAAAAGGTACCCGAACAGGGAGTTTGTGTTAAATAATGAACAAATTTGCTTGTTTGTGTGAAAGTAACTTGATTATTTGTCAATAAAAAACACAGAAAAGACATAAAATCTGTCATTTACACATCAATCAGAAGAAAATCTGATACTTGATCAATTATTTTCAAGCAAAACAGATTTTTATTTGCTTCTGTCAGCTTTTAAATTGTGCAAGATCAGACTAATAACTTGATATTTTGTCAAGAAAAACACAGAAAAGCTCAAATAAAGACTTGAAGTTTCACTGAATCATCGTTCAGAAGAAAAAAATCTGATAATTGATCAATCAATTTCAAGCAAAACTAAAGTTTATTAGCTTTGCTTGTGTCATCTTTCCGACTAATAATCCTAATAACTAATAAATAATTGATCGCTGCAGGGCCTGAAGCCTCCACTCTGCTTAAACGGACACACAGGTGTAAACACAGTGTTATGGATTATCACTAATAAGTAATAAATCAACAGTATTGATCAGGGTCTTGCAGCTACTTGCCATTTCTTGGATCGTTAAATAACAGTTAACGCGTAACCACCCCAAAGATCCCACGCTTCCCGCTTCCCGCCGCGCTCCTGAACCCACCGTGTTTGAGCTCCTTGAGCAGCTCCTCCTCCACCTGCAGCAGGAAGTTGTAGTTGTCCTGCATCTCCTGCGGCGGGTCGACCATGAGCGTCCGCACCAGGTTGGAGCAGTACGACTTGTAGCGGATCCCCATGGCGCACGTGATGGCGCCGAAGTGCATGTGGTTCTTATCGCTGCGGAAAAACAAACGAAACGTCTCGGTTATTTAACAAACAGCGGAGATGTTGGACAGCGTCTCTATGGAAACAGGGCGAGTACCTGACGACGCTGAACTTGAGGCTGTAGTTTCCTCCGCTCTGGATGATGGGAGGGTAACACATCTCCACCGTGGACGGGTCGGCGCCGCCCAGGAACTTCTTCTCCTCGATGGCCTTCTCTACCGACTCGGCCAGTTTACTGTGGCGCACTTTCTGTTGTTGGGGAGGAAAATCAGAAACGTTACATACACACAACATTAAAACATTATGGGATGGTCGTTTCAATCTAACGTGGAGCTACACGCAGAACTCTAAAAGGTAAAAAGGGAACATTAACATTTTTTCCTGCCAGACGATTTTACGTTTCGTTAACTATTTGATGTTTTATTAAAGTATTAGACTATTTAAATATTATAAAATCTTTGCCCATCTCCAATTAAAGACTGGAAATAAGAATCTTGTCCTTGATGTTTTGCACAGGAAAATAAAGGTTAAAATCAAAATATGGACAATTTAAAAAGACACGGAGGTCTCCCATCAGATCACAGCTGTCGCTTCCAAATGCCATTATTTAATTGTGACACCAAAATAAAAAGCTTTTCACGACACAGTTTGCATGTTGCAGCAGCTTTCACAGCGTCACCACAGGAGAAAACAACATTTCTCTGACCTGGAGCCGTTATTTCCTGCTGGTTGAACCACGACCAGTTTAGCAGTCACATCACAGCCTGTGTGCACTACTTCGTTATTCACTTATTTGTATGTTTATTAATGATTAAAACTATAAAACTCTTTTTTCAAGTCGGCTGAAACGACCGGTGTTTCTTTTTTTTTTTTACAGTGTTCACAGCTTCATGACAATAAGAGCCAATTGTTTGCATCTTAAAAAAAAAAGAAGAAAAAGGGCACTTTTCCCACCGTGATTGAAAAATATTTGATCTCAGCTCAGAATTTAAAAAAATATATTTTCACCACAAAACTGTAAAGATAAAAAAATCTGCGTCCTGTCTTCGTCTCACCTCGTCTGCGTCGACGATCTCCATGACGCGCTCTTTGAAGAACTTGGAGTAAACCTCGCTGGTGATGGCCGCCGCCTTCTTCATCAGGCCGAGCTCCCCGTCCTCCTTCACCGCCATCGTGTACGCGACCACGGCGCTGATGTCCACCTGCGGACGATTCAAGAGAGGGCGAGGTGTTAAAAAACAAAAAGCGCACACACACACAGAATACAGACGGTTTGAGGCGAGGTCTCAGGTCTCGTCTCACCTTCTCCAGACCCTCCGCTGTGATCGTGTCGTTCCAGCTCTTCATGTACTCGCCAGGGAACTTGTCTTTGCTGAACACTCCCACCGTCTTCCCCTCTTTGCTGCCTCGGATCGCCTCGATCATCTTGTCAAAGTTGGCTTTGTTGCTTTCATTCTGAAAAACACCATGGCACAGTTTGTTTTAACAGAACTTCCCAGCACTTTAAGTGGGAAACTGAATCCTATGCACATGTTTTAAAAGTGAGTTTGCAGAAAAAAACATGTGATTCATGACAGAAATCAGCATCTGTGAATCCTTGTATTATTTTTTTCTGTTTTGTGGTCTGGCTCATGTTGGTTTAGCAACATTTTCTATGAAGGAAACAAATTTACACATACAAGGTTGAAAAATTTTCCAAAAAAGGAGGAAGCAGATTCACATTTCAGTGAAGAAAACCACAACTTCAATATCTGGAGATCATGCATGTGTAGCAGCGCCTTTCTTTACCTTTTCCCTGGTGAGCAGGGTGATGGGTGGGGCGCCGTTGGCGTTCTCATTGCCTTTCGTGATAGCCACCTGTTTGAGGAAATCCACCTTCTTCTTGCTGGCGAGGAAGATGATTTTGGTGTCGCAGAAAACCATGATGGTGTCCGTCAACTCGTAACCAAAGAGCCAGGTCTGAGAAAAAACACACATTTGAAGTTTATTTAACCTGATAAAACAGCAGATGTGAAGCGATAAATCCGTCCATTTAATCGCTGAATATACACGTCAGCTTCAACTCCTGCAATTACTCACCTGTATGGCCGTGGACTTGGCGTACACGATCTCCTCATCCACTCCGACGGACACAACGATGGCGTCGACTTTACCGAACTCATCCTCTGCTTTCTGGAATTAGAAATAAAAAATTACTTTAAAAAAAAAAAGAAAGAAAAAAAAGAGAAGCACGTGTGATTTAATGTTGTACAATAAAGATGAATGAAAACATCAACAGTGTTTTATTTGGGGGGTGAATCCTGGCAAACAAAGAGCTGGTTTCTATTGAGATGTTAATGACAAAGTGATGGTGAATCTGAGTGAGTGTGAGGATAAATAGCATCACTGAAAAGTTGATTCTTCATCAGCACCTGATGAATTATCAACAAATGGAGGCTGAAAGTCTCACAAAGTTCAATTAAAGTCTTTCAACACCACTGATAAGAGCACGTTTAATGTTACTACAGACAATTACCTGTGTGATTGAGCTGCACTATCAACCACAAACACCACGTTAAAACTTCCAAAAAACGAATTAAAGGCGTTACAAAATAAAGAAACTATGAGATTAAGTAGAGTAAATGTTAACATTGCACACTTTTATATCAAGTAATTTCCAGAAGCTGCTGCACATGCCACTTGGTCTCTGATGCTAATTAGCCACGGCTAGCATTAGCATGTAGCGACCGTTAGAAGAGTAAAACTGACACAGTTGGAGGTGAAACAACTTAAATGTCAAACATGAAGACGATGTGAATTATGTTGGTTTTAAACTTGGGTTTATTATATTTATTATATAACTAATAATTAATAAAATAATTAGCCAGAGCAGGTCCAACACACGTATAACTGGTTCTGATGCTAATTAACCACAGCTGGCAAATTAGCACTAGCATGTAGCCGACCGTTATGAGTGTAAACTGACACAGCTCAGCTTCGATAATCAGACAAAAAGAAATCAAACATGACGGCGATATGACTTGTGTTTATTTCTTTACGGTTCTTTAAAAACGTGGATTATTTATTTATTTATAAAAAGAAATAAGCCAGAGCAGGTCCAACACACGTATAACTGCTTCGTTAGCTCGTTAGCACTTGCGAGCTAGCAGCGTTAGCTTAGCTCAGCTCGGTTGGTGAATGGGCTGATCGGTGTGTGAACATGAGGCTGCTGCAGCCTGGTCCTGCTTCTGTCTGCTTCTAGGTGGTTATTATAATGCGGGTCTTGGTGTTACATCTTCCAGTTTTGGAGGAGGATTAAAAAAAATTGAGTTTTGGAAGAAACAGCGGTGGTTTGAGTCTAATCTAAGGCCTGTTTCCCCCTCCACACACCGTCCTCCGCCTCCTCCTCCTCGGGTGTCGGTGTGCGGTGTGATGCGGGCAGAGCAGAGCGCTCACGCCGACAACAGAGTCCCACGCTCCCGGCTGAAAAACGCGGCAGCAGCTCTGCATCTACACGTCCACACTACAGCTACTTTCTGCACGTTTACGTAAAAAAACAACCCCAAATAAAACAAAACAAACATAAAAACACTATTTTTAAAAAATTGAATGTACCTTCCAGTTGCTGTATAATCTCTTGATCCGGCGGTAGTACGCTTCCTTGTCCAGGTTTACCGCCATGGTGACTCCTCTGCTGCTGCTGCAAACTCCAGCTCCCGGCTTCGCTGCTCAGCAGGCCGGAGGAAGAGGATGAGGATGGTGATGATGATGATGATGATCCGTGTCAACTAACAACAACGCACTTTCTTTCCACGCCTGCTACGAGATGCTGCTGCTGCTGCTCCTGTGCTCCTGCTGCTGCCGCCGCCGCTGCTCTTCACTCTCGGTGTTTTCACCACAGAGGCCTCTTCTTCCACCGAGGAGCCATGTAAAACAAAACAAAACCGCGCACTGCCCTGATTAATTACCACCACCCGCCGACCTCGTTTTAAAATATTCAAAAACAACCTTAAAAACGCGATATAATATCTCCCCTTTTCTTCGCTACACACACGCACACACCGAGCTGGTATAATTAAGACCTCGGACCCCCCCCTCGCCTCCTCCTCTCCTCTCCTTCCTCCTCCTGTGCCTCTCTCTTTTTTCCTCTCCCTCCCCCTCCGGCTCCTTACATATGAGCGTTTATAATAAACAATCGTTATTCAAACCAGCTTTGTGCCTCTGAGTTCAACATGGGTGCTCGATTCCGACTAAAATATTTTACGGGTAAATAATAAAAACGAGTGCATAAATTCTTTAATTGTGAATCCCTGAACCTCCCTTTTTTTCGTCACTTTTACAATTATATTCAACGGTTTATGGCGCATTTTAATGTGATTTGTAGCAACAGCGCCGCCTGTCTTGTGTTGACCACGCTGCTTTTTCCCGCCATGGTGGGTTTTCCCGCCATCGTCATCAAACGCTCCTACCGACGTCAATCTCGCGATAGAAACTACACCTGCAGGGAACTCTCGTTTTCAAGCCTTTATGAGACTTTTTTTTGTTGCTTTTTATCAATATAGATTGTTTTTTGGACCGTATAATATAATACAACATAAAATAATATAATATACTTGTCTAATAAAGTTAGTAGTAAGAGGTTTTTCCTACTTTTTTAAGCATAAACTATTGTTTTTGAGTAGTCACATCAATGATCAATATACTGATTGCATTGTGCTCTATTTTTAGATTGTTTTGAGTTCTGTAAGTACATTTTTAAAAATACAGATTTCAGTAGTGAAGATATTAACAAAATACAAGTATACAATAGACTTATTCGGTTATAACACAATAACAAATTGTGATCCCAATTGTACCCATTTGTTTCAGCGTTATTAAATATTATCAATAGATGGCATTTTTCATTTAAGCTTCTGAACAAATTCAGATACATTTATTTAAAAAATGTTCTGAAACCAAAAAACCCCGCCCAAAAACCAGAATCAGGTGTCTGCGAAACCAAAATGTGCATCATCACCAAATGTATATTAAAACATAAAATATTTTTATTTCACTGTTAAAAACATTTCCAGGATAATATCTACAATAATCCAGACCGCTGTATCACTGCATGACTTCATCTGACGGGGGAACAGTTTGAGAGTAACTATCCCTTCTTTGATTATTTAACAGACCTGAAAGTAATTTCCTTTAAACGAAACACAAGTCACATTAAAAAACAAAACAAACTAAAGAAAAAAAAATTAAAGCTTTTACACTGTATTCCCTTTCCTCTTACAGTAAATAGTGTCGTCAGAGCTGGTGTGTTTTATTTTTTCACTCCAATAGTTGATTTTCTTAAACTTTCACCACAGATTTACCACATCTCTAATAAAAAAAAAAAGCTTTAAGTGACCAGGTATCTCAGAAAACATTATTTCAGAAACAGGTTTAACAGAAAACATGACAGATATTCTTCTTTTTTTTCCTGAATCTTAGCACCTGTTTTCAAAGTTTTAAGTAAAATCCTTTCAGTTTTGTTTGTTAGTTTTTCCTCCAGAGTGGCATCAGCACCTTTCCGCCTCTCGACCACGACAGCAAATTAACTTTTAAGACTGTTTTTTTTTTGTGCTTTTACCCACTTGTTGGTTGGTCGCCTAAATCCGTCAGAGCTGCAGCCACTGGCCCATCGACACCGAAGCTCCCACACATCAAAATAAAAAGAAAAAAAAGAAAAAAGAAAGAAAAACCACCTCCCAGTTTTCATTCACATTGATCAATCCTCAGTGTAACAGTAAAGGGAAGCACATACACATCTGAGGAGGAGTCGTTTCTGTTTCTGGTTTTTTTTTGGGAAATGAAGAGAATAAACCAAATACATCTGCTCAAGATCATTTTTCCTTCCTGCGCTTTTTTTCCTCTTCCCCCTTCAAAATAATTAAAAACACCATAAGTACGTATAAAATGTTCAGTTGATTTTTGTTTTTTTTTAATCATCCAAGTCCATATTTTTCAAATTCACAATTAAAGATCAACAGGGAAAGACCGGAGCAGCAGAACCAAGTCTTCAGTTTCTTCTTCTGTTTTGTTTTATCATTATTCATCCATTCACCTTGTTGTTGTTGTTTTTCCGAAGAGTCACAGGAAAAGTTCATGATCGAGTTTTTAAATCCTTCTGTCCGTCTCTCTGTTTGAAACAAAACCAGTATGTGCCGATACCTGAGCCCAATCTGGCCATTATCCATTATCCATCCATCCATCCATCCATTCATCCATCCATCAATTCATTCATCCATTTCTGTTTCGTTTGCATTTCATGTGTCATATATCTCAGTCCGTATCTCTCTCTCTCTCTCTGTGTAGTAACTCCTCCTCCTCTCACCGTGTCCCTTCCCTATGTGACCGTGGTCGAGTTCTGCCCTCGGATCGCACACCAGGCCATGAACACGTCTCTGTGGACGACAAGAGGAGAAGGAGGAGAAATGTTTATTTGTCATTTATTTCTAACATCTTTCATTGTGCATTTCAATATCATTTATTGTCTTTTTTTACTCTTTTTCTGTGTGCACTTGCTTAAAGGGATAGTTCAACATTATGGCAAATTGGCCCATTGCCATAATCGCTATAGTCATAGCAGCAGGTTTGTTACCGGCGGAGCAGAGCTGCGAGCTGCTCAGAGCTACGCTACGGAGAGTTGTTTTAGAGGCAGTTTTTCAGCAAACAGTCTCTGAATTTGCCTCTAAAACATCTCTGTCTGGTAACGTTGTGTTATTATCTCATAGTGTGGTGAATGTGCAGGTCACAACTTGTCCACCAGAGCGTTGTGGAGTTGTTGGATTGTGTATTTGATGAGGGAAACCAAGAAATCCCATGAGCCTCCATAGCGTAGCTCTGAGCAGCTCACGGCTCTGCTCCACCATTCCAAAAGTTTCTTGCACCGACAATTAAAGGTAACAATCCTACTGCTGTGACTACAGGGATTATGGCAATGGTCCAATTTGCCAAAATGTTGAACTATCCCTTTAAGTTTTCATATATTCTTCTGTAACATTTGAGTGAAGTCGTTTCTCTCGACCTGCAGTGCGTGGCGACACACTCGTTGCTGCAGTACTCCTTGTCCCAGTCTTTGCTCTCCACCGCCGGGTTGGTGCAGCCGGCGCGGACGCAGATGTTGGGGCTGGAGGTCGTGGTCACGCTGGGGCCGGGGGCGACGTTCAGCTCCACCTCCATCTGAGACCACGGGAAACAACACAACAACACAGACGTTTTTTAACGAGGTCCGAGGTCGTTTCATCAAACCTGCGAGCGCCGTTTTCCTGGACTCACCCCGTCCTCCGCTTCTGCTACTTCCTCTCCTCCCGTCACCATGGCGGCCGACTGTCCCACCTCCACCGTCAGGGCGGAGGACGCCACCGCCGCCGACGTGGGCGTCTCCCCGCCCGACGTCACGATGATCGGCGCGTTGGAATCCGACTGCCGCGACGACGGGACGACCTTGATCTGCAGCGGCGGTGGCGGGCCCGTGGCGGCGGCTGCTCCTCCGCCGCCGCGGGGCTTGGCCTGCAGAGGGGGCGGAGCCTGGGCGTGGACCATCTGCTGCAGCCGCGGCGGGGGCGGCGTGCTCTGCATCTGCTGCAGCGGAGGCGGTTGCCGCGGCGAGGAGGCGGGCGTCGCCGTGACAGATACGCCGCCGGAGGGCAGCTGCGTCTGTTTGATGATGATCTTGGTGACGGTGGGCGGGTTGGGCGGCGCGGCGGCGGCGGGCGGAGCCTGCTGCTGCTTGGTGGCGCCGGTGCGGGAGCGCGTGGTGACCTGCGGCAGGTCCAGGATGATGTTGGAGGTGCAGATGTTGGTGATGGTGTTCTCCTCCGGGTTGTAGTGCTGCGACCGCGTCACCCGGGCGGCCGGGGCGGCGGCGGCGGCGGGCGAGGATGTGATCGCCGGAGCCGGGGCGGGCGGTGCCGGCGGGGGCGACGGGGACGTGTCCATGACTTCAATGGGAGCCTGAAGATTCAGACACGAAGAAGAAACTATTTTATTCCTGTCGTGTCACTTTGAGCTGCTTCCTGTATGAAGTGTTCTACAAATAACATCTGATTGATTGATTGATTGATTGATTGATTGATTGATTGATTGATTGATTGATTGATTGAGTTGCAGGTGGAGAGGACGGACGCTCACCTGAGAGTTTTGTCCGGATCTGTACTCCGCCAGCGCCTTCAAGTAATCCTTCTTCGCTGCTTCGTTTTTCCTCTTGTAAACCTGAAAAAACACACTGAGGTTAGCGTCGTATTTATTGATTATGTATCGATAACACAGATCCATTGATTCCCAGCTTCCCTCCTCTCACCTGTTTCTGCTCCTCCCCCAGACTGTCCCACATGGACGCCACGATCTTGGAGACCTCTCCGAACGTGGCGTTGGGATTCTGTCCTTTGATCGCCGCCTGCGTGTCCCTGAAGAACAGCGCGTACGCCGACACGGGTTTCTGCGGCTCGTTGGGGTCTTTCTTCTTCCTCACCTTCCTCCCTCCTCCTCCTCCTCCTCCTCCTCCTCCTCCGCCGCCGCCGCCCGCTCCTCCTCTCCGGCCGGCGGCGGGAGAGGCGCTGGAGGTCGGGGTGGAGAGCGGCGACTCGGACAGCGAGGGGTCCAGGGAGATGACTCCGGGAGAGACGGCCAGCGAGACCGGAGACTCGACCAGGACGCTCTGAGCGCAGAGGGAGGAGAACGATGAACGTTAGGAAAACAAATAACCAGCGTTTTCTCGTTATTTTTCCATTTTTATTCCCGTCTGTGACCAGGAACTCCACAATAACTCACAGGAAGTTAATAAATCGACTAAAATAAACTAAAATTAGCCTAAATAAACCTGAAATTCAAAGAGTTAAAGCACAAAAAAAAGACAAAAACTGTACCTTTAAATCAAAAAACGCTTCTATTTTATCTGTTTGTGCAGATTTGAGTGAGATTACATGAAATTTTGACTAAAATGAGCCTTTAAATTAAAAAGTAAAGCACTGTACAAATCTAAAAATGCTTCTTTTTCATCTGTTTGTGCAGCTTTGAGACTTAATTTTGGGGATTTATTAATAATACTGCATTGCATTTAGCAGCTACATGTTTCTCTCAGAAGTTGGTTGAGTGAATATTAGACTTTTGTTAAATAAATAGAAGCGTGTTAATTGGCGCAGTTTGATCAGACTTGCTGATAACGGCGTCGTCCTGGCGACAGTGGCGATGAACAAAACACCAATGAGGAAAAATATGAGTCACAGTGACGTGTGGAAATACCCGTCTTCAACCTTGAACCCACTTCAAACAACAACAAAAAATCCCTGATCGTTCATCTATAGATCAATATCCAGCAGTAAGAAGTCGATCGCGAAGACTCACCCTCCTGAAATCGTCCATGTCGTCGTCCTGCAGCGAGCTGGTGGGCGACGCCGTGGCCGACAGCGGGTGTTCAGGAGACTGCGGCCGCTGTAGGATGTTCCCGCCTCCCAGTCCGAGCCCGAGCTGAGCGCTGAGCTCCGAGTGGTCGATGGTGGTCAGCTGGTTGGAGCCCAGCAGCCCCTGGCTCATGTCGCCCAGCGGGACGTCGATGGTCACCGGGGACGAGCTGCTGAACTGGGAGCCGATTGGATGGCCGAGATCCTGGGGGGGTAGTATGAGTGAGTCAAACTGATGTTTAAAGGGATAGTTCAACATTTTGGCAAACTGGCCCATTGCCATAATCCCTATAGTCATAGCAGTAGGTTTGTTACCTTTAATTGGCGGTGCAAGCTATTTGTAGAAAGGCGGAGCAGAGCCGTGAGCTGCTCAGAGCTACGCTACGGAGGCTCATTGGATTTCTGGGTTTCCCTCATCAAACTCATCAAATACACAATCCAACAACTCCACAACGCTCTGGTGGACAAGTTGTGACCTGCACATTCACCACGATATGAGATAATAACACAACGTTACGAGACGGAGTTGTTTTCAAGGCAAATGCAGAGTCTGCTTGCTGAAAAACTGCTCCCAAAGGGAACACGCATCAGAGGTTTTGCATGAATTTACCTCTAAAACAACTCTGTCTGGTAACATTCTGTTATTATCTCATAGCGCGGTGAATGTGCAGGTCACAACTTGTCCACCAGAGCGTTTTGGAACAATTAAAGGTAACGAATCTACTCCTAAAACTATAGGTATTGTGACAATGGGCCAATTTGCCAAAATGTTGAACATTTTTTAGATCAGAGTTTCCTTGATCCTACTAAAAAAGCTTTGTAAACAAAATGAGGCTTTGATCCAGATGACAACCAAAATTGGATCACGTGATCTAATCCGATCTCAGAATCCGTTCTTAGTTTTGAACACCACATCTTTTCAAGATTTGATCCATTATCCAGAATCCGTTCAGATTCCCTTTGAACAACTGGACTGTGGAGGTTAAAACGTCCTGTAATCGCTCACCATCCCCAGCGACGACCCCAGCAGGGCACTGCCCGCCGACTGGTTCATGACCCCTAGACTCAGGTGCTCCAGCCCTTGTGAGGGGGCGTTGACGAAGGTGGAGGCGAAGGAGGGGTCGTCCCCCTCGACCACGGCGCTCCCGGGCACCACCACGCTGTCGGAGGGGCCGGTGTCCGACAGCTCCCCGAAGTGGGACACCACATCGGAGACGGTGAGGGCGGAGTCGGGGTCCAGGGAGATGGGAGGGATCTCGAACTCCTCATCGCCGAGACTGGGAGTGTGGAAAGTCTGGAAGGGGAGGGAGCGGCAGAAAGAAAAACAGAAACGGCGAGAGGAAGTTAAAGCGTGAAGAACGTCGGTTAAAAGGATGGAAGAGGATAAAGATAAATTAATTTGTGAAGGGATGGGGTGGAAACAAAAGTAAAAAAAAACGAGCCACAAGAAAGTCGGGACTGTCGGTGATTACAGTTACAGGTTTTCTACTTTGGACTGAAGTTGATTAAAAAAGACTTTTCAGATTAATTTATTAAAATACTCGTTGTGTGAGAAGTGTACTATCAGGTTAACTGACCAATCAGATCGCTGGAGTCATATTCCTGCAGTAGAAACACCTGTGATTACAACACAGCCACGAAGCAACGACTGTCACTACTACGGCTTTGATGCTAAAACATACATTTTCAATTAAGAGTTTAGAAATAATCTATTTAGAATTCCCACTGTCGCAACACGGCAATAAATCATCAAGAATATTAACATTTAAGAAGCGAAAAGCCAGCAAATGTTTGTTTCTTTTGCTAAAACAAGACTTTAATGATCAAAATAGCTGCAGATTGATTTACTGTCAATCATGTAATCAAATTAAAGCGCCTCCGTCAATAAAAACTAAACTTTTTACAGGTAATAAAGCAGCAGCTGAGCTCATTGAGCCTCATTTAATTGTGTTTTTACGTGACTGGCCTCTATTTTTAAACAAAACCCTGATTTAACTGGTCCGGTTGATTTCCCATCTCTGTGATAACAATTATCTCAGTCAGTGAAGATGCAGCAAAAATAAACAGCCTGAAAGCGTTAAACTGCTACGCACAGCTGCACAATGTGAACAACACCAGGCAGCAGGTTGTGTAGATATATGTTGTTGAGGTAACGTCCTGCTTGTTTTTTCTGGCAACAAAAACGGCAACTGAAAGATTTATAAATAAACTTTTATCACGCAACAGGTTTCAAGCGCCTCCATTATCATTGTCTGCCTGCAGCTGCTCCGCGCTGAGGTCCGCTCCATCATCATCATCATCATCATATCATTTGACTAACGCTTTGAATCAGTTAATTTAACGGTTTATTTTCACAGTGTTTCCAGTTACGTTTCCTGGAAGCTTTCTGTGCGGAAGGTCCAAAAAAAAAAAAAAAAAAAAAAGGGAAAAAAGAGGATATTTGAAAACAGTGTTTTTCTTGGCGAGTACCAGCTCATTTTCAGGGAAATTATAATCAAATTAACTGAGAAAGACACAGCAAAGCATTCCCGACAACTCTATTAATAAAGACTTTTGGAGTTGGATTCATCAGGTGTGTGAGGAGAATAAAAAAAGTATTGATAAACAGTTCATACTCCACCAGCAGATCCAGCGAGGTTGAAGAGGTCAATGGGTTTAGTGGCACACTAAAAAATGTGAGTATGTCAGTTAAGTGCATGTACAAATGTCTTATTTACTTCTTATTTGTGGCTGGTAACAACAACTTAATCACACGCATACACAGACAGGCCTTATCGTTAATGATGTACACTTTACAATGGAGTTATGAATGGTAAAGGATAAATAATAATTAACTTGATGGCAGTAAACAAAAACACCAAAATGCATCAAAACTGGGAGTCACGTGCCTGCAGGTACGTTAATTCTCACTGATTAAAAGCTGAAGCATATAGTCCACAGGAAGGGGGCTCCAAAGCTATAAACAGAGACATTGAACGCCACATAGTTATAAAAAGGTGTACTGGGTGGGAGGAGTGGGGGGGCCTACCTCTGAAGAGGAGAGGAAGGGATGACCGGACCCTGAAATGGTCAGGTAGTTGTCACTGCCTCCAGGGAACTGAAACATTCAGGTTGTACAAGTTAATTATGGAAAACCAAATGGGTCTGCGGTGCGGAGATGATGAATTATGGCCCGTTTGGCTTTCCATAGAAAAAACATGTTATCCTAAAACAAAAGGACATTCCTATTTATTAAAAAAAAGCATAGGAAACCACGAATTATGGCCCGTTTGGATTTCCTTAGAAAAAACACATGTTATCCAAAAACACAAGGGTATTCCCATTCATGAATAAAAAAAAAAGTGTAGGAATAGGAAAACATGAATTGTGGCCCATTTGGATTTCCATAGTAAAACATATATATATAAAGCATATTGTCCTAAATCACAAGAATATTCCTAATCATTAAAAAATAATCAAATAAAATAACCATATTGTCCTAAATCACAAGGACATTCCCATTCATAAAAACAAAACAAAACCCAGGTGTACTACTAGTAAAGCCAGGTAACCAGCAGTGCCCATTAAAACTCAAGCAGACTGGAGATGCGTTCAGTGGCAGTTGGAAATTGCATTAACACAATACAGACAAGGCAGAAAATAAATGACATTGTGCTCGCACCAGTCAGACTCAGTAGTCCCCCTCTCCCCATTCATCATTCATAAACCTGGAGTCACCTTGTTGTCAGAGTCAAATCCATTGAAAGACCGCGGGTCCAGAAACTCCGGATCCCCGTCGTGCTGCCCGGTACCGTCCGTTAAATCCGAATAAAAATTCAGGTCCATCTTTTTTTTTCCTTCTCCTAGCTGGGCCTCATATGTCAGCAGCTATGGTCCTCCTTTCTCTATATATCTCTCTTTTTTGTCTTTAATTCAACAAGATGTTCCGCAATTAACCGATTTTTTTAGTTTTACTCTCAACGCACCGTGCCAATATTATTATTATTACCTATTTATTTCCCAATGAAACCGACAGATGTTGGGTTAGCTCGACTTAAACCCGGAGCATGTGTACGTACGCCAGCAACCGTGCCAAAAATAAACCTGTCCGCTGCCTGCCTGGCTTTAGCTACCGAGGTAACGTGGCTGTTCCCCCCGTCTTTTCTTGCTGACTTGTCCTAACACGGTTTTAGCTTTAGCTGCCGTTGACGCAAGGCTGCGGCGGTTAACGCTCCTCACTCAAACCGAAGCCTGGTGGTGGCGGCGGCGGCGCCCGTTTGTCTAACCGCTCTCGAACGTCTCACTGAAGCGCGAGGCGAGCTGCTACTGCACAGACACGGCGGAGTGTGAAATTTGAAATTTAACGTTCGAACCGTTAACGTTCAGTTCCAACCGGTAACGGCTACGCTACGGTTACTACGACTCGTTTCAAGGTGTCTGACTGACAGTCAGGCAGCAGCGACGGAGCCCAGACCGATACACCCACCGACCGACCGACCCACCCCCTCTCCTCCTCCTCCCCGCTACCGGCCTACTGCCTAGCAAGAGGCGACGCTTCGTGTTGATGGCCCGGGCCAGGCTGCTCAGTGGATCCCGAGACACGGATCACAGAACCAGACGGCCATCAAGCTGAACGACGCCGTTATCGGAAGTTGAGTGAACTGAGTTTCAAAATAAAACCAGGTGGCTAACGTTTTTTTTTCTTCCCTTTTTCGAATTTACAACTATACAGTAAACCTCTTGTTGTTAACCCAAATACATCAACTGCAAACACCTACTTTGACCACAAAATGCAAAGTGCCAGCAAATGTTTGTCTCTATTGCTTAAAACAAACAACTAAAACAAGAATTTAATGATCAAAACAGCTGCAGATTGATTTACTGCCAATCATTTAATCAATGAAAAGCGCCTCTGTCAATAAAAACCAATCATTCTACGCTTTTTTCAGATAATTAACTGCTAGGCACAGCTGCACAATGTGCTCCAGGGTGAACAACAGGCAGCAGGTTGTGTGCACAGACACATAAATACCACAACAAAAAGAATAAATTTACACAAAATGCTCAAAACAATTATAAATCAGATTCAACCAAACAACACTAGAGATGTCGAACATCTTCAAAGGAGATTGAAGTACCACAGAGGCTAAAAACACATGTGGTAAGCACAAACTGACCACACAACACAAGTTGTGCAATTACCACAACATGCAGGAAATGATAACAACTTTCAGTATGGTGGTCTTTTGTTTTTAACATGTTGGAGAGTCAGGCAATATTAAACTATTTTGTACCTCAGGGCCCATTGTCTGATAATCCTTACATGCCAAGGAGGCACTGGGGCAAAATATTGCTGTTGGGCACCTGTATTGAAATTTTGAACCCCCAAACCCACTGAACATGGCCTCCTCATTGATCAAAGCACTCAAAAGGCAACTAGTAGTCAAGTGATTATGAAAGAAAATGTATTTTTCACTGTGTTCTGGCATTGAAACATTGAACAACAGAATGATGAATAAAATAACTTGATGAGGAAAGTAACTGTTGGTTGTACCTTACCTAAGAATTTGATATATAGAAAAACACCAAAGAAAATTGATAAAACACCACTTTGTAATATATAATGCCTAATATAAACTAAATCAAAACGGTCTTTAATCTGGATTTTAGCAACCAAATTCAATAGTACCACTGGTTAATTTCAATTTATCGCAAACACTGCTGTACTGTATGTTGTCTAATAATTTGTAGATCATATAGAGAAACTTGCATCACTAATGATTGTCTATCACAGATTATTTAAACTGGTTAAATTTGCTGTGCATGTGTCATGTGTTTACAGGATTGATCTCTTTCACAACTTCTTAATACCTAAATTCAAGAGACCAGTTACTATCATGATTGATTAGCTATAGTTTAATGTTTAAGGGAGGGGAAAGAAAAAAATGTGTCCTAATTACTTAAAATGATTCTTGATTTTATTCTGAAAAGCCATCACAGGAAGTGGTTTGTCATCAGCGTGCCCACAAAAGAGTCATCTATAATACTTGGTCATTGTAGCGTTTCACAAACATTTTCCTGTCTGAAACGCAGTTAGTAAAATTTCAAATATTTAAACTAACCAATAAAAATAAAATATTAAATGTACAATTAGTGGGCCAGGATTATCAACAAGTTGTTTCAGTTCCGGGTGGCAGCTTAAAACACTTAAAACCAATTTATTAATATTACATTATCACCAAAAACCACGTGGTGCAAGATTAACTGTCTCTAAAGGGGAGGATTAGATGAGGTAAAGTTAAATAAATGTGTTTTAAAATGTGATAATGAAGCTCCGACCGCTCGTGACAGCACTGTTGAGTTTGTGACAACCAAATCTCGTGTAGTAGTTGATCGTCGTCACACACTAAGACAAAGGTGATTCTTTTATTAAGTCAAAAGTTTCTAATGCCAACTACTCTTACCTCCATGCTCACCCCCGAAATCTGAATAGTGCTTTGTTTTTATCCCACTTTTTAGTAAGTGAACTTCGGCCAGAACTGATTTCCTCAAATATCACAACATGGCACCGGCTTCCGAATTGTACGTACAAGTGGAAGTGGCGTCATCACGCAAATGAGGACTTTCAAAATAAAAGGCAGCGTTTTTCTTTCTTTTCTTTTTTTTGAACTGCTATGTAAAGATGCGAAATTTAACATGAAATTGCTCAAAGTTTGATCAACATGAAATAAAACATGATTTTTAAAATGATATATTTTTTTGCATTTTCAGTGATAATATTGCATTGTATGCATTTTGTTTTATTTGATCTGAACAAGCACATTGTAACTTTAGTAAGAAACTTGCTATATAAATAAGATTAATATAAAGCACAAGTATCTCCATCGTAAAGTTTAAAGATGTTATAACAGATGTCAGCCAAATGAAAAAAAGGGACAAACTTGCAACCTGTTTTTTTTTTCAAAATTGCTTTATTTATTCCCATGTTTTTTCAAGCAAAGTTTTTTTTAACGATTCCTTTTTATATTAATGTAATTAAAAAAAGATAAAACTTGGGATCTCTTTTTCATCTTTATGAACAAGCAAGAAAAACAATGTTGAGGAAATAACAATGAACATGAAAGAATCCCTGCATGATAACGCTGTAAAAAAAAAAAAAAAGAAAAAAAGAAAAAAAAAGAACAAAGCATTAGAGTGGAATCGAACACCTCTAGTTACAGCTCCTTACTTTAGCAACAAACTCACATTCACACATGCACACTCTTCTTTCAGACACACACACAGAAAGCAGGTGTGGATTTCAGGTGTATGGTGAAGTGGAGAGTTTGAGGGCACAAGCTCACGCACGACACAGCGCAGCAGATTTTCTCATGAGAAGGAATGGAGAACACAATCTGCCGTGTTAATGAACATTATGAAGCATCCACATGTTGTACACACTCAGTCACACAGACACACACACACTTGTCTCTGAGTGACGATGACACTGTGACAGCATGCAGTGCAGTGGTCCTCTCCTCTCCACGATGGTCCAGTGTGTCAACAATACTGTCCAGTTTTCTTCCCTTTCCAAGGCCTTTGCAACGACAACGACGACAACGACCACCACCACCACCACCACCACCACAGAGTGTGACCTCGCTTGGCGTCTCTACTCTCTAGCACACTAACTACTCACATGCAGTCCAACGTGGGGCCGGTTTATGGCACGACACCAGAGAAAAAAACTCTGATTTTTTTTACTTCCTTAAAAGTGGTTTGAGTCATTTAATTAATTAGTTTTCCTGGGACAACACACACGAGAGCAGAGCGACTGCTGGTGGTTATTTCACTGATAAATAAAAGATATGTGTGTGTGTCGGGTGGTAATTGCACATTTTTGTTTTTTTAACCATGATATGTAATATGAATAAAAGTACGGAGGTCCATCTCTGCCAAGATTAAAACACACAACACATCATGGAAAAATAAAATACACATGATAATAAGAAATCTGAATTATGAGATGAAGTTCTGCTAGTAAGAATTTTGACTTATCAAATCATTTTTCATATATCATCTCATATTTTCATTTCACTTTACCTATAAATTGGAATCTGTCTTACTATTTCGACAAAAGTCAAGATTAAAGTTACTGATTTATGCGATTTTGACTTTTGTTTGACTTGCCAGGACTAATTACTCTTAATCTCGTCATATGGGCCTAAGTATCTTTTTACTTATCTTTTCCATTATTAAATAATTAAAGGAATAGTTCACCACTGACTCTTTCTGATGAATACTCTGTAGTCGTTTTTTATTCCTCAAAGTGCATCTGGAGACTCAGGAGGCCGGTTCGTAGTCCAGCGAAATCTTTATATGAGAGTCAATAGCGTCCGACACAAAAAGGTCCAACTACACAAAAACAGAAAACCTTTCCTGCATGTCATTCCCCCTCTCTCTGCCTCCCCCTTTCCTAACTATCTCATAATGAGCTATCAAATAAAGGCAAAAAAGCCAAAAAATTCAGTACAGGACTGTTTAGGCTGTGAAAATATGATGTCGTTTCCAGGAGTAAACTCTGGACTATATCCCATCAGGACGCTTGGATTGCATATTTCAAGGTTTTTGTGTAGTTTTATTGACCTTTTTGTGTCAGGCGCTATTGACTATTGATTTTTCCCTGTTAAAAGTTTTTCCATGGAGTTTTTCCTCAGTCGATGTGAGGGTCTAAGGACAGAGGATGTTGTTAATATGTCATGTGAAGCCCTTTGAGACAAACTGTTTGTGAAAAACGGGCTATACAAATAAAATTGCCTTGCCTTGACTCTCATATAAGGATTTTGTTGGACCTCCCGGGTCTCCAGATGCTCTTTGAGGAATAAAAAACTAGTATTCATCAGCATGAGGGTGAGCCAACTATAACTGAAGTTCATTTTTTTAATGAACTATTCCTTTAAAATGCAACATCCAAATTCCAGTTGTGCTTTTTTGCATGATCAACAACATCTGTCTTCCAGGCAGAGATGGTTTTCCATACACAGTAGAGTAGATGAAACAGCAGCGAGTTCAGACAAAACAGACACAAGAAGTAGAAAATAGCCGTGGATGATAAATAAAAAAAACGGATTTTGGACTAAATTTGATACGATTGGATATGAAGAGGCCCAGGATATATTATTGGTATGCAACTGATCACCACTTCTTCTTTCTTCAGTCTCCTTTAACACTGTTGAGTAAAAAGGAGACGACGCACTCTGCACCTCAGCGTTCAGAGTGCGACTCCACCAGTTTTTTGCACTGGAATAAAACTTTTTGAGATGTTCTTCGAGGAGAAAAAAAAAAAAAGAAACAAATAAAACAAAAAAAAACACTTGATTGGGACATTCACGCACACCTGCCTCCAAAATACATTCTGTACAAAAAGCAAACCCTGAGTCTCGTCAGTGCAAAGACTGCTCCGTTCTGGGACGCCTCGCCTCGCGCTCTTCTCTACGCTTCGTCGCTCGCTGCCTGGTCCGCGGCCCCCGACACTCTCACTCACTCTTTAACACAACGCTGGTCCCCTTCACCGATAAAACCCGACCTCCTTCAGATGGACAACTTTCCAAAAAGAAAAAGAAAAAAACACACAAACACGCACACGCGCCTGTTGTTGTTTTGTTTTGTTAGTTTTCGCTCGTTCGTTCATTCGTTCGTTCGTTGGTGGAGTTGTGTTTGCGTTTTTTTCTGTAGCTCGACATTAGGTAGAATGGAAACCCTCATCGTGACGGTACAAGTGTAGAAAAATGAAAGGAAAAGAGGCGTGCGGTGGGTGTGTGGGGTGAGTGGGTGAGTGTGGGGGTGAGGTGGGTGTGTGGGTGGGTGTCGGGCGTGAAGACTGACACTGCAGCCGGCCAATGACGGTTCTCGCTCCATCACCCCCGCCCTTCCCCCTCCCCCCAAAACAGAGCTCACAGGCCGATCCGCCTCCCTTCGCTCTTCACGTCTTTTACACTAACTTCCTCCGTTTTCTCATGTTTGTTTTTCTTTTTGTGTGTGTGTGTCCGTTCAGGAGTAGATGGTGATGACCTCACTTCCTCCGCCTCTCACCAACAGGACGCGCTCCAGGCCTTCCGTTAAAACCTCCAGGAACTCCATGTCTGCACCGCGAGTCAAGGAGAAGACACTTTGTTTTGTTAATGACACAACATTGTAACTAAATATCTTGTAAATATGGAGGGGGGATTTCACTACTGTCTGAGATTTTATTTAAAGAAATAATGGACATAAGAAAGCTGCTGCTCTGACTTTATTCTGTGTATTTTTGTCTCTGTGAGGGTTTCTAGTGCTTCTTGTCTTTGTTTAGCCAGGTACCTTCAGTCCTTTGATGCTTCTGGGTTGAGTTTAAAGAAGCTCTGTCTCTGCTCCTCGTGGTACCTTATCCAAACAAGTTCAACCTCGGACAAACTTATCATCCAAAGCGGAAAACCCACCACATACTGTAGGCCTCACCTGTGTTTCCTCTTTTATGGAGTCAAAGTGACTTTGTTTACACATAATATTCAGAAAAATCACAAATAGCCAGCACTTGTGGGCCAAACCTCTTAATTTCTTTTAATCTAGCAGGGTTCCCACTCTTTTCTTGAAATCCAATTTTCCTGTCTGACAGGAAAACTGACACCACGCCGTACACTAATACATCCCCCCGTTCCATTCATGCTTTGGAGAAGTGTTGTTTTTGACAGTTGTACCTTATTATTTTCTACATTTAACCAGTTTGTTGATTCCTCTTTTTTCATTCTCTCTCCCAGAAGTCTGTATGAAGATGTGCAGTCTACGGCTCTATAATCTCTTACATGCTTCAAAATTAGGGAAAATTTATATTTGTCACTCTGTTGTCCAGTTACAGTCGGATTAAGGCAATAATTCGGTAAACGTACTGAATATTTTACTAAATAAAATTATAAATACTGACTTAATGTTGTTTGAGTGAAACCATCTGCAAAGGTTTTCTACAGTTTTCCCTCCAGGTGGCGTCTCACCGTCTCTCTGGCCTCGTTCATTGAACATTAAACGGTTAATGACCACGGGCAAAGACACGACATGAGGTGAGGATACAGTTCTCGTCTCCGTCCGGGTTCCTCGGCGGTCCCGGCATGTTGAGCAGGACGAGCCGTGCGTCGTGGGATTTGTTGACGATGACCTCGTTGAGTTTGACGGCGGTGTGCATCCGCCTGACGTTGGAGTGATCCCTGAAAGACGAAGAGGGAAGAAGGTCCGTTAACCAACCTGTGTGTGTATGTGTGTGGGTGGGTTAACCAACGGCGGCGGTGGCGTGTTTGTGTTGCACTCACGGCCTGATGCTCAGCATGTCTCTGAACCCTTCTGGCGTGGAGCAGCCCGAGTGCGTGGCTCTGTACTGCGACGTCTTCTCTTTGGTCCAGGTCATCTGAACACGGCGGTGGTGCTCCGAGCTGCCGCCGCCGCCACCGCCACCGCCTCCTCCTCCTCCTCCTCCTCCGCCGCCGCTGATGATACTGCTACCGATACCGACGCCACTACTGGAAACCCTGTCGCCGCCGTCCGTGTCGTCGTCGTCGTCCGAGCCGATGCTGGTCAGACGCAGCATGGAGTTACGATCCTTCACCAGCTGAGCCTGAGGTTTGGGAGACGGGACAGAAAACGAGACGTGTTCTCCTTCATCTCGTCACCTTGACAACAGTTTTCTTTCTGTCTCCCTCCTCTACATCCCTGTCACACCTGTCTGTCTGTCTGTCTGTCTGTCTGTCCGTGTACCTGTACCTGTCTGCCTCTGCCTCCTGTGCAGCTGTGTGCCGTGACTCCAGAGCTCCTGTACCTGGGGGAGAGATACACCTGCAGACAACACACAGTCACCTGACCCGCCGCTACCACGACAACACCACGTCTAGTCTAGTCTAGTCCAAACACCGATGGGAGGGTGAAGGGGAGGGGGGGGTACTATAGGGACACGCCTGGGTCAAATGTGATTCAGAGGTGATGAATAAAAACAACATATTTACTGCTCTGATGTTGTTGTTTTTTATTGTGGGAAACACATTTGACCCAGGTCAGCGTTTAAATTATTATATGAATCTGGACAAATTCAAAAAACCTCGACTTGGATCCTTCAGATGGAAAAACAACTTAAACAAGAACAGATTAAATCATTTTATCATGAACTATGATTTGGACTTCCATCATCATTGATTAATTTAATACTATGATTATAGCTCAGCTGTTACTGTCTAATAATTTATCAGCGCCCTCCGGTGGACAGACTCTGTCATTACAATGTCCTGTGACATGTTAAATAATCCCTGTTTGCTTCCTATAAAATAAAATCTATGTAAAACTATGTTGGATTAGCCAATATTAGGACTACAATACTCTAGTTTCTTCTTCTGTGGTGTTACAGGTCGCTAATTACGTGATAATTTCAAGAAATAACAAGTAATTGTGTAGTAATGTCAAGAAATGGCCAAGAAATAACGGTCAATTTCATAGTAATGTCATGCTTTTCATGCTTTGAATTTTTTTGGGAAGAAAGTCTTTGCAATTGACTGTTATTTCTGGGCCATTTCTACATAATCAATCGTTATTTCTTGGCTATATTTATTGACATTACTATGAAATTGATTTCTAGGCTATTTCTAGACACAATTTATTGTTATTTCTTGGCTATTTCTTGACATTATCACGTAATTAGCAGCCTGTAAAATAAAGGGTTACCAGGAAAAAAAAACAACCTTCCACTGATTCTCAATGTCGTCCTGTTTTGTTTTTCTCTGAAGGATTCAGTTGCGCTGATCTACAATAAAAAAAACCTCCTTG
The DNA here is from genome assembly GCA_030347415.2 of Decapterus maruadsi. Classification (NCBI taxonomy): domain Eukaryota; kingdom Metazoa; phylum Chordata; class Actinopteri; order Carangiformes; family Carangidae; genus Decapterus; species Decapterus maruadsi. The sequence continues at coordinate 8,220,881 of CM064898.1, forward strand.
CCTGTACGACTACGTCTACTTCTGCTGCTGCGTCACTACCGTGTGAACACGTGAACTTACGTCATCAAAGCTCCAGCGAACCCGCTGTTGAGAACCGACCGTGACGGAGAGAAAATCCACACTTTAATATTTAAAACTACAAAATCTTGCTGCTTCCTGTGTCCTTGAATGCACCACCTCAAATCAGATATCCTCCCCTTTTATCCAAATCCTCTAACACGTCGCTCTCTTTCCCAATACGTCTTATTAGCGTTTGAAATATGCCACAAAAAAACCCACCAAACAATTCATATTGTATCTTCTTTTCTCACAGTCACACTCTACCTACCTATGTTTTATATAGAAACCATAGAAGAAACTAATCATCTCAAAGCCACTTCTTTCACCTCTGGAGCCCAACGTGCTCGTGCAGGTACGGCTAACTGATCCCAGACCTCGACCACCGCGTCAAATCTCCACTGGATTTAAGTCTAACAACCAAAATCAACCCAAAAAGTCATTTTATAGCTTCAAATATCAAAGTTTTAAAACGTGTAATCCCTAAACTCTCCCCATCCTCCTACCAAAGGCAACTCATTACTTTTTAAAGCTACACAAATTGCTAATATGTTGGTTATCTAATGCTTATACAGTGTATATAATAATGCACATACTCTTTCTCTGTTTTAAAACACACAAGCATTACATATTTTTTTCAAAACAATCAATAATAAATAACTATCCATGCACAACAATTGTGAGCTACAGTGTCTGTTTACTGCCTCACCATCGTCCTGCACAGTTTAAGTTTTTTTTTTTTTTATAGAAAGAGGTGAACTTACAGCTGGCCATAACCACTGACCTCACCTGAGACCTTGTAGCTCCACCTGCCTCTGGCCTACCGCTGCTCCTACCAGGGTTTCCCTGATAAAAATGATGCACGACATTCACAGACAGATCAGAGAAGATACGTGTTGTAGCCCGTCTCCCATACAACCGATGTTTTGTTTTTTTTTTCGTTTTTTAATAATAATAATAATGAGCCAAACTCAATCAATCAATCAAACAAGCAAAATCTCCACCACCTCTAAACCCATCACCAGAATAAAACAATACACACCTCCCCAGTCACCAGATGTTTACAAGTTTAAAATTTAAACTACTGTACAGGTTGAGACAGTTTTAGATCCTGGCTGCCACGTGCAAATCTAATCTAACACAGCAATCTCTCTCCTCGTCGGGGCGCGAACCTCACCTCTCTTTCCCGGTCGGATTTGGACAGACGCATCTGTCTGAGCATCTGAGACCTCTGCTCCATCATCAGCGTCCTCTCGTAGGTGTACGCGCTGATGTCGCTGTCGTGCTGCGAGAGGAACAGAGAGACAAGGAGGCCGTTTTGTAGAGATAGGAATCGTTGGGTTCAAGGGTTCATTCACAGTCGAGACCACCTGCGTAACTCGAGACCGAGTAAAGACCAAGTCTCTTGAAGTCTCTTCCACTTTTGAAAACGGGTGCAACCAAGTTTTTCAGACGGTTACACAAGCCTGTACTTTAGTAGAACAACTTATTGAATTGCATTACATAAACTAAAGTGAGCGACATTTGCTGCTGAAAAAAAAGAGAAGAGATGTCACTGCAGCTGTGGTCTTGAGAATCACTGCAGAAAACATGCAGAAGATTTCCATTTAAAGAAACAGAGTGGGTGGTTTCAGTGTAAAGCAGTGGATGAGTTAAGTTTAGTTTAGATGTGACACAGGAAGAAGCTCATGTGACACAGAGGTGAATGAGATTATTTTAACAAGGTTTAAAGGTGTTGAGCTGATTTATAATCCTCGTATCACAACCATCGGCTTCAAGTGTAAATCTACAAATCGAATGATAAGCGATAAACGACGGGCGGCGCACCATCTCGACGACCTCCACCTCCGCCTCGATACGCAGGTGATAGAGGAAGGTTGCCAGGTCCTTCTTCATCTGTATCGAGTTATCCTCCATCTGAGCCACCGTGAAGATCCGCATCCCGCATTTACGCCAGACCTGAGGCGGAGACGAGACCAGAGAGAGAGAAGGATGTGTTGGTGTTTGTGTCGCAGTCGGGGTAAAGATAAGGGTTCAATTAGAGCTGCGGTGAGGTTGAGAGAGGAAGAAGAAGAAGGGGAAGGAGAAGGTAAAGAAGAAGTGAAGAAGAAGAAAGTGAAGGAGAGGAAGGTAAAGAAGAAGAAGACTGTGAAAAGAAGAAAAATAAAGTGAAGGAGAAAAAGAAGGTGAAGAAAAAAATGAAGAAAAAAAATTAGGTGAAGAAGAAGTTTGTGAAGAAGAAAGTGAAGAAGGTGATGACAAATAAAAAAAGTGAAAAAAGGAGAAGATGAAGAAGGTGAAGAAGAAGAAAGTGTAGAAGGTGAAGAAGGTGAAAAGAAGAAAATAAAGTGAAGGAGAAAAAGAAGGTGAAGAAGAAAATGAAGAAGAAACATTAGGTGAAGAAGAAGAATGTGAAGAAGAAAGTGAGGAAGGTGATGACGAAAAAAAAAAGTTAAAAAAGAGAAAAAGGAGAAGACGAAGAAGGTGAAGAAGAAGAAAGTGTAAAAGGTGAAAAGAAAAATAAAGTGAAGGAGAAAAAGAAGGTGAAGAAGAAGAAAGTGTAGAAGGTGAAGAAGGTGAAAAGAAGAAAAATAAAGTGAAGGAGAAAAAGAAGGTGAAGAAGAAAAATTTAGTGAAGAAGAAGAATGTGAAGAAGAAAGTGAAGAAGGTGATGACGAATAAAAAAAAGTGAAAAAAGAGAAAAAGGAGAGGATGAAGAAGGTGAAGAAGACGAAAGTGAAGAAGAAGAAGAAGAAGGAAAAGGTTGGAAGAGGAGGAGGAAGAAGGTGAAGAAGAAGAAGAAAAAGAAAGTGAAGAAGGAGGAGTGTGGCGGAGCAGAATGGGACCTTGTGCTGGCGCAGCAGGAACGGCAGCAGCATCAACATCCCTCCGTCGTGGACGATCCACCAGACGTCGATGTAGCCCTCGGTGCAGGGTTCGCTGTTGCTAGGGAACAGGGAGATGTTCTTGGGCACCAGCAGGGCGAGGTGCGCGGCCGTGGTCACCCGCACCGTGTCTGGACAGAAGACAGGGGGCGCCGTTAGTTACCATAACAACAACAACAACATCCCATGATCCATGTGTTTGTGTGACTGACTGATGAAGGTCTTCCAGCTCTGCGGGTCCTCGCTCTGCCGCCAGGCGTGCGGCCATCCCATCACCACGGTGTTGGGCTTCATGCCGCCGAGGCCGCTCGACTGGATCATGTGACTGATTCCCTCGCGCGGCTTCTGGGCCACGATGCACTTACAGAAGCCCTTCACCCGCTCCTTGTCCATCAGGTGCTTCAGCGTCTGGAGGGGGAGGAGGGGGGGGAGGTGGAGGAGGAGGAGGAGGAGGAGGAGGAGGAGGAGGAGGAAGAGGAGGAAGAGGAGGAGGAGGAGGGGGGGGGGGGAGGAGGAGGGGGAGGAGGAGGAGGGGGGGGAGGAGGAGGAGGAGGAGGAAGAGGAGGGAGGGGGAGGAGGAGGAGGAGGGGGGGGAGGAGGAGGAGGAGGAGGAGGAGGAGGAGGAGGAAGAGGAGGAGAGAGGAGGAGGAGGAAGAGGAGGAGGAGGAGGAGGAGGAGGAAGAGGAGGAGGAAGAGGAGGAGGAGGAGGAGGAAGAATAAAGCTTTAGAGGACAACGGGTTCCTGGAGCCTCTGTTTATACAGAGTCTCCCCCCTTCCTTTCTTTCTTTCTTTCTCTGCCATCCTTTTTTCCCCTCTCCCCCTCTTTCTTTTTCTTCTTTCTCTCCTTCCCCCTCTTTTTCTTTCTTTCTGTCCCCCTTTCTTTTTTCCTCTCTCCCCCCCTCTTTTTCCTGTCTTTCCTTTCTTTCTCTCCTTCTCCCTTTTTCTTTTTTTCTGTCCCCCTTTCTTTTTTCCTTTCTCCCTGTTTCTTTCTCTCTCTATCCCTTTCTTTTTTCTTTCTCTCTCCCAGTTTTCTTTCCTTCTCCCTCTTTTTTTCTTTCTGCCCCCTATCTTTTTTCCTCTCTCCCTCTTTCTTTTCTGTCCTCCTCCCCTTTTTTCCTTCCCTCCCCTTTTTTTTTTCCTCTCTCTCTCCCCCTCTTTTTTCTTTCTCCCTTTCCTTTCTCTCTCCTCTTTCTTTCTCTACCTCCCTCCCCCTCTTTCTTCCTCTCCTTCTCCCTTTTTCTTTCTTTCTGTCCCCCTTTCTTTTTTCCTCTCTCTTCCCCCCTTTTTCCTTTCTTTCCTCTTTCTTTCTCTCCTTCTCCCTTTTTCTTTCTTTCTGTCCCCCTTTCTTTTTTCCTTCTCTCTCCCTCCCCCTCTTTCTTTCTCTCCTTCCCCCTCTTTTTCTTTCTTTCTGTCCCGCTTTCTTTTTTCCTCTCTCCCTGTTTCTTCCTCTCTCCATCCCCGTCTTTTTTCTTTCTCTCCCCCTTTCCTTTCTCTCCTTCTCCCTTTTTCTTTCTTTCTGTCCCGCTTTCTTTTTTCCTGTCTCTCTCTCCCTTTCTTTCTTTCTCTATTCCCATCTTTTTTCTTTCTTTCTGTCCCGCTTTCTTTTTTCCTCTCTCCCTGTTTCTTCCTCTCTCCATCCCCGTCTTTTTTCTTTCTCTCTCCCTTTTTCTTTCTTTCTCCCTCTTTTTCTTTGTTTCTGTCCCCCTTTCTTTTTTCCTTCTCTCTCCCTCCCCCTCTTTCTTTCTCTCCTTCCCCCTCTTTTTCTTTCTTTCTGCCCCCTATCTTTTTTCCTCTCTCCCTCTCCCCCTCTTTCCCTCTTTCTTTCTCTGCAGCCCTGAACGACTGTGACTCCATAAAGACTATCTTTTCCCACCTGCTCGGCCGCCAGCGCTTCCCCGTAGCTCCCCAGGAAGTTTCCGGAGACGACGGTGCCGACGATGGTCAGGCCCTTTCCCGCCTTCAGCTGGCTGGCGAACGTCAGCAGACGAGGAGATTTGACGTGGGCGTCCTCGTCCAGTTTTAGCAACACCAGCAGCTGCGGCCTGGAGGAGACGGGACGGAGCGGAGGTTTGAACATGCACAGGTTTCTCCCACACACTCTGGTTGGACGTTGTTGTGATGATGTAACACGCGACAGATGCGATCAGTTGCTCCGGTTACCGTCCGGTCAGTTTGGTATTTTCAGCAGCAATGCACCGTAAATTCAGTATCTCAAATAGAACAGGGGTCTATTTTTATCGTCGTACATTCACATTCTTGTGAATGTGCAAAACCTCTCAAAGCCCACGACCGCCCGTTTTGAGCAGTTTCTACGCTGTTTAATTCATGCTAAAGCTCTCAACGGGCCTGAAGATTAAAACAAGACCCGGTCTCACCAGCATTAATTCTCAACCATAATGCTGCCATGACCCAAGTTATTTATAGTATTGTTTTATTTTATTTTACTGTACAGTTATTATTGTTATATGTCTTTTAATTCATTCTATTGGTATTTATTTGTAATTCTATGCCTTATGTGAGCTGTTCTGTCTTTGATTTCTGATGTTTTTTATTTATTACTCTCTTTATTGCTTTGCTCCACTAAATGGCTCAACAAATAAATCATATTCAACCTGGTCGTGTTGTTTGGTCGGCTCGGTCCGTTGAGAACTCGGACTGAACCAAGGAAAGAGCCAGAGCCGTTACACAGTCTGTGGCCAGAGCTGCAATTATTTATTTATTTATTTACTAGAAGTTTAATTAAACCTCTGAATTTGCTGCCCTTATCAGTTTGTAAAACAGTTTGAAATTTTGCATTTTTGCTGAGCATAAGTTTGTTCCTGCTTCTGACAGCAACAGTTCAACCAAAAGGAAAGTGTCTCTAATCTAAGCCGGGTCAGTTAAGCATTTGAATGTAATAAAAGCCGGAGTTTCTATTGGAGAATTTACAGTAAATGAGGTCATTTCAGGTCCACATCTTCCTGGGAACATCAACATCTGGACCCTGATTTCATCCGACAATCTCTGGCTGACGTGTGAGAACAGGAACGTCTCCAGCGCTTCAGACTGTTATTTATTGTTCTTTGTTGTCCTGACTAAAGCTCAGAGGATGTGACTCAAAAAGACAGCTAGAATAAACAGTTGTTTGTTTTTCTCTCTCCGTCATTGGCAGGATAACACAGACTTTACCTCCAGTTCTCTGCTAATTTGCGACTCTCCTCTCCAGCCTCAGGAAACGTCCACGTGCACAGCAAAACATGAACAAAACAAAGCAAAAAACCAAAATACAGGCAGGGGAGGGAGGGGCTGCAGACAGAGTCCCCACCACACAGGACTAGAAGCCCATAGGTGATGATTCAGACGGATTTCATTTGTAAAAGTCTAATTTTTATTTTTAGGCACAAAACTCCAGACCCTACCTTTAAACGGTGATGATTTAACTTCTGAATCAATGCTGCTCTGATCAAATCTTTCACTCATCATGCTTTTAAACAAACAACAAACACTTGAAAATTTTGACATTTTCTCCAGAGCATGCTAGTTAAAAATTCAATAAATTCAATATGAGCCGGGTCATTACATCTCCAAGTTAAATAAAAGCCGGAGCTTCTATTGCAGAATTTACAGTAAATGAGGTCATTTCAGGTCATCTTCCTGGGAACATCAACATCTGGACCCTGATTTCATCCGACAATCTCTGGCTGACGTGTGAGAACAGGAACGTCTCCTTCAGGTTATTAAAACTAAAGCTCAGAGGATGTGAAAAAAAAAGAGAATAGAATAAACAGTTGTTTGTTTTTCTCTCCGTAGCAGCTGTTTACCTCCAGTTCTTCGTGTGCGGCGGCCCCTCCTCCAGCCTCAGGAGGGCGTAACGGGCGGCGCTCAGCGACAGACCGCGGATCCCATCCCCCCACTCTTTCTCCGCTCTGATACACACACATGGACACACGTGGGTTAAATATATACACACACACGAGGATATACAGTGTGAGGTGTGACGTGACCTCTGTGACCTCTGCCGACAAACACACTCATCATGCTGGAAACAAACTGACAAACACACAGACACACTCTCCTTGACCATGCTGTACATGTACAGTACATTCATGTGGGGTGGGATACATCTCCATGGCAACATACCCGTGATACTCAATGTATTTGTAGATCATGCCCGCGATCACCATGGCAACGATTGCGTAGTACCAAGAGGATATGAACATGAGCGCCAGGCAGATAGTCATCCCCAAAAATGACAAGGTCCTGGACACAGACGAGCACGAAGAGGCACAGATCAGTGTGTGTTCATACATGTGTGTGTGTGTGTGTGTGTGTGTGTGTGTGTGTGTGTGTGTGTGTGCGTGCGTCTGTACCAGTGGTAGTAGGAGAAGCGCGGCCTCCAGTTGGGCGTCCGCAGGAGCGTCTGGAGGGCACAGGCCAGGTTCACAAAGAGATAACACATGAGGAAGAACCTGAGTGGAGAGAGAAGTCGTTGTGTTAGTGACACGAGGAGAGGAGAGGAGAGGAGAGGAGAGGAGAGGAGAGGAGAGGAGAGGAGAGGAGAGGAGAGGAGAGGAGAGGAGAGGAGAGGAGAGGAGAGGAGAGGAGGAGGGAGAGGAGAGGAGAGGGGGAGAGTAGATAAGAGGAGGAGAGGAGAGAGGAAAGAGGAGAGAAAATAGAAGAGAGGAGAGGAGAGGAGGAGGAAGAGAGGAAGGAGAGAGAGAGGAGTGGAGAGGAGAGGAGAGGAGAGGAGAGAGGGGAGAGGAGAGAGAGAGAGAGAGGAGAGGAGAGAGAGAGGAGGAGAGAGAGAGAGGAGGAGAGAGAGGAGAGGAGAGGAAAGAGGAGAGGAGAGGAAAGAGGAGAGAGGAGAGGAAAGAGGAGAGGAGAGTAGAGGAGAGAGGAGAGGAGAGGAGGAAAGAGGAGAGGAGAGTAGAGGAGAGAGGAGAGGAGAGGAGGAAAGAGGAGAGGAGAGGAGGAAAGAGGAGAGGAGAGGAGAGGAAAGAGGAGAGGGGTGGAGAGAGGAGAGAGGAGAGGAGGAGGAGAGGCGAGGAGAGTAGAGGAGAGGAGAGAGAGGAGTGGAGAGGAGGAAAGGAGAGAGGAGAGGAGAGGAGAGGAGAGGAGAGGAGAGTAGAGGAGAGAGGAGAGAAGGAGAGAGGAAAGAGGAGAGGGGTGGAGAGGAAAGGAGAGGAGTGGAGAGAGGAGAGGAGAGGAGAGGAGAGGAGAGGAGAGGAGAGGAGAGGAGAGGAGAGGAGAGGAGAGGAGGAGGGAGAGGAGAGGAGAGGGGGAGAGTAGATAAGAGGAGGAGAGGAGAGAGGAAAGAGGAGAGAAAATAGAAGAGAGGAGAGGAGAGGAGGAGGAAGAGAGGAAAGAGGAGAGGAGAGGAAAGAGGAGAGAGGAGGAAGAGAGGAAAGAGGAGAGGAGAGGAAAGAGGAGAGAGGAAAGAGGAGAGAGGAGGAAGAGAGGAAAGAGGAGAGGAGAGGAAAGAGGAGAGAGGAGAGGAAAGAGGAGAGGAGAGTAGAGGAGAGAGGAGAGGAGAGGAGGAAAGAGGAGAGGAGAGGAGGAGAGAGGAGAGGAGAGGAGGAGAGAGGAGAGGAGAGGAGAGGAGAGGAGAGGAGAGGAGAGGAGAGGAGAGGAGAGGAGAGGAGAGGAGGAGGAGGAGAGAAGAGGAGAGGAGAGGAGAGGAGGGGAGAGGAGAGGAGAGGAGAGGAGAGGAGAGGAGAGGAGAGGAGAGGAGAGAGGAGAGGAGAGGAGAGTAGAGGAGAGAGGAGAGAAGGAGAGAGGAAAGAGGAGAGGGGTGGAGAGGAAAGGAGAGGAGTGGAGAGAGGAGAGGAGAGGAGGAAAGAGGAGAGGAGAGGAGAGGAGTGGAGAGGAGAGGAGAGGAGTGGAGAGAGGAGAGGAGAGGAGAGAGGAGAGGAGAGGAGAGAGGAGAGGAGAGGAGGAAAGAGGAGAGGAGAGGAGTGGAGAGGAAAGGAGTGGAGAGAGGAGAGGAGAGGAGAGAGGAGAGGAGGAGAGAGGAAAGAGGAGAGGAGTGGAGAGGAAAGAGGAGAGGAGGAAAGAGGAGAGGAGAGAGGAGGAGGAAGAGAGGAAAGAGGAGAGGAGAGAGGAGGAGGAAGAGAGGAAAGAGGAGAGGAGGAGAGGAGAGGAAAGAGGAGAGGAGGAGAGGAGAGGAAAGAGGAGAGAGGAAAGAGGAGAGGAGGAGAGGAGAGGAAAGAGGAGAGAGGAAAGAGGAGAGGAAAGAGGAGAGGAAAGAGGAAAGAGGAGACGAGACGAGACGAGACACAGAGCTCACTGTCTCACATTGTGAGGATGGGCGCCACCAGGTCCAGCGAGGCGATGAGGATCCCCAGCTCAGCGATCAGAGCCGTCAGCAGCAGCGCCCAGGTCGGCTCGCCGTTCGCCTTCCCGTGTCCAAACACCTGGTGGACGGACACACACACACACACACACACAGTCAGTGAACATCTGGACAGATGTGTACAAATGTATCAAAGTTCTTTGTCATTCAAACAAATGGAGCGCCGACCCGCAGGAAGGGGATGATGTTGTCCTTCGCGATGGCCTGCAGGAGCCGAGGAGCTCCGGTCAGCGACTGGAGGCCGGCGCCGCACGTCGAGAAGAAGGAGCCGATGACGATCACCCAGGGCGACGGCCACGCCAACGTCCCCACCACCAGGTTCCCTTTCACCGAGTCGCCAAATCTGCACCAAGGACAAACAAATTATCACGACACGGTGAAACGTGCGTCTTCATCTCACGTACAGAGAGGAGATAACAAACTGCAGGTGCACTGACTTGTCTCGGAGGACCACGCCGTCGATGCAGGCGCCGAACAACAGCACGCTGCTCAGGTCTGAAGGACGAGCGGCGCTCAGGAAAACACATTAATCAAAAATCAATCAAACGTGTCCTTATCGCCTCTTTAGTCTAGACGTAAACAGCATTGAGACAGGAGCAAAACTGGAACGGATAATTACACCGCAAATCATAAAAGTCAGAGACGAGGCGACTAAAAGAGAACTAATTATCTGGAGAGAGGACGGCGTTTGTTTAGAAAATCTTCAGGCGATCTGTCCAGTCGTCTTCCAGATTTTAAAAAAAAACAACAATAAAAAAAACATGTAAACGGTGCAGAGAGACTGGACGCTGAATATTGAACGTGTGAATCATCAATGAGAGGATACAGACGATGGACGTGGTGAGGATGGCGAGGATCGTTCCGATGGGGATCGAGCGCTGGGCGTCTTTCAGGTCGCCCGACCGGTTTGAACCGGCCATGATCCCTGACGGAAAAGAAGAATAAGATAAGAATTAGTCGTAAAAGGTCTGATGTCGATTCATAAAACCCTTCAAATCGATCTTTTAATGTAAATCTGCTCGATTATCACCCAACTTCACTGAAGAGTTGCACTGTTTACTTCTGTAGTGGGTCGAATTAAATCCAATAAATGTGCATTAGTGTAATTACTTTTTTATGTACACATTGATATTTTTGATAATGCACCAGGTTAGAGAGTTTCATCTCTTTTAGTTCTGTGAAAATCTCATTTCATAACCAAGCAAAAATTGGTATTAAAACTGAAATATGTCTTAATGAATCAATAGTCTTCATTACTATTATTATTGTATTATATTGCATCATAAATAGATTTATAGAGGCTGAGGCTCATCGTATGGTACAAATACATCTTAATTCATATTTATTTATCTCTGCTGTTTCATTATTATGGCTGCTTTATGCATCACTCATCTGATTGTTTGTGTTGACCTTCGTATAAACGAGTGCGTACCTGTGACGGAGGGGAAGAAGATTCCCACCAGCAGCGTGAAGGAGGTGGTGATGTCGGCGAACACGTACGGCTGCCGCGTGGACGCCGGGTGTCCGAAGTGGGAGGAGTTGAGGGAGCCTTTCTCCACCACGTCGCCTTTACTGAGGTACGCGCTCCAGATGTTTTCTGATGAAGAGGAGGAAGAGGAGGAGTCAGAGTGAGGTCAGAGGTGATTCTGTAGCGACTGTCACAGTTTAGATTATCGTCGCTCTCTCTCTACCTGCGATGATGCCGCTGGCGAGGCCGGGGATGCCTTCGATCTCCGAGAAGTTGTTGGACCTGAAGTAGTCGTCGCAGGTGGCGTTGAGGTCGGGGCCGTCGCAGAACAGCTTCCACAGATTCGTGGTCTTGTTCACCATGACGGGCGCCGTGGTGGGGTCGAAGGTCGGGCCGATGGTCGGGACCAAGGTGCTGTTTTCTGTTGGAGCGGACACGACGGGTTAAACACAGAGCGTGATGACGTCACTGGTCTTCTTTCTCTATCGCCTCTCTCACCGTAAGCAGCGGCGGTGAAGTTGGCGTCCTCTCTCGTCTCGTCCGGCACGTCGATCTGCCGCAGGATGACTTTGGCGCACTCGTTGTTGATGATCTCGTGACCGTTGATGGTTCTGTTTCCCAGCATGCACACGCTGCAGACGGAGGAGGAGGAGAAGAAGAAGAAGCCAAAAAAAAAGGCAGTTAGCGGAGAACAGGTTTAGCCGTTGCATCGTGGGGCAACGCGGCAAAACGCTCACTTGAAGTTCGGCGGCTTGAAGGCGGAGACCAGCGCTCCGATGTAGATGGAGACGATGGAGACGATGACGCAGGCCAGGAAGATGGAGGCCAGCTTGTTGACGTACTTGACGCCCACGAACACGAGCAGCGACATGAGCAGGAGACAGATGGAGCCGTAGACTCGCATGTTGTTCAACATGGCCGCGCCCTCGCCCTCGGGGAACTTGGACTCAAAGATGGCCGCCTTGGGAGCGATGTACATCTGAAGAGAGGGAACTTCTTTTATTATCATATTTAAATTATTTAGACTTTTATTATTACTGCAAAATCATAAAAGCATCAAAATCTGTCCTCAGACGTTGTTAAAGAGTTGAAGTTAAAGATGATAATCAATAATGGACGAGTTTAGGGCTGCAAACGACGATTAATCGATTTATCGATTTAATCGGTTGTTTGGTCAAAAACATGTTAAAAAAATGTTGAAAAGTGTCAATCAGTGTTTCCCAAACCACAAGACGACTCCTAGAAACGTCTTGTTTTGTCCACAAACCAAAGAGATATTCAGTTTATTGTCATAAAGGAACAAAGAAACCACACATATCCAAATTTAAGAAGCTGAAATCAGAGAATTTTGACTTTTTTTTCTTTAAAAAAACTTCTCTTTTTGATTATCAAAATAGTTGACGATTAATTTTTTTGGGGATTAATTTGTTTGATCCATTGATTAATAGCTGCAGCTCTAGAAAATTTCCATTTCCAGTGCATATAGATGGACATACTTTTCAAAAGACCAAAATTTCCATAATAAAATGCTTTTCTTAATTGTATTTTAGAAATATTCAAATTTTTTGAGATACTGAATTTTAGTTCTTCATTAAATGTGAAGCCATAGTGATTAAAATTAAAAGAAACTGAAATTAATTTCTGTGCCTAATGGATCTAAATTAGGTATTAGTTTCACTTTTTGAAGTGAATTACTGACATAAATAAACTTTTCTATGATATTGTGATTTATTGAGATGCAACTGTACATTGGAAATAACAGGAGTGATAAGTACAGAAAGTGTCTCAAATTCTCAAAGTCACAAATTTTCTAAATAAAAAGGCGAATTTCACCAAAAAGCGCCGTGTTTTCATCCCCGAACAACAACAGTGACGATGAGTCAGGAGCCAGGACTCACCAGCAGGATCTCGATGGCTCCCAGGATGTACATGGCTCCGGCGAAGGTGGTGCCCAGGTAGAAACAGAGGCCCACCGCCCCCCCGAACTCTGGACCCAGAGAGCGGCTGATCATGAAGTAAGAGCCCCCCGCTGGAGGAGGGAGGGGGGAGAGAGAGAGAGAAGAGAGGAGAGAAAGAGAAAGAAAGACAGAAAGAGGGCCAGGTTGTACATCAGGGTTGGAGGAAGTGGAAATGGAGAGGGGGAAGGAGAGAGAAGTCGGATCGGAGAGGTAAGAAATAAAAGAAATATAAAGAGAGATGGTGAAGAGAAGAGAAGGAATGACAGAAAGAGAAAGAGAGAGAGAGAGTGGGATGACGGTTAGTAACATTATGATGTTAGGATGTGGAGGGAGAGAAGAGGAGCAGCTGATGAGAAGTCGTCCTCTGCATCAGACAGTCAGACGGAGCAGATCTGCAAATCTCTCTCTCTACTGTTTGTTGGTGTCACGACGACGACGAGGCGACGGAGGAAACTCTGAGTGACGCTCGGAGCTGCAGCAGCTGTCGGCGGCAACGACGGGACCTGGATCTGATCGGGCGTTCGATGCCTCCGAGCACAGGCTGTTCCTGACTCATGTTGTCATTTCAAACAACAACACTTTCTTCAGGCATAAAACCTCTGTTGTGACTGGTTACGTCATTTTTAGACAACACAGCAGAGACGCACATTTATAGGAAGTCAAGTCAGTTTTTTACGTCGTTCAACATCACAAATCAAATTTCCCTTGAAGAAAACTTATTATTATTATATATTATTATTAAACTGAAGTGCTGTTTTGTTTAACTTGGTTGTTTCAGTCTTTATCCATTCACTTGTTGTTGTTTCAGTATTGATACAGAGCGATTAGTTCAGGTGTTTTTTCACACTGATCAAAGAAAAACATTGATCCACTGAGTTTTTATTTATACAAGTCGTGTGAGTCATCACGTCTGTGTCTCATCCAGGCTTGTTGCCAGAGAATAACGATTATTTTTATGGATCGAGCTAAGCAGCTAGCTGTCTATTTATAAATAAAAAGACATCCCTGTTCTCAATATACTGTACGTTGTTCTGACATTAATAACAGCGCAGCACTTGGCTGTGATAAAATACACAATCTTCCAAAAATCCATGAGCTGCATGGGGCTGAGTTCAGATCAATAAACGGTGTCACACTTCCTGCTGCTTGTTGCATCACTCTGCATTAACTCGTGCTGCGTGCGAGCGCCAATAAACAGTAGGAATTATTTGCTGATTCACTTTGACCCAGTTGAACACACACAGATCATTATGAGGGAGTCGAACAGTAAGAAAAAAAAACTACAAATTTGATTTCAGACGTCAGTGTTTGGCTTCCAAAATACAACCACAGCTCCTGCACATGCAGCTAATACAGATATAAACAATAACAAATAAGTTTAAAATTATTTGCACTCAGCATCTATGATGAATCTTAGGCTATATTCATTATAGCTAAGTCATTCAAAAAGCATTCGTTAATTTGAGGTGGTGGAATAAGCTGTATTAGAGAAACCAAACACTTTGATCACTCCTATAAATTAACAACAGTGAACTACACATGGACAGTTATTAACTATTAACTACCATCTGAGACTAGATGGTGAGAAAGCAGCATGAGCGCTTGAAGCTGTTCGGGTGAGAAGAAGAAGAGGAGGAAGAAGAAGAAGAAAAGAGCGTGAAATGAAATGTCTGATGCCAAACAGGACTTGTTAGACATTAATCCTCTATGTTACCTACCGAGAGGCTTCGCTCTAACATTCAGTTACAGAAATGTCACATGCTTAGTGGAAAAACATCACACTACTTTGACATTTTGGGAATATTCGGCTTGAGAGGTAAAGTCGATGGCGGATAAACATCCTGGATTTTTGTTGTTGTTGTTGTTGTTGTTGTTTTGGTAATGTGTGTACAGACAGAGAGGGAGAGGCAGACAGAGGGAGAGACGGGACAAACAGAAATAAAATGACACTCATTAGAAGAGACATAATGCACTCGCCACATCTGGAGGAAGAGACGGGACGAGACGCACAGCTGGGAGGAGGGAAAACCACCTGGAAAAATTCACTCGCTTCAATTTAAAAATAGCCGCCATGTTTAACTGTTTTATCAATTTTTGTTGCCGGACCACATTGATGATTGATATTGATACAGGGTTTCCACTCTTTTGACTTTTCCAGGAATTCCAGGCTGCTACAGTCTGAAAGACACATTATTACCTATAAACTAACACATCCCCCGTCCTATTTCTTTTTGCACATTTAACCAGATTGTTTCTATGTTTTAAGTCTGATTTAAATATGTGCAGTCTTATCCATGAAATCTGAAATCTTTTTACCTTCATAGCAGCAACCAATAAAATCTAAATCATAGTTTTAATTAATTTCCAGTCCATCAACAACTTTCTGATCTCATCAGTTTGTTTCAATCTGCAACTATTTCTATAATCTTATGTTTTAAAGGAGGTCACATGAAATCTAAACACACACAAACACACACACACACGGTAAGACAAACAAAGAGGTGGGTGTGTGTGTGTGTGTACCTGGTACGACTCCATTAGTGGCGATGGCGCTCATGGATATGGCGGTCAGCATCGTCTGGAGGGGAGAGACGGAGAAACAGTCAGTTTAGAAAGTTCATGTCCGTCTGTTTGTGGACACACTGCACAGCTACACACAGACACACGCACACACACACTCACACAGCAGCAGCAGATGAAGACGATGCAGAGCGCCTGCAGCACGCCGGCCGACCCCACCACCCAGGTCAACCGCAGGAACAGGATGACGCCGAAGATGTTCTGCAGGCAGGGCAGGTAGACGCCCATGAAGGTTCCCATCTGTGGAGACTGAAGGGAGGGAGGAGGGGGGGTGAGGGGCGGGGACACCGATCAATACGACTGATCAGCAGCAGCAAAGTCAAAACACTGATTTTTAAACTGTGTTGATTCATACTTTCTTATGGACAAGTAAATAATCTTCTAAACAGTTTTTCTGTTCATGCAAATAAAGTTTGAATTCATGCTACTGCCACCTAGAGAAGAAGAAACACGGCGGTGTGCTGTTTAGACATTATTTTAGAATCAGTATTACTTTATTGATCCTGGTTTTGTTGCAAAGTTTCAAAATAATGGTAGAAAAACAACAAAAAATGTAATATACATAAGTTAGGCCTAATTATTCATAAACTACATATGTTAAGTAATTATTTACATGAAGCAATTTTCAGCTTTTTATTATTTACTTTGCTTGCTCTTTTAGATAAATGTTTAAACTAGTATTCATTAAAATTGAATTAGCTCACCATTTATGATAAATATCTCATTCATCAAAAGTACAGTACTTTAAAGTAATGTAATTAGCTATATTTATCTATTTTAGTTATTATATTTTTAATTTATGTGTATGTGTGTCTATTACTGTTTTAATCAGAGTTTTACTTTTTAAAAATTTTGATTTTATAATTTGTATTTATGTAAAGTGTCTTTGAGTATCTTATACAATTTATGATTACTGTTACAATCATTATTTCAGCAGTGATTTTACTAAGTTTAATTTGCTATTTGAGCCAATTATGAACTCATAATTCATCATAATAATTATTTATTATGAGCAATATTGATTAATCCATGTCAACCGTTTTGCATTTACTTTTAGCTGACTTTGTAACATTGTTTATAAAATGACTCTCAACCATTAATCAGTCGTTTCTTCACCCAATATTTCAACCGATGCACAAGACTTATGTTCATTCTTATTAATGCTGATCCTGAGCAGACAGCAGGGAGGGTCTGAAATGTTTTGGTTGGTCTTCCTCCTCCGTCTGTTGTGACAAATGTGCAAAACAAATGTGCAGAATCAGAACGGGGTGGAAACGCTAAGTAACTGTGAAGCAGCAGCAGCAGCAGCAGCAGCTCGTCTTATCTGGGGCAGTCGGCTCCTTATCAGCAGGGATCACGGAGCAGATCAGGGTCACGTCCCACTGTACTTTCACTTCTTACAGAAGGGTGGGGGGGGGGGGGGGGGACAGCTGTAGATTTGTCTGAGACTCATTGAGTCTTTGAATATAGATGGAAACTTTAATTTAAACCAGAGATCTGTCTTGTCTTGTTTCTTTTTATGCTTTTATTGCAGAACGTGGGCGTCAGCGTTTCCTACACGATCATTGAAACTGTGTTGACGCCTCGATTGTTCCCTTAATTATCATCACGGTGAAGATTGAAGAAACATTGAACAGCCAGACAAAGTACATCTGGGCTCATAAACCAAGATAAGACTTTAAGTTTTAGCTCTGAGCTCTGAAGTGTTTCACTCAACCAGAGGTTCAGAGAGTGTGTTTCTACTGAAATAATCGTTTCAAAGACGCATCGAGATTCTTAATGGGACGAATCTGACTCGATGCAGTTGTGTCACATAATTGATTTTTAAATTCAAATTATTGATTCAAGTTTGATGATGTTGTTCACATACAGAGACAGTGATTTATTTCATTTTAAAGCAAAATACCGAGATTTACGTTTTGATTTTGAGAAATTAACAAGTGCACCTTTAGGCAGACTTTAGGCTTTTCCCTTTTCTTTGTGTGTTCAGACTCCAAGGAAGCTGCTGTATTGTTGTGGAAATGCATTTAAATGATATGTTCTATTTTATTTTCTGTAAGTTATCATATTTATCTATTTACGATGATGAATGACGCCATGTGTGGCAACATAGAAAATTGAGGTTGTGACGCATCGAGATGCATCGTATGATCGAATCGAAGACCGGTGAATCGTTTCTACATTTCCCTTGATACATAGAAGAGTTGGACAAACACCTTGCTGGCTTTCTTCTTCTCTCCGATGCTCTCGGCCTCCTCGTGCTCCTTGGCGCCCTGCGTCAGGTTGGTGTAGTTGGCCAGACGGCTGAGCAGAGACGACACCTTCGGCCGAGTGTCCATCTCCTCCTGCGGGACGAAGAAAGACAAGAGTGTGAGGAGGAGGAGGAGGAGGAAGGTGGAGGAGGGAGGGAGGGAGGGGGGATGCCCAGGGGAGAAGTAGGGTGGAAAAAAACGGATGGGTGGACAGTGGGGGGGAAAAGAGAGGGGGGAGGGATGAGATATAGCCAGGGGGCAGAGAAAAAGAAGGAGGAGGAGGAGGAAGGGAAGAAAGAAAGAGGAAGCGGGAGGTAGAAGAACAGAGGAGTGAGGAGAGAAAGAGTCAGCGTGGCTCGTTAGAGAAGTTGGAGACAGAAAACACAAGAGCCGTTTCCAGGGAAGACGCTCGTAATCTATCAAAACTGAAATGATCTGCACCCACCAACCGGTTTATTTCTGGCTCTGGTGGAGCAGACGAACTGGCAGATAGATAAATAAATAAAACTGGAACCACGATGCAGCCCAGACGTTTTTAAAGCAGCAAAAGCAGCCGAGAGAAGGAAAAAAAAAGTGCCTAAAATATAAAGTTTATGTCATAATTAACCCTTTAGGGGCCTGAGCCTGTTCTGTTATTGAATACTTTTGATTTTGCCCTTTATATATAAACCACATTAAAAAATATTTAACATGCTTGGCATCTTTTTTTTCCCCCAGCACAACTTCATCTATATGATCTGGGGCCGTATTCACAAAGCCTTTTATCTTACCGCTAGGAGTGCTCCTAACTTTTGCTAAAAGTTTTTACGTAGGAGTTTTTTCTTAAAAGCTATTCACAAAGCTGCTGAGACCTACTCTTACTAAGGATAAATCACTAAGAGCAAACTAAGAGTGACGCCCGGGTGACGCCCCGTTGCTATGGATTACGTCAATTCTCGTGCACGCATTAGAGGCGCTCAACACAGTGATTGGTTGTTGAGTGCCGGCGGCGCATCCCCCCCCCCCTCCTCCTCCTCCTCCTCGCCGCCGCCGCTCCGTTGCACTTTTTTTTTTGCGTCAGGTCCGACGGGACGTTTAGATCCCCACTCTCTCTGCTGCCACGTTGGAGTTGGGCTCTGAACTTTCTGTCCATTGGTGTTTCTCTCTGCCATCTGCATCTTCCTGCTGCAGTTTTTGTCACGTCTCACTTTTACTCCAGCAGTGAGTGACACTGCAAATGACACGCCTATAATGGTCAGTGCACCCACTCGCAAACCCCCCTCCAACACACATACACACAATAGGCTATGGTGATCATAATAATGATGAGAAAAGAAAATGCATGTATCCTTAAGCTGGACTCGAACCCAGGCTGACAATAATTTTGGTTTAATGGGGAGGTACTCTATGACATGAGCTATATTAGTCATTACTATTACATCTAGTGCACCAACTTAAAAAAAATATTTTGGGCTCACATCGGCATGATTGCATCGCAGCGGTCGAGTTATTATTGTTGTTATTGGACAGTCTGTTACCGTCACTACTCCCGTTTTATAGCGAAAATGTTGTAGATATTGTTGCTGTAACAAAAAAAAAAAAAAGAAAAAAAGAGGGCAAAGGGGCAGGTGCTGCAACACCCCCCCTCTGCAGCAATTCGCAGTCCTCCATTGTCTCCAAAACATTTACCTGGCTGCAGCCGTTTCCGATTCTTTGTGAATAGGTCTTACTGAGTTAGGAGTCCTCACCAGGAGTTTTAAGCTCTCCCTGACTTAGGAGCTACTTTTAGGCTTAAAATACTTTGTGAATTACTCTTATTTTAAAAAACTAGGAGTCCTAAATTTAAGACTGACACACCCACTTTTTTTAGGAGTAGCTCCTAAATTCGGCCCTTAGGAGCTACTTTTAACCCTAAGATGCTTTGTGAATACGGCCCCTGATGAGTATTTTTTCACTTTAACCTACTTTTGGGCCCATGAATACATAGAAATCATCATCGGCTGGATGGATGGATACTTTATTTATCCCCATAGGAAAATTATTGTATTCAGCAGCTCGTTAACATATAAAAAACACATTTATACAAACATTATAAAACTATATAACTGCAGCCTTGAGGCCGACAAGCAGGTGCACTGTGCATGTAAGTGATAAATTGATTAATTTAAGAGGAATAAAATAGCAGAAAGTGATTTCTGACTGTAGTGACAAGTGGCGTGTGTCCCGCCTGCTCCTCTCATCCCATCCCTCAAGTAAATATTTTTTGCACAATCATATTAACACGATCTTATCTCTGGTTTTACATGCTGTATCAAAGTGGAATAAAATCTGGGAGAGGCGCTCCAGTTTCCTTCCTACGGCGCTCTGAAGACGTCATGTGATCACAGAGGGTTCAGATGTGCTCGTGTGGGATTTAAAAATAAAACAAAACAAACTCGTCTCAAACCTCAAACAAGGCCAAGTTCCTGTCGTAGAAGTCATCGTCGTCGACCCCGTGACTGTTGTTGATGTACACACTGGAGATTTTGGAGTTTCCGTCACCTGGACACAAATAAAAAAAAGACGATAAGACGGAGAGAAGCAGGTTTGTCCAACACACACACACACATACACACAAAACACACACACAGAGTTCAACACAACAGGCGCCATGATGACACCGGCTCAGTTCCCCATAGTCAGCACAGACCTCCGCATCGGCAGCACCTGAGTCAGCAACATCACTTCCCTCCCGTCGTCACGCCAACGGCAGCAGACGAGCGCACGCTGCCGCACAACTGACAGCAGGACGTCACACACACGAAGTGATGACTCCACCTCACACACACACACGACATAATCTATCGATCTATTGATCCGTTGACGTGCGACATCTCATTCTTATTCTTCGCTCTATTAAAAGTGAAGTTTAATATACGAGGCATCTTAATTATTAACTGATCGGTCCATATTCTGTTCAATCAACTAATGTTGAGCACATGGAGAATCAATAACAATAAAATGTCCATTACAGCTTCGGAGATAAACATGACGTCTTCTAATGTGTTGTTCTGTTCCACTAAAAGTCCAAATACTGAAAATTAGAAGGAGATCTAACAGATTACTCTGCATTTTCACTGTTTTTCCTCGAAAAAAATACCAGAAACTATTAAAAAAGCTTCAACACAAAGTCCAGGACAAATACGTTGCATCACCAGAGGCTTCAAGAGGCGTTAAAAGAAGAATAACTTGCACAAAACAGCAAGTTATTGTGAAATAATCTCTCCGATCTGATACGGGTGGAACCACTACTACTACGAGCTGAATCACTGCAGCTCAGTTTCATAATATGTTTGGTGTGGGAATATTGTATTGACCCACAGATGCCAATCTTTTGCAGATATGAATTAAAGTTTCTGAACTAGAAACCTAGAGCGGTTTTTATGGCTGCGTTGATCCGTCTGTTGGACCGCCACATTTAGCAAGAACGAAAATGGGTAACTCCTTTAATTTACAGGCTTTTAATTATATGATAATGTCTAGAAGGGCCAATTTCATAGTAATGTCATGTTTTTCATAAAGGCAAGAGATTGCACATGCTTTTCATGCTTTGAATTCTTTTTTTTCTCCACCAAGTCCTTTAAATTGACCATTATTTCTGGGCTATTTCTACGCAATCAGTCGCTATTTCTTCACTATTTCTAGACATATTGACCGTTACTCTATTTCTAGACATTACGCCACAATGAATTGTTATTTCTTGGCTATTTGTAGATAGATATATTGTAGATATACGTAATTAGCGACCAGTAAATTAAAGGGTTACTGAAAAATGATTTAAATGCGGTGAACAGACTGAGAACTTTGCCTTATTAGATAAAAAACAGATGATGAATAACTTATCACAATCACAAAATGTTATTACAATACTAGATATCACAAAACCATGGAAAATACATGACATTCGTATCACATCATGACTTAAGTATGTTTAGGATGTTTAGTTCACAGAGGCTGGGAAACCTGCTGCTGCTGCTGCTGCTGCTTTACAGTCCAGACAGGTGACTCAGTGGTTTCATACATACAGTCAGACCCTGAACGCATCAGCAACTTTTCATCAGAATGCGTCGGCTGCACGCACGCTGAGAAATAATGTCACGTGTCACAGAGGAGAGAGCAACATCTGGCTGGCGGGCGGGAACCTCCCATCCAGGCTCAGTGGCTCCTTCTCCTCTCACTTTTATCGTTGTATGTTTATTTTGTTGAGGATGGGTGATTTGAAACTTTTAATTCAGATTTTATTTCTCATGGTTGGTTTTATTATGTTGTTGTAATTCTATTACAGGCAGTTGCATTTGAATATGTTTTATTTCTGTTGAACAGCAACTGGTAACTTGTTCTTGAAAGGCGCTTTATAAATAAAGTTATTATTATTATCCTGTTCACAGACTGTGAGCGTCGTGGAGCCGGCACCACAGCGGCCTGCTGGGTAATTATAATTAATTACATTCACTGGCTGATCAAGCTGATCGTGTTATTAGCTCACTTTGCTCTGACATGAAATCAAAACCAAAAAAAGAGACGTGTGTGTTGGATGAACACAGATACACATCGGCTCTCGTCAGCAGAGCAGACGTTCACACCAGGTATTTGTCCGATGTGTTCATCGCCCAACCTGTCGGTCAGGACCGTCAGGAGTCTGAGAGACGATGACGCCATCGCCGTCGCCAACGCTTCACACAGCTGAGCTGGTTCCCATGGTCTGAGGTCGAGCTGCCAACAAACAAGGCTCCGTGGTGGTTTCACTGTTTTCCTTTTATTGTGATCTCACTGATTTTTTTATTTTTATTCTTGATCTTTATGTGCTGTGCATCAGTCTCCACATCCTTCTGATCTGACCTCTTATGTTATGGTTTTTTCAATCAAACTGTAAAGAACTTATGTTAGTTTCCACACCTTGCACTGTTAAGTTTGGATTGTGCACTGTGCGCTGTTTTTTATTTTGTTGTCATGCAGGTTCATAGATGCGATGAATCTCAAATTTTTGTGCTTTATTGTTTTGTTGCCACATAGCCTATAATGTATTGAAATAAAATTCATTCATTCACTTTGAATTGCTCTCAAAAGACTTGAAAAGGTGCTACATGAACTGATTGGTTGATTTTATAGATCACGTGATTCATTCAGAAAGTTTTGACTTCTCCAATCCTGATTTTCAACTGTACATATTTCAGTGTTTATTAATCCTCTGTGATGTGTTTACATGTCTATGTCATGTCTTTACATGTCATGACTCATGTCCCTCTCCCCTGGTTCATGCTTTTTATTACTTATAAATACTTTTCGTTGCGTAACGTCCTGTCGTTTCAAACACATCACCTACAAATATGACAACCGCCCCTTCCAGTCAGTTTGTGTCACGTCAGAGCCGCTGCCCTGCACTCGACCTCCGTCTCCGTCTGAATCGTGTGAATCGTTTCTCACGTTCTCAAGCGGGTTTTTTTGTTCGAAAACATTTTCACACAGAGGAAGTGAAACTGTGAATCCTGACGCTTCAGAGGAGCCTGAACAAACGGTGACGACCACGAGTCGACCCCTCCCTGCCTCCGCCGTCACAGCTGCTTTCATGCTTCAGTTATTCAGACACGGGACGGCGTTTATGAAGTTTACATGTGCGCTATTGTTATCCCTGTATACTGTTTTTATCTGTTTTGTATTTTTTATAATATCAATAAATAAAAATAAAAAGTTAACAGCTGTATATGTGTGTATGAGCTAAAAAAAAAAGAAGTATTTTAAGAGGCAGAGCGGTTGTATCAGCCTCAACAACCCAGCGTGAGTCAAGATAAACTTAGAAATCTGCTCTCCTGGAAAAAAAGAAAGAAAAAAAAAAGCATCCTGTAAATATCTGTGTGAAAACCTCAGCTGTTGAGCTGCAGCTTCACACTCAACTGAACACAAGATACACAGTGTGTTTTTTGTGACTGTATGTGTGAGCGACCATTGAAGCAGAAAGCTGTGTGTGGACGCTAGGCATGGGCATTTAACCGATTACTTACTGACACACAGCGTCGTCAGACAAACTATCAGGTGGTTAATAAGAGTAGAGATTGGAGTTTAAGATGCATATATAGAGAATAAGTGCATCTTTATGCCCCGACCGCAGGGGAAACTTATTTTTCCCTAGTCATTAGCGGTGCTTATTTATTATTTACGAGTCCACACGACTACATTTTGGCGACTCGACTACGCTCCTCTCTGCCTCGCATCGTCTCAGGAAATAACTGGGAAGGTTATATTCAGAAGGTATAGTATTGTATTTCTAATAGACTCGATGACACCCAACATCTTCCTCCCTACGGCTCACCCCGAGGGAACCACCACAGGTTCGAGGCTCGATCCAAAACTGTGTAACGCTACGGAAAACCCGACCCGTGGCACGATGATGTAGTTTGATCCGACGCCAGACTGTGCTCTAACATGACATTTATTTAATCCTAGGTTAACCGATTAGCAGATTGTCTACTCAGGTACTCGGGAACATGCCAAGTGGACGCTGAGCATCAAATGCATCCGTTGTTCACAGAGCGTTTGACCTTCACCTGAAAATAATCATCATCATCATCAGCTCTTCCTCCTCCTCTCTGCCTCTCCACTGATTTACCTCTTCCTGATGTGTTGTGTCTGCATCTCCACGACTCAACAGCAGCCTGATCGAAACTTAATCTGATTAACCGTCTCCCTTTTCTATTTCTGGCAGCTAATTAAAACGACGTGGGGCGTCCTTATATACTTACATCCTTACATCCTCACTACTACTACTATGCAACTGCTGCTTAAGTGGATCAGCGCGGCGGCTAATACACTTCCATCTCTCCACGGTTATAACCCTCCCCGCTTGAGCCTGTGTGAAATCAGCACAGCTATTCTTAAACACTTGTGGAGGGGTTGAAGGGATCTCATCTCATTCAGGACGAAACCGCTCGTCCTCGACACTTCTTTTTTGTCGTAGGAAAAGAAAAACCTGAGCGACCGGGGCGCCGCTCGTCTGACTGCACCTGTTAGAGCCCAGTCCATGTGAAAAGGTTTCTGCTGTCATGTCAGTCGGCGTGAAGTTAACGCATGAATCACAGCTCTGTAGGTGGGACGAGCAGCGAGGGGAGGGGGTAGTGAAACCTACACGATGATGACGACAACACACGTACAGTTTTTCATCCTCCTACTGTTCTGGTCGCCTGCTGAGCGCGGTGGTGATGACAGAGAGAGAGAGAGAGAGAGTCCTGCTCTCCACTTAGGAAACAAACATTAGGAAGCTTTAATGAGCCAGAGAGCCGTAAAACATGTTTAAACACACATTGTTAAACTTGAGACGGATCTAAAGATAGACGCTCTGTGCTTTTACTTCCCATTAAAGCCACAGTTTAGACACGGAGCAGGTAGAAGATCTCTGTGGCCGTTTTGTACTCGACTGATTTCACAGCGAGAAATCCTGTGTTGAAACTCACGTGCAGAACTCTGCAGTGAGAGCATTTGTGCAAAGCAGGAAAATTTTTTAAAGGGATAGTTCAACATTTTGGCATATTGGTCCATAATCCCCACAGCAGTATGTTTGTTACCTTTAATTGACAGTGCAAGCTACTTTTAGAACGGCGGAGCAGAGCCGTGAGCTGCTCAGAGCTACGCTACGGAGGCTAATGGGATTTCTCGGTTTCCCTCATCGAACTCATCAAACTCCGAAACGCTCTGGTGGACAAGTTGTGACCTGCACATTCACCACGCTATGAGATAATAACACAACATTACCAGACAGAGTTGTTTTATTTATCATTTCGCTCCCAAATTTCTTTTTCTGCTCCCAAATATTTGACTTTCTTGGGAACAATGTGAGTGTACAGCCCTGATGTGGGTACAGAGACTCACTTACACACACAAACAGGTTGTGCAGGAAGTCAGAGCAGAAAGATGGGTTCGATTCTTACATTTATTTCCCTCCTAGGACGTCGATAATGGATCTAACCACTGACAGTGGGGTGTGGAGAAAGACGAGTCTGTTGGTCTGTAACTGTAACACACACTGAAGAGGGTGATGACTCACAGACGACAGGTGGTTGTGAAACTTGTCCATTGAAACATCTATTTACTATATATTCTGCTTTAGCTTCACACAAACCAGCAAAGTCCTCTCTCCCAAATGGGGCTGCAGGATAAACTGTTGATAGAAATCGCAATCTCGATTCACACCGACTTGTGATCTCACTTCTACACGGCAACGGCTCTTCTGCTTTTTCTCTATTCTTTATCAAGTGCCGTCAATGTCGTTGCCTTCTTCTTCAACCAATAACAAAGCGCCGTTACGCCACGTGATTCAGCGGGAGCCGTCGACATTTGAGAGAGTTTTGCATAAGAGCTGCACAATAAAATAACAAACATTTCAATTTGGCAAAAAACATTGTGCCAGAGATTCGTGATCTCAATTCTGAGTGAAACAAAAAAAATGGGGATTCACGTTTTTTCCAAAAGGAATCAACATCTATGAAGAGACGCAGACGCAGAAGATCAAGACTATTGACACTTACTGCAGCTTTGAAACTGTGCATTTCACTGTCGATGATTATCATTATTATTTGTTAATTTGTGATCTTGATCTGTATCTCTTTTAACAGTATGTTTTCTTGGTTTTGTACTGCTGCTCTTCTTTGACCAGGACATCCCTGGACTGTTAATCTCAATGGATGCTTCCTGGATAAATAAAGGTTGAATAAATAAATAAAGACAACAGTGTGCGTCACTGTGTGTTTGTGTGTGGACCTGTGGCTCATATGACAGGCCGGACTGCGAGCGTCCACTTCAGATATCCACAATCTAATTCTTTAAAAAGCACAGTATTTGGATCAACTGAGCGCATGTTTCTCATCTGAACAAGTAATAAAGTAAAAACATCTGTACTGCTGCTGATCTAAATCCAGCCTTTTTCCTATTTTTACACATTTTTTTGTATTTGCTGCATTTCATGGGGAATCCAGCGACTTCCAGCGGTTCAGGAATGTGTGACATTACTGACTGCTCGGCCCAGTGTGTCGTTACAGAGTGGGCGCCTGGTTTACGCGTCTCTCAACATATGGATTACGCTGCCTGTTGCTGTCTAAGTAGTTCAGATTAGATTAGGGATTGGATGCAATAGAGTGACATGTTGTTGTTGTTATGCAGACTTAGGTGTGTGATCTGCAGCCAGGGGCCTGTGTCCAATGTAAATAAATGAAACACAATTTGTATTTACATACAATACACTCTCTCTGCTACTGTTTACGACTGGTACTTCCATCTGTGTTTAGCTTTTTGTTTCGTTTTTTACCTGCAACCGGCCCACTTCATTTTTTTTATGTAATCTTATCTATTCTTATTTATTTATTTATTCTACTTAACAAAACTGCTGCTGCCTCCTCTTAATAATTATTGTCTTGTTTTAAATGTGTCTCCTTTTTATTTTGCAAACATGGCAGGGAGAACGGCTTCTCGCTCCCATGTTAAACAGAGGGTTTTCATGAAAGTGACAATAAATTGAATTATTATAACATTAATGTTGCTTTTTTAATTGTCTTTCTACTTTTATATTTAGTTTTTTATCACTTATTGTGACATTTGTGATATGGACGACAAAGAAACTAGTTCACTGTCAAAGAAACATGTTTCGTACTGATGTTTTACTGTTTTATCTTTATTGATCCATCTTGTCTCTTCTCCGTCTAAATTCTCTCTTTTTAATTAATGTGCTGTAATGTATTGTTTTTTTTAATTATATTATATTATATTGTATTAGCCATGTGCTTATTATTACAGTCAATTAATTGGGATTGTCCATGATATAATAAATTAATAAACTAAACTAAACGGTGCAAATGACAATAAACAACATAAATCTTGAACCTAGTGTGTGTGTGTGTGTGTGTGTGTGTGTTTCACCTTGCTCCGTGCTGTGGTCCGGCGTGTCGGTGCCCACCATGCCGGTGGAGGTGGTCAGGCCTCCCGACGCCTCGCTGAGCGGGTCGCTGCGGTTGACGCTCTCCCTGGAGCCGAAGCGGACGCGCGCCCCGGAGCGGGAGCTGATGTCCGGGGACGTGTCCGACAGCCCCGGCAGGTCCTCGGCCTTGGTGGGCGTCACCGTGAAGCGCACTGATGCCATGGCGACTGCTGACTCGCTTCGGGGGACAGTTAAGACTGGGTGGTGGGAGGAGGCGAGGTGATGATGTAGGGGGCGGGGGGGCGGGGGGTTAGGGTTAAGGGGGGTGGGGTGGAGGCTTTACGGACTGAGCTGACTGGAGCTTGAGCGAGGCGAGGCTAAGCTTTCTCCCAGGTGATGCGGAGGTGACAGCGGCCGCTACGATCCGTCCTCCTGCTGCTGCAGCTCGCCATCGGAGCCGACCGCTCGTCTTCCAGCGGGCATGAGGGGTTAAAAAC
Organism: Decapterus maruadsi; assembly: GCA_030347415.2. Classification (NCBI taxonomy): domain Eukaryota; kingdom Metazoa; phylum Chordata; class Actinopteri; order Carangiformes; family Carangidae; genus Decapterus; species Decapterus maruadsi. The sequence continues at coordinate 8,248,826 of CM064898.1, forward strand.
CAAACACAGGCTTCTCTCTCTGCGCCTGCGAGTGTCAAAACTCTTTATATATTCTTGTTTGAAAGTGAGGAACTACGCCTTCCCTATAAATGTGTGTTGGTTTCAGTGATAAACACACGCGGACGAAAACCTGAGGGAGTCTCTTCTTCCGGTAACGTCCGGCTTCAATCTCTTTCCTCTCGCTCGGTCGTTACGTCAAACTGACAAAGTGTCTCCGCGCTTCGTGCAACATCTTGTCCTCCCTTGGCTCCGTCCTGAATCCCACAGGTTCGGTCCGTCTGCGTCGACTGTAGCAGATCCCAGGTCACGACGAGGACGTGGTGGGAGGGAGAGAGGGACAGAATGCAGATGTTAGGGAGATGTTTAAAGTTTGAAGCCATTCAATTCAAAGAAAACACATCTATCTATCTATCTATCTATCTATCTATCTATCTATCTATCTATCATCAAAAATGTGGTAAATCTACCACTTTTCTTTTTATTTTGACTCTTGACACTTTATATCATTAAAAGTCAATAATACGGTGAATTTCTGTTTGTTGATTGGAGGCAAAACCTTAAAAAGTGCAGATAAAAACTTAAAAACACACAACCTACATATAACAAACATGCACACAGCTGTTTCACAACACTCATTCATACATTCATCACTGTTATGTGGCGATAAATAAATCCTTTTTGGTAAAGGGTTCAGTAGCAGCAAAGGTGACTGTGTTTTCTTCCAGTGTGCTGTGAGTTCCAGCTGCCGTCAGCGGGGCTGATGTCTGCTGCATGTTTGTGTGGGAGAACAACAACCTTTGTGTCACTTGTTTACAGCAGAGATACTTATCAGTTCAACACAGTTTTACAACGCCTTCTCTGTAGCGCTCCGTAAAATAATTCAGGCCTGGTCCACGGCTGAGAAATAAATAAATAAAGGAGCTGCAGTATTTTGACCCTAATTTGCTCTTTAAAGTCAACAAACGCAGGCTCCAACTTGCCTCTTTCTCTCTCTCTCTACACAATTCAATGACAATGACAAACGACACAATGGTTCGTCCAGATCTTACACAACTCCTCAGCAGCGATTCATCGTTTCCTCTCATGTGAATCTACGTCTCTTTTGTTGAAATCGTTTTCTGTTTTGTCTAAATCCAGGTTAAAAACATTTCCCATCAGACGTGCTTATGGCTGAGCTCTTTACTTTCAATCTTCATCTTGGATTTGCACTCTAAGTCCTCTTAATTGTTCAATATTTCATGCTGCAAACTCATATTTTATGCTCCATTTTAGTCTGGTTTTTATTTTATCATTATTTTCTTTCCCACTCTCTTTTTTATGTATTTTTATTCAATTTTTCTGGCTTTTAATTGTATGTTTAACATTTCTAATTTTTACTATTTGGGTTTTATTCTAATTTTTCAAAATTGTATGTTTTGGGGGGGGTTATTTTCCCCCATTTCCAACTCTTACTGGTAAATGTTTTGTTTTCATGTGAGTTGCCCCTTGGTATGAAATGTGCTATATAAACAAAGCTGCCTTACTACAAAAGTTAACCAAACGGGGTGTGTGTGTGTGTGTGGTTTCACATTGCGTCAACAAGACTCGTCTCTAAACGAAGGAGGTGTCAAACAATAACCAGCCTGAGTGTAGCCGTGTTGCACAGGTGCAGAAGTCAACCGTGCGATGTGCTGCGAGGTCTTCCTCTGAGGGAGGAGGAATAGGTGAGGGGTCAGGTGGTGGATGGACATCCTCCTGAAATGTTGCTTAAGCCTTGTTCATAATTTAATTATTAAAAGGAGAGCGGTTCGAACCGGTTGTGCCGGTAGCTGCTGGCTGCTCTCTCTGACTCTGCATGCAGGGACATGGCACACACACATCTCCCCCCCTCGTTTTATAACACTGCCTGTCTCACACACACACACACACACTTCTGCCAGTCCACAGTCAGGGGTGGACGACGACGACGAGGTGGGTGGGTGGGTTGGGGGGGGGGGGTTATACTTTTCGTGTTCAGATTGCAAAGTCAAAGAGACTCAGTGACAGAGCTGGGTTTTAAAAAAGCAATTTTCCGATTTATATTGATCTTCATTTGAAGAGACAAGACTGATTATTAGTCCCACACATGGTTGTTACAGGAGCATTAGTCCATCGCTATGTGCAGCATGTATATATTATGCATATCAACACACGTGTATGTACTGTGTGCATATACTGTAAGGTATATATAGATAAGGTATATATACACTTGATGTAAGACTCTGTCTTAGATAATCTTATTTAGCCTATTCTTCCTCTGTTTAAATTGTGTTATCTCGTTATCTTGCTCTGTTATGAAACTTTAAAATAGGGTTAGGCAAAATAAGCTACGGCTTCAACCCAACTCATAGTATTTCAAATTGTATGTATGTCCTGTTGAATGGTTTGAAATAAAAAAAACTACAAAAAAAATTGTAACATACAAGGTAAAAAAAAAAGTATAGAATATGCATAGAGATAGATAGATAGATAGATAGATAGATAGATAGATAGATAGATAGATAGATAGATAGATAGATAGATAGATAGATAGATAGATAGATAGATAGATAGATAGATAACCCACTGTTATAGGAAACACCTGGGAGACAGAGGTTATCAGTCCAGACAAACATAAACACAACTACGGGGCAATTAAGTCTCCTACAGTTCCATGGCCTCAAAGGTGAAAGGAGGACTGAAAGAGAAACCAGAGGACTGAGGAGGACGAGGGCGGGAAGGTGCTGAACATTTTGTTCCCCTACACGTCATTCACAGGCATTTCTGCTTATTCAAGCTGTTATTTTATATCTCACAGGCTTGTTTTTCTGCTCCGTTACGCTGAAACCATCACCTGTGACTTCACCTCATGTCTTCAGGTACCTTCAGATGTGTGTTACTGATGTATGCAACTGAATTTTCTTAATTCTTTGTAATAATTAGTTGATAAATGACATGTTAAATGTTAAATCGGCATGAAAAAGATGTCACAATGAGTTGACATTTAATAAAGGAAACATCCGGCTGTTTCATTTTACAAGACAGTTGTTGGAGGAAACAAATAATCCTATCAGAGTAAATGAGCAGTACATGGCTGACTGTAATGTTACCTGTCTGGCTCATCTTTCTGTGATCTCTCAGCAGGGAGGTAATTATAGAGCTGCTTAAATACAGCAACAGAGCAACTGAGCTCATTTTGAAAAATTACTGTCGCCATTATTATAACATAGTTACCTTGATATTAATTCATAAACAAAGTGATGGTTGTGTCATCCTGTGGCTTGCTTGTTTGTTTGACATGAGAAAAAATTCATTATAATAATTAAAAAACAGGGCTCAACACCAACTTTTTTACCTAGGACAGTGGCCCCCTAGCTTAAGATTTTAGGAGTGCAAGCAGAAAATTTAGGGGCGCACTCTGTAAATAAAATAATCACATTTCCTTTTCATTCATGACTCTCACACACATTGGCCTGAGTCTGACAGATACCAGATTCTTTGAGTTGTCCCTTTCATATTTCACAAAAAAAAACAGCAAAATTCACTGGTTGCACATGCGCAAGAAGATGAAAAATGTACATGCACTGTCCCAAATTTTAGTGGCAAACTGCCTACATTTAGAGGCAGCCTGGAGCCCTGTAATAATAATAATTGTATTGCATAATACAACTTCATTTTAGAAAGGGAAGAAGCTGCCTGCCTGCATCAATCATGTATAACGCAGCAGTAATCAACAACATGACCCAGAGGAAGAGCAGCATATAAACCAATCCAGACAAGACATATTATTATCAATTATAATGAACATCCACTAATTAGCCCCCACCTGCTGACAGAGCCCAGTTGTTGCTGATGCTCGCGTGCGTGCTGTGCCGTGCCGTGCTCGCTAACCGCCACTCAGTTACCATTCTAAGCCAATTAAGCTAACCCATAATAATTCTGGCTTGAACCGGTCCGTGAACGCCTCTCCGATTATTACTGCACAGTCTGAGCTCTCGTTATAACATACATAGAGAGATATATGATCACGAAAATATGTGTTTCTGCTTCAAATCTGACCTTAGATAACATTTCCAAGATTTAAAAATAAAAAATAAAAAAATATACAAAAAGGGGGGGAATGCAATGCGGCATCTGGCGTTAACGTTAACCGGCGGCGGTGAGGAGTAATTCAATAAATTAGCCCGTTACTGGTACAAAGTTGTGGTTTTTTTGTCTGTGTCGTATAATGAAGCACTCAGCCATCACTTGTATAGATACAACACAAGAGGAGGGGGAGAAGAAGAGGAGGTGGGGTGGTGGAGGAGGGAGGGGGGGTGTTGTATCGGGTGAGGTGGTCACTGACTGGAGCTGGAGGTACCTACATGCTAACTAGCCGATGCTAACGTTAGCCACATACACGAGCCGTTGATAAACTGCCGGAGCACGCGACCAAAAGACAAAAAAACGCCCGATGAAAATCACAAACCGCCACACACAGTCACACAAACACAGCGGGAGAGAGAGAGAGAGAGACGAAGCGCGTACCTGTATCCAGTCTCCTCCTGTAGTAAAACGCTTCCACTGCCACCAGCCCAGCACGAATGTTTTCTGTTGTTACATCTGGGAAGATCTGGCTCCGCTCCCAGTCCCAGGTTTCCTCGCCACTTTTTTTTGTGTCCAACCAACCGACCCAACAAAAAAAGGAAACACACGCAGCAGCAGCGCCCGCCGGCAGGTCCTGTTTCGCTTGCCGTACCGTCCTGACTGACGGCTGACGCATGCGCAATGCTCTAAAAGTGTGCCGTCGACGCAACGCTGGGAAATGTAGTCCTTATAAATCAAACGTGGATTTGTCTTATGTTTTAAGGTTTTTATTTATTAATTCCTGTTAAAAAATGTTTATTTTATTTCATGAAACTTAGATATCTTTATACTGAATCTTGATAAACCAGAAACACTGCAGTTTAAACCTGCCTTATGTATACTGAGTAGTATAAAGGCAAAGTACATGAACATATGGAAATGTATTTATCACCATTACATTATATATTTTAGTAATATTTTTATTTATCTTGATCCCTTCTGAATGCTTATGTATATCACACTTTTTGTTGATCTATTTTTCTTACTATTCATAAATTTGGAACAAAGAAAAAAATTCTGTATAAATACTGTGCATTTGGCTGAGGCTCCTAAGCAACATTTGAAGTAAGTTGCTAGGATTTTAATGAATGGAAAGGAAGTACAGTTTATGAACTGAACATTTATTCAGCATGAAAACAAAATTATGACAAGATCTTCAAATGAATCTCAACAAATTACAGCACATTAATAAAAAAAACAAACATCCATCCTCCAACCAACTCAATGACAGTTGATATCCAACCAATGAACAGTCTCTTTGATTTGAGCCTGGTGTTTTCCTGCTTGTTGCTTTACAGTCCTGTCTTCGCCTTCACCTCTCCGTTTCTTGCTGTTGGTCTCCATCCATCCATCAATTTCTCCTGTCACCTCTGATCCCCTCCACCCCTCTTTCTCTGCCCATCTTACAGAACAGGTCTGGGCGACTGGGTGAGCAGGATGCCAAAGCGTTTCTTCACTATCACTCGGTGCCTGGAGAACTTGTCGTCTGGGGAGAAGCGGGCGGGGTGGGCCGAGCTGGTGGGCTGCCCCTCCGGACACAGCTTCTGTTGGTGACAGAGATGAGACAAGACACACAGCTCAGTTGATTTCAGGCCTGGGATTAACAAATAAAATACTTTCATAACATATACTATCATGTAAGAGAAAAGCATCAGATGATCAGATTTCAGCCAATTGTTGTAGCTCATATGCAAATGATGTTGAGGGCAAACCAAGAAGGAATTTTAAAAAATTAAAGGAGTGTTCAGTTGCATGCTTTTCTCTGTGTCTAACACTGTTTTGGTGGGATCAAAGGCCAAGTCAGACCAAAATTCGTCCAGTGAGTGTTTGGTCAGTTTTATATTATTATCCAACCTGCAGTTTATATTTGATTAGTCTATTTCCATTAGTTTTGTGTGCCTCATGTTATATTTTGCAGCCAAACAATGCATTTTTTGTAATCCTTTTGCTCCAGGCCCCCTGTAAGTTAGTTCAACAATTATTATCATTATTAATAAGCATTTCCAGAAGATAAAACAACAACAGCAAAACAACGACAGCAAATAGTTAAAACAGGCCTCAATATCGACAACCTGGGGTGAGGCTGCGAGCAGAAAACATGTTAATGCAGAATAAAGTCGCATGTGATGATTGTAAACACGTTAGCGTTACCTTCAGGGTGTAAACTCTGTCCCCCTTCTCGTCGACGTAATACTGCAGAAACATGGCGACACAGATTTGTCTTGTAGATCCAAAAAGTAAAGAAAAATATCGAAAAAACAGCGATATTTGTTGATTTGTATCAAGAAGAAAACTAGTTCTTTCCTTTCCAAGTCCCACGTGCGGCGGACCTTCTCGCTGTCCGGACTCTGCAGAGCGGATATCCGGTTGAGAAATTCAGAGCGCTCGGCATGCTGGGAAAACGAGTCCGTTACCGGAATACCAAAGATTGGCTCAATATGCTCAACTTGTGAAGATAAATCTGTTGTTGTAAATAGCTTTTTTATAAACATGAACATGAATAAAATATGATGAAATGTAAGTTTATTTTAGCAACTTTAGAAAACTAGACCATTTAATATTTATTTATAATTATTAGGATAATTACAATATTTACTAACTTGTGTATATTTACTTATTTCTACAAAATCAACTGCAATACAAGTGTTTCATATTTTTGTTCATGAGACTGTGAAACCTGGAACATTCAGATGCACAGAACCAGACAAGTGGAAACAGAATAGTTTATTTTCAAAATATAAACCAAAACAAGATGATGAATACATTTTTACACCACTGATATGAAGACATGAGAAAGGTAAGCCTCGTGAAAATGTATTTCATACATCCACAGTGTGTAATACCTGTCATTTACATCATTTTCATCAATTGTTTTACAGCTGTATTGTACGGTAGCTACATAGGGAGAGTTTTCTGCATTCGCCAAGCAATTTGGATGTGTACAAAAAAGTTGAATGAAGCTTCTTGGCTGAATGAGAAAGATTATGATAAATAAATAATAAATGCTTATTTAAGGAAACATATGAACCTAATTGTATTAAGTATATAAATGTAACATACTGGTAGGCTATGTATTGTAAAACAGTGTATTCAAATTAATTTAACAAATCACAGGTTTAATAAAAAACACAGTTTGACAAAACATACTTAATTTGTACCTATGTGTTACTGCTGTCATTGTTTTTTTCTGTTGTGTGCTATTGTTGTTTAGAACTGCATGCAACACAGCATCAATATTAAACAAACTGCTAATAATCTGATATTCAATAGTATTTTCACTTTCCTTTGACAGAGAGGTAAAAAGAAGGCTCCAATGCAGAATCCTCCACCTGAGACCAACCTGAACAATGAGGAAGATCCTGGTCAGCTCGACCTGTCGTCTGCTCCCAAAGAGGAGCTAGATATTGGCAAACTACCAGAGGGCGTTGGTCCATTGGAGCCTCATCAGGCACGGATGGAAGAGACGGCATCTCATGGAGCTCCAACGGCAGCTGGAGCTCAGTCTGATCAAAATACAGACACACTGTGTTGGACACAAAATGAGCCAAACCCGATCCAGCACACCGCGAACAGCGTCCAGCCCCAAATACAACCTCCTGTGATACCGTTTCCATTCAACCCCCAGGCTTTACCACCAAGTGTATGGGTGCAGCCACAGCTCATCATGTTTCCTTGCTGTATGTGGCCTCCAGTCGCCTCCACACTGGACCCCAGGTTTGGTTTTATTACCAGTATGTTGGTCCCATACGGCCCTATCCCACCGCCTTGTTCCTGGTTCTCCCTGGATGAGGTTGACCCCGGCTGCTGCCAGTGTTCACCCACTGTCCACTGTGTGCCGAGCCTGTAAGGAGTTCACAGCAGCAGATGGCATTTTCATGAGTAAGTCCTGATTTTAGTACCATCTCTAATATCTTGTGTCCGACTCCAAAACACCAAGGATGGCAGGAGAGACAGTCTGCGAGAGCCCAAGTGTGACGCTACAATCTGTAGTGAAAGAGGAGGACAAGTCAGAAGGTCAGAGGTCAAGGGATTATAAAACAAAAGAGACAGTGGAGAGGTTGTCAATTAGTCGGTCCACCTACAAATTTGAGGTACTAGATGTTTTTTACTGTCTTTCTTCACAGAGAAACAGCAGAATAACAACAAACCTGATGAGGACAAATCAGGACAGGACAAGTCCAACAACACAGCCAATGAGACACAGGAGTCTGTGGTTTTTCCTGGACCTACAGTGTCTTTGGATGAAGAATCACTGGCAGAACGCGCCTTTGAGGAATATTCGACGATCATGGATTTACTCTTTCCCGATAAGGTCAACAGCTCTGTCTTATTACATAAAATCTGAATAAGCGTATTTATTCTTTCTAAAGTTTTGGTAAACTTTCTGCTATCTCTGATGATGCCCAGACGCACAACAACGTGGAGGTGAGAGGGACAGAGGATGAGGAAGACGAGGAGAAACTGGAGACAGAAAACATCACCTTTGAGGAGTATCTGGAGGAACTGTGCAGTGATGAGAACTTCGTCAGAAAGGTACGTTTTCAGAGGCATTAGTATAAAATGGCACGAACTTAAGTGGATAAGCAGTGACCAACTCTTTCTCTTAGGCCGAGTCGAACCTGAACACCAAGTTCCTGGATTCCCTCCTCTCTTCAAACCCAGAGATGACCAAACCTTCTGCACTGGAGACACAAGAGCAGGAGGTAAGAGGAGGACAAGCAGTCATTCTGGATTAGATGAATATAATAGAAGAACACATCATCCCAGTAACTGAAGGATTGCACCCCAATGAAATCCTGCAGGTTGTCCTTTCGGTGAAATGGGATATAGTTTTTGTTTTCTTACTGATTTTGCAGGTGATGGTGTTACAACAGTTGCAACAATCTTCTCCCAGCTCCGACAGCGATCCTGTAGCAGACAGGACGTCTCCGGTGTGTTTCCGAGTCCTGTTGTCTTTATCAAGATCCTGTTGAGTTGCAACCTTTAATCAACTTCAGTCAGAACGGCTTATTACCTTCTGCCTGTCTTTTCCTCCTGGTTCACAGGCTTTGGCTGTGGTGACCCTTCAGGAACAACCTCATCAACCGCCCACCGACTCCATCAGCGTTCTTGTACCTGGTCAAACATCTCCAGCGACTCCGTGCACAGAGGGAGGAGATTCTCCGGGCCCCTCTGCGTCCAATCTAAACAACGATGAACAAAAAGCCTCACTGGAGACAGATCCAAAGGAAGGACAACTGCCGACTGCCGACACACTGGAATACCTCAATCCTCTCAATACCTTGTCTTGTTCAGTGGCATTTGACAACGAACTGGCCGGACCCCTACCTGGAGATCCCACGTCCCCCTCGACTTCAAGTGTTACAAGGTCAACAGAAAACCCTCCTCCACCTCATTTGAGAGTCAATTTGTTGCCCGATACCCCACCTCAGTCGGCCGGCCCTCCAGCTTTGAGAGTCCTGGCTTGGGAAGCGCTTCCTCCTGAGGACCAACATCGCCCTGCAAAGCCCTCCACCCCTAAATACATGTCTCATCCAATCACAGACGACCTTAATGCAGCTCCTGTGCCACCCAGTTCCTCCTTTGAGTCTCATCCAGACTCCAGTGATGCCCAAGCCGATGGCAATCCATCAGGCTCGGCGCCAGAAGAACAGACCTCAGCAGCACTAAAGGGACTGCCAGTCTCTCAAGAATTAGTGTCACCTCGCATCTTCTCTGAATCCTTAACAAGAGAGTGCCGTGTCATCGTGAAAAACTGTGAGAACACTTTGGAAGAAAGTGCTAAAACATCAGAGACACTGGGGGAAACGGAAAGAAAAGCAAGAGATGAAAGGAAGCAGGAGAATAAAGAGGACACCAAACTTGTTGTCAAAGTCAGACGTAGTCTGAGACTGACGGCCCAGAATGAAAAAGAGAAAGCAGGAAAGAGCATTAAGAAAACACTCAAGTTCACCCCAGAGAACGACGACGTAATTTATGAAAAACAGACCAGACAGTCCTCAGGAGCAAGACAATTATGTAAAATAGAGAGTAATTTCGAAGAGCAGAGCCAAGGAACAAAAATAACACAGCCAGTCAAGCAATTTTCAGAGATGGCAGAGAAGGACAGACATCCGAGGCTCACAGGGGAGACGGAGAGACTGGCAGTAGAAGCAGGGGAGGAATACCCGGCTGGTGACTCTAAAGAAGGACAAGAGAAAGAAAATAGTCTGTCAACCACAACTCCACAGGAGAAAAGTGAAAAGGATGAGGCGAGTGCAAAGAATAAACAGAAAAGGAGAAAAACTCTGAGCAAAACTACAGAGGAGAAATTGGAAAGGACTCTTCTTTTTGTGGCGGAAGATGGGAGGAAAGGCCATCAATCAGAGATGAAGGCTACGCCACAGAGAAAAACACAGGGCGAAGCAGGGGAGTGTTCAAACGAAGAGTCGATTTCAAGTCCAGTTAAAAGAAGCAGAACCGGGAGAAACAAAAAAGAGAGAAGTGAGAAAACCAAGGGTAAAAATAAGGACCTGACAACACGCGAGGCCGGAGAGGTTTCTGCAAACCTCAGGCCCGTTTCTCCACCTATTTCATCAGGAGTTCAGACAGATACTCTGCTGACAACAGGCAACCGGAAAGCAGAGGAGCAGCAGCATCCTATCCCAACTGTCGAGCTACAATCTGTGAATGAGAAACATCCGAGACGACCCCCTGGTTCACGCTCCAAGTCGAAACATCGCTCATCCAGTCCCAGACCGAGTCCAGACAAGGCCTCGGCTGCGAAAGGAGACGTAGAGGAACCGAAGGTCCCATCAAGTCCAATGAAGAGACCCCTCAAAGCCAACGAGGTGGAGATCAAAACAGAAATCCTCCAGAGTCCGACGAAAAGACCAAGGCTGAGGATCAAGGTGAAGCTCGACTTCGGCAGAGCTAAGGATCGGAGCCAAACAAGGACCAGGAAAGGCGACAGGGATGAATCAGTTGACATCTGTTCACCGAGCTGTAGAACAAAAGCCGCAGACAAAATGACTTTAAATCTGTCCGAGCCAAGTTTGACGGGACAAGAAACTTCGGGAGAAGAGTAGTGCCTGGAAAACAGGCGAATCAAGGTCCCAAGATTCCCTTCTCTTCCGATCAAAGTCAACTGAATGCAGGAATGTGAAACACAAGAACATACTTAAAACAATTCATTTTAATTAATTATCAAATAATAAAACTATACTGACACAAAAATATATGAACAAGTCATTTACAGAGTAAAGTTTGAGTGTATACTTTCTTTTTGCACATTCCATTGTACCTTTAAAAAATAATAAGAAAACACATTTAATATACACAAGAGGTAATTGTATAAATAAAACCTTTTCTATGGCTTCAAAGGGCAAAAGTGACTGAGTTATTTTTTTCCAGGGTCTTTAAAAAAGGCACAGCGGTAAACATACAGTGATCTGGCCTCACAAACGCACTGTACTGCCATGCAGTCACGGTTGAGTCATTTCTTTGGCTGTGCAATAACGGCAAGTTCGACACAAGGATTTTATAAAAACACATCCACATGCATACTGTTGGAAACATGAAAAAGTACAATCCTTCGTCAGTGATTATTCTTCAAACTGTCTTTGGCCGAGCGCGTAGAGAATCTGAACATCCTGCAGAGAGAGGAATCCAATGTTTGGTTTTACATCCAGAAAACTTCTCATTCAGACTTCTTCTTGTTGTAATGCACAAGATCGTTGACGTTGTGCATGTTCCCGTTGTTGTTGACGGCCGCCCCGTTGGTCAGCGACGTGAAGGGCAGGCGAGAGCCCGTCCCCTCCGGCTGCAGGTATTCATTCACCACTCTCTGGTAGGTCGGGTGGGTCGTCAAGACTCGCAGTAAGTTTTCTGAGGAAGCAAAGCAGATGTGATGAGAATTTAAAAGCGCCAGGAAATTAACTCGAATAATTCCTCTATTTTTAATAAGCTTTTTAATTTACACTAAATATTAATGTCTCATTAACATACACATCAAAATCTAAATCAGATCATCTAATCCATATTAGGAACTAGTGGAGAAAGTGTGAAAATCCACTAGAAAGTGTTTCCGTTAGCTTTAAAACATTTCTTTTCTCAAAATTAAGCAACTTAAAAATAACTTTATTGATATAGCACCTACTTACAATATGCTATGACAAATAATAGCTCCATAATCAGCAAAAAATCTCAGCCAATAAATTAATCTTTGCATGTTAGATCACTTATAGAAGACAAAAAACATGATGATGCAGGAATAAATCATAACACTAAACAAAAATAAATGAATGAATAAATAATGAAATGCCTGGTTCACCCAGCAAACCAATTCCTGATTTCTGGACCACCTACCCAAACAAAAACCAAAAGAAATTGCATTCTTTTTCCATTAGCATATAATGAATCAATTGTGTGTTTTTCATTTTCTCTATTTATATTTTTTAATCCTTCAGGCTACATACCTGTTTCAAGATAATTTTGCTTACACTGATCAAGAGTAATTTTTATCTCTAAGGGAATCAGAGTTCCCTCACTAATATGCAAATGTGTGCAGAGTGCACGTCAACATTTTAATCAGATTGTAATCGGCTCAGTCAACAGTGAGCGTTTAAGATTTCCTCATCAATGGGCCACACTTCATGCTGCAGACTCATTAATCACATAAACGCCAACCTTCAGTGAGCGAGCCTCGTGTGGACGCCTCCGTGTACAGTTCAGCGGTGCCGTGCTGAACGACGCCCAGCAGCGCCCCCATGAGGTGTGACAGCTCCTCTGCGCTAAGACTGCCTCGGCCCTCCCGGTCAAACAGCTGCAGAAAGATGGATTTCATTCATAAAAATAAATATGGTAAATAGGAGAAATAATACAAGGAAATCTGGAAAACAGCAGGTCAGAGATATTTAATGCTCTGCAAAAAAGTGAGAAAGCAACAGATTAAATATGATGCACACAAAAAAACAGTACTTACATTAAAAGCTGTGTGTAGTAGTGACTTGAAGCTGACAAACCCTGAGAGGGCAGCAACACTGAGATACAACTGTCTGAAGTCCACCGTCTCACCCTGAAGGAAAAAAAAAGCATTTATTTAGTCTTTATTTAATATTTTGATTATAATCTTTGGCCCATTACTCAAAAATAATGAATCACTGATTGATACAGCTGCAGAAATACTCGTTTTTACATTAAATTGACCAGATTTGACTAAAGTTCTGGTGAAAAAACACACATCTGCCTGGTGTATTTGCTGCTACCACAACAACAAAACCCTAAACTACAGCAGCTGGATGACAGCCACAGCGCTCCAGAGGACATTTAGTGCTTTGCTGCACCTGTTATCTATAAATAAATAAAAATGTCCTCTGAGATGTGTGCGTGTGCGTAAATCCTCCAAGACAAACACAGAATAACAGCAGGCTTCTTCTTGTACCTTGGAGTAGAAGCCACAGACGCTGACCGCCGCCTCTCGCTCCGTCAGACCCAGAACGGAGGCGAGCTCGTCTGCGCTGGCCTTCGACCCCTGACCTCCCGACTGACACCTGTCAATCATTCGGTTCAGAGCTGCCTCCACCTCAGACGCCTCCAGCCTGAGAGAGAAAGAGAAGAAAAAGAGCGTTAAATTTTGATTTTTCAGTGAAACATTTTAATTAACGAGTGTGTGTTTGTGTGTGAGGTTTCTTACCCGTGTTTCTGCAGCAGTGACAGTGTTTTCCTGGCGGGAGAGTCCAGAGGAAGAGACAGACCGCCCAGCTTACTGACAGGAACTCCACCCTCCATCACATCGTCTGTAGCTGGGACTCCCAGCGCCCTGAAAACACACATCGAAAACAGACGATTCAGACTAAGATGAGTTTGTTTTTTTGTGATTTGTGAATTTCTACTGTATGTGACACGATGACGCCGTGCGGCTGACGGGAGCGTGTGATGTTCCTCTTACTTGGCCATGAGCTTCTGCACGTTGTCTGCGTACAGGTTGGGGTCGTTCTTCTCCTCCTGGGACGGGTGGTAAACCGGCAGGAACTGGAACACAATAAGAGAAAAACTAAACAAAACAGCCATTGTTTTTTTGTTTTTTTTGTAAATCTCTGGTGAAAGTCTCAGCAGCAGCAGCAGCAGCAGACGGGACAATCACAGGTTGGAGTTAAACACAGGAGGCACCACATCCAACAACTGTGACATTCCTGAACAAAAATGGAGGATGTAATGAAAGAGCAGTGAAGGTTACGTTAACATGTGAATATCAGGAGTCCAAGCTTCTGACTGCAGAGGATTAAAAACTGGCTTCTCTTATAGAAACAAACTTTTTTCTGTTTTTGATGAACTCAGACGTCCAGTTTTTCTTGTTGTGCAGCTGCAACAAGTTGCATAGGAGTCTAAAACCTTCTTTACTTTTATTCTTCAGTCACTTTAAATCTTTAATCACATCACCCATTACTCCCAGATGTTCCTGGTTTAGCTGATCTTTACACCATTAACTGAATATTTTAATTATTGCTATGGTTTCTATTTATTCTTAAGGTTTCTGTGTCTTTTATTGCTGTTGTCACTCCATGTGTTTCCTGCTACTTCTGTGTCTAAACTCAACATTACTGTTTTAATGTATCATTTGCTACACAGGAGATGAGGGCGGTACTTCAGTCTGATTCAGTCTGAGTTAAAATAAAGGTAAAAAAAACAGAGTAAAACTTCATATCTGACCACACCCAGCACAGCTGACAAGTGTAGGTGTGCTCTGCTGCACCTGTTGCTGCACCCAGCACTGATAGCAGAGCAGTGTGTACACACACACACACACACACAGCAGCACACTCATACATCGCTGCAGCAACGTGAGAGTCTAAACCAGACTGAAACACAGTGTGACGTGTTATTGAGCAGGTGATCGGCCTCCTCACCTCCACAGTGGTGTTGGTGTAGAGCTGTGAGGTCGTGTGCCACAGCGCCTCCAGCCTGAGGGACACAACACACAGTAATGTTAGATTTCATATAGAGAGAAAATATATACAATATATCAAGAGCTGCAAATGACATCTGATTAGTGAATAAATAAGAATAGTATTCTTCCTGTTACTGTAACTAATAATAGAGCAGGTAAAACAATTTACAAGATATGTAAACTATGCAATTAAACTTCATTTATGTAAGCACAGTTAACAGGGTTTCTGCAGGTACCACCAAACCTAATCTCATGCTTTTTAATGCCATTTCAAACATTTTTAATGCCTGTGACTGCAAATACTATACGTGTGCATACAATGCATACACTTATCTATACACATATGGTACACACACCCAGTTACTTGGTTCTGCATGTTTATCACACCAATAGGGGTGCACCGATCCCCGCCTACCACTACCTAAAAATATGAATTAAGAAAATTCTCAATTTATTCACCCACGTTTAATTCGACTCTACTATAGAGATGTAACGATATCAAAATCTCACTGTATGATAAAACCACAAGAGCTCCACACTACAATATTTATTCCACTATCCACAAGTTAACAACAAGAGTATTTGGTCAAAAATAAAAAAGCGTATCATGCCTTTCTCAATCACCAGCCACAGTGGCAAATTCACCAGCCCTGGTCCAATTTTTTAATGCCTTTGGTTAAAGTGCTTTAAAATTATTAAATCAATGTAAAAAGATAAATAAATAATAGAAAAACACAGCATCCCTTTTGATGCTTTTAGACACCGATTCCCCAAAACTCTCGTTCGTTACTATTGTTCTCATTCAAATGACGTGCTGGTTTTCTAAACAACGAGGAGATTTGTTCTCCGAGGCCTCGAGGACGTTGAACCTCATCATCAGCTCCACTCACTCAACTTCCTGCCTGCGTTGCAATCCAGGACTTTTACTGTCGAGTGTGAATCGTCTGCAGCCAGAACAACGGAGCAACAGCCTCCTCACATTCACTGACAGACTACAGAGAGAAGAAGGAGCAGGAACTCACCAGGTTGTTCCTTTGTAGGTCCAGCGAACGGTATCCTGAGAAGAGTCATAAAGACACTGATCAAACAGAGGACACACACACACACACACACACACACACACACACACACACACACACAACCAGGGAGAAGAACAAACACACAAGGACCAGACGGAGGGTGGCGAGGCTTTTTCTTTTCTTTTATTTCTTTCAACATGTGTAATTCCAGTCACATTCCCCTCATAACACATGGCAACAGGAGGCAGAGCACGACAACAAACGTCAGGCTGCATGTTCATGTTGAGAAACACAACAACAGTCTGTGACAGACACACACACACACACACACACACGCTGGTGTTTGGATAAGGAAGTGATGAGGGCGATGTGACAGATAAAGATGTAAAAGTGGTGAAAACAAAAGTGTCATCGCAGAACAAAGCCTATCCTGTCCTGCTGTCTGTGTGTGTGTGTGTGTGTGTGTGTGTGACACCATTTCTGTTGTTGTTTTATTTTAAACTATCTCCAGCATCTCGTCCTTACATATACTGTAGGTCTTTGTGCTGTGTGTGTCTGTGTGTGTGTGTTTACAGAGTGAAGCGTTCCCCTCAGACTGTGTCACTTTAAGAGAAAAGGCTTCAGGACGCCTTCCTTCCTTTTTCATAATAGTTTAATCCACTTTATTATTTATAGAACAACAACAACAATGTTTTTGCCTCACTTGCATTTTAAAAATGTACCTTCTGAAAATCAATTTTACTTTTCCAAAAACAAGATATCCAGTCGTTTTCAACTGACTTTGCATTCATCTGCTGGTTATACTCAACATCTGTATGCAGATGCAGATGGGACTGTATCTGTATCTATACAGATGTAGATGCTATTAAAGTTTGTTTTCATGTGTGAATAAGTTTGTATATCTAGTATTTATAGATATTAATTTAACATTTGTCACCAAAGTTTCCTTCTTGTTGCCTTTATCTTTCAATGTGGAGTCAATTACTGAATGCTTGACTGTTCTGTATCATTATCTGTTGAAGTGATATAAATAGACTTTCTAAAAATAGTTCAGTGTCTTCTGACTAAAACATTTTGATCTCATCTGTTTTTTTACTAAACCTTTAAAAAAAAAAAAAAAAAAGGACAAACGTTGGCAAGGCAGCTTTTACAAACAGTTTGTCCCCAAGGATTTCACATGGCCTCACAACAACATCCTCTGCCCTTAGACCCTCACATGCACTGAGGGAAAACTCCATAGAAACCATTTTAACAGGGAAAACCAGGAGAAACCTCAGGGTGAGCAACAGGTAAGAAAACCTGTGACGTTTCTCTGTGATAAAATGTTGTTAGAAACCAGTGGATCAACTTGCCACCACCTCAATAAAAAAAAGTTCACTCACCTTGTTGTTGGGGTAACGCAGCAGAACAGGTTGGACCGGGACGCCGGCGAGGAAGGCACCTGGTGACGAACGACATGGAAAAAATGAGCGCGAGAGGAATTAGACAGAAGTCAAGAGGAAGAAGGATTAATCATCCTGTTGGTGGCAGCGATGCCTTCTCCCTCTCATACCGCTCATTCCTGCAGCTACAACACGCCGTCTGAGTCAGGTATCAAGAAAAACCAGATGGGATCAGTTTTTACAATCACTCATTCAGACTGATTCATGAGCACAGGGCAGGTGTAAAAAAGAAAAAAAAGGTGTGGACGAGACCAAAGCTTTATCTCTCCTCGGCTAAAAAACACTCACCGGGTTTGAATTTGATGAGCGCGCGGCCGTTAGTTGTGGTTCCCTCTGGAAACATCAGCATCTGGACAAAGAAAAGAAGGAAACATAATTTATTTAGGAGTGAAGAAGAAGAAGAGCTGTCGAGACGTCTTCGGACAAAATAAACAACCTGATCAGAGCCCAGCGATCAAACGCGCACCTTTCTGCAGACGATGCATCTGCAGGTCAGTCTGGACTCTGTGGTTATGAACCGTCAGACTGGTTTTACATTCAACTTCTGCACAACGTGCTCACAACAAGCACCTGGATTTCTCGCTATGCTACATTTTTACCTTAATTAAAAAGCTCTGGAGTAATTGTGATGGTTAACTACATGTTAGGAGTGAGAACGGAGGCTCTCTGTAACCCATAATCTTTTGTTCATGACAGTTAAAACTACAAAAACACACACAACATTTATTGATTTTTCGTCTGCTTCGTTGTAAACAAATGCACATGGCGTAACCGAAAGGGATAGTTCAACATTTTGGCAAATTGACCCATTGCCATAACCCCTATAGTCATAGCAGTAGGTTTGTTACCTTTAATTGTCTGTGCAAGCTATTTTTAAAACAGCAGAGCAGAGTTGTGAGCTGTTAAGAGCTACACTTCAGAGGCTAATGGGATTTCTTGGTTTCCCTCATCAAACTCATCAAATACACAATCTAACAACTCCAAAACGCTCTGGTGGACAAGTTGTGACCTGCACATTCACCACGCTATGAGATAATAACACAACGTTACCACACAGAGTTGTTTTAGAGGGAAATGCAGAGGCTGCTTGATGAAAAACTGCCCCCGATGGGAAAGTGCGTCAGTGGTTTTGCATGAATTTACCTTGAAAACAACAACAAATACTGACCTAGCATTAAAGTTTTTTTTATTATTTGCAGCACGTAAATCATGTTTATGTTTTGACTTTGTGTTTTGGTCTGTTGCTCCACCGACCGCTCAATCTCCCAATCAGGAAGTCAGTAGGATTTCAGCATCATCCAGGCTGCTGGTTCCCACTGAGCTGCAGCTACAAGCAATGTGGAGTATGTCTGATGTCACTGGCGTTCTTACATACTTTTTGGAAAGGATTTAGGGTTTTGTTTGTTTAATGGAGCTGCATGTCGTCTCATGCTTCAGGATGCCATGACATAGTATGGATATTGTATAAAAAAACGTCTCGACAAAAGCAGAACCAGAACCAGGATCTGTACAGGAAGAGATGTGTTTGAAAGATGGAGGCTTGAGGACAGTGGCTCATTTCCTCCTGGACACACACCTACTGTAGCTTTTTGCACAATAATCCGTTTTCCCAGTGCATGTTTACAGCTTTATCCGCTTCATTTCGTTCTATTTAACCTCAGGTCTGAGGAGGGGAAACAACTCGCTGTAGCAACAAGTCTTACATACAGCTCCTTTAACTAACCTGCAGCTGTTTGCTTGAGTTGAATCTACAGATTTACAGACGACGAGCAGCTAAACAGCCTTTGCACTACTGTTGTTTCTGTAGTGGACGACAATCTGCATAAACTGGATAGATCTGTATCAACTGTAAACAGGGCGGCAGCCAAGAAGGAAGATCGTTGTTTCTGCACATTCAGATCTGTTTACAGGCGACGATCTGCGTTTACTCTCACCTGAGGCCAGTAGCCGTCGGAGGTCAGCCTCTCCGTGACCTGCGTGACGGCCTTTTTCCTCGACTCTGGGTCCTTCCTGCTCACCAGCACCGCCTGGTTGAACTCCAGCAAAGCTGAAACAGAATTTAAATGAATGAATGAATGAATAAATAAATAAACCTAAAACCAGAGGAGCCCAGAAACAGACGCCAAGAAAGCAACGCAGGAAGTACCAGAGAAGATTACAGCCCATAAAGCTGAGTCACTTGTTTATCTTTGAACTTCCTCGGATACTTTTATTTTCCTCTTCGTTCCTCTTAATATCACAGTCTTGGTTTTCTGCCTAGTGGGTGAGCAGCAAAACTAGAGGGAGATTCCTCGTCTATGACTTCATCGCCGTGTCTGCCCGTGAGGTGCAGGAAGGAAAATAAAAGTTGAAAAAAAATTGATTAAAAACATGAGATTGAGCTTCAGTGCCTCAGCTCAGAGAGGCTGTTTGCAAAATCCTCACTGGTTTTATGTTGTTATGGATGTCAAAACGTCACCCAGCCTTTTTATGCTAATGATGAGAGCGATAAAATATATCACATAATGTAAACTTTATTATCTGTTTAATTATCCAAATTGCTGCTGTCGTCGTTTATAATTCTTGTCATGTTTTAAATGTCTATTTGTCCAGCAAACAATAAATTCAAAGAGGCCTCTAACAGCGAGAAGAATGACGAATGTATGTGTGTTAGTATGTTTGTTTATATTTATTGTTTTCTACACTTCTGCTGCATATTAAGACATTCTTGGAGACCAACATGTTGACGTCTGTTGTATGTTTTTAGCACTTTGTGAAGCTTTTTAGTCCTGTTTTTGCAGCACTGCAGCATTTCCCTTTGTCCAAGACAAATTAAATAATATAATAATTAATAAGACCAATAAGATTGACTTTGACTTTGAAACTGAATTGAATAAATAATGGGTTTTTTTCCAGTTGTTTGAACCCTTCATGTGTTGAGCAACCAGTAAAAAGCAGGTGAAGACAGTGTTCAGGTGCAGAAGAAGGTGTTCATATCAAATAAACAGCTGCGTCTCACCTCCGATGACCGGCAGGCTGGCGTTCTCCGACCGCGACACCACCGTCGCCAGCTGGGCCGGACACAGGACCAGCATGTCCAGAAAGCCGCTGTGTGGCGCCACCACCAGCACCGGCGCCTCCTTCAGGTCCGCCCTGCGACCTTTGACCTTCACCCACGGGAAGCCCAGGCAGAAGAAGACGCCTCGGCTCAGCGTCAAGATGATGGGGTGGAGGAGCCAGCGCCTCCAGCCCGTGACGGGCCGAGAGCGCTCCTGCTCGGAGAGGCCGGCCAGTCGTAGCCGGGCGATGGGCCACATGATGAGGAAGAGCAGGGCCGCCAGCGTGGTGCGCAGCGGGAAGAGGATGCTGCCCAGGATGATGCCCTGAGGAGAAACACATCAACACACCTTCTAAACAAAGTCCATGCATTCATGATTGAACATGTTTACCACCCCGAAGACCAGTTTGGAGGGTTTCACCTATATATAGTTACAGTTAAAATGCCCAACCCTTTTTCAACATGACTGATAGGAGTTACGCAACATGGCAGCAGGTCTGTCAGGCCTGGACTGTGTCAAAAACATTTGACTCATCTGTTATGCTATGGTCTCACTGCCACAAGTCAAAATAGCAAAGTGAAACCAAAGTGACTCCTGGCCTGGGGGACGTCCCCGCAGCTTTAAAGGGGAGATAAGAAAACGGAAAACTGAAATAAGGCATAGTCAGTTTTGTTTAGATTCATTTTTAAAAACACTCTAGGATGAACATTGTTGATATCACCTGGTAATTATTTTGATAACTGATCCATCTGCTGATTATTTCACTGAATACTTGTGGTTTAAGCTGTAATATGCTAAAAAAAAAACATGTTCAAAATGTGTCAGTGTCCCAAAGCCAAACCTTTACATTTTACTGTAACAACATGAAAGACAAGAAAATAGAAAAATCTCCATATTTGGAAGCTTTGCAAAAAAGGTACATTTGACTTCTAATTGCTTTATCAAGTAGTTTGTTAGTTTTCTGTTGATCTACTACTAATTAGTTTAGATGGATGACAGCTCCAGAGGCCTTCAAAAGTGTCCCAAATACCAAATACTTCCCGCTTGAGAAACCCAGCAGTCATCTCACAAAGTTGGCACTGGTTTCCTGGGGATGGACTAATTGATAAATGACTCATCTAACCGTTTCTGTTCTACACAGCAGCCTTATCTGACATGGCTTTAAAATTAAGCACATTTTGAGTTGGTGATGAGAAGAAATTAGAAAGCTTTAAACTCCTGACAGTTTTAATTAGCCTAGAGCCTGATTAGTTTGAGGCATATGCTGGGAGCTAAATTAAGCCCTTCAGGGGAACATATCATCTTTAACAGGACCTGTCTGACTGGTAAAAACTTTTTGTGACTCTCAACAGGAGCTCAAACCCGAATCAAAGGAAAAAAGGAAAAGAAAAAAAATCAAAGATGGAGTCTTTAATTTGTGCATTACCCTGATCCTCTGCGCCCTGGTCAGCTTCACCTCGTGAATAAACGGATGAGGATATTCTTGTGTTGATGAGTGACAGCCGTGCTTCTCCATGGTGACGAGCCAAGCCTGACAGCCAAGTTAGGCTAAAAATATATATCTATTTAAATATCTGTAGTAATTATGTATGTGTCTGTATACGTTAAAAAGTAAACAAAAGTACCGTCCCTTTAAGAGAAACAGAGAGAAAACACAAAAAAAAACAAAAACAAAAATGTTCGGGAAAGTGAGGAAGACGAGCTGTTCTAGAACGTTGACAACGTCACAGAACGTTCTATATTTTAAAAACACGTTAGTAATGTCTCTCTCGCGCGGTCCGGGTTTAAAACGTTAGCTTAAAAAACGGTACTCCGACAACAACAACAAAAACAAAAAAAAACGACGAACTAAAAACACACAGCCTCTGTCTCCTCGCTCCACATGGTAAAACATACCCACACACACACACCGAGGAAAAGACGCCCATCCTCTCCCTCTTGTAGCCTCTCCTCTCCTCACCTGTCCCGCCCCCTCATCCAGCTGACAGCCCGGCCTACCGGTCAGGCAAGTCGAGTCAGCCCCGCTCCCCGAAACTGGAGCCCGGGGGTACTGCGAGGCACCTCCCGGGGGAGCGAAGTACGGAGCTACGGAAGCCCCGTACCGCCATAGGGGGGAAGAAAAGAAAGAAAGGAAAACCAAGTAAAGTTTATGGGATGTAAAACATAATGTAAAATCACCGTTTCCAGGATATTAGGCAAAAAAAAAAGGAAAGAAAAAAATCCAACTTTATGACAATAAGTATTTTTTATTTTATTTTTTCCCTCCTTTATCCAAGCTGGTTGCCATGAAAAATAACAGACCACAAAAATGCACAAAATGTGATAAACAAACTAAGTACAAGAAGTGTGAATACATTTTATGTTTTGTAAAATGTGTAAAGTTACTGTATGTGTTTTCATTAGATAGGCCTATTGATTCAGAAAAAAATATGTACTGTATCTTTATATGAGCTCTATAAATATGAAAACATGTTGAAACCATACAAATTTTAATTGTCTAACATTTTTATTTGCTACAAACCAAAAACACACACATAACTGAATAAGATGTGAAAAAGGGGTTCAATAAAGCATTTTCATATACACATAGGTAAACCCTGAACAGCTGGCATAAAACTCCCATTCAGCCTATTTATGAGAGGTTATATTTGCATGTCCAAACACTGATGTGACCTACAGTACACAGGGAAGTGCTGCACATTTTCTACTTGGCTACAGCAACTGCAGGAAAACTGCTTTGTAATAGTACAGATGATGCAACCGGTGCAATGAATCAACATAAAATTCCTATGAACATAACATTGCAAAGAAAGTACTTGGATCTCATCCTCGTTTGTTGTTGTTGTCGTCGTGTTTTGGGATGTTGGCCAATTTTCACACCTACTATTTATCTCCAAAGTCGTACAGCCTCTCTGTCTGCTACCTGCCACTCTTGTTTAGCCTCTGCCCTACCTGTGGGCTATTGTTCTGGCTATAGGGTGTTGCTGCTGATACTAATACCCAACTCCCACACCCACAGAGAGAAAATAAAAAGGTTAGAGAGAAAAGGAGGGAAGTCAAAATCAGATTCTGTATATTTTTATTTTATTATTTTTATATATAAAGTTGTATTAAAGGACCATTCACAATTTGCCAGCCAAGTTGTGACATTGAATGTGTTAAGTTTCACCACAAAAAGTTCAGTTTCCATATCCCCCACCCTGATTTAAACAGGAAGTCCAGGGTCATTAATGCAACAAAGGTGTTATTCATGGGACACATGGCCGGTCTCTGCTTTGACGGTTTTCTTGCAATCAAATGGTATTTTGTATTTTGTTATATATCTGTTGATTTCTTTAAGGATAAAGGCAGCTCAGCTTTCTTATCAGACTCATCATGTCTGTGTGTGTTATTAAATAAAGGTTTTCCAGACTATAAACACTGAGCAGATAATTCAAGTATCATTTAATCCTTTCCATTGTCTGTGTCAGACTTGTGTGAACAAGGTTGAGATTAAAACAATTATACTTGACCCAGTTGAAAATCTTTTTTTTTATTTCATAGAACATTTTCATAGAGCAAATCAGTATAAATTAAAACAGAGCTATAAGTTAAACAGGTTAGTAGAAGTGGCTGTTAGCATGCTGAACAAAATGAAGCTACAAGCTGAGAAACAAAATGAAAAATGAAGAAAACACGTTCCTGCTGCAACAAAACCTAATAATAAAATAAAAAAAATGTAAAACTTCACAGACTTTGATTTAATATTCCGAGTTATAAAATTCTGTTAATAATCATGTTCACCTCCTCAAAACTGGACATAAAGCTGTGGGACAAACTTGTACATGAGCTTGTGCGTGTGAAGTGAGCTACAGTAGTCACCATGACAACCTGCTGGCTTTGAAAACTTTATTGTATGTAGAGAATGAACAGGAGGAATCAGAGTTAAAGACACGAGGCAGAGCAGCGAGGCAGAGTAATGTAACGAGGAAGAGGAGGAGGAGGAGGAAGATGGCCGCACACCAACCTCTGGATTCAACAAAACATCTCTCGTTCTCCAGCTCGGATGTGATTGGTCGTCTGGGTGTGTGTGTGTGTGTGTGTGTGTGTGTGTGTTTGTGGTGCAGGTGGAGAGAATGAAACAGTATATAAACCTAAAATCTGAAGCTTTGTCATAACAGTCCGTCTTCTTCACAACACCATCCCTCCGCCCATGATCTCCATCCTCTGTAGAGACACCAGACCAGAAGGTTAAGGTTAAAAAGAAAAACAGGACATTTGAGTACTGAATAAATACATGTATCATAATCTATATCAAATTGTACAAAAAATAAAATACATAATGCATAAAAATACTTTGAAAACGACTTTGCTCAGTTCAGCTACCAGATGCAAAACTAACTTTATTTATATACAGCTCATTCAGTTCACAACATCTTTGGGTTAAAGGTTGAATAAAGATTTCATTTTATCCATGTTATGGATAATTATAAAGATTCATATCGGCTAAAGTTGTCGTCTGATTTTTCAAACTCTCAAATATTTGTATTGGTCTCAAAGAGAAGAGAGAGAGAGAGACGACTCCCCTGATATCACACCTTTATCAAATACAGCTGTAATCTAAGACAGAAGAGGCAACATGTACTGAACAAACATGATTATTTTCACCAACATGGCTCAACATTTTTCTGTAGAGGAATGTCTGGATTACATTACAGTCTGTGTTCACGCTCTGAACGTGAAGGAGAAGCTGTTTGAGTGTCGGTTACATCTCTAAAAAGGAGAGTGAAACCTCTATGTCAATTTAAAAAAACACTTTTTAAAAATGAAAATCTAAAACCTAAAAACAGCTGCTTTGACATGTGTAATAATGACAGAATGAGTCTATTCTGCCCTCTGCTGGTCTGACAGTGAAGAGCAGATGTGTAACTGCCTGGATGTTGTGTGTACTGTATCTGAGGACCAAACCAAAACCTCAAAGCCTGAAAACATAGGTTTGATTAGACTGATTTTAATAACCTAAGATGAACAGGACCAGTCGACAATGCTCAGAAAATATCAACTGGTTGAAAAGACAAAAGATGCCTTTTTTGGGTTGTTTTTAAATTTTTTCTTCTGAGTTAAAAGTCAGAAATAATCTCTGTTAAAAAAAACAATTTCTGACTTTTAATTGACTTTGAACTCAGAATATATATTAAAAAAAATCTCCGTTGTTGGCCCTAACGCTCTTCTGTACTTTGCTGTTCTGTTGACTGTGTGGTTTACCTGAGGCGGTTCTATGAAAGCCAGCCAATCAGACGAGTGCGTTGGGAGCAGGCCCATGGACTGACACTTGTAGATGGCCAGCGCGGAGCCCAGGAGGTTTCCTACCAGGTAGACGAGGCCCTGCAGCCACTGCTGACTGGAGCTCTCCAGCAGCTTGAAGGCTGAGACACAAGAGAGACAGAGAGGACGGTTCGTATACAGCAACAAACCAGCCACCAACGCGTTTGGAGCACGAGGACGCGCCGCTGGATACTCACTGGCAGACATGGACATCAGAGCCTGGATGGGCCTCCAGGCCATCATACACACCATCATGATGGGGAAGATGGAGATGGTGTTGCCCGACATGTACATGATGAACAGGTTCATGGGGATCTGCTTCAGGGGGCCGAGGGCCACGTCCCAGCAGCGCTGCGTCACACACGGAGACAGAGGGACGGAGAGGTGAATACTTCTAGTTTTAGCAGTAGGTTTGTTGCTTTTATTTGTCGGTGCAAGCTATTTTTAGAACGGCGGAGCAGAGCCGCGAGCTGCTCAGAGCTACGCTACGGAGGCTCATGGGATTTCTTGGTTTCCCTCATCAAACTCATCAAATACACAATCCAACAACCACGCTATGAGATAATAACGGAGGCTCATGGGATTTCTTTGATGAGTTTGATGAGGGAAACCAAGAAATCCCATGAGCCTCCGTAGCGTAGCTCTGAGCGGCTCACAGCTCACGGCTCTGCTCCGCCGCTCTAAACTGTGTGAACCGCAGCTTTTCTCTCACCTTCTCCACCAGGTTCTTGTCCGTCTCCTGGATGCTGGTGTCAGGGACGGGTTTCTCCGAGTAGCCGATGGGGTAAACGACGTCGCCCTGACCGCCCTGTCGGTCCTGACGACTCCTGCAGCACAAAAGAGTTGAGCTCTTGGAGAACGGCTACGTCTCTTGTTTGACTAAATTAAATATACGTTTGTGTTTCTGAGCAATAAAGACAAACACTGTTTCTAGCTGTCGAGGAGTTTTACTGTTTTCCTCTGGTTTCTGTTTTACCTGGTGTTGCCCAGGCTCAGCTCCAGAGCCCACTTCATCCTCCGGGCGGCGCCGCCACCTCTTGTCGACAGAGCCCCTCCTCCTTGTCCACCTGGAGACGCCATAGCAACGGACTACAGTGCTGGACCTCAGAGACAGAAAATACCTACATACCAACAGAAATCAGACAGGTACAGTTAAGTCTTTATGCCTGGAAAAACCAAACCAAAACATCAGACGACAATCAGAAGAAAACAACTTGTATAAAGTGGCTGCTCCATTTCTGAAACCATAAAGCTTGGACCATAAACAGTGAATTACAACCAGGTCTGTTTTCCTTACTGGTCGGTCCAAATATTTCATAAGCAATGACACATGATAAAGAAAAACATCAGATTCTCACAAAAGAAATGGCAATTAAGACAGGATACACATTTTACGGAGTGGATCAACTTCAAATAGCCTATTAATTTGTCTTCAGAGATGAGCAATTTACAAATGGATTTTAACAAGAAAATACTTGTTGAAAATCTTCCCATGTGTCCTGGAAAACCTGGAAAATGATTATCCAGTCATGGAAAACACATGGAAATTGAGAAAAAGTTTCAAATGAGTTTGAGTGAGCTTGAGTTGTCCAGGGTAATTATTTATCACACTGTTAAATCAGCTACCAGAGCTGTGTTTGACTTTTTCAGACCCCACTAATGATTTATTTTCCAAAGATAAATAAGTTATATTGTGAACCCTTGTGTGGGGTATTGTGAGTATCATCCAATCCATAGCATTGAGAAAGCTTTGTGATTTTGCTCTCAAATCACACCAGATTGCTGCATTTCAATTTACAATGACGGTTCTCAAATCTGCAAACATCTCACATCTGTGTTCAAAAAAGCACACAAAAGGTAAATTAATCATTACAATAACCTGTCCCTACTCTGCTAAAGGTCTATGTGGCGTGTTTCTCTTCTATACACTCTAACAAACTAAACTCTCTAGTCTTTTTAATTTCTATGTTTCATTTGGACAGATCTGACAATGACAACCAGGCAGCTGCATCCAGACCAGGACAGACCCGGACCTTTAATAGTAGTGACGTATTTTTAGCCAGTTTCCTCTTATCTGACGCCTGTTTTTCTGTCAATAATCAATACGTTATAAACAACAGACCGTATCGATTATAGACTCAGTGTGTGCAGTAGTTCTAACAATAACCCGGGTCTAGCTGGCCCGAGTTAAGCCGGGTCAAACACAAACACGATGGGTTTTATACAGAAAATTAAACGACACCGACACATTTTTAAACGACGCTGAGCGATTCACGTTCACGTAACGTTACCGTGTAAATTACGCAGCCCATCGTCACTTAACGACACATTTACCTTATTGACGCATTCAAACAGCTGCTAACCGCCTCCTTTATCGCTGCTTTTTAGGGTAAAATGATAATTTACTCGCAGCAGCAGCAGCACAGGAACAACTCGACCTCCTCGTCGCTTGCTGATTCCGGGGCAAGGCACGCACTGATGACGCAGTTACGCTGACGTACTGTCATTGCGTCACGCGTACGCCCTCTAGTGGCGGGTCAGGGAATAAGAAAAGATCTGCACCCTGAAACATCTCGTATTTATTTTGTTCTTGTGAATGAATTTAGTTACACACAAACTCTGGAAAGACATTACCTCATTTGTTGACATTACAGTACCTTGCCTGTAGGAAGTTAAATTATATTTGCTTATTTGTGGATACATTTTAATTAAAGCCAAGAAGCAAATCTGATAGTAATGACCTGAAAACACACAGAGACAGTCAGAGACGCAAACAAACTAGGAGAGCAGGACATCTTTTATTATCTGGAACATTTTCCTTCTTGTTTGCAGCTATATTTTTTACATCAAGCAAAACCCCAGAAACAGGTCAAGGACATTTAAACATCTTGGTCCAACCTTTACAGTCAGTTTAAGGCAACACAGTCTATATCTACGTATATACTGTACAGACACTGACGTAAATGAAGCAGTGCAAATCGAATGTTAAAGTGTTCGTGTGTTAACAGGTTGTAGGCACAGTGGTTTTTATACAAGGCTGTGAGTCTAACATAAGGCACAGTGTGATTCACCTATAAGATCAATACCTGAAGGCGACTGTTTGTTCGCTCGGCACATTAGTAGAGGACGAGTTGTCGACGATTGTCACACTTTTATTGTGTCTGAAAAGATAATACGTCATTCTGAGGCTCGGTGTTTTGATCCACCTCAATGAGGCAACTACAAAAAAAAAACAAAAAAAAAAACACGTCTTAAATGCATCTGAATCTGTATTTTGCATTTCAATACAAATATACTGTAAATAAAACACATTTTGTTACCAACACAAAATATTAAATGTGCTATAACTTACTGCTACCCATCGGCCAACATGTTCCAACATATTTACACTATCAGCCAATAACAACACAACTCCAGTCCGAGCCTGATTCTGATCCAGTTTCACGTGTTACGACTCTATTTCCTGTCCAGAAAATCAGAAATATTCATCTATTTTCTCTGTTTTTTTGCAGAAAGCAGCAAAAATTTACCATATGTTCAATTTTCTTTTATTATTGTTATTAAGATTATTATTAATATATTTCTCAATTGTATGATTTTCTTTTGGCATGACACTATATTTCATTGTTAACCTGAGGTGGAGGCATCTAATGAGCCTCTTCCAGCACTGAAAATCATCAAATTGTACCTTTTAACTGTGCAAAATAAATCAAATGAAAGTATATCTATACAAGTAAAATAGAAACAAATCATTGTGTTATGTTGCTGAATTGTACCTGTTATTTCCAGCCATCTGAATTTGGATTTGGAATCAGAGTTGGATTTATTTATTTATTTCAAAGTAAACTGGACGGACGCTCGGCTTTGTGACTTAAACGGCGCAAACTGGAGCTGTGATCACACACAAGATATATTTTTTCCCACTAAGTGCAAACAGGGCTGAAAGAATTTGAATACATTCAGTGTCCACTGGCTTTATGAGTATTTCCTGTTCTCCCGAACAAAGGAAAAAACAACAATTCAGACTTTTTGTTAAACTCAGGAAAGAAAAGTGAATATTTCATGTGTGCAACGTTTCTGTTTCATCTGACAGTTGTGTAAGACTACGACCCTGAGGACGGCGCGCGTGTGTGTGTCTGTGTGTGTGTGTCCACGTGGTCACTTGTACAGGCTGAGCTCGGGGCTGTGGTAGAGACACATGTAGGCGTCGCAGAGCAGCCGGCGCGTGGCCTCCTGCAGCGAGCCGGCGTCCACTCGGCTCAGCTCCTCCTCCGACAGGCTGAGGTAGCGCCCGACCTCCGGACACGGCTTCACCCGGGGGACGTTGAAGCCGTTCTCGCCGCCTGGGGGACAACGCGATCATAGTTTTGTAATACACAAAGATAAAAAGTAAAAAGTAAAAGAAAGAAAAAAAGGCACGGTGTCCGTCTCACCTTCCCGGTCGGCCATGCTGTCGAAGAACAGCCAGTCGGTGGCGAGCGGCCCGTTCCTGACGAAGCTCACGTAGTGGCTGGTCTCGATGCACGTGACGGCGAAGAGCGACATGCGCTGGCGGGTGCAGTGCAGCGGGCCGGTCCAGGGGCCGTCGGGGACTCGGACCTTCACCGGGCCATGGGACGACCTCTTCCTGTGACTGTGGACCTGGAGGTCGACGCGCGAGGCAGAGAGAGAAACTCTTCAAGTTATCATCACTAAATGTGAATTAAAAATAGTAAAATTAAACATTGTGCAGGAGAGGTAGAAGCCAACAACAACAACAACAACAACAACAACAACAACGGTCAAAGTAAGAAGATAATACAGAAATTCATAACATAAAAAATAGAAAAGAAAGAAAGACAAATTAATATAGTAAAATCAAAGAGGTGACGTAGCGCGTGTACCTGTGTGTTGCAGGTGGTGCAGTACTGTTTGAGACGACCGGGCGTGATGTCTGGATCGTCGTAACACTGCAGACACTCCCACTCGGCCACGGCCTGGCAGATGCTGCACTGCCTCAGAGCTGCACACACACAGAACGGATCAATACTTCAACCCTAAATCCATCAACTGACGATAGAAATGACCCTCCTGTGTTTCCTTACTGTCGTCCAGCAGGTCCGTGATGTCCAGGCTGAGCGAGGGCAAGATGGCGTCAAACATCTTGAAGTCCTTCCCGAAGCGGGGCATGAGCAGCAGGAGGCAGGACGGAGCCTGAGGCGGCGAGACGATCAATACCCGATCAATACCCGATCAATACCCAATCTGATCAGCTGATGATTGGTTGTTTTTTTCATGTGTTTGTTTGTGTGTTTGTTTACCTCAACGAACTTGAGGCCGGCGTGGAGGAAGGACGACTCCAGCAGCGTCTGGACGCTGGCCACTCGCATCCGATTGGACGGCGGGGAGGAGAGCGGGATGGGGGACGGGACGGGCGACAGGGGCGAGGGCGGGGTGGGGGAGGGGGAGGGAGAAGGGGAGGGGGGGAGGGTCGGAGGGAAGAGCTGGTAGAGGTGGCACTGCTGAGGCTGCTGGGTCATCGACCTGCAGAAGAAGAAGAAGAAGAAGAAGAAGAAGAAGAAGAAGAAGAAGAAGAAGAAGAAGAAGAAGAAGAAGAGATGTGAGAGGAGAAGAAGAGGAAGTGATGATGTCATAATTATTTTATTCCTTCTACAGTAAGACTTTAATTAATGGTTTAACTTCAGGTGTTTATTTATTGACTGTTATTTGTCTATAGTTTTTACTGTTTTTTTTACTGAACTTTATTAACTCTGTGTCGTCCATGTTTTAATCTGTGACCGCCGACATGTTGATGTTGAAATCTGTGTTTGTCCTCTTCTGTTTTGTCCATGTGACTGTGAACCAGGATAAATAAAGTTGTCTGAACTGAACTTGAGAGTGTTTTTATAGTTCATTCATGATCATCTAAACTAAAGCTGCATGTTTATGTTTTTGTTTTGTTTCATTGGTCGTTTTTGAGATTCGAGGAGGTAAAAACAACAAGTTGACTCATCTTCTTCTGTTAATCCTCTTGATTTTTTTCATTTTAAACCAGATCTAATCATAACTAATTATTAGAAAACGAATCAAATTTTATTATTTCCCTCTGCTGTCAGATTTTAAGTGAACAAACCGGTCTTTATTTATTCATTATTATATTTCTGGAGTTTTGTACTAAACTTTATGTCCTGGGTCGTCCATGTTTTAATCTGTGACCACTCACATGTTGATGTCTGAATGTTGAACCTGAATAAATAAAGAGCTGAACTTCTTATCCATCCAGAGTATTTTTTATGTCGACAGGGGAACAAAAGTTCATTCTTGATTAATTAAAAAAAAGCAGCAGGTTGTTTTTGTTTCATTAATAGTTGTTGAGACTTGAGGAGTTAAAAAAATTAAGGTTGACTTTCCTGTTCTGTTAATCCTCCTTGAACCCCTCCAGTGACGGATCTGATTTCTGATTCTCACACCTGATCATTCACTTGTTAATAAACATCTAATATAGAGTTTTTATTCTGCGGGAAAACGTTAAGATCATAAAAACAACCAGACAAACGTTTGCAGGACTGGACCTCCCTGCATGGAGGACAGTGTGTGTGTGTGTGTGTTATGTCACCACTCGTAAACAAACACAAGACTAAACAACGAAGAAAAAAAAATGTGTGTGACATAACCTGATCTTGAGGAGCGGCTCGACTCGGAGGAGCTGGAAAAGCTTGTTGAGGAACTCCTCGGGATCTGACGGACAGAACGAGAGCAGCCCGTCAGCATTCCTCAGCTTCAACACACACACACACAGAGGAATCTTAACACTTTCAAACACACACACACACACACACACACACACCTTTCTCCTGGTTGGTGAAGCCGGTGTCGCTGTTGGCGGCCTCCAGCTGTCGTCTCAGAGCCATGGTCTTACTGGCGCACACGTAGCCAAACCTGAGGAGCAGAAACAGTTCAACGAGGCCGTTGACAAAAAAAACAACAACAAAGTCAAAGTCAAACGAGAAGAAAAGAAGGATCGATCAATTAAAGAATAATCAATAATCAGCCAGGTGGGTGTGAATGACCTTCTGAGCGGGTTGACGATCTCGCAGCGCAGCAGGTCCTGAGCCAGGCCGGGCTCCGAGTCCGGGTCGGACGGCCAGAACAGAACCCAGTCTGCTGAGCTGCAGCAGGAGAACAGGCTGCAGGAGGGGGGGGCGAGGAGGGGGGGGGAGACAGGTTATACAACACAGAGCCAATGACTATGTTTACATGCAATCAATAACCCTTTGATAACCAGAATATTAGCAACAACCCCGTTGTGCACAGGCATGTAGACGCCAATATGCTCATCATTTTCCAGGACATTTTCAGCAGCTACAGTCTGACAGACATGTTCATTTCGACAGTTGTATCTTATTATATTATTTATATAAAGTTATGCAATAATCTCTTACAGAACATGCTTAGAAATTCCTACGAATTCATCATGGAACAACACAAACATGGAGTCCAATACTGGAAACACTCATCAACTCAAAGTCTCTAGTTTTCTCACTAGGCACTTTTTAAAGAAAATGAATCCTTAGTGAGCTCTGGTAGCTGATGTGATAAATAATTTTCCAGGACAACTGAAGCTTTTCTGGGACGTTTGACTTTTTTTTCTCCTCATTTTCCATGTGTCTTCCATGACTGGAAAATTGGTCAACCATTTTCCAAGTTTTCCAGGACAAGTGGGAACCCTGTCACTCCTTTCTAACCCAAATATTTGGTCATGAATGGCTATGGGTATGTCCCCATCGAAAGGAGCATTTATTTGTGTTCTGCGCATGTTGTATTTGCAAGCAATACAAGTATTCTGAGTACAGGAAGTACTCGTTGTAAACATGGGGCAACACAAGTTTACTCAACCTGTTGCTGATTGTTTGAGATTATTGTAAACTTCCTGTAAATCATTTCATCATCTTAATCTTTACTTTCTTTCTGCCTTTGAGTCCTGATCCGGTCTAATTTCTGCTGCCAACATGTACTTTAATTATTATTATTAGTGTTAGATCGTATCAGCACTCATTGTGCCCTGCGCTCCCTCCCTCTATTCCTCTCTCTCTTCCTCTCCGACCCGACCGGTTGAGGCAGATGGATGGTTTTCCTGCCACTGTTGCCATGTGCTTCCTCTCGGTAGGAAATGTTTGGTCTGTTTAAAACACAGAGCAGCTGTGGACCTTCTGCTTATTAAAGCGCTGATGTTATATTATATTACTGGCTGTTGTTGCCGTATAAATAAGAAGAAAACATAAATGTCTCCCGGCAGCGAGGAGGAGGTAACAGACCAGACGTTACCTGAAGAGCGTGGCGTCCAGGTAGCAGGAGTTGAGGTGACCCTGGATGCCTCTCTTCCAGCCCTGGTACAGCTCTCGGGCCTCGTCTCCGTCCACGGGAGGAGTGTGGTCCACCACGCGCTCGCTGCCCCACTCTGCAAAGGCTGGAGAGGACGGGACGGGAAAAAAAAACGTTAAAAGGCTGACTCCATAATCCTGGATTTCCTGGTTTTAGTTCATAGTTTATGTTCATTAACATCGTCTGCCTGTTCTTAATGATACCCATATAGGTAACCCTTTAATTTACAGGCCGTTAATTACGCCATAATGTCCAGAAATAGCCTAGAAATAACGGCCAATTTCATAGCAATGTCATGTTTTTCATAAAGGCAAAATATTACAGATGCTTTTTGGGAAAGGCCAGAATTTTTCTCCACCAAGTCTTTGAAATTGAATTGTTATTTCTAGGCTATTTCTAGACATTATGACTTAATTAATTGTTATTTCTAGGCTATTTCTAGCTATTTCTAGACATTATGACTCAATTAATTGTTATTTCTAGGCTATTTCTAGACATTGTGACTCAATTAATTGTTATTTCTAGGCTATTTCTAGACATTATGACTCAATTAATTGTTATTTCTAGGCTATTTCTAGACATTATGACGCAATTAATTGTTATTTCTAGGCTATTTCTAGACATCATGACGCAATTAATTGTTATTTCTAGGCTATTTCTAGACATCATGACGCAATTAATTGTTATTTCTTGCCTATTTATTGACATTATTACGAAATTAACAGCCTGTTATTCTTTAAATAATAGCATTCTTAAAAGCATATGTACTATTTTGTTGTTTAATATAGTTTGGTAGTGACTTGCTCTGCGTTCTTAGCTGATGTAGTTTTACATAGGGTGAAGTAAAACAACCGTCAGCTGCGTGTCTTGTTAAATAATTGTGTGATTTATTACTAAAAGACAGAAAATATATGAACTCTTTATAAATAAACCAAACTTCATCTCTTCTCAACCTTCTGTACCTATGGAGTTGCATCGCTCCACTTGATTGACAGGCGTCTCCGGCGCCGGGAACCTGGAGTCCCGCCTGCAGTTGCGAAGCTTCACGAACAGCCCCTTGTTGGGCGGACAGCGGAAGTGACGCTCTCCGAGGTAACTGCCGTCTGTTCCCGCAGACAGCTCCTGATCCTGACACACACACACACACAAACACACACGCACAATTTGTGTGTTTTATAAGTCGGACAAACTGGTCCCAATAAAAGAAGGAACATTTAAAAAAAAAAAATTCTCCTCCGTCCTCACCAGTTCGATTCCCGCCACCAGTTCCGGAATGCCGGCGATGTGTCCGATCCAGCAGACGACTCCGTACAGCGGGGGGTCGTTGACCTCCACCATGGAGCCCACCTCCAGCTCGCCGCCCTCCGGCCCCGCCGCCTCCCCTCCGTTCTCCCCCGCCGCTCGGAGCGGATCCGGAGACATCAGCGGGGAGAGGGGACCGCCGTGGCCGCCGTTGGTGTGGTGATGCTGCTGCTGCTGCTGCTGTTGCGTCTCCGTGGGAACGGGCGACGTCGGACTCAGAGGTTTCGGAGGCGGGAGGGGAGGAGTGGGGAGCGGCTTCTGGAGAGGCTTGGGCGGCGGCAGCGGAGGGGGTTTGAGCTGCGGCGGCCTGGCGGGGGGCATCAGGGCCACTTTGGGACCAGAGGGCGGCGCTGCTGGCGATGTGGGGCCTGGTTGCTTAGAGACGGGCGGCGCCGACGGCTTCAGGATGGATTTGGGCGACTGGTGAAGAGGATTGTGACGATGGGACTTCGGCTCTGACGACACAGACGTAAAATATTGGAAAAGTCAGTTTCCTGCTTTGTTTACAAAGGCAACACAACTTTATTTATAAAACGCATTTCATACCAAGAGGCAACTCAACGAGCTTTGCAATAAAAAAAAAACACAAAAACATACAATTCAAAAATTTTTAATAAAATCCAATAGTGAAAATTGGAGAACAAAAAATAAAAAACAAGAAAAAATAATAAAATAAAGTACAGACAAAAGAGATGGAGGAAAAATACATCTATAATAACATAAAAACGACTGAAATAGAGCAAAAAATGCGAGTTTGCAGCATAAAATATTGACTTGTATTAAGACAATTAGCGCAAATCCAGGATTAAGTTTCCTTCATCAAATTCCTTCATCCATCAAAATCATGACGATCAAAATCAATGGATATAAAGTTCGTCAGGTACCTGCAGAAACCTTGGTGATGGGCAGCAGGAGTCCGTACAAGGCTGAGGGGATGTGGCAGAGCTTCTCGTCGTGGTAAACACCGTTCCAGTTTCCAACAGGAGCGTCCTGTCCAGTCACAACACAACACATCACGATCATTAACACAACAGGTGTAAACGATGCCAAACCGAGCTGACACATAAAACATGAAGATTAGGGATGCACAATATATCGGCATCAATATCGGTATCGGCCAATGTTTCGGGAGAAGGAGAAGGAGGGGGAGGGGGATTTGGCCATGTGTAACCTGTAACCTTGTTATTTGGAAGTAAAATACATTCTGAAAATAAAGGAAGACATTCAAAAATTCAGTTTGCATGATTTTCAGTCTGTACAAAATTTTATCATCTCAGAAACTTTTAAAAAAAACAACACATATCGATATCTGTAAATATCGATTATCGGCCATAACAGAAAAATTCATATCGGATATCGGTATCGGCCAAAATTTTCATATCGGTGCATCCCTAATGAAGATGTAGGACATTAATTAAATGTGAATTTGGCCAAAGGAAGGAAAAAAAAATTAAAGAAGTTTCCTTTCTTCTTCTTTTCTCTCTAAATGTATGTGATATTACTGTTACTATTTTCTACTTATTAGTATTTTATCTCATTAGACATAGTGTTCTTGTACGATTCTTAAGTGTAAAGATTATGTGCAGCTGTAAAAGGGAAAAAAATGTAAATGAAAGGAAATGTACATGTCATGTTGTTTTTGGGGAAAAATACATAAAAATTAAGTTAAAAAAATAAATAAATAAGGAAATACATTGTGACAGCCTCAAAAAACAGCTTTTTATTATGATTATTGTATCTACCATGTCTTGCTTCTAGCCAGTGCTTATTTTATTTCATTTCATGAGGCTGAACTTCTGCAAAAACCCAAGAATAACTTTTTTAAGGAAGTTTTTCTGCTCCATGATCTTTCCCTCAGAGCTCTGCTGCCTCAACTCGACCTTTATGAAACGAGAACCTGCGCTTATTATTATATTATTATTATCATTATTCCCGTTCCCGCCGTCGTACTGACCAGCAGAACGCCGACGTACATCCCCGACGAGGGCCGGCCCGGCAGCAGGCCGCAGAACCGAACCTCGCCGCTGTAGACGGTGTCGTCCATGGGGAAACACACCCGCTGGCCCACGTGGAGCGGCGGTGGCGACGCCGGGCCTCGAACATGGATCTGGTTCTGCGCGGCGGTGACGGGCGCGGCGGACTCGGCGGTCCGAGAGAGGATCCCGTATCCCTGCAGCTGCTGCTGCTGCTGCGGCGGGCTGCTGGGACGGAGCTGGGGGAAACTGATGTGACGACTGAGCTGCTGGTGGTGATGATGATGTTGTTGTTGTTGTTGAGCGTTTGGGCGGATGTTGTTGCCGGGGTGACCGTTGCTGGAGTGGACGTTGCTGATGCGGTGGTGGTGGTGTTGTTCTCGCTCATGGACTCGCTCGTGGGCGTCGGAGCCGTTTCTGGACCACTGTCGGACCCGGATGTCGCTGACGGGGACGAAGAGGGCGCAGGCGTCCGGGCAGCTGAAGAGACGCTGGCTTTTATAGCTGCCGTTGCTGTTTCCTCGACCAGCGGCCGAACCCTGCAGCAGCAGCGGAGACGGAGAGAGGAAGGGGTTAAACGACAAGAGTTACAGGTGTTTCTTTTCAGCGCAATGTTATTGTGTATTTCTTTTTATTTTTCTTTGCAAACATGGAAACAGCTGGACATAAAAAAGAGTGAACAATGTTCATATTACAATTAATCAAATTACAATTCCCACGGCGGAAAGAAAATATGAACCGTGTAGAACCGAGAACCATCAATCAAACTAAATCTGGTGCTTTTGCTTAATAATGGGAAACTGTGCAGGATTTTTTTTAGCTAAACTCTTTTACATTTTCACATTAATAAAACAGCTTGGGTGTCATTTTGATTTGAGTAGCTGTCAACACGCATTTTAAGTTGTCATGCTGAACATGCTGTTAGCTTTTGACACAGAACAACATAGCATAGAATTCATTTGTTCATATTTTTGGTCTAAAACTTGAGCTAAAATGAGAGTAAAGGCTTATTATTGTGAGTAAATGCAGTTGGAGGAGACCAAAATTGGAGCTAAAAGGATTAAACACTGAGCTAAAACGAGAGTAAAAAAAGTATTCACTCTCTATTTAACTCTGTTTTTGGTCTCCACCTGCTATTGAAGGGACAAAAGCTGCGAAATTTCCCACTTTATGCACCAGATTATCACTGACAGTAAAGGTGGAGGTGGGGAAACCAGAACAGTCGGCTGAACGTGACACGTTCAAGAAAACCTTCTCTCTGTTTTTTTTATTCATTTATTTATTTATTTATTTTAACATAAATCGTTACAGACCTTGAGTTGCACCCCAAAAAACACGGAGCTGCTCCCTCTGGTCACCGGCCCGACGTATTTGAGCTCTGCCTCTGCCAGCTCGCCGTGTTGGCCCATACTGACCCACAGCGGGGTGTCGAGGGGCAGCGCCGCCAAATGCTGCAGCTTCCTGGGGTTGGCTGAAAAAACACCGAACAATAAAACAATGAAATCCATCACTGCAGAGAGAGGAAACAAAGACCGGGATTTACATTTGATTAAAACTCTCTGGGAACTTCTTTTTTTTGTGTGGGCATAAATAGGCTTTTAATAAAAACTGATTTGGTGGTATGCTTCACTGTTCTTTAAATAGGGTGTTAGATCTGAGCATTAAAAAGCAGTGAGAGCAAAAATTTTCCATCCAGCTTTACTTCTCATTTTCCACTATAAAGTCCTATATTTGAACTCTGAACCTTCCACTATCATAAAGTTCACATGTTCCCTATTTTTAAAGAGAAAATGTGAAACAACTTTTAGCTGGAAAGTAAGATTCTGCTTTGTTTTTAGTTTTAAGTGAGTAAAAATATTATTAGACCATCTCTGGAATGACTACCGTTCAGCCAGTCTCATAATATTATTCCTTATCCTAACACAGAAGTATTTATTAAAGCTGGTGGAAGCAAACACTTCCCACACTTTGTGCTCATATGAGTAACGCCACTTCTACAAATATTAGTGTATTACCATGAAGCTTCAGGCGAGCGTCCAGATCAGATACAGGCTCCAACAGGCCGCTGAGTTCACTCGGGACTTCTAACAGACACTTCCTTTCTAGCTTGACCATGGCACCATTGTCTAACACCTGCGGGAAAACAAGAGAAAGGCAAAAAAAATAAAAATAAGTAGGACAGAAAGAAACCTGAGAACACTGGTTAAAAAAATGAATTTTAAATGTGTGTGTGTGGAGGCAGCTCTCTGGATGGGGGAGCTGCAGGAATGGACCACCCAGGTTGTATACAAATGTAATTAAAGGTTAAGTCCAAACGAGAGCAGGATTTAAATGTTGGGGTTTGTTTTACAGCATCGCCAACACATTATCAAACTATTATCTGCTCATTCTGACTCAGCCGATGATGACGAGTATTTCATAAAACCCACTGGTAACTGGGTTGAATGATGATGATGATGATGATACAAAGTCACTTATTGTGTTTAGATGGTGGGGTTAAATTTTTACTATTGCACATTTCTTTCTTTTGTAGTTGTAAATTAATCTCAGATATCAGATACTTCTCTCGCCAAAAGATACAATGGCTTAAAACTGTCTCATTGTGCTATGGACCTCTCTTTGGGATGTGTCTTTAATAAAGTCTATCTGGATCTCAGTGGCCCCCAACTTAAAATGTTAGGAGTGCAGACAGAAAATTTAGGGGCAACGCTGTAAATCAACTTGCAAAGCAAATATTCACATTTCCTTTTCATTCATTGTCCAGACACACACATTGGCCTGCCACCTGTAATACAGATCCTTCGAGTCGCTCCTTCACCAGTGTTAAAAACAAACAAACAATAAAACAAAAACAACAAATTCAGCTGGTTGCACATGTGCAAATAGATGAAAACTTTACAGGACAGTTTTCACAGTTTGGTGGTGGAAAAGTGATAACATCGTGATGATGTAAATGTTGAAAATATAAATTCGTGTCAGCACCTTGACCCAAAGGCAGTCGGATCTGCTCTTGGGTGAATCCTGCTCCAGGCAGATGAACCCCCGATGCAGCCGAATGGTTCCTTCCAGGTGGTCCTGCACCTTGACGTCGGTCGAGATCAAGAACATTTTCGGGGGGCGGCGCGTCCGACTCTGCTCGTGTGCTCCTGACATCTTCTGGTGTCTTAATGATTGACTGGTTCACGTACGTCAACGGCGTTAAATCACCATTTTTTTTCTGCGAATGAAATTAAAATGTTACGGACGTACATACAAAGTTACGTCAGGAGGACTGACGCGTGTCCGTTCCGGTCCGTTCACCTCAAGTGATGGTAGCGACAGGTAAGTAACGTTCGAATTCTAAACTTTCTTCTTCCTCAACTGAAATTCGACATTCGAAAACCCGTTACAAAAGTTGTCGCTACATTTCCGCCACTGAGTTAAAAAAAGACACGCAATTAACGTTAAGAATCACCGTGGGCGTTTTAAAAAAAAAAACTTACCAACTTCATCGACCGTCAGTATTTCCCGTCACATTTAAAGGAGCTCCGCTTCACCAACAACAAATCGCACCGTGAAACAGGAAGCAGTTTGAGTGACACCACCGGGAGCCAATAGGAGGAGAGAAAAGTTCAGCGGGGGAGTTGTCGTAGCCAATCAGAGCGCTTGTGGGCGTAAACCGGGACTCAGGGAAATTCCACAGTTCTTCACAGGCCCCATACGCACGTAGGAAGTTGTTACACACACACAAACACACAAATTAGCGGTTCTATTTTTTTATTTATAAATAAAATACAAAAAATATAGAGAACAATTCTTCACATTCTCACATCACATCATCCCTCATAGAAACACAAGGGGGAATATTCTGTATGCACAAACCAATATAATATTACAGAACTATACCCCCCTTAACAAATACAATTTAAAAAGTGCAAAAAGTCACATGTGCATTATCAGACATTTCATGGCTCAACATATCATTCTTCCTGTATTGGTGTAAATGTATTTCAGAATCTTTATAATGTCAGGTTTGGGCAGTGTTAGATCAATAAAGTTGCAGAACATCTCCAGCTTCAGTCATGATCGGTCAGACAAACTGGTTCGAAACCAGTCTTGGCTTTAGAAAAAAACCAACATCTCTTTAGACTTCATGTTTGTTGGGTTTGCAAACTTTAAACCAAGGGAGTCCCCCTCTACAGGCTGATGCATTTGAATATTTTAAATAGATCTGAGAGGGTGCAACCGTGCAAACTTACCAGAAGTGCCATGAATTATCATGGGACCTCTCTGCTTTATCTCGCCTTAGACACAGACATGATATTTTTCTCCCAGTGAATATTTTGTACCTACATACCCTGTAAAACCTACCCACTCTGTTGGTAGTTAAAGTATATTGTCAATAACAAACAGCACAGCTATTCTTCTTGTGATTCAGCCAGGTTAACTGTACCAAACATTATCAATAATGTTGCATGTTTTCAGAATAAAACAGTTTAAAGTGTGCAACTGGGACTCAACCCACATACAGTACAGATACAGTTAAGAGTCAGCAACGTGGTCAACTCCATAAGTTGCCAGTTGCGGTCTCATGTCTTCATTTAATCGGTCAGGATTTTATTTAGTGTCTCATCCTCAAGACGAAGGGCCAGATGCGAATGATGGACAGACCGTGACGACCCGTGTTCCTTCCTTCATCTCTGTTTTTTTTTCCAGCGATGAGTCAGTGCAAACGCTGGTGTGAAGTATTTTCACAGTCAAGTCATCGTGTTCAGCTCTGCGGCTCCGGTCCGCCATCATCACTGTCACATCTGTGAGGCCTCTGCAGCTCGTGTTTGAGTAATAAAGTTGAAGTTTGAGTCAGTATCAGATCAGAACTGAGAGGATGACTGTTCGGTGTTAATAAAATAAGTGGTGAGCTCCCCTTTGCCCTTGACTTGGACGACTCCTCTGCGGGTGACGCTGTAGCCTAAACTCTGGACCACGTCGGCTGTCTCCTCCGTCACCTGGGAAAAAGAAACAGACGTTTTTATCCATGAATCCACCTGATAATTACTGGAAAATAATCATATCAGCCTTAACGTTGCATATTGTGGCTTTCATTTCTAGTTAGTGTGATATTTTCATTTTTAGCTTCTGCCTTCATAGTGACACAGACAAGAAAAACAGTGTGAAATTGGTTTTTCCCCAGTTTTCTAATAAACAAAACATTCAGAGGCTGGCATTTCCTACAGAAAGAGGATGTGGTATGTGTTTGAGTATCTCTGTCTCTGTCTCTTTTTCTCAGACCTGGATCTTGTCCAGCACTCCTGTGCTGTCCATCCTGCTGGCCACGTTCACAGAGTTCCCCCAGATATCATACTGCGGTTTATGAGCTCCAATCACTCCAGCGATCACTGGGCCGTGGTTTATTCCTGTGCGTAAACAACAGAGAGAGGGGTCGGTCGGAGGGGAGGCTTCTTTGTTTTCTTTGGTGGTTTTATCGTGGATTTTGTCTTTAAAAATACGTCTGTGCAATGAAAATTAAAACAGGAAACGACGCACAGGCAACAACAAAACATTAAAGATGAAATTGGGATCTTTTTCGACAAAGCAGGTGCAGACAAACTCACCGATCCGTAGCTTGAAGCTGTTAAAAGAGTGGGTGTTGATGCACTCCAGTTTGTTCATTAGAGCCATTGCAAACTCCACCATGGCACGAATGTGACTGTAGGACATCTCGCAGTTCTGCAGGGGGAGCCAGAGATCAAGTTGTTCATTCCCATCAGTACTAACAGGATTGCTACTGCACACATTTTCCTTTTGAAACAAGATATACGTCTCTTTGGTACAACTTGCTTATGCTACGTGTGCTCACCTTTCTGTCATCTCCTGGAGGCGAGTGCGTCAGACCTGCGGCGGCCATGTAGGTGCTGCCGATGGTTTTAATTTTCTCCACTGACGAGAACTTAGGCTTGGACAGAAGCTGTGTGACAGAAATATGAGGAAGAGATGTGAGTGAATGTA
This sequence comes from Decapterus maruadsi, assembly GCA_030347415.2. Lineage (NCBI taxonomy): Eukaryota > Metazoa > Chordata > Actinopteri > Carangiformes > Carangidae > Decapterus > Decapterus maruadsi. The sequence goes on from CM064898.1 coordinate 8,292,299, forward strand.
AAAAAAAAAAAAAGTGAGAGAAAAATGTTCAGGCCCGAGGACAGTGACAGAGACAGGGTTGAACAGATTGCATATTTGTTCCTCATACCTCATCAAAGTCTGATATGATCTCGTTGAGGAAGCGCAAACACTCCAGACCGTCCCTGTTGGCGCTGCTCTCGCTGTAAAACTCTTTGAACTGAGGCACCGAGGCGAACATCACACACACGCAGTCGTACGATTGGCTGTACAGGTCCTGGAGAGGAGGGTTTTTTTAAAGGTTAAAAAAACAGAAGGTAATTTGTAAAAGTTGAAATAGCAAACGGAGAGGCAGAAGCAGAAGCCTGTCTCTTCACACGACACGGCCTTGATGCCCAGTTCTGATTTGTTGTCGCCTATATCTGATTGTTTCGTCTGTTTACATGTTCTATTGAAGTGACCCATATCTGAATCTGCATTTACACCTGCTTTGCTTGCGTAAAACGACCCGCATGCGTAGATGCAGGGGGCCCGAATCTGATCTGACATTAATAGCAACACTATTAAATTATATTTATAGGAGCCCTTGCAGTGTGCGAGCTCTGCACCTGCACACAGTGTTGTCTATGGATGTGCGTGCGTTTCTGCTACTTTGATTGAAGTGACCCATATCTGATTATCTGCATTTACAGTGTTGTCTATGGATGTTCATTTTCTATGGGACGTGCAAACCGTTTCTGCTAAAAGTTTGATTGAAATGAATCCGTGACCCATCACTGTCCATCTGATTATCTGCCACTGTCTGTTTACACCTGCTTTGTGTTCCCGCCTACCAAAAACCGTTGGACCGCATGCGCGTCCGATGCGCCTTGGCTACCAATGATTTAGTTCCACTTAAAACAGGGGACTTGAATCCAATCTGACAATATCCGATATCATGCGTTTTTTCCGCCTATCTCCTTTGGTCTGGACTTCTGGACTTTTCAGTTCGATCCGAACCTAAATTCCAGGTATTTAAAGGTGCCACGGACCACGTTCCGCACCAAAGGACAAAAATTTGGTCCAACCAAAAGAGGTGGTCTCGGTCTGGACCAAAAAAACTAACGTTCGTACCTTTTGCAGCGTGAAAACAACTTTTTGTATGGTTCGGTTTCAGTAACAGTACATTTTTTTTCTTTCTTTTTTCTGCTCTGCTCAAACAAAACTAGCGTAGCAGTGTAAACAAAACAAAATCAAAGATGTTCTATATGACAAAATGAGCCGCAAGAGTCCTTGAGGAGATGAGGAGAACAAGAACAAATGTATACAATGTAACAGAACACGGACTTTGTTTTGGACTTTGAGGTGTATAGATGCCCTTACAGCTCTGATATGTGCACGCTTGAGGGGAAAAACTTTGGAATTGGGCCGCTTGAAAACCGACAGCACAACCGTTTCCTGGGATCGTTGTAACGTACCTGGTTTCGAATTGTTTTGCCGATGAAGAAGCAGGCGACGTGCAGCGGCAGGACGTTCTGCAGGAGGAGCTTGTTGACGTTCTCCATGGTCTCCATCTCCTCCCTCTCACATTTGAAACACCGCTCCAACAGGAAGTCGACGCGGCAGCCGAGCTCGTCCTGATGGAGAGAGAGAGAAAGACAAGAGAAAGAATATTTATCAAAACATCCAAGAGCAACCATTTTTAATTTATATGGAAAATCTTCCAGTGCACCAGGTTGAGTAATTCCCTGTATTGGACCTTGACTTGGTATGATCCATGAACAGAGACTGAATATTGCTTAATGCATTTTATTTATTCTTTTTTTTAAATATTCATTTAATTTTTCCCCAACTTTCTATTAATTTCATTTTGACTTTGCCACCTTGTGAATATTGACTTTTAATTTTGTCTTATCTGTAACATTGATCCTGAAACCCCCCCAAAATAAAACATTAAAGGGATAGTTCAACATTTTGGCAAATTGGCCTATAAAATGGCTCAGTTTCGTATTGTTCTGTTATTATCTCATAGCGTGGTGAATGTGCAGGTCACAACTTGTCCACTTGTCACAACTTGTTGAGTTTTGGGATTTTGTATTTGATGAGTCTGATGAGGGAAACCAAGAAATCCCATTAGCCTCCATAGCATAGCCCTGAGCAGCTCACGGCTCTGCTCCGCCGTTCTAAAAATAGCTTGCACCGACAATTAAAGATAACGAACCTGCTTCTATGACTATAGAGATTATGGCAATGGGCCAATTTGCCAAAATGTTGAACTATCCCTTTAAAAAAAAAACATCCAAGAACAAGTGATTTCGTAAATTCAGAAGAACTAACAGATGTACATGAAGAGATACAGTACACACCTGTCTGGCCAGTATGAGGCACACGATGTAGAAGATGACCAGCCAAACGCCGGACATGATCTGAGGGTCCTTCAGCACGCCCGGCCTGCAGCCAAACACACAAACATTCACAGCCTTAGAGCACAAACTCCCACATTATCAAATTGCCATCACTCTTTTTCTTCTTCCATTACATAATTCCTGTGATAAGCTCGTCTCCTATCTCACAGTCACCCCTCCTCCTCCTCCCCCTCAGGCCTCTGTCTACAGAAAAAACCTCCTGAATAAATGATGGTGACCTGAAACTCCAGACAAGGACTCGCAATCTGGCGCGTTAGAGCGGCGGACAAAAAAAGGCGGGAAATGTGACACCTCGGCTGAGTGTGTGATGACTGCGGAGAGCGGTGAATGAATGTGGATGAATGGAAAGTGAACTTTAAGGGGATTACTGAGAACAGCATCAACACACGTATTTATTCATACCTGCACATGTTCATGAGCACAGTCACTGTTTTAATTCAGTGAATATGCAGTAAAATGATTAAAGATAAATTAACTTAAATTCTGTGCTTTTTAATTTTTTTAAACATTTTTTTATAGTGTATTTGGTTTATTCCCCTCCAGATATTTTGTTAATGGCACAGAAAATAATCATTTCAAAGATGCATTGAGATTCTTAATGGGACAAATGAATTAATTCAAGTTTGATGATGTTGTTCACATACAGAGCCAGTGAATTATTTTATTTTATTTTATTCACAATGCCAAGATTTGTGTTTTGTTTTTGGGAAATTAACAAGTGCACCACAGACTTTTCCTTTTCTTTGTGTGTTCAGACACCAAGGAAGCTGCTGTATTATTGTGGAAATACATTTAAATGATATTTTTTCTATTTAATGTTATGTAAATAAAAGTTATATTAATTAATGAAAAAGCCACATGTGGCAACATAGAAAACTGAGGATGTGATGCATTGAAATACATCATATAATCGAATTGGACCAAATCATAAAGTGGTGAATCGTGAATGATTGGTTATCACTAAAGTAAAACAAATTCATGTATAAACAAAGCATCACTGTAGATTTCATTGAACAAATGGGTGAAATGTTCCTTTAGAGCACCCTCTTCTACTTTCTGACGTAGCTGACCAATGCCCAACACATAAAAAAAAGGTCTATTTATCAATTGCATTTTGGATACACATTTTTATTTAATTTTTTGAAAAAACAAAACGATTTATTAAAACATTTTTAATTCAGGTTTGCAAATAATTTTCTTGAATTGTGAATGAATTGCATCGTCAGGCCAGTGAAGATGCACGCCACTAGTTTTGTGTGTTTATATTTTCCACAGAAGCTCCACAAAGTATCAGAACCACTAACGCTCGCAGCTTCATCTTCAAAGTAACGCTCAGCAACGTGAAACTACACCGGACCTCTTGAATAATAAATGTCGTTACATTTTCCGTGTCACTCACTTTGTGGTGTTGTTGTACAGCAGGTCAACGAGGCAGGCCGACCTCGGGGCGTAAACGTGGATGAAGAGCGCCAGGTAAACGACCACGGCCAGCGTGAGCAGCAGCCCCTTCACCGACAGACACGTCCTCACGAACACGATCACTCCCAGCATCGCCAGCAGGCAGCAGTACAGGTAGTACTGGGAGTTTGAGGGGAGAGGAAAAAGAGTAAACTAATATAGTAACCCTTTAATTTACAGGCCGCTAATTACGTGATAATGTCAAGAAATAACAATTAATTGCATAGCATAGTTGCATTTTCATAAAGGCAAAATACGTATGTTTCATGCTTTGAATTTTTTGGGAAAGGCCAAAATTTTTCTCCACCAAGTCCTTGAAATTGACCGATTTTTCTGGGCTGTTTCTGCACAATCAATCGTTATTTCTAGACTATTTCTAGACATATGATGTAATTAATTGTTATTTCTTGGCTATTTCTTGACATTATCACATAATTACCGGCCTGTAAATTAAAGGGTTACCACTAATTAATATATAAACAAATCATCACTGTAGATTTCATTGAACAAATGTGAAGACTTATGGGTGAAATGTTCCTTTAGAGCACCCTCTTCTACTTTCCGACCTACATAAAAAAAGGTCTATTTATAGACCAATTGCATTTTGGGTACACATTTTTTATTTAATTTTTTGAAAAAACAAAACGATTTATTAAAACATTTTTAATTCAGGTTTGCAAATAATTTTCTTGAATTTTACTATTTACACTGTAATAAAAGTTATTTATTTATTAGTAAAATATAACACCATAGCATCGCCACAGCTTTAGAGATACTCACAGGCACGGTGTGAAGTTTGAGACCTTCCAGCTCCGTCGTGTTGGTGATATTCCCACAGTTGTTCCCCGGCAGGAAAACCTGGAATTAAAAAACAAAACAAAAACCGTGTAATCAGAGAGGAAGGGAAAAGAGCAGAGAAAGAAAAAATACAAAGAAAACATATTATATATGGAATCGGGGGAAATAAAAGAAAAGATGACAGTACAATAAAAGGAACAGACCATGTTGAGGAACGCCATGAGAAGAGTGATGAGCATGCAGAGAGCGACCACGAACAGCCGCAGCGCCACCCTGTTGGAGACGCCACGGGACAGTCCTGAGATCCACTGGACGCCCACAGGGATCTTGGTGCGCCACTTCTGCAGACGGAAAACCATCCAAACACAAATTACAACACTGTGACATTCACTATCTTCAGTCCTGTTTGTCACATGTCAAATAAAAAACTGTATTCTTTTGTGTTGCACCACCAGCTATAATAATAATAATAATAATAACGCATTTTATTTATAGGCACCTTTCAGGACTCTCAAGGTCACCTTACAATAAAAAACAGTTAAATGTATTATTACTATTGTTAATATGTATCTATTCCTTTGTTATGAAAACTATAAAATGTCCATCTTGAATTCATTTTGACACACAGACATGAATTTATTTTGGTTTCTTGTGTTTTCTATTTAATAGCTCCTGTTTTTGTTGTTTTTGTTTACCTCCAAGTATCCGGTGAAAGCGATGGACATGAGCAGCACAAGCACCGGGAAGGTCGCACCGTAGGACACTGCCAGTTCAAAGTTCCTGGGAGGGAGGGAGAATTTATGCTTTACTCATTTCACTGACTTTATTAACTCTTTATCTCGTAAAAGTTTAAGCATATTTGTGACTGTGATGTCAAAGTGAAACCCACTTTTCAGAGACGAGCATCTGAACGGCGAAGACGGTAACGAAGATCAAGGCTATGCAGCTTATGGAGTGGTGCAAACCCGTCACCTCTGAAAGGCGGAACTGGATACACACACACACACACACACACACACACACACACACACACACACACACACACACACACACACACACACACACACACACACACACACACACACACACACACACACACACAGGTATTACTACATTGTTTCTGTGCTACAAGCGTGACGCCTGTGATGTCAGGAACCCAGAAGACGACTTTACCTGTTTCTCCAGACTGACGTCATTAAACAACAGGGTCAGACAGTTCAGCTTCTTCGCTCTCCTCCTGACGAAACGAAACAACGGAGAAAGAAGAAATCAGAGGAGAAACGGTTGGAATAAATGAACAAATAAGTGTAAAAACACATTTTTACTTACCCTGCGATCTCCAGCGGGTCCAGCGATCCTCCGCTATTGGCTACAACCAGACTGGGACAGAAGAAAAACACATGAGACACAAAGGACAGAGCATCAAATGTTGGTCTTCATTCATTATTCTTGTTCTACTTGGGTTAATTATGATGGTTTTATTATATATGGGAACCTACCCGTTGGGGTTGTTCTGAGAAATTAGTCTTTCCTGAAGCAAAAACACACACATACACACACATTATCAATATGAGAGCTTTAAAATGTACAATACAATACAGTAATAGAGTCAATATGAGAGCTTTAAAATGTGCAATACAATACAGTAATAGAGTCTATAGCTGAGGACACATACACTTACAAACGCTATTGTCAAGTGATGTAACCAGTCATTTTTCATAAAAATCTGAATATATACAGGAAAATAGATTTGAACTCAAATGTGGAATAGGGGTAATTCACTTTTGCAATGTTTCTTAACAAAAGTTTACATCATCTGTCATATTAGAAAGAAAAAGTGGTGTTTTGAGGCTATAGCATGTCCCGATATAGAAATACAGCAAAAAAAAAATATGGGTTTTTTTTGGTTTAGGTGAATAAAATATTGAATATTTTTTATTCTTTTGTGGTGACACCATTTGACATTTTCAGGGCTTTCAGTCGGACTTTTGTTATTTGAAAAGAAATTTGAATGAATGAATACAAAATGTACATCTTAACACATCTGGTGCATGTTTTTAAGACAATTTTAAAGCTATTTCTCAATTGCTCATGTTGTCAACCCCTTATTAAGACCCCTATATGTATGTATATGTCCAGGTATTTGTATTTAGGCACCACTTAGTGTGTAGGAGAAACCACAAAAAGCAACAACCACATACCGCGTTGAGCTCCGACTGGTTCATGAAAGTGCAGGCCGGCATGTTGGGCTTGTTGGAGGACGAGGCGTCAGGGTTGCTCAGGTCGGCGAACGGGTGGATGGTTTTCCAGGACTGCAGGTACTGAGACATCCGCACCGACGCCCGCAGCCGGGACTCGCCCGACGCAAGAGAGTTGGCCTGAAACGAAGATAAAAGATTGATTTTTTTGTTTTTTTCCCAGCGGAGAACAGACATTTATTCAGTCTTGTTTTAGTCTTGTTCCACCAAAAAAATTAACTTCTTCTTGTTTCGAGTTACTCGAGGTCTGAAAACGCTTTGACCAGTTGCCATTTTCTACAAATAAATGCTCTAAAAGACAATATTTTCATTTCAAAATTGAGGGAAATGTTGTCAGTCGTGTGTAGAATAAAACCAAAGTGTTCATTTTACTTAAACACACACTTATAAATAGTAAAACCAGAGAAACCAATGATTTAGAAGTGGTCTCTCCTGAGGTGGTCGATATGATACGTCCACACAGTTTCTGGAAGATGTGGATAGATGGACACGTTTTAATATTTTTGCACACAAACACAAACACACTGACCGATTTGGGCCTCGAGAAGCTGCCCAGCTTGTGGGGGTCGATCACCAGGTAGGTTTTCCTCCCTTTAAGGAGAGGATCCCGACTCCCCCCGTCCCCCTCCTCCACTTGGTACGCTCCGTTCAGGTGCTGCAGCGTCTCCTCCGTGATGTGCACTCGTCTATTTATAGTGACAATAAAGATACAGGTTAAATAAAAAAACAAAAAAACAGGAAATCAGTCGACAAAAACCCACGTCATGCTTTTTTCCTCATCAGACTCACTCGGGGAGACCTCCAGACTCCATGTGATTGGCCAGCGTGACGTCATGTGACCACACGTCGTACTGCCACTTCTGCAAGCCGATCACGCCAGAGAGCACGTTGCCGGTGTGGACGCCCACGCGCATGCTGATCTCAACACCCGTTGCCTCACGCAGCTTACTGCAAACACACAAACAATGAAATATGGAAGTTATTTGAGATTTACTTTAATCTAACAGGGCTTCATTCAATAAAAAATCATATTTTCTTTCTTTATTGTTGCTTTATCTTTTAAAATGTTTTTGTTTTATTTATATGTTCCTTCTTTTATTTTAAAGGGATAGTTCACCCAAAATTCAAATTCTCACAGCTCTTAGTCAACATGAGGGTGAGCAGATAATGAGTTAAATTTGAATTTTGGGTGAACTATCCCTTTAAAGCACTTTGAGCTACAATAATTGTATGATATGAAATGTGCTATACAAATAAAGTTTATTATTATTATATTAACTCCAGACAACAAGAAATGATGCTCAGCACAACAAGACATGAAGATGAAGGATTTATCATGAAATAGTTTTCTGTTTCACCTCAAATCAAAGCAATAAAACCGATGCAACAGAAACAGATATTTCCACATTTAATGTCGACAGTGCAAACACAAATGAAAATGTGCACTTTATTGATCCCCTAGGAGGAGAGTTCAGTCTATGGAAATACAACAGTGTTTTTCCCTTTTCTGTAACTGTGGTTTCAGCTGTACAGGAAAGAGTAGGGAAATAAAAATGTCACGAAGCCGCACGAGGAAGTTGTACAGGGTACAGTGAAATCAGATGCAAATCGAGAGCACTGAGTAGCTTTTATATTTGCGGTTGGAAAAAAAGCACCAAAGGTCACGTCACGTTGGACGAGCCCTTCCTCACAAAAGGGATCGTGTCTCATAAACCGACCTGATGGCGGTGCACATGTCCAGCCCCATCTGAACGCAGTTCCTGGCGTGGGAGGGGATGGGGTCGGGCAGACCGGAAACACAGTAGTAGCAGTCGCCCAGGATCTTAATACGAAGACATCCGTTCTCCTAGAAGAGACGGAGGACAGGGAGAGGAGGTCAGACGTGGAGTTCAGAGCTTTTTTTTAGGTAACCCTTTAATGTACGGGACGTTAATTGTATCATAATGTTGAGAAATAGCCAAGAAATAACGGCCAATTTCATAGTAATGTTGAGAAATATGGCCAAGAAATAATAGTAACATTACTTTGTGGAAAGGAAAAGAAGAAGAAGGTTGCATAGAAATAAAGATTATTGAATAAAATAAATGAAAAGCATGTGTAATTTATGGAAAACATGACATTACTATGAAATTGACCGCTATTTCTAGACTATTTCCTGACATTACAACGAAATTAATTGTAATTTCTTGGCTATTTCTTGGTATTATCACGTAATTAACAGCCTGTAAATTAAAGGGTTATACAATTCACCACTCTCTTCAATACACTTGAATCACACCTCTGTAATATAAGAGATGAAATCTGAGAACAATGAAAACAATGCTGGACTGCACCTTTATCTATACAAAAGGGGAAAAAAAGGGAAAATAGGGGCATAAAACTGAGAATTAGATCAAACTAAACTGTTTCATGAGGTTTTACACTGAGATGATGCGAGTTGTATTTTCACCTTGGCGATGCTGTCGAACCTGCCAAAGAGCTTGTTGAGCACGGCGACCAGCTCCTCAGGAGAGCACGTACTCGCCAGCTTCGTGAAGCCCACGATGTCTGCGTACAGGATGCTGGACAGACACACACACACACACAGAATGACACAAATATACAATAAGTATAGACGGATATACTGTACAACATGTCTACACAGAGAAGTGCATCTCGATAAACTAGATGATTCCCAAACGATGGTGCATGCACCTCCTGTGGTGCGCACGCTGCTGCTAGACATGGAGAAGGGTAATAGAGACGCTGTGGTGTGGTATTTAACTTATAAATAAATAACTCATACATTATTTCAAATAGGGTGTAAATAATAAAATTCAAGAAAATCATATGTAAACCTGAGTTAAAAGAAATGTCTTAATATATTTTTTTACAGTAGAATATGGAAAAGTTTATTAATGTCTGTAATTCAATTCAATGTCTTCTTTTATTTACTTTATTTTAATTCTAATGATTGAGGCTTCACACGAAGCCACGACGACCTAAAATTCAAATCATCTAAAAAAATTTGAATATTACAAAAAAAAACTATAAAAGAAAAACATTTTTAATATGGAAATGTTGACATTTCTGAGAAGCATGTCCATCTTTATGCACTCAGTACTTTGTTGGGGCCGTTTGACTTCCATTATATTATAATGTATTGCTGCACCTTTAGCTCATGGATCCACATGTCGAACCAAACCGGGTATTGATATGCAAAAATATACATTTACAATAGGCAATAAGTTAATTTTTAAGCTTCTGTCATTAAAGCCGGCAACGCGACCGGTGCGAGCGTCACCTGACGTCTTTGTGCTGCCGTATGTAGAGGCTGTGGAAGTTGTGGAAGTTGGCTTCGTTCCCCTTCTCGCACTTGGGCTTGGACAGCCGGTTCACCACCTCCGTCCTCAGCTCCATAGCGATGTAGCGTGGCAACACGGACAGGAGGAGCTGCTCCTGTTGCCGGGGGAAACGGATAGGACAAGGTGGGTGAGGGGAGAGGAGGGGAGAGGGGGGTTAAAATCATGTGTGCGTGGATGAGGTCTCGCCAGGACGGTTTCTGTCTCACGGAGGTGGCGATCTGTCGGAGAAGAGGCCGTAAAAAGAAATGCGCGGCCTCCTCCTGGCAGCGATGCCTTGTTTACTCAGCGGATCACGTTTCATCTATTTATTTACTTGCTGTGGGACTAAGTGTGCATTTGGATTTACCTATTCTATTGCTGCCTGCCCGGCTGCAGACGAGTGAATGATTAACCCATTATTGACCTAATAACCAGAAAAGCATACAGTAACCAAACCCAGACCATCCAGGTAAAGAGCCTGATAATGAGACCGATTACATGTAATGATTTTAAAATGAACAAGCTGCACAGAGGAGATTAGGCCAGGATTTTAAAAGCATTGAACTGGAAAGTAATTGAGTTTTAATTGACTGTCGAGGTGACGTGGGTCAGATTTGTGTGTAAGATAATGTTCGGTTCTCTTCTCTGTAACCGAGGACACGTTGGACTAAATGAAAAACATTTACGGAGTAAAACTGAAGCAACGATAAATGGATGGTGTGATGTGGAAAAGTATATTGTGATTTTAAAGGGATAGTTCAACATGTTGGCAAATTGGCCCATTGCCATAATCCCTATAGTCATAGCAGTAGCTTCGTCACAATAACTCTGTGTGGTAACGTTGTGTTATTATCTCATAGCGTAGTGAATGTGCAGGTCACAACTTGTCCACCAGAGCGTTTTGGAGTTGTTGGATTGTGTATTTGATGAAGGAAAGTAAGAAATCCCATGAGCCTCTGTAGCGTAGCTCTGAGCAGCTCACGGCTCTGCTCCGCCGTTCTAAAAATAGCTTGCACCAACAATTAAAGGTAACGAACCTACTGCTATGACTATAGGGATTATGGCAATGGGCCAATTTGCCAAAAGGTTGAACTATCCCTTTAACTGTAGCAATGATGAAAAGTTTTAACCTGCTGATATTTCTTTATTTCCTTCTGGCAGCGTATGGCGCTGAACTCCTCTCTCTTCTGATTGGATATCCTGAGATCGTGCTCCGTCGTCCACAGGTGGAAAACCCCGATGCAGTTCACGCAAACAAACAGAAGTGCGTTCGCCACCAGCTGACGGACAGAAAAGTAATGAAAGGGTTAAACTACGACATCATGACTTTGCATTTGTGTATGTCACATAAGAGCGAGAAAACACAACTCTGTTATTCACAAAGTCAGACAATCGGGCTCAGACCTTCTCTGTAAACCTGTGTAAATCATTTGCATTTTTGCACAACCCACAAAACAGTATTGATGGGACTTCATGCAGTATTTGAATTTGTACACTCATTTTTTGGTTCATGCAAAAGACGTACATTTCTCCTGAGGGAGGCGTCATTTGCAAATTATGACCTTGCATTTACATTTGTAGCTTTATAGGGCGCAACTATTGTTTTTTCGACAATAATAAACTGCACAACTAGAACAAGGGAATTTATTGTTAAAATATCTTTAACATAGGTTTTGTAGTGTTTTTCTTTTTTTTAAAAATGTAGACCTTCACCTGCACAGCGAGGTCTGGTGTCTCTGGGCTCGTGACCGAGACGTAGACGCTGATGATGATGATGTGAGAAACGCTGGTCCCGATGCCGACCATGAGGGCCCAGGCCAGAGACAGAGGCAGCACCGTGTAGACGCTCACAGACAGGAAGAGGAAAAACCCGACCTGAGGAGGTGAGAGGAGGAGGAGGAGAAGAAGGAGAAGAAGAAGAAGAAGAAGAAGAAGAAGAAGAAGAAGAAGAAGAAGAAGAAGAAAAGAGTCAGAGTTTAACAAGAGTAAAAAGTCCAAGTATTAATATCCAGGTAAATGTTACCTTTCGTTCTTTAGAAATATTTTAAAGGGATAGTTCAACATTTTGGCAAATTGGCCCATTGCCATAATACCATGGAGCTGTTTTCGAGACAAATGCAGAGTTGGAGTTGTTGGTATTTGATGAGTTTGATGAAGAAAACCAAGAAATCCCATGAGCCTCCGTAGCGTAGCTCTGAGCAGCTCACAGCTCTGCTCCACCGTTCTAAAAATAGCTTGCACCGACAATTAAAGGTAACGAACCTACTGCTATGACTATAGGGATTATGGCAATGGGCCAATTTGCCAAAATGTTGAACTATCCCTTTAAGAGAAAGTGTTTGGTCAGAGTTGTGGCCACAGAAAGCACACAGCTTTGACAACACCTAAAATAAAAGGTCACCATCATTCTCTCTCTTTTCAACCTCCTTGTCGTCTCACCTGCTCCCACGTGGTGACGGGTCCTCCGGTGAAGATGAAGACGATGGCGATGATGTAGAGCGTCCCCCAGACGAAGAGGGCCAGGGCGCCGCCGCAGCGCCTCAGGACGGCCAGCCAGGGCAGACACACCAGCAGGACGGTGCTCAGACACAGGACCACGCCCAACACCGCCAGAGCGCCCACATGCACGTAGATGTCCTGCACGGGGACGGACGAGAAGAAGAATCACTCACTCATTTATCGTTTGATTGGTCTGTGGCAGTTTGTAATTTTGTCTGTAATTTACAGGCCACTAAATATGTGATTATGCCAAGAAATAACAATTAATTGCGTCATAATGTCTAGAAATATAGCCAAGAAATAACAATTAATTGCGTACAACACATTAGTAGCCAAAGTGCTGTGCATTGGAACGTAAAAATGCATTTAAAATTAAATAAAAGGGTTACCACCAAACCAGTCGACTGAATGTTCGAGACATCTTAATTAGCAGACAGAACAACTGGGGAGGAAAGGAGCGCCTTATTGCATTGTCCTGTTAAGTATATCCCCAACCCGCCCGTCTGCTTCACACTAAAGAGAACTAAAATTAAACTGCCTTCATTCATCATCAGACATAAACACCTGGTGCCGTGTTCAGAAATCTTGCGTCTGCCACGTGAGGTGAAGGTATTTAGTCCTTTGACGTTTTGTTTTTACAGTGATTAAGTTTCACCTTTCATAACCAGTTTGTTCCCCCTAAATAAAATGCACATAATCTGGATTTAATTAAATACATCGAGGTACAGTATATGCATGCATATACTTTTTCCTGAATGAATGTATGTGTGTGTGTTTGTCTTGTCTGTTTAAAGATTGAGTCTTTTATAAAATCCACAAATGTGGACGCTACAGAAACAGTTTTGTTTCAGCTGCTGTTTGTCTTTAAATAAGTTGTATATACTGTAAGTGCACTTTTTTAAATTGCTTTTGCCAGGTTTAGCTCATTATTTATGTATTTTAACTTATTTCATTCATTTTCATTTAGTTTTTTTTTTAACTTACTCACTGCTCCTTGTGTCTTCATGCTTTCAACATGCTTCACAGTTGTGTTAAACTGGTATTTTTATGGAGGATGTATTTTATTTTCTGATTTGAACCTCAGTGAATGAGCTTGATTTCTGTCCATGTCTCTGTCCTGTGTTGTTTAAGTGTTTTTGTTTTTGTGTTTTTTTGTCCTTTTAAACTGGGGTTTCCCTCCTGCTGCAAAACAAATCTACCCACAGGGATTAACAAAGTAACCTGACTTGATTTGACTTAGATTAATTTTTCAATAGCAAGTCTCTTCTATTTTGAATAATTAATTAAAAAGCCTGTTGTAATTCCCGTCATAATTAACTCTTTGGTCATAAAGGTAGTGGTCAGGCTGTATTTTCTGCTCTCGGCGTGTTGCCTGAAGCTCGATATCCAGTTTACCACAGATTTATTTGTGCCTCTGATCGATAAAAACAAGAGAAACGACATGAGGTGAAGAGAGGAGTAGCTGAAAGTACGGGAAAAAGTAGTTGAACACAGTTTTTACACTTAATTCATATCTATTTTATGTTGCTGTGCTTTTATCCAACACCTTTCAACTACAGTATGAAGAGCTTTTACAGGTCGGTGGTGACGGCTTCTTCATAAAACATTATAGCTTTCACCTATAGCGCTTGACCTACATACTGTACATACGTCCTACTTTCATATTTATAGCTGTTTAGTGTGTGGATGAGAAGAAGTTATGTTCACGCTTTATGATCGAGGCATGTGCTGAATGCTCTGGAGTTTTTGTTGGAAGAACAGGTTTGATGCTCTCCTTTCTTGACCCCCCCCCCCCCCCACTGGAGCAAAGTGCTCATGTTGACAGATAGAGCAGAGACCAAGTCTTGAGTCGACCGCAGAGTCAGCTCCAATAAACAGTGTCATGATGCAAACGTATGGGCACGCCTGGTCCAAATCTCTACTAAAATATGAGCAGTTAAAGCAAGTGGAAGATGAAATGATCTCCAAAAGGCATAAAGTTAAACGTGAAACACTCTTTTGCAATATTTTAAGCAATATCAGTGAGTTATTTTGGAAAAAGGGAAACAAAGCAGCAGCCTGCAACCGAACGGGAAACCCAGGAGATGTAAAGGGAATGTGTCATCTGTAACTTTATGCCTTTTGGAGATCATTTCATCTTCCATTTGCTTTAAGAAGAAGTCTTGACCAAGGGTGCCCAAACTTTCGCACGCCAGTATGAGGTTTCTATGCGATATCACAGCTCAGATAACAGTTTTTGCCTAATGAACCAATTAAAATGGTTATATTAAATGGAAAAAAAGGCAGAAAATCCTCAAATTCCAGACACTGGGTAATATTTTGAACTTTTTTTCCTTGACAATCACCTACCTAGGGATCCAGACTGCCCCTGAATGGAGCCATTTTGCCCCTAAAATTTCAGCTACTTGCACATTTACAACCAGTACATTTTCTGTGTTTTTTTTAAGACTGGGAGAATCTGGTATCTGTCATTCCAGGTGTATGAGGATCATTAATGAAAAGGAAATGTGAAAATATACTTTGTAAGTCGATTTGCGCCTCCTTAAAGGGATACTTCACCCAAAATCGATAATTCACCAATTTCCTATTCACCGTCATGCCAAGGAAGGGTTTGGAGAACTTTCGGAGTCGTCAAAACGCTTTTGGAGTTCCATGGGAGGGTCCGGCTGGCAACGGATTTTCAAAGAATGGCAGTGGATAGATCGTCCAGAACACACACTTATGAAACATCCATACTGCTCGTCTGTACTGACCCAAGTGTCCTGAAGCTGCCACATGAAAAAGTTGTTTGAAAGAAATTAACTTGATCTCTGTTTTTATCCTTGTTGTAGTCGTAGCTCCCAGCGGCTGCGTGATGTTCTTGTCCGTGTTTATATCAACCATCCAATGGTTTACAACGACGACGAACGAACATCGCGCAGCAAATCTCAAACATCAACAGAGCCACTTGGAGCTACTTTTACAAAAAGGCTAAAAACAGAGACCAAATTAATTTATTCTGAACAACTTTTTCATGTGGCGGCTTCAGGACACTTGGGTCAGTACAGACGAGCAGTATGGAGGCATCTGGATGTTTCATAGTGTGGGTTTTGCTTGTTCTATCTGCCGCCATTATATGAAAATCCTTTGCCAGCCGAACTCCCAAAGCATTTTTTTTTTACTCCAAAAGTTCTCCGAACCCTTCCTTGACATGACGGCGGGTAGACGATTGGCGAATTGATTGATTTTGGGTGAAGTATCCCTTTAATACGTCCAGTAACCTCCAGTCTTTCCGTCTTACCCTCCCTGTGGTGGGGATGAGGACGATGATGGCCACGCAGAAGGCCAGCGACAGCACCAGTCCCGTCAGCATGGCCGGCGTCTCCTCCACACACTGCAGGAACGCTCGGTGCATCGCCTGGTAGCAGCAACACACCCCGTCCTTCACGCTCCGCTTGGACCGGTTGCTCTGCCTGTCCTCGTCTCCGCCACCACCGCCGCCGCCGCCATCGTCCTCCTGCCACCTGACGTCCATGTTCCTCCTGGTCTGGGCGACTCTGGGCGAAACGTCTGGGACGACGGGACGGTCCGACCTGCTGCTCCGTGACTTCGGTTTACCCTTGGAGTTTGTTTTGGACTTCCTGTCTTTTGGTCGTTTCTTGCTGGTTTTGTTGGAATTCCGAGCGTCTAAACTCGGCGCGGGCGAGACGGGGTTTCCCTCGGGGTCGGACAACTCCTCGCCGCAGATGTCGGTGCTGAAACTGGTGCACACGTACCCTGGGCTGGACTTCATGCTGCTGTAGTCGGAGTCGCTGCAGCCGTTGGTGTGAGACGAGCTGCTGCTGTTCGTCTGGAGCCTGTCGCGGAACGACTTCGGCGCCCGGGCGGCGTCCTGATCCGAAGCCTGCAGGGTCAGCGAACTCACCGTGAGGGGTTCGAGGGCCTGCGCCGTTTTCACCACACCCACCTCCACGGACGCCTGCGGTTCCCCAAGTGCATTCCCGATTTTCGCGTCGTCGTTCCCTTGTTTTACACCGTCATCTGGTGTTTTACTGAGTTCGTCCAGCTCCAGGATGTTGCCTCTGGAGGCTTTTCCCTCGCCGCCGCCGTCGCCACCGCTGGAGGCGACCACGACGTCTGGCACCAGAGACACATGCGGCGCTTCCTCCTCAGGCCTCCCCTCGTCCTGAAAAGTTTGCGACTCCTCCGGCATCGTGACCTTCCTTCGTCGGTGCGATGGATCTCTCCGTCTGTCAACTTGTCAGCTCGTCTACATGATAAACAAACACCTGAGTGGCGTTTACTTTTCTATCTTCTTCGTTGGCAGGTGTTTCTGCAGCAAGTCTCTTCTGTTTTGAATAATCACAGCCAAAAAAGATGATAATCACAACAGATTATGATGATGCAGGTGAAGACGACGGCGGCATGTGTAGATCCTTTAGGGTCCAAAAGAATGTATAGTCTCCCTTGATGAGTGCTGATCCATACTGCACCGAAGAGGAGGCTCACTGCAAAAACAAAAGAGAGATTAAAGTTAAAGAGATAGTTCAACATTTTGGAAAATTGGCCCATTGCCATAATCTATAGTTTTAGCAGTAGGTTCGTTAGCTTTAATTGTCGGTGCAAGCTATTTTTAGAACGGCAGAGCAGAGCCGTGAGCTGCTCTTGTTTTAGAGGCAAATTCATGCAAAATCGCTGATGCATACTGCCTTCAGGGACAGTTTTTTTTTAGCAAGCAGTGTCTGCATTTGCCTCTAAAACAACTCTGTCTGGTAACGTTGTGTTATTATCTCATGGTGACGTGGTGAATGTGCAGGTCACAACTTCTCCACCAGAGCATTTTAGAATTGTTGGATTGTGTATTTGATGAGTTTGATGATGGAAACCAAGAAATCCCATTAGCCTCCGCAGCGTAGCTCTGAGCAGCTCACGACTCTGCTCCGCCACTCTAAAAATAGCTTGCACCAACAATTAAAGGTAACAAACCTACTGCTATGACTATAGGGATTATGACAATGGGCCAATTTGCCAAAATTACTTGAACTATCCCTTTAAAAAACAAACATAGATCAACAATAATAAGACAGTTGGGTACATAAAACATAAAATAAGATAAGAAGTTCCCTGCCTCCAGATAAAGGCCCACAATCGTCTAAAAAGAAATTGCAGAAAATGCAAAACATTTGCCCTAAAGACGTTGATGAAAACACAAAGATTCTTAAAGTGTAGGATAGAGACGCATCCGTGTTTAGCACCATTTACAAAAAAAGCGAGAAAGAATCTATAGTAGATAAATACTTCTTCAGCTCTGACATTCTTTGTCACATGTCCAATAAAGATCAAGTCACATAGTTTTAATGCCATTTTAATGACACGCTCCTTCCTGCCATTTCCCCATTATGCAAAAAAACTTGTTAGTCAAGCTCGCAGGCTTTCCTCCGGCAGCGCACACACACTCATCTAACACACGCACACACTGTGCCACAGGTGTGTGTTGGAATGACCTGTCAAGAGTCGCACCCACTTCACATGAGAAACACTTTTTCCTTTTTCTCTCTCTTTCTCCTGTCTGCCACCACCTGCACTCAGTGGTTTTTTCCTCTGATCTGCCTCTTCTTTCTTCTCCCCATTCATCCGACACTTGTCAAAAAGAGCAAATACTCTACAGACTGTACCTTTACGAAACGTATCACCATTATCTTCCTCATTCCCAAACGTCCAGGATTTTTAAAAAACTAAGAAATGTCTTTACTCATTCACTCATCTGCCTCCACCTTGACACAGCAGCTAAATCACAGGAAGAGATTAGACATCAACTCATCCCATTCATCCGTTCACCTTGATTGACTTGGCTCAGCGTCGTTTATAATAAAAGGCAAAAATCTGGTTTCTTTTATACAATTTGACAAGAGTGGTACTGTTTGTGTGTGTGTGTTTTTAAAGGTGAAAACACTTGTGTAACACTGTGACAGTACATTGATTGTTCTTGTGGTGTGTGCCCCCCCCCCCCACCTTGTCTTCTGGTTTCACTACTCTGTTCTGGCTGTCTGTGAAACACTTAGTGAAATAAAGAGGGGGGGTTTCCAGACCCAACTCAGAGCTTTTTATAGATCCAAATCAAACAAAGAACATAGTATTTTCTATGTTTTTTCCTGAATGTGACATAAGGAGTACTGTTTCTCCAAATGGTCGGAGAATTAAGTGTCAATGCATCGTGCACAGGTTCAGATCATGGAAAGAAAAGAATTTCTCATTTTTATCTTGATGATCAAGGCTTGAAATACAGACAGTCTCATATCCCTGCTTTTTTATCTATTGGATTATTGTTATTATTAATATCATTTTTTCCTTCTGTAGCCAACGTCTGAGCCCAATTTTGCTTTGTTTTGTAAAAATCACAAAACAGTCACTCCTCATATTTGAAAACAGTATCTCCTCCTGACTGTTTAATCAATGAACCAACTAAGCATCTTGCTTGAGCTTGAGTATTATAAAATATCATACATCTTTCATCTTTTTCCATTGATTGTATAATACTCTGTCCTCCACATTGAAGTTTTGAAGTGAACCTCATTGAAGTGAACCTGTCCAACTATCACATGAATGAACTTTATATAAATCTCCTAATGGTTTAGTTTGTAGTTTGAAAAGAAATCGATGTTATCACTGATTGGGTGAACAAACCTATCTGTTAGATCAGGCTTCATCTGTTGTTGTAGCGGATGGTGGCAGCAGGTCAGAGGCAAATACAAGACTGGACAGGTGAATAATCAGCTAGTTGGTAAAACATTAAGGTATGAAGTCGTCTGTTCAAATTATTGCCTAGTTCTTTAACACAAACTAGAGTTTTTTCGGTCTTTTTTTTCCTTTTAATTAATCGCGAACATTGGCACGTTAACTTAACAAAAGAGTTTGACAACCGCTTGTTTCATCAGCTGGAAAAACACCAGCTTGCGACATGAATATATGTAAAGTAAATTTATAATAGAGAAGAACAAAACACGGTTCTTACCTGGTAGTTGTCAAAAGAGACCGTCTCTCTCTCTCTCGTCGTCGCTTTTTAGCGTTTGTTACCTAACACAAACACTTCAATTTCCCTTTTTATCGCTCGGCCATCGTTCACCTGCGGTCACACACAGAGCACTCACACAGTTTTTTCTTTTTCACCTTTTTTAAAAGCGGCTAAAACGTCAAGTTAATCCTCTTCAAATCGTCTTTTTCTTCTTCTTCTTCACGCTAGACAGCCTCTATCTGTGTGTGTCTGTTCAGCTCCGCGCGAGCGTCTGAGTGCCAGACAGGTGAGTGAGTGAGCGCGTGAGTGAGTGCAGGGGGGAGGCGTGCGCACTCTCGAGCACGCGCTCTGTGGCTCTGTGGCTGTGCAAACAGAGAGGAGGCAAACAAGAGATGATGCAGAGATGGAGAGGAAGCAGCGAGGAGATAATGGTGAAAACCTGCACCACTTCCACCACCTCAGACCTCCACACTGAGAGATGATATACATCTTTTCACATCTCATTATGGTTCATATTATCTCTCTTTGAAGTCAGGTGGGGGTGTAAACCGAATTGTGTTGTGTTTATTTGATGTTGTATTGTTTCTCTTTGTTGTCATTTATTGTCTGTGTGACCGTTTTATGTCTTTTGATCTTTTTTTTTTTTGCATCACTTTGTGGTTATTTTGTTGTCTTTGAACGTGGTAAACTTGATCATTTTTTTATTTAAGCAGTTTGTGCTGATTGTTTATGAATTGTACAACATTTAATAGCCTACGCGGTTGGCTCTAATATGCTCTTACACTAAACTGGTAACTTCACAAGTTCACGAAAAACTACAAATATATAATTTAGACAGGAGTGATATATAAAGTATTTGTATAGAAATCAACAACTCACTGGTTACAGTCAAAGTGAGACATTTACTCAGTCACCTGTGTATTTCAGCAAAAAACAGAAACAAAAGAAGGAAAATATGTATTGCATTCACTGCTTCACGACACACACAATATTCTCTGTGTGCCTTTTTTTTTTTATCAGACAACTGTCTTAGTTTACTTCTATTTCCATACAGTATATTGTTAAACAAGCAATTTTACAACTTCAGCAAACACACACAGTCGTACTGTGGCGTAGACGGAGCAGCTGCAGTTTCCAGTGCCAGATGTGCCTTGTGTGGACGGATGGAGACTTTGTAGAAATTCACTTTGATATTATTCTCGTACAGTATAAGGTCCCTCTCCCAAGCTTTAACACGATCAACGAGGATCCCAACCTTCTTCTTCTTCTACACCCAATGGCTGAAAAGAATGACTATAAGAAATCTTTTATTTCATCAGCAGTGGCTTTTCTCAGTAAAGGGCTGCCCATTTTTCTGGATGACCATAACATGAAATGTTTTAACACTGATTTTATCTTACAGCACTTTTATATTTTTTTTATGGTGACCAGCACTGATGTGTTTGTCTACTGTTTGTGTGATGTATGCCATAATATTCCATTTTATTTAAGTTAAATGAACAATAAAGTAGTCTGAGTCTGAGTCACATGAAAACTTAAATCTGCCTTTCAAATGTGATGACATTTAGCAGAACACAAGTGATGGATAGATTCCTTTTTGTGCAAATGCGTCTTTTATTCTTGACATTTTTGCAACCGTCTCTCAGTCGTATTGTGAACATGTTCACCATCTGACAGGCTGCACATTAGTGTTTCTTTCACCATGATGTGTTCCTTCCGTACTCTGAATTTGTGTCATCTATAAATACAACAGGACTCAATACAAAGGGAACAATGTTGGATATAAGCCTGCGAACGACAGAATGACGAGAAGGATGCATGTAAATCAACTAAGCAAAACACTGAAGAGAAATGTTTCCTCATGCTTTCTCTTTCTCTTCCTATCTTTCTATCTTTACTTACTGTAAGCCGGCAGTGGATCATCTATGACTATGCACATATTTACACCATCCAGTGCTGCATTCTGGAGAAAAACAAACAAAACACGTGTGTGCTTTATTAACAAGATGCCAATAAAATCAGTCTCCTGCTCCATTATATTACCCTTTTCCTTGTACTCCTCCAATATTGCATAATATAAAAATGCCAGACAAAGTTCAAGACGTGGATCGGGCCTGCAGCCACCACCCACTGCATGGAGCTTTTTAGTTTTAACTCCACCAGAGGTGAATCAGATGTCCACATTTGTTTTTCTTCTTTCATACACCTAGTGTATAAAAGCTCAGGATAGATGCGGTGTCTATTGTCACTATTGTTCATTCAACTCAACCAACCAGTTTAATATGTTTCTATTCTGAGAAAGAGAGCCTCCTCTGCTCTGTCAGGTCCAAAGGAGCAACAAGTCATCCAGTAATAATCTCCATCCATTCCGCATCTTTATGTTTGTGTGCCCTGGACAAACAAGACAAATTATTATTCCGCTGTTGTCTATATTGATCAGTGTGGGCTTCACTAAGTGTTTCTGATACAAGAGAGGATCAATCTCTAAAACTGAGAATGAAAAAATTGTTAAATTATATTAATTAAATGCTGTTGCGCAAAGAAACTATAGTTTAGACGTCAACATTTAACATCAAATACAAAAGGTTTAAATAGGAATATATTTTGACACTCGTACTAACATTACTGATCTCCTACTGACTCACTCAGGTCCCACCTGTCCAGATCTAAACTGTGGTGAAGTGCAGCCTCTGGTGGAAGCAGACGTGAACTAAACTGCTAATGATATCATACATCTGACAGTTCACATTTTACAGTAACAGCACTGTCGTATTTGGCAGTTACAAGTTTATTTTTTTAGGCTACATGTAAATTTTAAATTGACTATGAGGTCAAACCTGGACCAATTGCCTGGTTGAACATTTTATATTGATACATGATTACTGAGCACTAGTGATGTGCAGATCATTTTTGCCATATTTCAGTATGTGCATTGATTGTCTTCACATTAAAGTGTTGGAGATGCAGTTGACATGTGTAATATGAAGCTTTTTTGTTTTGTTTTTTTGGATTATAAACCCCTAGAATAGAAAAAACTTGCTCAATCCCAATTTTATTTATTTTCAATCCCACCAATCAGCAAAAACTCTGACTGTTTTCATTTATGATTTAATCAAACATTATCCAGCAGAATCTGCTATGCAAAACCTTAAAATGTACAGATATACAAACAATACAAACAAGATTATTCTAGAGCACATCTGGAATTCATGTTTTAAAGCCTCAAGAAGCTGGATTGAGGATCTGATCTTCAGTCATAGAAACACCTTCATTTGCTTACACCTTTTAGTTTGGTATATCCCTCATGAAGTTCAGATCCCTCGTGATTAAAATTAAATGTTATAAATATTAAATTGATGTTACAGAATACTTAAAAGGTCAGTTTGGTGTTGAATGCTTTTAAAACCAGCTGGTAGGCTAGCTATAAAACCTGAAGTCTCTCACTTTCAAAATGATCATTTTCTGATAAAGCTATCTTCCATTAAAAAAGTTACATAAATTCTTTTTTCCCCCAACTTAAGATGCTTCAAATTGACAAATCATACAAACAGTGCTGGATCAACAACCATAAAGCTGAAAAGATGGATGAGAAATAACCCCTTCAACATTGACATGTCTGCAATTAAACTTATTAGATATCAAACATTGAGCTTGTTCTGACTTTTCTGAGTGTGGTCACTTTTGACTGGTCCGGATGTGTAATGAGGCGCGCGTTGATTCGGGGGGCCATGCAGACTCCAAAACAAAACCCCCCTGGAGCGGACGGGGCGGGGTTGGGTGGTGAGATGGATGACCTCCACGCCATTAAGACTTAGGAGCTCTGTTTTCAGAGGAGGTTGTGTTTTAACAAGAGAAATTGCAATTTCAATGACCAAAATCAGTCTGGATGACGTCATTAAGACTTAAGATGATGTTTAATGCCAGGGACTGGTAAGCTATAGTAATTACTGTGTTTATGTGCTGGTTTTGTGTTAGGCTACTATGCTGACAATTG
Source organism: Decapterus maruadsi (assembly GCA_030347415.2). Taxonomy (NCBI): domain Eukaryota; kingdom Metazoa; phylum Chordata; class Actinopteri; order Carangiformes; family Carangidae; genus Decapterus; species Decapterus maruadsi. The sequence continues at coordinate 8,315,983 of CM064898.1, forward strand.
CTAATTTTAGCATCATAGCATCAGTAGCCAACAGGTGAGATATTTAGTAGGTTTGATGTTTATGTTCAAGTGCTGGTTTTGTTTGTTAGCTTACAAACAGTTGCTAATAATGCTATAGCATCAGTAGCTGACAGCTAGCTGAGATGTTTAACCATGTCAGTTTAGTATGTTAGTATGCTAACAATTACAAATTGACACAATAGCATCAGTAGCTGACAGGTGATGTTGAACAGGTAGGCCAATAATGTTTAGCCTGCTGCGCTAGCTTTGTGTGTTAGCATGCAAACAGTTGCTAACGAATAGTGAATGTTGTTTTTTTGTTTTTGTTTTTTATTCTTCTTTTATTTCATTGCCATTCAAAGTTGTGTGTATGGACTGGGTGAGTTGCACAAAACTGGGATTCATATGGTGATGTCAAACTAAAACTGAAACATCAGCCAAATTTGAACCTGGTGACGACTGATGCATGTTCACGGGTTCAGAGTCAATCATCCTCTGTGAGTATGTTTACCTTATGAATTAGTCTATAACACAATGTTCCACCGCTCATCTGATATAATCGTTCATAAAATCCTTGCAGTGATTAGCCAGTATGATTTGCTGGTGTTGTTTTGGAATGAAACAATGTTTTATCATTTAAACCAGGGCTTAAAAAAAGCTCGCATTAAATCGAGAGAAAGATTTCTAGTCCTGCTGCTGCAAGATCAGTTCAGACAGCACATTGATGTCTGTCACATTTGGGTTGCACTGCAGCACCAGTGTCACCGTGTTGTCCTGACCAGGAAAAACATTGGACAGCTCCGCTCTCAGGCGGGTTGTTTCCTCTGGACTCCTCTCCGCCCTGGGCGCCAGTCCAGGACCTGCAGCGCCATGCTGCCTGTGCTGCTGTCCGCTGTCCCATCCCCTCCCGTGCCCTCTACCTCTCCCAGTACCACGGCCCCCTCTGCTCGCTGGATCCAGACCACCACCACCACCCTGCAGCGTTCGGTCGCGGAAGTTCAGCACCTCCGTTTGGGAACGAGGAGTTTTGAAGGAAGGGGAAGGCGTGGCCATGCCGGCAAAAGAGTGGTGTCCTGGGTCAGGTGACCTGAGAGGAAACAAAGAGCTTCATTCAAAGAGCATTCAGCTTTATGGGGAGAAAAGCTGATCAAGATTGAAATAAGAAATGATATAAGTAGGCAATGGAAGATATTAACGTGTGTGTGGTTTTCACCTGTGCTCTGAACGTAGAAAGTCATCCAGGTGAGGCCCTCCTCTCCCGAGAGGGTCATCTGGCACCATGAAGTGATCCCCAACAAACGTGTACTGAAGAAGTCTGAGGATGCAATATGAGACCATGGCTTTGTAATTAGCTTTCAGACAGGACAGTGAAACTCCAGCTCTCAAAAAGTCTCTACATCCGTTCATATTAATACCATTTCTCCTCAGCATGTGGTGCAATGTAAATCCAAAACAAATCTGCAATGATAACCTTCCCTACTGAGTAGCCTCCACCCACGCTCCCATGATGTGCTGTCTGTCTCTACCTCTTTTTGATGATGTCCCTCCACACGTGAGTCTCGTCTGAGAGGTCCCTCAGGTTGTCGTTGGTCACGATAACTCCGTCCGTCTTTTGCGCGTGCTGCAGCATGAATCTCCGGGAACGAAGGAAAAGACGGAATAGAGTGATAAAACGGCCAACTGGAGAAGAAGCCGTTAGAACTGGAAGGGTTTTAACATTAACGTCTTTTAGCTTGAAATGGTTGGGTATGTTGATGTTTTTGTACATCAGGCTCTAAAACATGATCAATATTAAGCAGATACTGTACAGAACGTGTACGAAGTATGGTTTTAAGACATGCTATTATGATTTGGTAATCAAAGTTCAATGAGATTTTCCATGTTTTTGAAAACAAATTATGAATGCAGCAGTTTCAAGTTTCAGATTTCAACCACAGAGAGTCTCTGTTAAACTGAACTACATACACAGTAGCTACTGGTGGTGAAAGTCTCTCGCTTTCACGCAGATTTTAAAAGTCAGCGATCGAAACTAGTCGCTTTCTGTTGATTGACTTTCTTCTCTCACCTCTCCCTCTTGGTATAACAACACAGGCACAACGTAGTGACTATTACACGTGTGTTTAGGGTGGTGGGCGTCCAGCTACCTGTCGTCATACGAGCTGATCCTCTTGCCCTCGTGCTCTCTGGAGGGGGTGTAGGAGAGCAGGCCCAGCTTGTGCAGCTCAGTCAGATAGTGCTGCTCTGAGATGAAGAACAAACAACACCGGTGTTTAGTCTGCACCGAGGTGAAAAAAAAAACACACCCACACACTCACAGACTTGCTAGGCCTTGATTTGTTTTTCCCGTACATGTGACCCAGAATCAGATATAAGCAGCAGGCTACCAAACATCAACTCATGCATGCATGGAAGAATAGGTTACTTAAAAACCACAATATGCACATCACCAAGGAAATAAGATGAAAGATAAAGCATACATCTCTGCATCTGATTGCTACTGTAATGGTGTTCACATCTTACTTCCTGTAAATCTGATGTATTTCACACCAGATCGAAATTACCGGATTTAAAATATGACTCTACTATACAGTACATGAGGGACAGGAAATGTTACCCTTGTTCCTAAAGTTGCTCTTCTGTCTCCACTGGGGCAGGAAGGCAATGATGCGACGATGGCCTCTGTCCCAGAAATGCTGCACGGCCAGAGCGATCCCTCGACAGGAGAAGAAATGACCCAACCCATGACTGTGGTAACACAAAGAAAAAAGTATAAGATTTTTTTTGTTTTTTACAACATTTGCTGTTCACAGATTCAACAAGACTTTCCCTCTCTTTGTTGCAGTTCCCACCTCATAGCCACGTTGCTGCCATCAATGATGATCTCCCTCAGTTTCGGGTCTCCCGGCTGATCCGTTAGCTTGAGGTCAAACTTCTCCTGCAGTCCCTCCAGGAAACGCTGCTCGCCCGTCACTGAAGACGAAGTCCCCGTTTCCCTGCCTCTGGTGGGAGACAGGTCATTCCTCAGGAAGGCGGTGGGATGCGGGGCTTGTAAAGCTTGTTTTACAGAGCTGGAGGAGTGGGGCTTTGGATTTAAGACCTTGTTGTGAGACGATTGACTCGGCTTCGAGGCGGAAGGATTGGGCCTGTAGATGTTTTGGTCGTACTGTTTGTTAGTTTGGAGATTGGGAGGAGGGTCAAGAGATGTGGGATAAAAAGGCACGGGTGGTCCTTTGACTTCAGGCGGGATCGTCTGTGACTTCGAAGGCCGGTGTCGCTTTGGCTGCTGAGGTTTGTCCATCCTAGGAAACAGATTTACCCCTGCGACAGGTGCAGAGAGGTCGGGCAGTTCTACCCATCCTTCATCGTCAGAGTCTCTCTTTTCGTTGTTCTCAGGCGGTCCGGCCCTTCGTCCGTCCATCTCCAACATCACGTCGTCCATCTCTCTTGGACCATCCCTGAAGGCGTCCGTCTCTTTGCTCTGCTCTCGCTGCAGCTCCAGGAGCAGCTGGTGGGTGGATCGATTGGGCAACATGCTGTAGACTTCGGCTACTTTGTGTTCGGTGTAGCCACAGCTGGCTGCAGCTTTCTTCACCACTCCCAGGACAAAGTCTTCCTCGTGTCCTTCCTCCATTGCCTCTGCGCCTTCCTCAAGGGATCTTGAGTGTCCCGCCGCTCCAGGACCTGCTCCCTCAAGACCCACTCCAACCTCTCCGTTACTGCTTGTTGCCTTATCTACTCCTGCTGCTCCGTCTTCGACCTCCCTGTGTTCTGTCTCGCAGGGTGGGTTCCTCAGGGTAAAGGCATCCTTGTTCTTTGGGTCTTGAGCCATCTGCTCCTTGTCACTGCGATCCTGCTCTTGTTGAACCAAGTCCAGTATCTGCGAGGCCTCTTTGAGTCCCGTTCGGGCAAGCACCCGTTTCACAACATCCTCGGTGTACCCCATGGCCGTGAAGAACTTCAAAAGAAGCAAAAACTCCTTGTTTCCCATTGACAACTGCTGATCCTGCTCTTCGTCCCTCTTAAACCCGTCTTCCTCTTTGGTACCTAATGCTCCCCGTTGCTCTGGCTGCCCCTCCTCTCCTACCTCCTGAGGAGAGTGCATAAGTCTTTGTTCGGCACCTTCTGCCCTCCCCCGGGTGCCTGCCGATGGGACTACAGTGTCTTTTGCTGAACCTGCAGTCATGCCTTCAACCCACCGACCACCGATAGTGTTGGATGCCTCAGGAAGTGTGTATGTAATGGCAGAGGGTTTGTCCCACCTGTCCTTCAGTTCATTTCTGTCCGTTACTGCCAATTTTGGGCCTGATCCAAGTCCCGATTCGTTCACCAAGTCCAGCAAGATCTCCTTCACCGACCCTGGAAGCACCAGAAGATCCAAGGTGTGCCTGTCCTCCAGTTTCTCAACCAGAGCTTTGAAGGCCCGGCGTGATTCCAAGGTCTCACCGGAGCCCCTGTCCGCAGTTTCAGAGCGCCTGGACTGTGTGCCTTCACATCTGTCCACCAGGTCTGTAATAAGGGAGTAGGCACGCACCACCGGCTCAGCAAGGCCCGATATAAGCAGAGATCCCAGAGAACCAACCTGGTTTGGTTAAAGAAGAGCAGAACACAAACGTTTATGAGTTTATGTAGCTGTCCGGCAAAAACTGAGCTAGTTCTCTTGCTTTCATTTTTATTTTTTTGAATGAAATCTCTATCAAACAACATGGTACACAGAGTTTAAACTGTGTGAATTCATCAAGGCCATCCAGTTGCAAAACCTTTCGGTGACCATGGCCCACAGTAAACATGCACTGATAAGGATTTCCCTGGAATTTTTAGTCACAAATAACGTTTATTATATAAAAAAAAGGAAGTTGTAAAAGGGTGAAAAAAAATCCCTGAGTTACATGTTTGCATTTTTAGAAACCATGTTCAATGGAGGAAAAAAAATAAAAAAATCCAGAGTGACAACATTGAAATCTTACTCTACAAGGCAGTGGTTACTTCACAGGGTGTGTAGCTCATTGTGAAACAATGATATTGACCAATAACGTAATTTCTTTTTACATTTTTGATATCAAGAATATTAATCTCATTATTGGTCAGTTATCATGTTAGTCATAGTCAGCACATTTCAGGATGAAGTATCCAGTGATTTTGGCTAATTAGGGATTTGCACAAAGGAGGTGACTAATAATTTCTGAGGAGTCCTAAATTTAGAATAGAAAATAATACAAGAATAGAAATTATTGGGAGGATGTGAAGAGTCACATGTTGAGATCACTTAACAAGCATTTGTGATGTAACACCACAATTTATCACCTTGGTTTTTTTTTTTTACTTCTTTAACTCATTGAGGAAATATCTGAATTTTAAGTCTCAAGTCATATTTCTCTTTTCTCTCAAAATGAGTGGCTCACTGTCTAAATAAACAACCCAGACTCCATCACTTACCGCTATATGCGCTGATGTGCTTTTCATGAGGCAGTCCATGAACAGCCCCCTCGCTCCGCAGAAGACACAGTGAAGGACTTTGGGGTAAGAAAGCTCCTGCTGCTCCTCCTGGTTCACAACTCCTTTCACAAATAACTAAAAGAATATATGCCATTAGTATCACTCTCGTGTTGTCAAAAAAGCACAAACGTCAAACAATATACACAAAATAACAATACAAAGCAACCACAAAAAGAGACAAGAGCACAAAACAACTACATGTCATGGTCTGTGTCCTTTGTTCACTGTTGATTTCCTATTTTATTTTGTAGTCAGTGTTCTGTCTTCCTGTGTGCTCTCTGCTGTCCGGGGCTTAGGCCTGTTGACCCTTTTTGTTGATACTTTTCTATTTTATGTTGGACTTTGAAGACCCCTTTTTGTGTTCTCGGTGGGGTTTAATAAATACCTTCTCATTGGTCCACACTTCAAGTTTTGTGTCTCCATTTGGGTCCTTATTAACCCTAAACGTGCCACTACAGCTCTGCACTACAGCAGCCATTGTCCCATAGGAAGAGGAAGTACTAAGCATATGGTTTGCATATATGTACTCACAGTCTGACTGACATGTGATAACTGTTTTTTTGTTGTTTAATTATTGTAAAAGTGTTATTACTAAGCAAAGCTGCTGCACGAGGGTAGTGACCAAAAACAGAACCTCGTATTGCAGTTTAGTTTGGAGTCACCTACTTTCGTTTTTGAGTTACCAGAACTCATTTTCATCTTCTGCTGTCGATCATCGTGACACCATGTGTCATCAGACAGACTGAAACTCAATGAGGGACTTAATCAACATTTAAAAACCCTGAATGAGTCATTTCTCTGGAACGGTGAACTGTAGACTAGCTCTACCAGGAACAACAACACCCTTAAGGTGATATGGCGCCTTTAAATGTTTACAATCATAATCAGGAGTCGTGTAAAAAACAGAAATAAAGGAGTGGGATCGGGCAGGTAGTACGCACTCGGCTCAACTCAAACAAATGATTCATGTCAGGACTGATTGTGTAGTATCGAACAAAGCGTGTCAAACGTGTCTTACTTTGGCAGCTTGCACGTTGTTGCTCGGCCCTCGCAGTTTCAGCCAAATCTGCCCATTGTTGCCGGGCGCCAAATCGTCTTCCCCGATCCCAAACGCCACCGTGAATATCCGCTCCACGGTGCCGTGCAGGGAGGCCAGAGAGCCCCGCAGCATCCCAGGACACGCAAACTCATCCTCCACCTCAAGTTCTCCACCTCCTCCTCCATCACTTCTCTCACCGTCCATCCTTTATTCTTATTTCAGCGACAGGAAGTCAAACATTCTGTGGAAACAAAAAATGGTGACAAAAAATATAAACCACATGATCGCTGGTATTCAAATTATTGTACTACTGAATACACACAGATGCAGGACTAATGTTTTGCAGTCAATATTTAGGGTAAAAAAAAGTGGGTAAAATCATGCAAATATATGACCAAGTTTCACATGACTTGTCAATTTAACAAAAAAAAAAGATAATTAATTCAATGTCTAAGACTGTGTCTAGTCTAACATAACATGAACTGAAATGAACTACCGGTAAGCTTTCTTTCTTTTTATTAAATGGTTTGTCTATAGAATTCAACAAAAAATAATAATTAGCTTTATTACTTGTTTATGTAATGTTATGTAATGATACACATACTCCTTATGCAGTATCATCAAAAAGCATTATACAATGATGCAATAATGCAATGAGCATTTTACTGGTGCATAATCATTTTTACTACCACTGTCTGCTGCTTATATAGTCTAAAGGTTACCCACGAGGTCAAGTCCCCTCTAAAAATTCACAGGATACATATATGTGGAAAGTTTAAAGAGATTTGATTGGAAACTGTATCAAAAGGAGGAAAGGTGAACTGCACTGAGAGCTGGAAGACTGTATCTATCGTGTTCTGGCATTTAATTTCCAACTTTGGACCGTACAGTTACAACAACACCGTTTTGTGACTCCACTACACTCATTTAAATCAATTTAATCTCAACAAAACGCAAGAAAATTATGTAAACATGTGTTACAAAAGCGTCCCAACACCTTGAGAAGTCGGAGTGGCAGTTTATTGGCACCAGTCTGAGTTGAGTACTATTGTGAAACCTAAATAGAGAAACTGAGCAGGAAATAGAAACACTCCGCGCGCTCAGAGGAGGACAGCGGGTAGTTTTAATGCATCGTTATAAGAAGTCGTTGAAAAAACTTTAAAAATATCGTCGTTTTTCTTACGTGACTTCGACTTCAGAGTTTCGTTTCCAGCGACGGTGGTGGTGGTGGCTCCGCGCGCCTCGCCCCGCTCTTCCGCAATCCAAAAAACAACAATAACAACAACCACGACAACGGTGTACGAGCCAGGATCAAAGTTCATTCACCAACCTTTCGACATGATTAATAAAAGTTGGAGCGAAAAGGGAACCGAGCACCGACAGCGCCGGTGGTGGTGCTGGTGCTGCTGCTGCTGCGGGAAAGAGGACGAGGAAGACGGCGGCGGCAGCGGCGGTGGAGACGGAGCGGACGACCTGGAAACCATCGCACCGGTGGAAACCCCGAAGACAAAACCGAAACTAAACGAAGCACACATACACACACGGATAGGCAACACACAGACACACACACACGAAGGCAGGGCGGATACGTCTCAGGGTGGTACGGAGGTCGTTTGCTGGTGTCAAATTTACCCTCACAATGTCTTACTCACCCCAGTAAAAACCCTAACGCGTCTCACACCACGTGAAGTGTAGTTTATTTTTATGAATCACTGTGTGTTTCCCCCCTCGATTTTTTTTATTTATTATTATAGCACGAATAACAGTGAATAATGACACCAACTAAATTATATAGGCTATTTGTGCATTCTTTATCACCTTTAGGCTTTGTTTTATTTAAAATACTTTTCTTTTTAAATTCTTTTTTTTTCCAAGTCAGAGTCAAACATGAGATAAGGGGATTTCCACTGACGTCAGAAGCGGGGGTTTTCTGTCTGTCTGCCTGTCTCTCTCTCTTTTTACTGCTGGTTTACTCAAGTAGGCTACACACAACTCCATATTTCTCTCCAAATCCATCCAATAAAGACGCTTTTATTCCCACACACTATTTATTTAAATGCCTGTTTATTTATTTATTTATTCTACATAATGTAGATTATAACATTTTGTCTGTTCTGGTGCAGTGGGGATGGGGAGTTTGTAGGAAACAGGAAAATAAAAAGTCACCTCCTACACCAAACTTAACACAACGTCCTGTCACTTTGTTGGGGTGTTGTAACTGAGACTGTTTCCCCCCTTGAAGGTCTGTTTACACCTCCTTGCCCCGCCTTCCCTGCTTCAGAGCTCGCCCCCCGAGGGGCAGTACTATGGGGAGCGCAGAGGATCAAAGTATTTAGTTTACTGTGAATTATAACAAAGGGTAACAGTATCTTACTGCTTGAAATAGGATGAGGGTAGGGTTAATTATTTCTTTTTTTTAAACTAAAGCTTCAATAAAGACAAGATATTAAACGAGTTTGAAGAGATCAGTATGGACTTGAAAATACCAAAATTTTCATTTTAAAGTGATACAATATATTTTAAAAAACTCCAAGCAGATTGCACATAGAAACTATAAAATATTTTTTAAAGTTGTGTAGTATATTTTTTAGTTTTAATATCTTGAATCATCATTATTTATTAGCCTATGTTCTTCTTTGTATGTGTGCCTTGTCTGTAACTGAAGGAATGTGTGGATCTCTGCTCTGATTGGTTCTTTTGTTTTCTCCAACTTCTAACGGTTTTGGGGGGGACAGGATGCGGTGACTTCAGTTACCCTAAAGGTTAAGGGATAGGTCAAAGGTCATATAACATCTGTTTTAGGGCTCTTCTCTGTCTGGAGAAAGGGGGAGTCAGAAAAGGTATATAAGGTATATACACTGTTCTTCTTCTTGTTAATAAACTTAACTTTTTTGAATACAAGTGAAGACATGTCGGCAGTGATCCCTTCTTTTCATCAACACATCAATATACCACAATTGGAAGGACAGCCTGTCATAGGCCTATTAAATTATATTAATGAATGATAGTCCCCTGAAAGCAGCACCAATGAACAATTTTAGGACATTTATTAGTTTTTTAGTTTTGTTTTTAGACTGATTAGTCAGACTGACGCCAGCTATATACACGTTAGACTGGTTCATTTGCGCAAGGTGAACAAAGCAGGTGTGTTTGGCATTGAACTGGGCTTACACAGTCTCATATGCATTCATTACCCACAATTCAACATTCCTGCAGGAGGCTACTGGCAGATCTACTAGTGTTGTATGTAAGCACCTTGAGCCCAACGTCTCATGCAGCAGCAGGTGAAGAGTGGCCTCCACTCCAGAGGCCTGATCAACTCACCTTTAACCTGTTGTGTTGTATGTAACGTCAGTAGGCTACATACCTGCTGCACATCTATTGCACCACAGGATTATTTAGATAGCAGTATTTTATTTTATTTTTATTTTTTATATTTTTTTTCTATTTATTTTAGCAGTAAATAGAAAAATATGTTTGTGTTACTTTACTTTTCTGACTATACACAAGGGTTTCAAATTATTCTGACCTTAAAATGATCTTAAATGAACCACAGTATATTATTAAGGATATATAGTTGTTGTTTTTGAAAAATAATAATTTATTATCATGTAGTGTATTTTTTCCCTGTTGATAATAATCCAGTGTTTATGTTACAGTACAGTTTTTTGTAAGCCTCCCATTTCCTGTAATTGTCATTTTGAAGACTCTGCCCTCTGCTGGTAAAAACATAAAACTGTTCTTTCCTCCCAGTCTGTCTAATAGGGATTTAAAATAAATTTAAATGTTATCTCGTTTACAAAAACTTGTGCTTGTGACGTGAGTTTCAGAAACATTGGTATCTTTGTGGCCTGGTGGTCAAGGACGACGACTTCATCACCACCACCACAACTTCCCTCATTTAAATCCAACTAGGCAAAAAAATCAAAACAAGGGGAAAACCAGCAAACCAGGCGGTGATGTGATATTTGTGTAAATATTATCACTTAGATTCATCTACATCAACATGAATCTATACACAGATTGTGATTTTTCTCAAGACATTTAAAGTGTCACCAACGTTCAGACTCGACTTCCTCTGATTGAAGGGATTTTTTTAAAAAGCACTTTGAAACAAACTCAAATCACACAAAGTTTGGACATTGACAGCCATTAAATGACAAAACGAGGAATAAGAAGTGTGCTGCTTACACACTCGCCTGTTTGGCCGAGCCGCCCAGAAGCAGAAGTAAGAAGAGAGAAATTCATGGGATGGATGTGGGCTGCACGGTTTCACTTCTGCTTCTTCCTGTTGAGATGGAACAAGAGCTGCTGCTGCCGATGCTGCGAGTAGAAAGTCACAGAATGAGCAGCTGCGTCGGTGTGTTTATATAATGAGGAAGGAGAGTGGATCTCTACGGGTGAGTGGTTCCCCTGCTTTTCAGAAAATTACCTTTACATTTGTGATATTTGTAACCAGGAAATTCAGGTACTTTATTGAAGTTTCCACCTTTAAAGTTTCACTCTTATTCATAAGTTATGTTTAGATGATGTATATCACAGGTTTAAAGGTCACAGATTCATTATCTTTCAACTCTTTAAACCAAAATGTGTTGTTGTTTTTTTTTTCTGGGGGTGAACAAAACTGTATAACCAGTATAACTCCATCCAAAACAACAATATCAGTTGTTTAATAGTTGAAATGTAATAGTTGAACTGGACAAAGAAAGTTTAGACACTGAAAGCTTCAGAAAGTTATGGATCGTGGAAGAATTGTTGTAGTTTTTTTTTTTTTTTTTTTACATTTTACAGGTGTTTTTCATTATGTCGTCCACCCTCTGTGGTTTTTGTTGTGTGCTTTACGGGAACAAGAAAAAAAAACATGTGGTTTCCTGCAGGTTGTCTATGTCAATGTGTAATTATTGTAAGATTTATGCGCCATTAAAGCTCCACTGAAGACACGCTAATCCTTTTTCTTTGGAGCTAAGACGGAAAACAGACGGAAATAACACCACTGACACCTCGACTACCACCAACTACCAACCTTGATAATGTCACCACTCATATTAAAGGTTTGTTTGTGAGTCACCAAGGCAGATTGTGGTCTAAGAGACACCTCCTGTAGCAGGAACTGCCACAGACGTGGTTTTAAATCACCTACTTTTGTCAAACGCTTATGTCTTCGTCAGTGGACAGACTGGAGAAACAACTCAAGAAACATTATTGGTGTGTAGCTGAGATAAAACTGAAAGCTGAGTTTGATAATAGGTGTGGCTTCATGCATCAGTAGCCTTATACTTCAGAACATGTTGTTGGGCCCAATGCATGATGGTCTCTGGTTTACTTCCTGAAATCCACAGACCAAACACAAAGAGCTACACGAGGACATGGATTTTACGTTTAAGTTGATGACAAAACTGGATATCAGTCCATGATATACATCATTAGAGCCTATTTTATGAATCAAAACTATTGATTCATTGAAAAATACTCTTTTCTTGTCATCATTGTTGGTATCTACGCTTTAATTTTATTTAAATTTACTTAATCAACATTTAGTTAAAAAAGCTTAGTTAAAAGTTTATAATTAAAGCAGAAGTAAGTGATATATTTGTGTTAATATAAGTCTTAAATAGTTATATCTTCCGACAGCAATCACTTACATAGAGTGTTTGGACCAAAACACGGGTCTGTCAGTCACTCTGCTCTGCTCTGAGCCGAGGAGAAAACATTTATCGTATCCTACAGTTTTTATCCAATGAGGAGAGAGAACTTGTGTGTGCAGCCAAGGAACGCCGTCGTTGTTGGTATCTATTTTTCCGACCGTTGGTACCAGTTCGATCTGGTACGAGTTCACCGGTCGGAAATTTCTTAAAAACACGAGTGGGTTAATCAACATTTACTTGAAGCTGTAATTTACGTTTCAAAAAACGCAGCATTAGCAAGTTTATAATTAAATATAATATTTGTCCATGATAAAAATAAGTAATAGGTGCACAAAAACACAACAATTGAAAGTCAACATCACGATGTTTTGCGTTGAGGATCACCATATAATCTTAATGACTTCAGGTTGTTTCTGCTGCCCCATGGTGGCAAAAAATCTGGTATACGGTAAATTCACATGAAAATATCAAGTTAAAATTGAAAATGATTTTTAATTAACCCCCTTTTCTCAACTGATATTACAATGAATATGCTCTTCCTCCAGTGAATATGGCACTTTCCAGTTGTCCAGCTCCGACATTGATCGGAGAATCCGACCTCGGGAGCTGGAAGGTGATTGGCTCTGGAGGGTTTGGGCAAATCTTCAAAGCAAGGCATCAAAAGTTATGCTGTGATGTGGCCGTGAAGCTCCTTCACCACGACGACGGGTGAGCATAGTCACAAAGAAAAAGTCTGTTTTCCGCAATTAGAAGATGAGGTAATGACCTTACAGCACTAACCGATACGCCAATACAGGAGCAGTTCGTCTTTGCTGCGTGAGGTCGACATGATGCGTCGAGGAAGCAACCCCCACGTCATTCAGGTCCTCGGGGTCTTTCAGGGTCGACTCCCCAACGCTGGACCTACAACACAACTGGGTCTGGTCATGGAGTTCATGGAGAGAGGCTCACTGGCCTCCATACAGGTAACCTTCTTGGTTGATCCAACACTTTGGTCCAATCAGTACTGGATGGATTGGCATGACCCTTTGGTCTGGAAGAATCCTGATGATTTTAGCTCTTTAACAATGACTTTTATTGACATTTATAAGTCAAAAATTGTCAATAGGCTTCTGAATGAATTGGTATAAGAAAAATCAGGTTGTGTTATGGTAATTGAGACAGATCCAGTTTATTTGGTACTGAAACAAATTGAATGGAGTCATCAAAACAAAACCTACTTCTACTTGTATCAGTTTTCTTTGCTAAAGCTCGAACACACAAGATTTCATACCTCCATATTTTTTAACTTTCCCCCAACAGGAGACCTTACAAGGAGCTCCACCATGGCCACTGGTCTTCAGACTGGCTCACCAAGTGGCTCTGGGTATAAACTTCCTCCACACCCTTACTCCTCCCCTTCTCCACCTGGACCTGAAGCCCAGCAACGTGCTGCTGGACTTCCATCTCATTGCGAAGGCGAGGCCTCCAAGAAACACTCACATTCTAACACAAGTACAGTCTTTCAATGAAACAACATTCAGTCTTTCTTCCTTATTTAATTTTCCTCTTTGTCCTCGCTATTTCTCCAGCTTACAGATTTTGGCCTGGCTAAGTTGTACTACAGCGTCTCCAGAGCGTCCAAGAAGACCAGCGAGGATGAAGCAGGGACGATCAGCTACATGCCTCCGGAGGCTTTTGACATATCGTACAACCCTACGAAAGCCTCGGACATCTACAGGTACAAGATCATTTGGAGGGACTTCAGTAATTAACTGTAAAACCTGAGGATAATGCAAATAAGATTTATAGCATAGTACATTTTGCACACCAAAAACACTTGTTGAACACAGGTACAGCTTTGGCAGCAGTAAGGGAAACTGGTTCAAAACATTTAACGCCAACAATCAAACTTCCCATTCATGGCGACTTCCTCACTGGACAACCATTAAATACTTATCTCTGCTAAATTCAGTTAATATATAATCTGTTTTAGTTCATGTGATTGTTACATGTTGTGACCCTGGCATGTCAACCTTTGTAATCTCTCTCTTGCAGCTATGGTATACTCTTGTGGTCCATCATCACAGGGAAGCAACCGTATGCAAGTAAGGGACTGTTACTGTAGGTCTCACTAAACTGCCGCTTTGTCACTTCCACTGTCTTGCACTTTTGTTTTTCTTAACCGAGTCGTGTGTTATTTTTTGCACAATGACGCATGATTCAAGACCAGCAGGACTTCACATGTGCGATCACGCCTTCTGTTTCTTTTCTTGGCATCTCAACTGTTGTCTATAAGTTTTGATTTTAGCAGCATCTCAGCTCTGCAGAAGATAAAATACCCCAAAATAAAGTCCAGTTATCCCCACCTTGAACCGACATCACCTTCACCAATAATATTTTGATAATTAATTAAGCAAATTACCAAATATTTCGCTCCATTTTTATCTATTGCAGAGTATAGAAGCAAGTATTTTCTGATACTACCACCAGGGGGCACCCAAGTTAAGAATTGTTCTTTGATAAACATACAGCGGGCTAAATCCAGTGTTCGTATAAAGATGTTGATTAATGCAGCATTAATACAAAATGTGTTGGCTACATTTTCAAAAAGGACATATTTTACCAAGCCTCCAACATCTCTTTGAATCCCTCCTCGACTGTAGATGCGATATCCAGCATCGTGCGGTTTCGTATCCCTCAAGGAGACCGTCCATCGCTGGAAGACGTCAGGAGTCTGGCTCCAGGACGAGCAGGGCTGACAGAACTGATGGAGCTCATGATTAAATGCTGGGAGGCACGACCGGCTGACAGGCCCAGCGCCAGTGGTACGAAAACTCATACCTCATCTTTTGCTGTCAAGACATTTGTTGTTTTTGATTTTTATAGATTTCTAAAAGGATGGCGATAACAATTTATGAACTGTATTAAACTTTTGTCATGCTGTCATTTTTCCAATTTGTACTTGGTGCTAAAAAGTACTGTATATAAGTGCTGCTGGTCTGAAATTCAACTTTATCTTGTTGGCAGAGTGCGCCACAGTTGCAGAAGATCTGTACAAAATGCACAAACATGCAATCAACGATGCCGTCCATCATGTGCTGAAGAGACTGGTGGGTATGAAATCTCTGCAAAACAACATGACTCTCGAGAAGTTGAAAAGTTTTGGCATGACACAGCAAAAAAAAAATATTTTTATTGTGAACTTACGCCACTGCCTGATTCACTGTTCCTCTTTCCAGGATGAACGGGAAGAAGAAAGGATGACAGAGCAAATGTATGGGATTCAAATCACCCAGGCTGCAGGTCTGCTTTGATATTAAACCTTTATTCTTTTACATAAAACTTTTAATCACTTTTCATCATGCTTGTTTGCTTTATTTTCCGTATAAACACCTGGATAGCATAGTTGACTTAGCTTAGCTTAGCATAGCTTTTCTTCAGGTTTCAATGCTTCTGGGTATAATAACAGGAAAGTTGACCATGATTTTTTCTTGATCCAATCAAGTAATCAACCAGGATTAGGATCGTTGAAACCATACATGTCATTTTAGCCCTCGGCATGTTTAATTTTGTCTTATTTTTTATTTGCAGGGGATCCTGGAGTAGAAGGAGTGAACATTTGTGATAATGTGCCGACAGGACGTCCACCAGTCCAGGTGAGGTTAAAAGAATAGATTATTGCTCACAGTGCTTTTTTCCCACTAAACCAAAGACAAACATAACTGACTTACTACGTCGTCTGTGGGATTTTTTTCTTCTTCACACATATTGGTCAATACCGTGGTGTTTCTGTGCATGCAGAGGCTGCAAGTCTTTTTTTTTTTTTTTTTTTGCTGCCTTGGGGAAAATGTGACACACAACACTTCCTGTTGTAACTGGGGAATTTTTGATTCAAATGTTTAAAAAAAAATTGTGAGCTTGGATAAAGGCCAGTATAATATTGACACATTTTGAATTTCCAAATATTCAATATACAATAAGTACATATAGTGTATATAGTATGTATATGTATAATTCAAATTACATATGAAACCTATTAAAAATTTTAACTTAAAGGGATAGTTCAACATTTTGGCAAATTGGCCCATTGCCATAATCGCTATAGTCATAGCAGTAGGTTCGTCACCTTTAATTGTCGGTGTAAGCTATTTTTAAAAACAGGCTGCTCAGGCTATTCTATGGAGGCAAAGGGAATTTCTTGGTTTCCCTCATCAAACTATCAAAAACACAACCCAGCAACTCAAAAGCGCTGTAGAACCACCACGCTATGAGATAATGACGGAATGATACGATTTCAGAGGTAAATTCATGCAAAACCGCTGATGCGAACAGTTTTTCAGCAAGCTGTCTCCGCAAATTTACCTATTTCCGTCATTATCTCATAGCGTGGTGGTTCTGCAATAAACGTGTAACAGCGTGAGTATATAGAATAGCCCTGAGCAGCCTGTGTATATGTATAATTCAAACAATTAAAGGTAACAAACCTACTGCTAAACCTATTAAAATTTTGTTGAACTATCCCTTTAAAATTTGTATGTTGGTACATGGCGGCTATAGGATTATGGCTAGTCCATAATAAAACATAAAACCATATATTATGTTAATGGACATATCCGTTCCAAAGTCTGTCAATATATCTTGATAAGCCCTATTGTAAGAAGTGGACCACTTTCTTAGAATAAGAAGACTTAAGGCCAAATTAAAAGACATTAGGAGAATCAGCTATCAGGCCAATAAATATAATGTCTACTCACCAGTTTGTTATGTCTTTTAATCTCCTTCATCTCAAAGTTAGGTCAGTGGTTTTCATACCAGCTCTGCCACTGTTCAACTAACAGACACAACTCTTACTTCTTGTTGCAGGAAATGGCTGGTGGTTTGGCCGCCCACCAAAGAGACAAAGCATCGACGGCCAAAGGTAAAAGGGAAGTTGGGTTGAAGCTATTACCCAGAAACCTCGGCACATGTTCCAGTCAAGGTGGTAAAAAATAAATAAAAAATCATGCAGTGCAGCTTGTGTGTTGACATACGTGTACGTACCCTTTCAGTTCCATCTACACCTCAACATGAAAGCGAGTGCCACCTCGACCAGGTCCACCCATCGAGATCCTCTGATAAAATGAAAGTGTCCTCTGTTTATCCCATCACTTCATCACCTTCACCACCACCACCACAACCTCCTCCTCCTTCTCCTCTTCCTGCGACTCAGAGGTCACCTCAAAGCAGAGCTGACAGTCCGAAGGCGACTTTGAGACGAGACCTCTCCTCACAATACCAGGTGGGCTTCATATGTTGTTCTTCCAAATTGTATCTTCTTAAAAAATCTTGTGACACCTTTAAAGAAATGTTTACATCTAAACCTCTGATAGGATGTTTTTTTCCAAGTCTGGCCTTGGTTTCACTTGTTTCACAGTCTAAGGGAAGTTAATTAGGATTCTATAAATAAAAAAATGGCTGAAAAGGGAACAAAACTGCTGCAAAACCAGACAATGAAAAGGCTTCGACTGCAAGTGAAACCAAGGCCGGACTTGGAAAAAACATCCTATCAGAGGTTTAGATGTAAACAATAGGGTGCTACAAAATCTACATCTTCAACTCTGGTCAGTGGTCACATCGTCCTCTCTGTTCCTGAGGTACAATGTCTAATTGTGACCAGAAATGTGTGCTTTCTTTGACTTTTGAACTTTGGCCGCAACAAAACGTCTCAAAATTTTTTATCATTGCATCTGCAGCGTCAGTTTTCCAATCCCAACCCCCCACGTCAAGTTCACATACACCTCAGCAACGTTGTCGGGTTTCAGAGCGGCAACAACAACACCATGCACATCTACGACTCGGACCGCTCAGAGAGGAAACGACACCCCACAGCGCCCTCTAGGGTAAACCTCCCACCGTCACATCCGGGAAACTAATGGGATGAAATGGGAGGAGCTGCACGAGTTCATGTGGAGTGTTGTTTTTTTTTTTTAATTCTCCAGCTTACTTTTTACAGTTCTCTATAATTTGTTCTCTATAATAATTTGTTTTATCCTGTTGTGCATGACAAGAGAAGCTCCCTGTGTGAAGACTTTAATCTTTTCTGTGTTTGCTTTAAATGTGAGCAGGAATCAGATTAGTCTTAAAGCTGCATGCCAACTTTTGAAATAATATTTTTTCTCGCACCTCCCTTTCTGCTCTGTCAGCAGAATAAAAACAAGCCAAGCCTGATCATATGGTTTTAATTTTTCACCGATGTGCCACAGTGGCAGTTCACCATCGGGTGCCAAAAATCACAGTAACAACAGATTGACTCTTAGTTAAAACAGGTCGATATATGTTGTTTTTGTTGGTTTGTAGCCAGAGTGAAATTCCAAACTCTCCAATATGTTCAATCATCTCCTGATGCTGGATATTTACTGTATCTTTGCATTGGATTCTTAAAATGTGTATATTTATATGTATATATGCTGTGTGTGTCTTTAAACCTTGCATTAAATATGTTTATTTTCATTTTTACTAAGTCCCAAAGCATGTTCAAACCCTTAAATTTTTTTATACCCTTTTGTACACTTCATAATGATTTTTTAAAAATACAATAGACCAAATTAAGCTGCCAATGATGCCACCTTGAAAACATGGCATGTTGAATTACTGTAGAAGCATGATGTAGCTTCTATGAAGTTTCCATTATATAATCAAAGGCTTTATATTTAAGCATGTATTGTCCGTTTATGACAGAGAAATACAGAACATCACAAAACTAACCTTTTACGTTAAGTGCAAATAAAATGTAAACATTAAGAAGCAGCTGATTGTAATAGAGTGTTATATTATGCTGATGACTTAATAAATTGAACATTTGTATTCAAGTGTTTTTTTTGATTGAATTCAAAGCGTCACTTCAAAAAACTTGTTTTAAAATCATATCTTCACTTAGTTTTAATTTTTGAAATGATGTAATGATGTATTTTGGTAAATCATTTGTAAAGCAATGTGAGACTCTTGCCTAGTTTCATCATAAATTGAAATTAATTAAATGCATGAAAATAACATATATGTATAAAAAATAACATGAGTAGTCTGCACATTGCAAATGTATTAGGGTTCAGAGGGCACAATATATAGATACATCTACAGTATATAGATTTTTTCATATGTAGTAGACCTTCAGCGTCTGTAGGTGGCGCTCCTGTGCTTCTGTACAGCTGCGGTGTTCACCACTGGCATCTTCTATTTGAAATCACCACTGAAAAAGTGCTGCCACTGAAAATTACAATTAATCATGTTCAGTTCTACAAACGAATAATATTATTATTATGTTATTTTAGCCCTGTTTCATCCTTTTCATGAGGCTCTGTGTACCTCTGTTAAGAAAATAAAAGCACATCCTAATTGATATTTTATGTGATCAGGTCTCGACTCAGATATCAACATCAGTTACATGGTGTTTTTCTAGCTTTGAAGCACAGAGGTGTCACATTCTTCTGCACTTCTGACATGAATCTCTAAAGTGCTAACACGAGCCTCTGCTGTGCACTGGGGCGTTGAGACTGATCAGTTGTGACGGTCCGGTGTTAACTCAGCGGGCTCCTGGCACCAGAACCTTTCCCTTCACTGCCAGGCCTCCATCTGCCATCAGATCCACTGCAGTAGCGATGCATGATCGCTGTGTGCCGGCAGGAACGACAAACTCACACAAGATCATATGTATAGTTTCACTTTTTTTTAACAAAAAAAACCCAACATTTTTTAATTATTGAAATGTATTTTCATATGATAGCCTATTAGCGCAGAACTGCATAGGCCATGTGGAAAGTATCAGTGATTGTACATCGACACTGTGTTCCTAAATATGCCTTTTGGGGCTCTCAGCAGGGACACCCACTATTTACAGAACAACCATCTGTCCACATAAAGTGATTTATAGAGTGTATGCGAAGTATAGCAGGGGTGGTTTGGGCCATGATAGTGTCAGCATTTACCAAGGTCATGTGGTAAGCATGCCAGATCACTAAAATTCAAGCTGTTATGTTAATGGAGCATCCCTTAATTTTCTTAAAATGCATAAAGTATAGGATACGTTATTAATAGTTTAATAGAATAGGTTTTAGAAACTTAATGCAGTCGGTTTGAAGGCTAGTAGGCTCAATAAGAGACACGTCAGCAGATAGCTTAATCAATCATCATAGATTTTCTGTTGTTGTATTTTCATCAGCATTGTGGGAAATTTCAAATCTTAAGGGAAAAAATAAACAAAAAATAAAAATGGTAATGACACTACCCATGAAACAAGCTAGTTTCCCTCCATTTCCAGCCTTTGGGCTAAACTAAGCTAACCTGCTATCATCTGAGAGTAGCATCATTCCCCACGAGTTCATATCAAGGGCCACTGAACTCAAGAGCGTAGATATATTGACAGATAGATCGGTAAGAGGCAGAGAATAGGCACAATCATTTTCTTTATTGTTGTTTCATGCATTAACGGAAAACCACAAACCTAACGACAGGCCAACACCTGGTGTAAGCAAGCGTAGACAACACACTACGGTAGCCGGACAACAGACAATAAGCCATAAAAGTGCAATGAAAATTGAAATTACATTCAGGGTTGTTTGGAGAAAAGTGAATCCACCCATTCATTTGATAGACTGAACAAAATCAATGAGTAGCAACTGATGCTTCTTCCTTATGTGAAAGGCATTAGAGTAACACTTGTTTCCAAACCAGTCTTTATTTTATATCCTTACCCCTGGACACGACAGGATAATCATCACTCTTCCTACCTCAACCCACCCTACAAGGGGAACACCAGAAAACCAGAGAAGGTGGAGTACTTCCACCCTCCCATCAGGTTCCCCCTCTCCAGTTTGAGGTAAGCCTTGTCCCCTCTCTCCATGATCACCAGCCCGGCATTGGTGGCAGCTTCCCTGGTCACGTCCTGGTCACCTGCGAAGGCCGAGATCACTGGCCAGCCATTGAGAGCCAAACTCACCTGGGAAAAAGATATTTAGTATTTAACGATTTAAAAAAAAAACAAAAAAAACAAACAAACATTATATCCTTATGGTGTTGGTCTTACTTGTATCGTCTGTCGGTTGTAAACTTTGACCACGTGAAAGCTGAAACTGTAAACTCCCTTTCTGGGGGCCACAAAGATACTTCTTGCTGGGTCAAAATGGCTGCCAACGTTTACTAAAATCTGGGAAGAAGAGGAGAGGAAGGAATACATTTATGGCACAACATGCCCCATCAACATGACCCCCAAGAAAACATCCCAACAGTCCAGAGAAATTTGTGATGTCTGATATGAGCCATGACTGCTTCCATTGCAGTGGTTCTCAACCTTTTTTGGCTCATGACCCCATTTTGACATCACAAATTTCTGGCGACCCCGTCGATCAAGATGCGCAAGCTTAGATACTTTATTTTATTTGAACTGGATTTATATTTGAGAAAGTTATCAAATACAGTTGTTTAAGATTGTGTGTGGTGTTCTGAATCATCATGTAAAAAATAATAATTAGTTAAAAAAATACATTTGTCATATAATTTTTTTCTTATTTTATCAATTACCACGTGGGGTCCCGACCCCAGTGTTGAAAAACACTGTTCTATTGAATTGCACTCCTTAGTTACGAGGTTTTTCTTTCACAGATACTAGACGTTGCATTCGTTGGTTATGTAACTGCATATTTGGTGTTGTGCCAAACTTTTCACAAAGACGGATTAAATGCCTTGCGTGACGATGGTGGTTGGGTGAGAATAGTCTAATTTGTTGTTGGCAAAGGCACAATCAACTGTCTGTATCAACAATGTGATTTGTGACTGGGGATTTGGCAACGACCGGCTGTGCTCGTTGATCAGCCCACTAAAAATTGACATTTCTCAACTGCTTGATTTACTACGATGCAACTTGAAACAGGCATTCACAGACGTTTCATTGGAACCAACAAGGGAGAATTTGGAAATCTTGTGAAACATTTCTTAATTTTCATGATGGGCCGATGTAGAGTAGAGTTAGCTTCAGACATTGAAGGTTCTAGATGACGAATGCTGATGACTTTGGTGAACCATTGGGACAAGAATTTGTAAGGTGTTTTGGTTACACTACCTTCAAAGTAACATTGCATAAGATTGCTGCCATTGGTAAATGTTGCAGTGCTAACTTGCTCAACAGGAAAAGCTTCTAGCAAGTAGCTTACATCAGAGAAATGCACACATCCTGGGCCTTAAAACAAGCCGCCAGGACTACTGTAACTTTATGATGTCACAACTCAACAAGCCCCACCCACCTGGACCCACCTGGTCAAAGTAGATGGTCATGGTGCGGTTGCTCATCTCCGAGGGTTCGTGGTTGGTGTTACGGATGGCTGAAAAGGCCACCCTTCCGGTCCCTGACCTCACCGACATGCCCAGAGCGTTACCCGATGGCTCGGCGGACGGGGTGGAGTCGCACACCACCAGACATTTTCCCTCCAACACGATCGGTTCTGTGTCATTCTGGCAACTGACCCCTGAGGGCCCCCAGTGCAGGACGAGCAGCAGTCCAATGAAAAACGCCAAGCGGGGAGTGAGGTATGGAGATGAGGGAGGAGGTGGACAGGGCATAGCTCCAAATGAGGACGGGCTCTGTATGCTCTTGGCCTTCGCTGGTGTTTTAACTCCCAAAGCAGTGACAATATGGCCACTACAAGTCCTCAGCAAGTATCTATCTTCTTGGAGCACGCCTGACTATAGAAACACCATCATCATTTTATCTTAAACCGAGGGATTCCTGCACCTCAAGGGACCTTTATAATCCTTAATTGACGCACACTGAGCGGTTGTGGAGTCTCTGAAGACGGAAAATCAGTTGCCACCAAGAAAGTGGCTTCCCATAACAACAGGAAGTCCTTACATGCACAGTATAGATGGAGGTTGTCCAGTCCTCACACCTCAGCGTGAGCAGCCATCAGTCAGCCGGATGCTGACGCAGAATCCAAACCGGTGTGGAGGCTTGGCCTGTTTAGATCAAATCACAGGATATAGTTTAGCATGGAAACATTTGCAAAAGAAATGTGCACATATTCCCCTGAAAAAAATATTGAAATAGCTGAAGCAAAAATACCTTTAATAGTCTTATTAAAAAAAAAAAATGAATTGACAATCTACCAAAGCAACGATAGTATAAGTGTTTCACAACATGGTTTTATTACACAACTAAAAGTTGCACGTGCAGGGAAGCTCTTTAAATAGACATGACAAATGTTGGCTGAAAGATTGCAATCAATGAATTTGGTTTGTCTCAATGGGCCTATTGTTGGCTGGTCTATTGTCTATTCACAGTACATTTGTCTTGCCTCTTTGGGAAAATTTTCAACCAAGAAGACTACTAGAGCATGTAAAATTATGAGTAAAACTTGCTTCCTATTTGTTACACTACATGTGTATTTCTTTTTAATGTATGTATTGGGTGCCTTTGATTAAAATGTATATTTGTAGCAAAACTGCAAACTGTTGCACAAGCCTTCATGACAAAAAAAGCCCATCCCCATTGTTAAGCAACACAGAATAATAAGTGTGAAAATGAAGAAAAAATAAGTTTAAGTTGAAGATGAACTTAAAGTCAAAGAAGAAGTGATGAGGTAATGGTTTGGCCGTGAAGAGGCCCGAGCGCTGCCAGCTGGACTCAGGAGGGGGAACATTGGACTATAACAATCCCACCACTGAGAGGCCATCTGTGGGTAAACACTCCCACACTCTCTCCCCATCACCTTTCCAATTTAATCCGTCTGCATTTGCATTCCTTTACACAAACATGATCACATGCTATTAATACACACACACTCTGCAACACAGTACCTCCAACACCGCTTGAGCCGCACTTGTCAATATTGACCCTGAAATATTTTACCAAAAGAAAATATTTCCCTAAAATTAAAGCTATTTTCTTATGTAATGCTGAAGTTGTAGATGAATCCCTACAGTTGGCACCGTAGCAATACGCAGACTTCACAACAACACAACAACAACAACACTTGCAAATCGCATAAAGTTATGCTAAAGGAAACAGCTGGAAAAACACTCACCTCTCACTTGCAGCAATGCAGAGACAGCAGCTTGCTTCAGTAAAGTGGGAGCATCCCAAAAGTCCTGTTCCCCTGTCACCTTCAGCTTTATCTCTGTTCCCCTGCCTCCTGTTTCCACTCCATCCCTCTCTCGCTCTCTTTCTCTCTCTCTTGTTTCTCTAACTATCTCTCTGTTCCAGGAAACCCCTGCGTTCAAGCAGACGTTTAATTACATCACAAGCATCGCAGCCCTTCTGCTCTCACGACTCCTCGACCCCCCGCTGTACCCATTTCCCCTCTCGCCCCATCCTCTCTTTCACCTCCAGTATCGCACATCAGATGGCAGAACCGAGAGGCTCCATCACATACTGTTATAATATCCTTTCTGTGGGTGAAACATCTGGCAATTCTTTGTGAGTTAAGGGCTAATGAAAGCTAACATTATAAATATTACTGTAATTTTATTTGCATCAAAATCCTCAATTTTTCTCCTGATCCTGATTTGGCGAACAAAACTCCTCACACGTAAAGGCATTTGAGATGGATCAAAGATGATTTTTTAAAACGGAACCCTTCTCTTATTAATTAATTAATAATTATGAAACTGATAGATATGTTTGGAAAGGTAGGAATGGTCACTTGTACTTCATTTTATGTTTTATCAAGATAATGAGGTCGAATATAAAGCTGGTGATCGTCTGCATAACATCGGTGGTGCCCACCAGAACAAAGGAAACAATCTCTTAAAGGCTAGGTAGGCAGCTTTTTTTGACAGTATTAGGCAAAAACTTACACACTAACCTTGGGGATAATGTAAATGAAGTGATGTGAAAAAAGATCAGACGTCTGCGTCTCCCCTAGGCTCTGTTTTCAGCCTGCAAAGAATCTATCCGTGACGGTAGATTTTGACCAATCACAGAGCAGCAGCTCTTATTCGTATTATTTGAACGTTTTAAAACGTAAGAAAGTGATGTTATTCCTCTACTCGCTGCTCATAGACGGACTGGCTGAGGGGATGAGAACCGTGTGGACTCAACTTGAAGCTTTTTTCTAGGTTTCTGCCTACCTAAAGGTTAGTAGGACAGATATATTTCCTGTCAGTGGCACTGAGATCAAAGCAAGGTGTGCTTGCTTTTCATAGTTTCAATTAAATGTCCTTAGAGAGGACGACACCAACAATACAAAGTGTTCTCTGCAGTGGATCAACATCCTACCTATATAAGGTATGAGTCTCTGACATTGTTCAACAAAAATGAATTGACAATCTGCCAAAGCAATATGATATATATGATCAGCGTTGCACAACATGGTTTTGTTACACAACTAAAAGTTGTGCTGTACGTGCAGGTAAGCTCTTTAAATGGACATGACAAATGTCAACAAATCAATGAATTTGGTTTGTCTCGTTGGAGGTGATTCAGAAGCAGTCATGTTGGCTGGTCTATTGTCTTTGTATGCCGGAAGTTACCTGATGTTAATCTGAAGAGTTTTAGCCACAAACTGTGAGTTGTTTTCGAGGTAAATTCAGACTGCTAATGCGCGTTCCCATCGAGGGCAGTTGTTTGGCAATCAGTCTCTGCATTTCCCTCTAAAACAACTCCGCTTCATAATGTTCTGTTATTATCTCACAGCGTGGTGAATGTGCAGGTCACAACTTGTCCACCAGAGAGTTTTGGAGTTGTTGGGTTGTCTATTATTTGATGAGTTTGATGAAGGAAACCAAGAAATCCTATTAGCCTCCATAGTGTAGGTCTGAGCAGCTCGCGGCTCTGCTCTGCCATTCTAACAAAAGCTTGCACCAACAATTAAAGGTAACAAACCTACTGCTATGACTATAGGGATGATGGCAATGGGTCAATTTGCCAAAATGTTGAACTATCCCTTTAAATAAAATGTAAAAATAAATGTAATACAGATACTTTTTTTTTCATTTATTTTTTCTAAAAAACAAAACAGAAAACATATTGTACATCAATTCAATTCCTTCAACAACATTTTGTATTTCTGTTTCCATACACACGAATCAGCACCTTTTATGGATGATAGAGTTCAAACACTGTTACAGCACCACAGTTAAGAGGAATGCTTCAAACCAAAATAGGTTAAAAAAAAGTTCTTGAATCAGAACAAAATCTCTGATGTACACATCAGTTATATCTTCCGATACACATTATAGATCAGACTCAATGTTTGGTGACCTGACATCTCCCTCCACGGGACAGACAACCAGCGGGGCGCCGTTCTTCCCGTTTTCATGAAGACAGGGGTTAAAGTACGGGTACATTGGCTCGGTGAAGGTGCATCCGCTGTACGTATAAATGTGAGTGTTGGCCCCTGCGTCGTAGAAGGACACCGATCCTTCCTCGTAGTCCAAGAAGACGCCCACTCTGTCGGGGGTTTCCTGGAGATGGAGGGCGATGGAGGGGGAGGTGCAGGTGTTCAAACTCCCCGCCTTACGCCTGCAGATCGCCCAGTAGCCGCTGTCGGGACGCACGGTGATGGCCCCCTTTCTGTTAATGGACTCTTTGGCCACGCCCAGATCCCAGTCTGTTTTACCTCTGACCTGAAACACAACGTACAAAACACTATTAGAGCGTTTTTGACATAATAATAATTTTTCACAAATTCGTCCAATAGGAAGATCTAAAAAGTGACATTTTTAACCCATCTGTGGGCCTGACCAAGCCACTGAAATTAACTGTAACTGTGTTTTTC
The DNA here is from genome assembly GCA_030347415.2 of Decapterus maruadsi. Lineage (NCBI taxonomy): Eukaryota > Metazoa > Chordata > Actinopteri > Carangiformes > Carangidae > Decapterus > Decapterus maruadsi. Next base: position 8,342,883 of record CM064898.1, read on the forward strand.
GTGCGTATGAGCTCGTACCTGAACCACCCAGTAGCGTCTGCCAGATGTGAAGCTTTGTTTCCCCAGTATGCAGACGCAGGACTCGAACCTCTGAGGGTTGTTTGGGACTGAGCACTTGTTCTTCTGGCAGCTCACCTGTGGATCATCATCATCATCATTCTCATTATTATCATCATCTCATATCCATCACAGTAAGTGTATAGGGTGTTATTCTTCACTACTTGACTTGCTGTGTTCATGGTATTATAATGAGCTTTATTCTAAGGATTTATTTCTTTCATTTCGAGTCTTTTGTTCTTACCTTCTTTCCATCTGAGGACAGGGCGAGCCAGCCTGAAGCAGTGTTAGGATCTAGAGTCACATCCACTGTAGAGATAAAGAAGGAAAACTGTGATTGGGGTACTAAAACACAGGAGCTAATGAAAGTTAAATAAAGTTATTGAAATAAAAAAAAAGACTGTTTGAATCTGACATACCTGCATATTGCTTCATATTGTTTGCCTCTGCAAGAAAAGAAGAAGGAAAGGTTATTTTCATGAATTTGTGTTTATGAAATCTTAAACTTTCGGTCTTTTTCTTCCAGAGGGTCACTGACCTTCTGCAGACAGTTTGTTAATGACTTCCTGACTGACGTCCATCAGCTTGTTAATGGTTCTCCTCACTGTCCCCATGCAGTTATTGGAGTGGACGGCCACGTCAGACCACTCTCTGGTGGGTGGGAGTTTACTGAGAGACTGGAAACCCTAAAAAAACCCAAAGAGGGACGCGTTAGTTTCAGTTCCTGACGAGCTGATGCAGTGACGGCGATGTTGAAACGCTGAGCAGATCATCTGACCTGCAGCAGGTGCAGAGGATTCTGGGTGAGCTCCAGATGCTGCAGCTCGCTGCTCCTGCTCTGCAGCTCGGTCATCTCCTGCTCCAGCTGCTCCAGCAGCTCCTCGGCCCTCCTCTCCGCCGTCGCCTGCCTCTCCTCCAGCTCTCGGACCAGCCCGGCCTGGTGCGTCTGGATGGCCGACACCAGCGTGGCGCACACCTGAAAGCTGCTCTCGATCTCTCTCTCTGTGACTTTCTGATGATGGGAACAATTACACTTGTAAATCGACTGCGGAACACGTCGACGTAATAAACCAGCTCTTTCCCAGCATGCATCTGTGATCCATCGCATTGCATTGAACTTACTTTGCTCAGATCCACTGAAGTTTTGATCTCGTCCATTTTCATCAGCCTGGCCTGGATCATCTGTTGGATGTTGGCCTTCGTCACTTTCACTGAGGACTGCAAAAGGTCAAAAATAAAACGGCACTGATTGAAAATAACGTAAAAAAAAAAACTCATCAAACCATCCAGCATGAATATATCTTAGAGGAATTGACTTCAAAGGAGATTGAGGGTTCAACCTCCTCCTCACCTTGACCTTCTTGCTGGCCTGATTCATGGGGACGACACTGTGGCTCTTGTGGCTTCTCTCCACGCACCTCGAACACACTGGCATCTGGTCTTTCTTGCAGAACATGGTTAGCGGCTTGTTGTGGTTTCTGCAGAGGTGACTGGCGGGGAAGGTGGCCGGGTCCGTCAGCCGGTGCCTCTGCAGCGCCGGGTCCCTCAGGTGCGGCGTGAGGTGGAGGTCGCAGTAGGACACTTGACAGACCAGACACGACTTGACCGACGGCGCCTTGTTGCCGCTGCAGATGTCGCAGGGAACTCCGTCGCCGTCAGAGAGCTGGACGGCCGGAGGCTCCACGGCATCGACATCCTCCTCGTTAGGGGTCGACAGAGGCCTTTAGGTGTGGATGGAATTGTGTTAAATCTCTATTTAATTCTAATTTAATTTCACTTGTTTTGCCAAAAAAAGGAAATAAGATATTGAAGACAAACCTTTTAAAGAATTCAATGACGTCAGCAAATGCTCGGTTGATCCTGAGGTCTGGCCGGTTTCTAAAAGTCTCTTTGCACAGCGGACACTCCGACTGGTCCTTCGTGTCCCAGAAGCCCTCGATGCAGTCCAGGCAGAAGTTGTGTCCGCATGGGATGGAGACGGGGTCGGTGTAGACGTCCAGACAGATGCAGCAGCGAAACTGCTCCTCCAACACCACGGAGGTCATGTTTCGCACTGTGAAAGAAAATAACACATGAATTTCCGAGTGGAAATTCCACACGTACAGAAACTTGTTTGATTGATTGACTGATTGTCATGTTGTTAAGATCTGACATGAAAAAAATAACAAACTCTGCGCTTGTACAAACATAGTTTACATATTTGTCTTAAGTAAATACAGGCCTGACTGGAGTCGGACCAGTTTGCATAAGGACACATTGTTCCCTGCACAAAAGGTGTGATGTTCAACACCACCAAGTGTAAAGAACAAGGCCACGGTCAATGCTTCTTATATTCATGTTGAAGGTTTTAGAAAATTGTATTTAGATTTTTTTGACTTGCTTAATCACATTATTGCATTTTGATTTAATTTCAACAATTTAATTCAAATTGCAATATTGTTTAGTTTATTAGTTTAATAAGGGACAGTGTGTAATTAATCATTTGCAGGAAAAAAAAAAGAATGAAATGATGGCTGCACCAGATTTAGCTCACACTGAAGCAAGCTTAGTGCATTTTTGTCTGTAATATAAACATATACATTTTTTGTTACAGTTGAGACAGATTTTTTCAAAATAAAATCAAATATGATTTTTCTATTTTAACATAATGTGGTCTTGGAATGGCATATTTTCATTTGACAATTTAATAACATGTAAATTACCACTGTATCGTAAAAGGAATTTACATTTCATCAATTACATTAGCATTTTAAGATAGTTTATTGATAATTAACTTATTTTAGTGTCACTGTGCATTATATATGTTAAAGAGTTTATTTTTTTGCATAAGACAAAATAAAATGTGGATGCCAGAATTTGAAAATAAAAACTTACAATAGTAACATATTCTTACAACTTAAAGTGAAATAGGCATTTTTCTGTTTTTACCAGTGTTGCCTTAACTCATTTACACCATATTCAATGAGAAATTTCAAAAGTAGGTTAAAAAAAAAGTTTTTGTCTTTGTTTCAGTTTCCATTGTTTTTGCATTGCATATGATAAATTGACAAAAAGTTGAAGCTGCAGAAAGAAGATTAATGTGCGTGCAGCAGGATTCAATGAACAATGTCCTACCTGTTTGTGTCGACATGTTGACTGTCCTGATCACCACTGTCGGTGAATGAACCTAAATACTTATATGTTCGTCAGGCTCGTTGCCCCTCCCAGTCTAATAAATCAGTCTGTCCTGTTTTTCCAGTTCTCAGCTGGAGCCAGGTGCCTGAAGTGAAGCGTCTGTGGTCCAACAACACATTCCTGACAGAGTCATTTCGTTTGTCAGGAAAACAGAACTTATCTTAAACCACCAGGGTTGAGATGTTATAACTGTAGTGTTATAACACCAGAGAGGCAGGGAATATTCAATTGAACAGGTACTTGTGCTTTAAAGTAAATAAAACATTTAACATAAAAATGTAATTAAACGAATTCATCCATTCTCATGCAACATTTCCTCAAAGTGCCAGTAGGCTAAAGTCGAAAGTTATGATTTCAGAGAAGCGACAGTTAGCTTCCGTTTTGACCTACGTGCATACCAAGGCGACAACAGCTGGGTTTATAAGGTGTTGACAACTGGAAACATGATGCATACTCATAAAAATAACAAAGAACATTGTCAAATATATTGTCTGAATTGGCTGCTGGTTTGACCGCGCATACCTCTCTCTGACCAGGCGACGACAGCTGCTGCAGGTTTATAAAGTGTTGACAACTTGAACCAACATGATGCATAGCCTACTTATAAAAGTAAGAAATGACATCTTCAATGAAGTGGTGAAATGTAGGGCATGATCTATTTTCTCTCTTTACAGGCAGAGGCCACAACAATGAGGTGAATCAGGAAGTGGGTTACCCCAAAACGATCTGTCAGATACAGTAAATTGTAATGACCTAATTTAAGATAAATATGGGTAATTACACCCCCCTTTCCCAGCAATGTCACCATTTACAATGCACAAATTCTTCACAGTTCACTTAACTTCTTGTTCTTTCTTATAAACATTTTTAAATGCAGTTTAGATTTTCTACTTTACATTTGGTGCCAAGTTTGTGTTTCACGTTCAATTTTGCAACAGATATTGTCTTGGTGAATAGTAACAAATAACCTGTGATATCTGGCGCTAAAGTTTGCATTTTCCAATTTGTGTGTGGTGGCTTTTTACGTCAGTCTCCACATGTGTAAAATGTGCAACATCTAATCTCTGTAACTGATCTCAGAACAGTAAAAGCCGAGTTTATCAATAAGTAGAATCACCACTGGTGCGTAGTTCTTTATCTGTTTGATTAAATATGAAACTCCCAACCGTATATAAAAGTATAATTGTTGTGATTGTGATCTAATTGTGTAAGTCTAAAGACAGTGGAAGTGTCTCTCAAAGACTCTGTGGAGCAGTGCAATAAAATCCAGCCGTTACTCCTCATTATGAGGTTTCACTTCACTGACGTGTCCGTTTACTTTCTGTGAAAAGGTTTGTAGCAGTGTCGAGTATTTTCCAAACGTCACAAAAGTACTGCAATTGTGTCTTTGTATAGTTTTGAATCACGTAGCCTATTTGTATTGTATTGTCTTCATTCCTTCAGGTCATTCAGACAGCTGCTGAGACACAAAGTGTAATGGCAATCGGTCAGTCAACAAGAAAAAAAACCTATAGCATATACATTCGTATGCAACTTATGATTATGTGCATTGATCAGTTCAGGCCTTGGCACCACAACCTTTTGTTTAGGATGCTATAGATTTATTGTTTGCCTGTGTGTACGTGCACTGACGTCCGTTTGAAAGTGTTGAATATCTGTATGTTAAGTTGTCATGTTGAGTCGTCTTTCATTTTGCATCAGGAGCAAATAATGAAACTTGGATAAATTTACCATAATGGAGGCCATGACTGTCAGGTCAGACCACATAGTTTGCTTGTTCACTCTGTCCATCTGGTTATGTAATGAAAGATGAACTCCAGTAACTAGAGAATGAAATGGAGAACTGGTTTGCAGCAGGAAGAAGTAAAAGGAAATGATGAAAAGACTGATGGAGATTTGAAAAGTGTCCAACCTGTCAGATAAAAAAAGAAAAATGACACTTACTTCCTTCACTTTGTCATTATCAAAATAAAATGAAATCAAATTAAAAAATACTGAGCACGTACATGATTTTAAATATCAAGCCATGCCAAACACTGCAGCTAGGTTCAGTAGTTTGTTGACTCTTTCTCTACAACTAATGACAAATGCACAAAGCGCCTAAACTGTGACATTGCAAAGAGTCACTCATCCAAACAGGTGAGTGGAAGCTGGGGGTTGGGTATGTGTGTGTGTGTGTGTGTTCTTGTACATGCTGCATTGTGAGGACCGCAACGAGTTTTTAACCAACAGAGTGAGGACATTTTTGGGAAGTGAGGACATTTTGGCCGGTCCTCACTTTTTCAAGGGGCTTTTTGAAGGTTAAGACTTGGGTTAAGACATTAGGTTAGAATTGGGTTTATATTAGGTTTAGAGTAATTGTTAAGTTTAGGCATTTGTTTTGGATGGTTAGGGTTAGGGTAAGGGGCTAGGGAATGCATTATGTCAATGAGTGTCCTCACTAAGATAGAAGTACAAGGATTTGTTTTTGTTAAGACTGTTAAGACATTAGGTTAGAATTGGGTTTATATTAGGTTTAGAGTAATTGTTAAGTTTAGGCATTTGTTTTGGATGGTTAGGGTTAGGGTGTGTGTTATGTCAATGAGTGTGTGCAGAGGCTGGTATTGATTTGCATAGAGGCTGTGGTGGTACGATGCTGAAGATAATGGAATAAGTGAGGACATTGTAGCAAGACAACTCTCAACTGGTTTCAGAGAAAGAAGAAAAGCTGCTGAATGGACCAGTCAGTCACCTGACATGAGTGCGATTGAAAATCTATGGAAAAAATCTTCAGTTCATAGAAGAAGTCCCCAGAAGCTTCAGGGTTTGAAGAAGAAAAAAGTCTTTTCTACTAAGCATGAAATGAGAAGAAGTAAAACATGACACTATCTATCATAGGAGGCCGCTATGATCTTGTTTTCATTAAGTAATCAGGAATGACTCAGTCTGGTGTGTTTCTTTACCTGAAAGTGTGGGTAAGAGAGAGTTCAGAAACAAAAATTAAATAATCAATAATAAATGAGTTATTACTATTAGTTCAGAGTTAATAGGACTACAGCAGTCATTTCTCTGTTTCACCAATAACTATGAATTCATGGTTAGATTCATTGGTATGGTATTCCTTAATCATTTCCTTATGACTCATAATCATCTCTAGTTTGATGATCAAGTTAAAATTGTTAAATTGAACAGAACCAGTCAACACTCATTTGATTTGCATTGTGTTGATTTATTTTGATAAGACATGACACCTGATTCAATTAGAAATGTCATTGTAAGACAGATGCATGATTTATTTCAGCAGACGTCCACTCTAAGACGGGTTGATCAGAAACCCAGTGAAGGTGGTGTGGCCACCCGATGCCCAAACATGAGCACCTGCAGGCAGGCGCACACACACCTTGTCCCCTTCCTTCAGCTCCACGAACGCTGCGTTTCCTCCATTATCAGCAGTGTCGCCACCTGATGCATGATCACCTGTCACAACAACCACCTCGTTGTTCTTGGTCAGCACCAGCTTGGCCACATGATGTCCTCCAGCATGGTAGAAGAAGGTGAAATAATAAACACCTTCAATAGGTGCAGTGAACACACCTGTGGAAACAAGATACTGTCACATGAATTTATTCTGTCACATGAATTAATCAACATGGGTGATTGGGATTTACCTGTAGATGGACTGTAGGCATCACCGATGTTTGTAATCACCGTGTTGTACTTCACAGTTACTTCTCCGTTGAAGGGTCCATAGGCTCCACCCTCTTCTAACTTAACGCTGAACACCACCATGGTTTTCTCTACAGAAAACAAAACATGTCAAGTTTGTATTAATAATCACCATCTAATTCAACCTAAACCCAACCATAGATGTTTCTTTCTCAACGCACTACAGCTGGTGGCCTGACTCCTGTATGTTAGGCTGCTCGTCCCAGGGATGACTGTTTGGTTCACTATTAGAAGATTTATCTCTGTCATAAGCACTCAAGTATGTACGCAACAATTATCACATGAAATCTTCACTTTTCTGTTACCATTTACTCATTTAACTGGTATAACAAACCTTCAAATTAGAACATTTCACTCTACCTTGTAGAAGTTTTTCTTCGGTCTCTGTAGGTCGATGACGTGTGGTAGGATGCCAGGCAAACTTCTGCTCGTCTTTGCTCCGACCTGAGTCCTGCAGCTGCTTTTATATCGTTAGCCACGTCATTGGGCAATACTGTAAGTAAGCTTTTAAATCATCACCAGGTCAAATGGCAACAATGCAACCAGAAACCTGTCTTTCTTCTTGCTAGAGATTTCAAGGACTCGACCTGGTCCTAGATCAGTATGTTTTTTGTGGTGAGTGTAAGCTGGAGGTTGTGTACAGTATGTGTGTGTGTGTGCAAAGGCTGGTCATGGTTCGCAGAGAGGCTGTGGAGCCGGCTGCAACGGACCGGGTCTTATCGTCCTCATGAAAAGCAGTATAAAGATACTGCAGGAGGCCAGTGTCTTTATACTGCTTTTCATGAAGACGATAAACACCTGTGTGCTCACTGTGCACTGAGAGAGAGTTGTTACTGTTACTGTCACTGATCTCACACACTCACTTGTGTTTTGCTTCCAGAATCCAGCACCCACTCCACCTCGATGCCCAGACTCCACTACCTTCAGCTCGTACCAAGACGCAACGGAGACAGAGTGGAAAGAGAAATTAACATTTTGTTGCGTTTTTGCGTTTAAGTATATTTTTTGACTTTCCATGCCTTTATTTGATAGGACAGTTGAGAGAGACAAGACATGGGGAGGCAGAGAGAGGGGGAATGACACGCAGGATAGGGCCACTTGATGCGGGATTCGAACTGGGGCCGTCTGCAGAGGACTGTAGCTTCAACACACAGAGCTAAACACCAGGTTTGAAGAAGAAAAAAGTCTTTTCTAATAAGCATGAAATGAGAAGAAGTAAAACATGACACTATTTATCATAGGAGGCCGCTGTGGTGTAGGTAATGATCTTGTTTTCATCAAGTAATCAGGAATGACTCAGTCTGGTGTGTTTCTTTACCTGAAAGTGTGGGTAAGAGAGAGTTCGGAAACAAAAAGTTTAAATAATCAATAATAAATGAGTTATTACTATTAGTTCAGAGTTAATAGGACTACAGCAGTCATTTCTCTGCTTCACCAATAATTATGAATTCATGGTTAGATCCATTGGTATGTTGAACATATCAGTTCTCAGACATGAAACAGTGATAGAACCAGTCAAGACTCATTTGATTTGCATTGCAATATTTATTTTGATAAGACGTGACACCTGATTTGATTAGAAATTTCATTGTAAGACAGGTATATCACTTTTTTTCAGGTTGTTGCCATCTTTTTTTCCTGGAGACATTGATTCTAAGACGGGTGGACCAGAAACCCAGTGAAGGTGGTGTGGCTTTCTGCTGCCCAAACATGATTATTGGCAGCCATGCGCACACACACCTGGTCCCCTTTCTGCAGCTCCAAGGCAGCTGCGTTTCCTCCATTATCAGCAGTGTCACCACTTGATGCATGATCAGATGACAGGACAACCAGCTCGTTGTTCTTGGTCAGGAACAGCCTGGACTTAACATGTCCTCCAGCATGGTAGAAGAAGGTGAAATAATAAACACCTGCAATAGGTGCAGTGAACACACCTGTGGAAACAACATATTGTCACATGTAATTTTCTGTCACATAAATCAATCAACATGAGTGATTATGAGTGTGGCTGCATCTGATGGACTTACCTGTAGATGGACTGTAGGCGTCACCGATGTTTGTCATCACAGAGTTGTACTTCAGGGTTACATCTCCGTTGAAGGGTCCATAGGCTCCACCCTCTTCTAACTTAACGCTGAATGCCACCATGGTTTTCTCTACAGAAAACAAAACATGTCAAGTATTTTTGAGATTGTATAGGTACCTCCCAAATAACCCAACCTCAGCCTAAACCCAACCACAGATGTTTCCTTCTAGTTTCTGTGAGACAGGTACCACAGATTTGGATCTTGGCTGATTCTGTTCACTCACCAAAGAACCACTTATAGGTATTATCTACACCTGCTCTCAACACACTACAGCTGGGGTCTCACTCCTGTTTATTAGGCTGCTGGTCCCTTGGATGACTAACGGGATCAATATCGGAATATTTAGGTCTGTCATAAGCACAAGTATGTACGCAACAGTTGGTACATGACATCCTCACATATAACAAACCTGAAAATTGTTCTTCACTACATCCTACATTAAAGTCTCCAATTAGAAAATTTCACTCTACCTTGTAGAAGTTTTTCTTCGATCTCTGTAGGTCGATGACGTGTGGTAGGATGCCAGGCAAACTTCTGCTCGTCTTTGCTCCGATCTGAGTCCTGCAGCTGCTTTTATATCATCAGATTTTATATCATCACCAGGTCAAATGGCAAAAATGCAACCAGAAACCTGTCTTTCTTCTTGCTAGAGATCTCAAGGACCCAATCTGGTCCTACATCAGTATGTTTTTTTGTGGTGAGTGTAAGCTGGGGGTTGTGTACAGTATGTGTGTGTGTGTGTGCAGAGGCTGGTCATGGTTCGCACGCAGAGAGGCCATGGAGCCGGCTGCAACAGACCAGGTGTTATCGTCTTCATGAAAAGAAGTATAAAGATACTGCAGGAGGCCAGTGTCATTCCAGCCTGGTCTGATATTATATGCCTTCGACTGAGTTTTATAAAGTGGCCTACTGGAGGTAAAAAATGACTCCACAATAGAATATAGAAAACAGTATATGATCGGCAAAGGCATAATCATAATCATGAAGAAGTCCCCAGAAGCTTCAGGGTTTGAAGAAGAAAAAAGTCTTTTCTACTAAGCATGAAATGAGAAGAAGTAAAACATGACACTATTTATCATAGGAGGCCACTATGATCTTGTTTTCATTAAGTAATCAGGAATGACTCAGTCTGGTGTGTTTCTTTACCTGAAAGTGTGGGTAAGAGAGAGTTCGGAAACAAAAAGGTTAAATAATCAATAATAAATGAGTTATTATTACTATTAGTTAGAGTTAATAGGACTACAGCAGTCATTTCTCTGCTTCACCAATAACTATGAATTCATGGTTAGATTCATCGGTATGTTGAACATGTCAGTTCCCAGACATGAAACAGTGATGGAATCAGTCAAGACACATTTGATTTGCATTGCAATTATTTATTTTGATAAGACATGACACCTGATTTGATTAGAAATTTCACTGTAAGACAGGTGTATCACTTTTTTTCAGGTTGTTGCCATCTTTTTTTCCTGGAGACATCGATTCTAAGACGGGTGGACCAGAAACCCAGTGAAGGTGGTCTGGCTTTCTGCTGCCCAAACACAATTATTGGCAGCCATGCGCACACACACCTGGTCCCCTTTCTGCAGCTCCAAGACAGCTGCGTTTCCTCCATTATCAGCAGTGTCACGACGTGATGCATGATCAGATGACAGGACAACCAGCTCGTTGTTCTTGGTCAGGAACAGCCTGGACTTACATTCTCCTTCAGCATGGTAGAAGAAGGTGAAATAATAAACACCTGCAATAGGTGCAGTGAACACACCTGTGGAAACAAGATATTGTCACATGTATTAATTCTGTCACATAAATCAATCAACATGAGTGATTATGAGCGTGGCTGCATCTGATGGACTTACCTGTAGACGGACTGTAGGCGCCACCGATGTTTGTAACCACAGAGTTGTACTTCAGGGTTACATCTCCGTTGAAGGGTCCATAGCGTCCACCCTCTTCGTCTTCTAACTTAACGCTGAACGCCACCATGGTTTTCTCTACAGAAAACAAAACATGTCAAGTATTTATGAGTTTATATAAGTACCTCCCAAATAACCCAACCTCAGCCTAAACCCAACCACAGATGTTTCCTTCTAGTTTCTGTGAGACAGGTACCACAGATTTGGATCTTTGCTGATTCTGTTCACTCACCAAAGACCCACTTATAAGTTATTATCTACACCTGCTCTCAACACACTACAGCTGGGGCCTCACTCCTGTTTATTAGGCTGCTGGTCCCTTGGATGACTAACGGGATCAATATCAGAAGGTTTAGGTCTGTGATAAGCAACGCAACAGTTGGCACATGGCATCCTCACATATAACAAACCTGAAAATTGTTCTTCATTACATCCTACATTAAAGTCTCCAATTAGAAAATTTCACTCTACCTTGTAGAAGTTTTTCTTCGGGCTCTGTAGGTCGATGACGTGTGGTAGGATGCCAGGCAAACTTCTGCTCGTCTTTGCTCCGATCTGAGTCCTGCAGCTGCTTTTATATCGTTAGCCACGCCATTGGGCAATACTGTAAGTAAGCTTTTATGTCATCACCAGGTCAAATGGCAACAATGAAACCAGAAACCTGTCTTTCTTCTTGCTAGAGATCTCAAGGACTCGACCTGGTCCTAGATCAGTATGTTTTTTGTGGTGAGTGGAAGCTGGGAGTTGTGTGTGTGTGTGTGTGCAGAGGCTGGTCATGGTTCGCAGAGAGGCTGTGGAGCCGGCTGCAATGGACCGGGTCTTATCGTCTTCATGAAAAGCAGTATCAAGATACTGCAGGAGGCCAGTGTCTTTATACTGCTTTTCATGAAGATGATAACACCTGTGTGCTCGCTGTGCACTGAAGCTCTGCCTCATAATCATTCCAGCCTGGTCTGATATTATATGCCTTCGACTGAGTTTTATAAAGTGGCCTACGGGAGGTAAAAAATGACTCCACAATAGAATATAGAAAACAGTATATGATCGGCAAAGGCATAATCATAATCATGAAGAAGTCCCCAGAAGCTTCAGGGTTTGAAGAAGAAAAAAGTCTTTTCTACTAAGCATGAAAGTAAAACATGACACTATCTATCATAGGAGGCCACTATGATCTTGTTTTCATCAAGTAATCAGGAATGACTCAGTCTGGTGTGTTTCTTTACCTGAAAGTGTGGGTAAAAGAGAGTTCAGAAACAAAAAGGTTAAATAATCAATAATAAATGAGTTATTTACTATGATACACCGCTGTGATTGACACAGCATGTTGGCCAATCAGGGCCTGAAAACATCGCTACATGGACTGGACTCACCTACAACAAACATGGTGGAGCGTCAAACAGCGGCGTAAAAACAGCAGTAAGGGAAGTTCTAAATGAAATACCATCAATTACAGAACTTAAACTAGAGCAAGAGTCGGCGCTTGTTGAGTTTCTGGGAGGAAAAGACGTTATCGCTGTTCTTCTTCGGTCCCTGATTGGCCAACGTGCTGTGTCAATCACAGCACGTTGCTGGCTCGGTAGGCGGAGTGTTTCGGCGAAACGGTTACAACGGTTATGAGGCCAGACTCTCCCTGAGAAATGAATTAAATGCATTTCCGGGGGAGGCTGGTTTACGAGGCTACAATACAGGGGCTCAACGTTCTGATAAATTAGGATATTGCTTTCCTGCTTTATTATATTTTTATTTTTCTATTTTTACTTTTTTTTTTAACTTTTTTTTTCTTCTCTCTGTTCTTCCCCCTCTCTCTCTATAGATTAAAGCTCTACTTTTGGGACCCCCACCCCCCCTCCTCTCCTTGTCTTCATTGTCTTTTCTTTTTTTATGTTTAAATATGTAGATATCTAAAAATACAGACTCTCTCTCATACAGACATACACATTTATATATTCTTTTCTCTTTTCCCTCTCTCTCTCTTTACTTTTTCTTACTACTGTATCATTATTACTATTAGTAGGCGGAGTGTTTCGGCGAAACGGTTACAACGGGGATGAGGCCAGACTCCCCCTGTGAAATGAAATGAAATGCATTTCTGGGAAAAAGAAAGAAGAAAACTTTCAAATCAAGATGGTTAAGTAAGTGAAAAGATAAAGGTTTGGGGTAGAGAGATAGGGGAGAAAAGAAGCAATAGACCAGATGAAAAAACAAACAAACAGCAATAGTAGTGATAATGGTGAGGATCATCATCATATACTGTACATTATATCAACAATGGCAACAATCAACAAAGAATGTAGACATATTTTCTTTGGAATTCTGCTGTCTCTTGTGGGGGGGGGGGGGTTACCCATTGCGCCACGCATTGCCCCCGCTCTGTCTGTCTGGTGATGTACTGAAAGATGAAATCCAGTAACTATTCGCACGGGATTAGTATTACCTGGGGACCTCTGGTAATTTGTAAATTACCCTACCATGTCTGTGTTGATAAGTGAAGTCTGTATTTTACTCGAATTTACTGACATCCCGGCTCCGATATGACGTCGCGCACGCCGTAACATCCGCTGCTGTCACATTCATTTGAGAAGCAAATGGGCTGGCATGAACGCTCCCCACCGGCGCAGAGCGTGAGGAGAGAGAGGAGACGGAGGGGTGTATCTACTGTGAATCAGCTGATCCGCTGCTGTTGACTTCCTCTCTGAGCGTCTCCGCGATGTTCAGCTGGGGATACGCTGCTCAGCTGGAGAGAGACGGGCAGGCTATGTGGAGATAAAGTGGCAAATGAAGCTTTTAGGCAACGTTAGCACCCCTTAAAATATTGGTGAGAAATTAAGGAGGAGGAGGGGGAAAAAAGGCGTATAAACGATTATTGATTTTTCTAGACGGTTATGATTTGCTATCCGTTTATCTGTTTACACGTGTAGATGACCCCTAATTTGCACCACTCGAAATTGCCGCTCATAATTTCCACCACAGCCTCCATGTTTCAACCCGTACAGTATGGTTTTGACCGCGGAAGAAGTAGAAAAGGCATGCAATAAAAACAACAAAAACAAAAACTGCCCCTCAATTACTGAGATGCAGATTCGCACGGGACTAGTTTTACCACAGGACGTCGGTCTTTGGTGAAATATAGTAGGTAATTTGGGGGGGAATTTTTACCCTACAAATTACTGACATGGCGCATTCGCACGGGATTAAGATCACCAACGTCCTCCGTAATTATTACAGATTAATTATTACCAGAGGTCCCTAGGTAATACTAATCCCGTGCGAATAGGGCTTATAGCTGTTTTGCAGCAGGAAGAAGTACAAATAAAAGTGTCAAGTGTCCAACCTTAGATAAAACACTTCCCTTGTTCCTTCCTTTGCCTACTTTAAATTGTAATTGTAAGTTTGAATTACATAACTTGTATAAGATGAAAGAGCAGGTGAAATATGTGTAATTTCAAACAACCATGCTGGTACAGTCAAACAATGGCTGACAGAGGTGGAGGTGTTATCTTTGTTGTTGTTTTATTAAGTGTCACCATCTTCCCTGAAATTTCACATGGGTTCTGAGCTGCTTCTGACTTCCTGCTGAAGGTTTCCAGCCATTCATACAATCAATCACTAGAATCAAGAAGAATAAAGTGATAAACACCATCAACATCCGAGAGGTTCCTAATAATAACTACACTGGTCATTTCTCTGGTTCACAAACAATTATGAATCCATGGTTAGATTCATTGGTATGGTATTCCTTAATTATTTCCTTGTGACTCATAATCATCTCTAGTTTTTCAGGACTGAGTTATTGATGATTAATAAGAAGTGTATCAGTTCTCAGATATGAAACAGTAACAGAACCAGTCAAGACTCATTTGATTTGCATTGTGTTGATTTATTTTGATAAGACATGACATGTCATGACATGACATGATTCGATTAGAAATTTCATTGTAAGACAGATGCATCACTTTTTTTTAGGTTGTTGCCATCTTTTTTGAGAAATCCACTCTAACATGGGTTGATCAGAAACCCACTGAAGGTAGTGTGGCTGTTCGCTGCCCAAACATGAGAATCTTTAGTCATGCACACACACACCTCGTCCCCTTTCTGCAGCTGCAAGAACACTGCGTTTCCTCCATTATCAGCAGAGGCACCACTTGATGCATGATCAGATGCCACAACAACCACCTCCTTGTTCTTGGTCAGCATCAGCCCAGACTTACATTCTCCTCCAGCATGGTAGAAGCAGGTGAAATAATAAACACCTGCAATAGGTGCAGTGAACACACCTGTGGAAACAACATATTGTCACATGAATTTATTCTGTCATTAATCAACATGAGTGTGGCTGCATCTGATGGACTTACCTGTATCTAGACAGTAGGCGTCACCGATGTTTGTAATCACAGTGTTGTATTTCATGGTTACATCTCCGTTGAAGGGTCCATAGGCTCCAACCTGGTTTAACTTAACGCTGAACACCACCATGGTTTTCTCTACAGAAAACAAAACATGTCAAGTATTTATGAGTTTATATAAGTACCCCCCAAATAACCCAACCTCAGCCTAAACCCAACCACAGATGTTTCCTCCTACTTTCTGTGAGAAAGATAGCACAGATTTGGATCTTTAGCTGATTCTGGTCACTCACCAAGGACCCACTTATAGGTTTTATCTACACCTGCTCTCAACACACTACAGCTGGGGCCTCACTCCTGTTTATTAGGCTGCTGGTCCCTTGGATGACTAATGGGCTCAATATCAGAAGATTTAGGTCTGTCATAAGCACAAGTATGTACGCAACAGTTGGCACATGGCATCCTCACATATAACAAACCTGAAAATTGTTCTTCAGTACATCTGACATTAAAGTCTCCAATTAGAAAATGTCACTCTACCTTGTAGAAGTTTTTCTTCGGTCTCTGTTAGTCGATGATGTGTGGTAGGATGCTGAGTCCTGCAGCTGCTTTTATATTATTATATTGTCACGTCATCTGGCAATAATTCAAAGTTTACAATCAGTTCACTCAGGGATCAGTCTCTCGGGAATTCAGCTCTCTCTTGGTGGTCTGTTGATGTGATTGTATCAGGACAAACTGCATTGTTCCCTTGTCCGCTCTGTCTTATCTTCTTTTTTTTTAAGTATATTTTTGGCTTTTTGCCTTTAATTGATACGTAGCACGTAGAGAGAGGGTAATGACATGCAGGAAAGGGCTGCCTTGTGACTTCCTGCTGAAGGTTCCCAGCCATTCATACATGTACAACATTCACTGGTTCTATTCACTGTTCTAAATTTTACAATCAGTCATGAGTTATTTTTGTCCATACTGAACCACAGAAAGATGCTTTAGTGTTGGTGCATGCACAATAAACTTACACAGATGCATGTTTTTGTTTTTTTTTTTGGTTTGGTTTGGACTCAGTTTTTAGTTTTTAATCTCACTGTTACAATTTACCCAATGTTACAACCTACCCTGGTAGTGGGGTAGGTTGTAGTGGCACTCCTTGTATTTGACATCAAACAGTGAATACTGTCATATAGTTTGAGAAGTTTAAGGCATTGCTATTTGTAGAGGACAAATGAGGGGACTCTGTGTCAAGATTTGAGAGCCCTACATGTACCATGGACACTCTGCAAGTCATGCTGAGACAAAAAGTGTCAAAAACCATCCCCGGCCTGCCCTCCCTTTCCATGGTCCAGTCCACCTCCCGGTCCGCCCCATTGAACTGGCCAAATTACTTCCTGCAGTAGAAATGTGTCTTTAGTCAAAACAGAAATCTGATCTCATTCCAGCTACAAGGAAGTACAGTGTCACTGTGACCTCTTGTTGTTGTGTTGACTTTGAGCTCTGGACCCGATGCAGACGAGTGTTGCTGATGTCATATCTGGCCCTCTGTGTTGTGTCTCTCACGGCCTGCAACCGCATCGGTTAGCACGTCTTCTATGGGTGGAGTGAGTGCACATCTGTTACACAAGCAGATGCAGGTATGAGACAAAACAACCTCACCCTCCTCCTCTGAGAATAATTTATTGAACTTATTAAACAGCACTTTACAACAGTATTCTACTGTATTTCTTTTTTCATATTTTGTATAATGGTTTAGTTTCGTTTAATACGTTTTTTTGTATCAGGGACGATGTACAATATAACATTAGTAGGTGAGTAAAATAATTACATTTGACTAAATCATGTGGCTAAATTTGGTTTTGAAATATTCCTAATAAACAACAAGCAAATTTATGTTTTGCTTTGGGTTCTCTTATGGTACCGATAATGAACCGAAACCTCAAAAGCGAGGTACGTATTGATTGATGTATGTGATTCTTGTGTATTGTTAGTAACTATGTATAATAGAGATCACTAAAACAAGTTCCAATAGCACAGGCTGTTCTACCACAGTGACAATCTGGCAGTGAGCCCATTAAGCCAACGCCTAGACCACAGATATGTATATGCTGCGTAAACGTATAACGTAGATGCTGCATTCAGGCTTGTCAGGTGCGTCAACACGGGCGTCATCTTGGGCAGGACTTTCTGACCCGGTCAGATCCTTGTAGAACATATTTCAGTATATGTACAGTATGCATGTGGGTGTGTGTCTGAGTATGTGTATGATATAAAATAAATAATGATAAAAAATCGATGTTGTATCATGTCTGACATTCATAATAAACCAAATGGCTTGAAAATTGGTTGAATCGTTCCAATGGACAGCAGCATCAGAGGCGGCATCTACATGTATATATCTATGCTTTATACTGCTCCTAATGAAGACGATTCAACCCAGGTGTGTAGCAGCCAGCGGCCATCTTGAGACCCATGAGCCTCCACACCAAGGGGGTAGATCGGACTACAGGCAGGCGGAGCTCACAGTCGGCCATATTGAAACGGGCAACTTGCCTCTGAAAAAGGATTTATAACTCTGTGAAAAATGAATCAGTATGTAGCTATTACTTTAACTATTTGCATAATGTCACTATAATGTTACCTTTACAAAAAAAAAGTACATGATTAAAATTATCTGTGATTTTGAGTATGCTGCATCATAACTGCATAGATGTTCATAAAAAATCAAACCATTTTGAAATCGGACAAAAACTGAGCAAGTTCTGGTCATTATAGCATAGTTTTTATATATATCTATGCTCCACACACCACACCTCTAGCAGCATCCAAAGAAACTGCTGCACTGGGACAGAAGAAGAAGAAGAAGAAGAAGAAGAAGAAGAAGAAGAAGAAGAGGTTTAAGATGACAAATGAATAAATAATTGAATATTTTGTTGTTTTTATGTTGCTGTTTGTTGTGACATCCCTGCAGTCAGATGATCAACTTTTCATGTGTCACTTCGGCGTTGCATGACAAACTGACTCATCACCTCCTCTCTGACATCTTGGTGGGCGGAAACATCATTCTTTATTGTTGTGTCACAGCCAGAGACGATCCCGGTCTATACAGCCCTATGTCTTGTTGAACTGTTGTTTAGCTGTCACATGTCCTAAAGATCAAACCAGGCCATATGTATGCAGAAACTCGGTCACACGCTCGCACGACCAGCGGAGAAAATCAGATGTTCCCTGAACAAAAAAAAAAACAAAGGAGTTTTGGGACGTTTGATGGCAACCTGCTTCAATCAGCCTCTGAAACACAGCAACATATAAGATAAGTGTCCTCTAAGGTGACAGCAGCAAACATCATGTTTATATGAAGTGGGACTTTTCCCTTCAGTCTAGAAAAAAACAAACTGTGCCCACCTTAAAGGTCACCCCCCAACATCACACATTTTAGACATCACGGAGCAAATTTTGGCATAATTTCACAAAATGTTGAATAATGATAATAAAACTAAACACTTAGGTATAATTGTTTCATATACATTAATCAACAGCACTTATTTGTGCATGTTTGGTCCATTGGACAGTTTGTCCTTTCTTGCTGTGACAGTACAAACAGTACAAATCTTTTAGCACGGCATCGCTCAAGAGGTACAGTATGTTCTGTATAGATGTACGTATATAGGGCAGCTCCGTGCAGGTGTGTGATTATGTTGTTATGTCATAAGGTTAAATGTTGACTCATCTAATATGTGTCCTGATCAGACTGGAGTTTAACTGAGTTCACAAACGCCTGCTTCAGAGACATGGTGTTATATCCTGTGAATCGACCTAAACGTTAATGCACACGGTACAGGCTACTCATAGCATTAGCACTGTTTGCGCTTGTTAAAGTTGAAGGCATAGTCCGGCGTAAGTTAAACCCAAAGTGGGACTGAGTCGAGAGATCAAGTTGCCAACTGCAAAACCCTTCTAGTTGTAGTGACTTCAGCCCAGACAGCCAGATAGCAAAAAATAATGCTGTCTTAGCCAAGAGCTAACTGTAATCAGAGAAGCCACTCGTAGCCACGAATAATGCTCAAAACAGCACCATATACTTCGTCAACAGGCCGACGCAGCCAAAAGCTCACGCCAAAAGCTTCCAAAGCGCCTAAACGCCAGAAGTCAATTCATCTTCAATGAAAGCCCAGCGACACTGAGTGTCCAAAGCGACACCAGACGATAAGTTGAGCCGTGGTTAACTTTAGGGTAATTAGCTATGACGCGGTTTGGCGGCAACTGGCGGCAACCTGTCAGAATAGAGATGTCTGTCGGCTGCCTTTTTTTTGGTATTTTGGCTCCCCAATGACCAGCGCGATCGAAGTTTGACGTCAGTCATGTGACGAACGGCCAAAGCGGCTGATAATATTTGCCGTTTTGGGAGCTGTCTTGTCTGACGCCCACCCTCGAGTGTTTTTGACGCTTTGGAAGCTTTTGGTGTGAATGCAATTGGCAATATATAGATTTATGATATAGTAGTATAGTATAGCTCCTTTAGCTAACATTGCTCCTGTTCCTGTTTCAAAGACTCTTCCAAATGTCCCACTCTTCACTGAATCAACAGAAACCAAACATGATTTTTTTTTCTTCTTATCTTGATTACTGTGGATTTTGAAATGAGACACAACATGTCGTGAAAGGTTACAAAGCAGCACTGGGATGATGGTTTGTCAAGGTGTGTCGAAGGCTACGTGTCGTAGAACAATGACAGCTATGTTCTTAGTTGCTTCTGACTCAAACACCAATGCAACTGCATCTACACACACTCATTCCCACCAGCCCACACACACACTGAGCAGAGGGAGCTGCAGGAACTCTCTAGTAGGTGATGTATTCATTGATCGCTCACGCCACCTGGTGAGCGCTTTGATTCACAGGAGCAAGCTGGATTTCAATGGACTCCGTATCTGACACCTGCACTGATGAGCACAGCACAGACCTGTAAGATGTAGGACTAACAACAAACAACTAAATAATACATTTAGAAACATAAAAATGGAATTAAATGAATTCATCCATTCTCATGCAACATTTCCTCAAAGTGCCAGTAAAGTCGAAAGTTTTGATTTCAGAGAAGCGACAGTTGGCCTCCGGTTTAATTTAAGATAAATATGGGTAATTACCCCCCCGCCCACACTTTCCCTGCAATGTTCACTTGGCCACTAAACTCCTTCTTCTTTCTTATAAACATTTTTAAATGCAGTTTAGATTTTCTACTTTAGATTTGGTGCCAAGTTTGTGTTTCACTTTCAATTTTGCAACAGATATTGTCTTGGTGAATAGTAACAAATAAGCTGTGATATCTGGCGCTAAGGTTTGCATTTTCCAATTTGTGTGTGGTGGCTTTTTACAGAAGTTGAATGTCTGTATGTTAAGTTGTCATGTTGAGTTGTTTCATTTTGCATCAGGAGCTAATAATGAAACTTGGATGAATTTACCATACTTGGAGGCCATGACTGTATCAGTTCAGCCCACAATGCAAATGAAGATGATAACACCTGTGTGCTCACTGTGCACTGAGAGAGAGTTGTTACTGTCACTGTCACTGATCTCATTCACTTTTGCTTCGGTAACAGAACCAGTCAAGACTCATTTGATTTGTATTATGGTGATTTATTTTGATCAGACGTAACACCTGATTTAATTAGAAATTTCATTGTAAGACGAGTGTATCACTTTTATTTTTTTTGGGTTGTTGCCATCTTTTTTTCCTGGAGACATCCACTCTAACACGGGTGGACCATAAACCCACTGAAGGTGGTGTGGCTGTTCGCTGCCCAAACATGATTACCTACAGGCAGGCGCACACACACCTCGTCCCCTTTCTGCAGCTGCAAGAACACTGCGTTTCCTCCATTATCAGCAGACTCGCCACTTGATGCATGATTAGTTGTCACAACGACCACCTCCTTGTTCTTGGTCAGCACCAGCCCGCCCTTACATTCTCCTCCAGCATGGTAGAAGCAGGTGAAATAATAAACACCTGCAATAGGTGCAGTGAACACACCTGTGGAAACAACATATTGTCACATGAATTTATTCTGTCATTAATCAACATGAGCGTGGCTGCATCTGATGGACTTACCTGTATCTAGACAGTAGGCGCCACCGATGTTTGTAATCACAGTGTTGTACTTCACAGTTACTTCTTCGTTGAAGCATCCATAGGGTCCACCCTGGTCTAACTTAACGCTGAACACCACCATGGTTTTCTCTACAGAAAACAAAACATGTCAAGTATTTATGAGTTTATATAAGTACCTGCCAAATAACCCAACCTCAGCCTAAACCCAACCACAGATGTTTCCTCCTACTTTCTGCGAGACAGGTAGCACAGATTTGGATCTTGGCTGATTCCGTTCACTCACCAAAGAACCACTTATACGTTATTATCTACACCTGCTCTCAACACACTCAAAATCTTCCGATCAATATCGGAAGATTTAGGTCTGTCATAAGCACAAGTATGTACACAACAGTTGGCACATGACATCTTCATATATCACTGATTCTTGAGAGTCGGGACAAAACACGTTCTGAAAAACTTATTTTTAAAACTTACACTATATTGATTAGAGTTATAAATTCGTGTAGATAAAGATCTGTTCTATTTAACCATGTAGGCTGGAGGTTAAAAAACATTTTTAACAAATTCACATGTTTACCTGACTTGATTTGTGTCAACTCCGTCAGACACGTAAATAGTATATAATTATATAATTATAATAGCCTATCGAGAATCTTAAGTTCTGATCAGGCCTGGAATTTCGTCATTTTCAGGGCAGGGCCACTTGGCCTTTTGTGTTGTCAACTTTTTGAGGGCACAAAGGCCAAAAGCCAGGGCAGCAAGGCCTTAAAATAAAACAATGATTTTACATCCACGTCTTGAATGAATTTACCGGTATCTGTTAAATTAATAAAACAGGCTCAAGTAAACCAGAAATTTTCAACTTTAAATTCATTCATGCATTTAATTTTTTACACAAGGGTCCAGTCCTATAGCCAGGCTAGCGCCGCCTACTGGTCCTGGCAAATTTCATTTTCCTCAACCATGTAGTCAGGTAACTAGCAATGCGTTTCGGTTTGTTCCGTCCGTTTTGGCGGACGGAGCAAACAAACCAATCAGCGAACAGATGGGTAAGTGAAGGCGATGACGTTGAACTCAAGCGCTCAAGCTAACCTATGAGCTTCACCGGTGTATAGCACACGTGACCCCCAAGCAGCAGCGATTAGTTGAAGCAAAATGCAACCGCCTCTCGGAAGCAAACGAATCCCTATGGCTCGTGTTCAGACGCTATATGAAATGTAATGAAATTAGCGGCTGATGCATCAGGCTACCAGTCCTATGCAGCTATGTTTTGAAATTTATATCTTACTTGTTCACTATTGCACTGGGCGATATGAGAAAAATCCTATCACCAGGCTATAATTTTTTTCCCTATCAGTCTACATCAATTTATATCACTATATAACTCAAACACTATTTTGGTAAAAGTTATATTCCCTTATTGTCACAAGTGAGATTTGAAGTTATCAGAGGGTTATTTTGTGATTTTTTTTTCTGTCAAAAATTGAACATGACAGATGTAATGATGAACATCATACAACAGTAGCCTATCATATAAATTAAACAGATGTTAGCGCAGCGCCTGAGTCTAGGCAGTGTGTAGGTCGGTACAGTTGATCTTTACGCCCGAGTGCAGTGCGTTTGTGTCGGTGTGAACACAACGCGCAGAGCGGCCGCCGTGACCACGTCCATTTGATGGATGAACACGGCCAGACAAAGTTTTTTGGGACTGGTGAATATTGTGACCTATTGTTGAAGACAGGAGAAATAACATGGGCCGTCTGACCACTGGTCATATAATTAAACAAATATCCCCCAAAAAGGAAATATTTATGCTAAAACATAATATCAGTATTCACAATTCATTTAGATCTAACTTTGTGAGTATGTCAATCATTATTAATTTCTTTATTTTTGATATAAATAAGACTTTTCTATGTGGGACATGTTTTGTCCCGACTCTCAAGAATCAGTTTTATTTAACAAACCTGAAAATTGTTCTTCAGTACATCCTACATTAAAGTCTCCAATTAGAAAATTTCACTCTACCTTGTAGAAGTTTTTCTTCGGTCTCTGTAGGTCGATGAGTTAGGATGCCAGGCAAACGTCTGCTCGTCTTCTCATCTTCTCATCTTCGATCTAAGTCCTGCAGCTGCTTTTATATTATATTGTATTGTCACGTCATCAGGCAATAATTCAAAGTTTACAAATTCAGCTTGGTGGTCTGTTGATGTGATAGGCCAGCCCACATTGTTTGCTTTTCTGCCCTTATCTTTTAGATTAACAGGAAAGGGTGAGGCACTGGCAGAGAGAGGGGGAATAACATGCAGGAAACGGCTAGCCTGGTTGTCGCGACATTCCAATGTTGATGCCCAGCATTGGGTCTGGCCAAGAAGCGCATCCTTCAAACTTGGTTTACCCGCCTCCCTCAAATGCCTCAGTCTGCTATTGGTCGAAGCCAGAATCGGCGGTGTCGAAGCTTCTACTGCTGCTCTACTGCATCACTTACTTGAACACGCCTCTACCCAGAGCCGTTGGAGATGCTCAATGTTGATTGGCTCTCGAAAAATAGGGTGGAGTTCCCGTGAATTCGGGAGACAGAATCCACTAAATAGCACGGTTGGCCAGACTAGCAGTCACCTTGACGACTTTTTAATGACCCTGACCGACCACATACCGGTCAAAAAGTCCAAAAAAAAAAATTACGTCCAAAAGTCCCCCAATTCAGCTGTGAGCTGGCCCCCCCATTCCCTCCTGCTGCTGGACCGGCCTGACCTCCCTTCCACCCGGTCCTCCCCAGGGAACTGGCCAAATTACTTAATTACCAAATTACTGCAGTAGATATGTGCCTTTAGTCAAAACTGAAAACTGATCTCATTCCAGCACATTTTGACTCTCTGAGTCAGAGCCGCTTGCCCTCCTTGTGTGTAATATATAAAGTTTTAGTACTTTTTCATGCGAGAAAGTAACTGTTTAGATGCCCAATATACGGCCAGTTTATCCAAATGACGGCTGTTTAGAAGTTTGCTCCGCTGTTTCTCTGAGAGGTGAAGCTTTATTTTTTCCAGAGAAGTGAAGCTCCACCTGTGGAGCAACAACCGGGACATCACAGAGACAGTGGCCGCTCTGCAGAGCTGCCCGGTCGGCCAGCCTCTGTCGTTCTCCCGAGGGGCAAAACGACGCTACTTAACTTCCCCGCAGGTTTTTAGAGGTTTACCACCGGCTGGTTAAATTATTTTTAGGAGATAAATGTTGGTCTCATTGATGAAATCTAATTATTGTGACAGTAACATTAGTTTGTTTGAATGAAAAGTATGTGTGGACAGAAGAGCAGCACAACCTCGGGACTCTGTACAGAATGTTACATCAATAAATAAATATTTTACAATGAACACATCTGTCTGTATTACATTTTACCATCATTATTATTTATTTAGTTATGTAATATGGTTATGGTTAGACAGGTTAGGGTTAGGGTTGACCTCGGGCTGTCTTTTTGTCTCTCTCTGGCTGTGGTGTGGGCTTCTCTGACTTTGAGGTAGGAAATGAGTCACTAGTTCAAACATTACTTTAATGTTGCAATTGTTTGCCACAGCTCTCCTCTCTCCTCTCTCTCTCTCACCTGGTCCTATTAGTGTCTGCATCTTCTAATGAATGAAGGTATGTTGTGAACTGTGGATGCCTGATCTTGATGTGGAGTGGTACTAACAAACATGAAATTCTTAATAAATCAATCAATACAAATAAAGAAATGCAGAGTAAAACAAAGGTTAAAAAAAACAACAAAACAAAACAAACAACAACAACAACTAAATAGAGTGATAGATTAATTATATCTTAGAAAATAAGTATTTATAAAAATGTAAGAAAACTGTTACCAGTGGTTACCAATTTGGATTTGTCAGCAGTCCACCAATCTAATGGATACTGAGATAGCTGATGGTGTAAACGGAAAAGCTTAATATTTATGTTTTGATCCTAGAGAAAAATAAAGTGATCAAGGGAATGTAGAAAACACAAACAGCAACAACAAGATGGAAGTTAAACAGTAGGGGGCGCTGCAACACCTTCAAACACATCGGACTCATGCAGAACTCTGGATCGACTGTGTTCGAAAATGTTGAACCAACTTCCACTGGAAATGTTGCATTTGTACATTTATATAATCAATATTATTTTCTTATTTAGCTTATTGGTTTCTATGGGTTAGTGTCAGGGTTGGTATCGGTGAGGTTTCATGGGGTTGTTGGTTTTTGTTGGTTCTCTCTGAGTTTCCCCCTCAAAGCCTTGCTCTCTCTTCTGTGAACTCAACCTCTACGGGACAGATAACCAATGGGGCGGTGTTCTTCCCGTTGTCATGGAGACAGGGGTTCAGGTACGGGTACAGAGGCTCCGTGAATTCACACCTGCTGTACGTGTAGATGTGAGTCTTGGCCTCGGCATTGTAGAAGGACACCGATCCTTCCTCGCAGTCCAGGAGGATGCCGACCTTCTGAGGGGTTTCCTCCAGGTGGAGGGCGATGGAGGGGCCGGCACAGGCGTTCAGACTCCCACCTTTACGTCTACAGATCGCCCAGTAGCCACTTTCGGGACGCACGGTGATGGCCCCCTTTCTGTTAATGGACTCCTTGGCCACGCCCAGATCCCAGTCTGTTTTATCTCCAACCTGAAACATAAAGCGCAGATTTCATGAAGTCAAATCTAACAGATAAATGTGGATATCTCACATCTGATTCTCTAATAATCTCAAATGCACCATGTGGTGTTTAGGTGTTGATTAAGAGTTGTGATTTTTATTCTCAGTCATATAGCTCATTGGAAATTGTGACAATGATTATGCCAAATATGCTTGTGTGTTAACTTGTATTTCCCATTGAAATGAAAATGTGGATGAGTAATTTCTTTAATCCTTCCTCACAACTGTGAGGCAGTGATGGAGTTGGACAATGTGCATGTGCATGTCTACCACAAGATGGTGTGAAAAGCTATTTGTATTTCCTCTGCTCTGTTTTCAACCAGTTCAATCAACACAATGAATGGCTGTAGCTACATGTGCATGATTTCATATCTCATTAAATGCATAAAAATCTAAATATCTGAGATCTGAGCCCCTACCTGGACGACCCAGTAGTGTTTCCCAGAGGTAAAACTTTGCTTCCCCAGAACGGAGACACAGGAATCGAACCTGCGGGGGTCTGGAAGGAGTGGGAATCCCTTCTTCTTGTTGCTGAGACTCACCTGTGGATTATTATTTGTTTTTATTCCCAATAATAATAAGGAAGTACTGAGCCTCAGACTCTGTGAGCTGTCACATTAATACAATCTGTAATGTAATCACCTTTTTTCCATCAGAGGACAGAAGCAGCCAACCTGAAGCAGTCACAGGATCCAAGGTTATATCCACTGGAGACAGAAGATGAGAGAAGAACACAATGCACGGTAAAATGTTTATTATAGGAACGATTTAACTCCCAAAATTAAAATATTGGAATCCATCACTTGAACCAATGCCAAGTGACGTCCATAAAGAGGGTGTGAACACCAGAGTGAGCCAAATGAAACGAGCACTGATGTGACACACTGTTGTAGTGACTGCTGAATGCTCGTAGGCAGAAATGTCACAGGACACCAGGGTTCCCCAATTCCTTGGGGGCCACTGCCTTGCATGTTTTAGAAGTTTCCTGCTACAACACACCTGATTCAAATGAGTGGCTTGTTATCAGGCCACTGCAGAGCTTGATGAGGAGCTACTCATTTGAATCAGGTGTGTTGTAGCAGGAAACTTCTAAAACATGCAATTGGGGAACCCTGCAGTACACTGACATTAGCCCTAGGTCTGTTATGTAAGACATACCTGCGTATTCATTTGCCTTGCTCATTTCTGTAAGAGAAAACAATAAGGGCTGTTGTCAGCTGTTGAAAATGGAAATCTCAAGGCTGTTTAGAGCACATTAAAGGCTGCATGGATTGTTAATTCTGTCAGGTTTTATGTTAACGAATGCTGCACAGACTGACCCTCTGCAGACAGTTTTCTCTCAAGTTCATGGCAGGCGTCCACCAGCTTGGAAAAAGTTCTCCTCACCATCCCGATGAAGATGTCTGAGTGGAGCTGGACCTCGCCCAAGTCCCTGCTGTACTGTGAAACACTCAGGGAGGGGACACTCTAAGCCAAAAAGACACATTTACAGGGGTTATGTATTTGCGTGCGTTCATTATCAGCTGTGCCACTATATCTACTGTA
Source organism: Decapterus maruadsi (assembly GCA_030347415.2). Lineage (NCBI taxonomy): Eukaryota > Metazoa > Chordata > Actinopteri > Carangiformes > Carangidae > Decapterus > Decapterus maruadsi. The sequence goes on from CM064898.1 coordinate 8,370,488, forward strand.
TCCTGACCGACCTGTAGGATGTGAACGGGGTCCTCAATGTTGGCCAGGTATTGCAGTTTGCTCCGCTTCCTCTGCAGCTCCTCCGTCTCTTTCCTCAGCTGTTTGAGACACTCCTCTGCCCTCCTCTCCAACGCCTCCTGCTTCTGCTGGATCTTCTCCACCAGCAAAGCCTGGTTCCTCTCGATCTGACTGACGACCATGGTGAAGACCTGGGCGCTTGAGCATATCTCCCTGTCTTTCTCTGCCTGCAGATGTGGATCAATTTATTAGAGGATATGTTTCCACAGAAACTTTATTATTAAACTTTATTCTTTTACTGTCTCAAGCTGTTGGCCTAAATCTAGGGTAGGCTATCATCCCAACAAGCGAGCTTTATCAATTTTATCAATGTAAGTTTTTATTATGGTTTGTTCTGGAAAGCTGCTGCTGCTTTTTGTGCCTGTTGTAAAAGACAAAGCCTTAAACCCAACGCCAGATTTTGTTCACCTCAACCGAAACTTACTTTGCTTTGTTCCACTGAAATCTTGATCTCTTCAATCTTTCTGAGTCTTGCTTCGATCATCTGTTGAATCTCAACTTCACTTTTCCCTATTTGACTCTGTTAAAAAAAACAAAAAAAAAAAAAAAAAAAAAAAAAAAAAAAAACAAAATCAAAGGAGAAAGTATTAATTTCACTTTTCAGTGCAGGTCACAAAATAAGCAATACATTATCTTTGGCAATCATTGGCTTCTTCCATCAGGCTGTCAGGATACTAAACTGATGTATGTGGATGATTTTATTTAATTTATTTTAGGTGAGAGATGACCTGGACTGCAAAATTGACAATAAAAATCTTTAAATCTTGAACAATCTGATACAATTAGGAATGAAATTATAGCTTCATGAACTGCAAAATAGTGTATGAAACTGAACATAAACAATAACACTGCATGTATCGTGGATTATTAACCTTGATCCTCTTGCCCTCGTTCTCAATCGGGACGGTGTAATGGTGTCTGTGCTCCTTCTCAGTGCATTTCATACACACGGGCATCTGGTCTTCCTTGCAGAAGAAATCCAGTAGCTTATTGTGGTTTCTGCAGAGGTGACTGAAGGTGGCTGGATCTGTCAGCCGGTGCGTCATCATCACCGGATCCTGCAGATGGGGAGTCAGATGAGTTTCACAGTACGACACCTGGCAGGTGAGGCACGACTTCACTGCTGCTGAGTTTTCTCTGTGGCAGATGTCGCAGGAAACGTCAGAGGTGAAAAATGGTCTCGCGGCATGCCTTCTTGGGTTTGCTCGTTTCCGAATCCTTTTAAATGTAACACAGGTGTGGTTAATTTAAAGCATACAATAAATACAAGGTTAAGACAAATGTGAAAAGGTTAAAACTATGTCAACATACGATTTGAATCCTGCTGTGATTTCTTTTAAGCCGACGTTGATCCTGAGGTGTGGACGGATTTTGAAAGTCTCTTTGCAAAGTGGGCACTCTGGCTTTGGTTTCATCTCCCAGAAGTGTTTGATGCAGTCCAGGCAGAAATTGTGTCCACATGGGATGGACGTAGGGTTTCTGAAGATATCCAGACAGATGCTGCACAGAAACTGCTCCTCAGACAACATGGTGGCCATGTTTCTTCCAGAGACATGACAACATGTTAGCAGGCATTTAAAACAATTGAGTGCAAAGACTGTGGTGTAGAAATGCATTTTTTTTAAATATCAGATTTTAATGTGTTATTGAAATTTCTGCAACATAAAATACAATCATAACCCCTAAACCTAACTATTTTAACATTGTCCATTGACATATTTACTATAAAAACACAAAATGCGACTATATGCAGACGATGTTTTACTTTATATTATGATTCAAAATGAAATGCTGCACTTTAAATTCATACTTTGTCAAAGTTTTAGTTTTTAGATTGTTACGGCTAAACAGTTTCATCAGAAAAACATAAAACGTTGCAACACAGGTGAGTAGCTAAGGAGTTTTTTTGAGTTGCACATATTGAAGTTGGAGTGACAGAATGTTCTTTTAGTGCAGTTTCGATAATTGCTCTCATTTTACAGGGTTTGAATCTGACAGGAATGCAGTCGTGCTACATTTTCCTTTCTCATACATGGGTTTTATGGTGTTTTCTTTCTAATGCAAGCTCAACAAATGTTAAAAATACAATTATCAACATCTTCTACTTGTACTCTGAATTTGTTATAGTAATCTTCTAGTAGTCTTTTCTTTATTTAAAGATTTAGGTTATGCATATTTTGCATTTATACAATTTATAATATGTACCATCACCATATGCACAAAATAGAAAAGGAAATCCAACATTTCCTGAAGAGAGCAAGCATGGCTAAAGCCAGTTTATATAGGATTCTTTCAATAAAGGCTCAGTAGAGCTCTTACCTGTGAGGGTGGAGGACAGAAGGTCCTTCACAGATGTGTTGACGGCAGCTGTATGACTCTGTTCAGGAGAGGCTCGTTCCTATGAAGACCCATTAATCAAAAGCCAGGAGCAGGCATTTCTGGTTTCCCCTTTTCTGTTTAATTGCCCCTCACTACAGCTGCTGTTTAAGGCACCAATAGCCGAGTCTTTATGCTCATACTAGGAGGGGCTGTTGTGCATGATTAATTGTTGCAACAATTAAATGCTATCAACGTGGCTTCAATTGCAGGTTGTTTGGTGTAGGAAGCATTTGGATGTTTTCCAGGAGTCTCATATACGTCTTAAATGTGTTGAATTATTAGATGTCATCCAGAAAATAAATAAAAAACAGATATATGAGTGAGTAGAAACCACATGTATGACAAATTCATCTCTACTCAAAGGTAGAGGTTTCAACTGCTTCTCATGCCTCACATCAGAACCTGCAATAACTTATTTTGTGTGTGTCTCTAGCAACTCCTCAGGGAAATATCTATCTTCTCAGCTGCTAAATGTTCCACCATGTTCACCAGCTAGTTGGTAAGTGCATCCAAAATTTGCAAGTCAGTTTCAAGATCACTGATAGTCTGGTGATGCATGAATTGTGATAATGAGCTGTCTGACAGAGCAGCCACACTCATTACAACGAAGAGAACACAACAGAAGTGATTCGTGACGTTTCATTGGAAATATGTCGTGGAACAGGACATGCAACAGGAAGTGGGACATGATCAGCAGCAGGAGTTCACGTCCAATGTGAATTCTTCTTATGCAGATATGCATGTAATAGTTTGAACTAGAAAAATGACCTCAAATCATACATTGTGTACTGTACGCATTTAAAATTTGACTGTAGCCTATTTGCATCAAAGATGGTGGATGAATGGTTGATGTAACATAGGTCTAGAGTCTAGAGGTTTTGTCTGGTCCACATGGTTCCTAGTAAACAAGATCCACCCTGGAAAAACAATCATTTTAAAAATATATTTTCCTATGAAAGCAAACAACCCTTCAAATCTTTAATCGTATACCCTGCAGTTTCAGTGGGTTTCATGTAACCATGGTAGCTGATTGATATTTACATTTCTAATATATTTTTAGCTGCTTAGATAAAATATGTTTGCACATCATGGTCCATTTGTGAAAATATCACAATTGCTCCGTTGTGTATTTGTTATTTAGGCTAAGTAAAATGTTCACTCTTGTTATAATTAATGTTTTGCACAGTCAAAATGATCCAAACCCATGTTAAATTAAAGTGTGTCTACCACAGAAATGAAGTGTATAAGATAAAGACGATTACAAAACCTTTGTAGAGGTACAGGTGACCAAACGTGACCCAGGTGACAGCCTGTGAGAGTAACACATCTCCGCACACTGGGCTGTTGCAAACACTGTTAACAGATTCAACTGTGGGATGTGAGAGAGAAACTGGGAAACCACAGTTGGTGTTGGCACAAACTCCACCCGGTGCCAGACGGGTCCTGTAATGAAAACATCACCTTCAGCAGACGAGTAGCGAGCAGACCGCCACCCTGCAGGCTTCTGCAGCACCACGACCTGTGCTGCTCATCAAGGAGCAAATTATCATGACACCAAGGACAATACAGGAGATCGCTGTGAAGTTTTTAAAATTGGCTGTTTCTTCATACTATACTGTACTTAATGAAACAGGGATCAACATTTATTCATTATGAGCCACAGACACCAGTTGATATAATGCAACAGGAAACAATGACAACAATACCACACTGGGAGATAAATACTACATACACTGACAGTTTTACCAACTACCTTTCAGGAAACAGTGAAAACATCTAATTTTAAATGGTTAAAATGCAAAAATCTTGAGAGAACACACTCTGAAATTCCTAATAGACATATTTTATTGTCACAATTATCTTTCATGCTCTAAAACTTTCCAACACATCATTAGAAATTCTTTAGTGATTCACATTTAAAACTAAAATATATTCCACTAAATATGTGTCACAATAATATGTAGTATAAGTTTCACAGGAGTGCACTGTCGTCATCAAGGCGGGATGTTAAAGCTCCGTCCTCTAGACTTCTTTGTGGAAGATTTTCAGGCCAGGCTTTTTTACCCAGCCAATTCTGACGTCTCTCAAAAGCCCTCTCTCCTTCAACTTCTCCCTCATCTGAAAAATAAAAGCATTAAAAAACAAAATATGATGATTAAAATAGACAAACTGATGATGAAATATATCCAAACTCTCATCTTGCAGACAAATTTTTAGAACTGTATATGATTAAAACCCCATATCAAATAAAGTCCATTGTACATTGGCTCTTTTTTTATCTTTAGTGAACCTGATATTTTTCTCATCTTTTAAAGTCAATTATAATGTTTGCTATTTCCTAATCAAATGCTGAATTATATTCCATCATACATTTGTTACAGGATGTTTGCATTAACCTATTAAAAAAACTAATAATAAAAAAAAAAAAAAAAAAAAGTTTATTTCAATTCCATGTGTTTTTTGCTTTGAAACTGTCATACTCAGGATTGACTAGAAACGTTCATATGTGATAGCAATTTACCATATTCAAGATGGCGTCCTTCACCTTGTGGTCATTCAGGTCGATGGTGGTTTGCAGTGCTGTCAGTTTTATTCTAAACATTCGTTTCTTGTCTGGTAGCAAAACAAAAAAACATACACAATAAACAAAAGAAGCACTCATCTCACATTAAGAAGTAGATTAGGGTTTTTCTGATTAGAAACATAGTAACTCACTGCTTTGGCACATGAAATGCATTTTGGTGTCACAGTGTTTCTCCACCCACGTTCCTTGGGGAATATTCATGGAAACACAGTTGCCTGAACCAAAACCCTTTGGATGTCCGCCTGCCCAGCTCCTGAAATTTGAAGTACCGTAACTCCACCTCCAGGTGAGTCTGTTCAGGCCGATCCAAACCCAGTCGTGTGGTCGTATCACCTGCTGGACCATGTTGTTCTGAGCTTGGTTCGTCACAATGGCCAGGTCTGTGTAGTTTGCTTTGCAGTACGCCAGAGCTTTGTTCCTAGTCAAGATTTCTGTTATAAAGACGTAGTTCCCATTGAATGACGGACCTGAAAGAATTTAAAAGTTGAAATCTCTTTTTTTTCACTTTCAGAAATTTTCCTTACACATTCACCTGGTGGTTAGATTTAACCATTTCAACGCATTGATATTCTTCAAGGAGAAAAACAAAACAAAAAACAGGTCATTTACAATTTTGATATGAGTCGACAAAAATAGCCTACTTAACAGTGTTTTGCAAATTGTATTCTTTCATCTGAACTGGGATTGATCCTATAATAGAAAACCTAAGTAAAAACTTCTTCCTCACCATCCCTGGTCCCATTGAAGCAGACAAACATGAGTCGTGTATCGCAGGGTGAATCGATCCATTTTCCGTACTGGTAATAAACACAAATGTGTTGATGTTTTCTGTTATTGGGTGCACCTTCTTTCCAGCTGCTATAGACCATCTTGTGGCCGTCCATAGTCCATCGCCAGTCCCTTATGTCATGTAGGCCGATCCACACTGTTCCACCGAACCCACTACCAGCCGCCGCCTCCAGCCGTCTCATGTCCTCATTGTTGTTTATCGTGGCCAGATCGGTGTACTTGTTCCTGCAGTAGCTCTGCGCCTCCTGCCATGTCTTTCCTTGATTGACATAGTAGAAGTTGTGAAGGCATGAGCACAGGCCTGCAAGCAGAGAGATCACATCCTGAATAAGGGAGTGGTTCATTCGCTTTGTTCCGATTCACAGGCTAAAACAATGCAATTGTTGCATTTTTTCTTTTGGGTCATTTGAGGCATTTGTGTCAGTTGCTGAGTCAATTATTCATTCTTACTCCATTGAATGGGAGGGAACCAAGACCACCCCTTCTTAGCGATCTTGGCCCAAGTTAAACGCGCCCTGCTTTGGAAGAATTGTTCCCGGTACCTCCCTGAATTTTAATAAATCTTTTGTGTGCATTTTTTGGTCCAGTTTCTTACAAACGTGGCAATATGGTTTGTAATTTCCCTATGAGCCTGACAAAACCACAGCTATGTCCCAAGAAGATGCATCTCTTGGAGGCAACTTTGTCAAAAAAAAAAAAATTTAAATGAAGAATTTGACTCTCCTGATTTGAATCGACTGCAGTCAGACTGATGTTCAGCTCTGAACATTTCCAACAGGATGACTCATTTTGTTAAAACATCAGCGGTCCACATTGCCTGGACAACCAACCACTTCACATAAGAAGTTAAAATAAAATCATGTAAAGAACTGACCTGATAAAAGGAGCACACACACCACGGCCTTCCTGACGCCTGTAGATGACAAGACATTCTTCAAACAACTGTATGACACATAATTACCTCATAAAGAATAACTAGACATTTTTATTAAGTCCTCTGAATGAATAATATACTTCAATATATTTCTCAAGGTGTAAACATTTCTTACCTGAACACACTGGACTGCACAGTGGTGACATATCTCAACTTTCTGACTCTCTGAGGCAAGAAGAAATCCTTATCTCTCTGTACTGTCGTTTTCTTGCTCTGTCTTCCTCTTGCCTTCTCTTTTTATTGCAAATTCAATCCTTTTCATGCAAAGCACCCATCATCTCCAACCCAAAACTACCCTCACATGATCTCCTTTTGCCTCCACCTGAGACGCTAAGGCTGTGTCCGCCCTCATGTGTCAGGAGACTCAGGAAAATGGGTTCTGATTTGAACTTTTCTCGGATTCCTAGTATAAATGATACGTTTTCATTTCAGTGTGATCAGTGTTTCTAGGACAAATTTCAATGTGTCATTGAACCACACTTGTGGAGAATGCTGTCACATCGGGACTCGTGCATGCGGTCACGGATGGTTTGGTCTTATTGGTGTGGGGATTATGTTGTGTCTGATGTATGCAAAGCAGATGTAAAACCACTTGACCTCATCTCATGCAAACAGCGTGCTAGGGTTCAAGTTTGGGATGACATAATAATATATACTTGGGATCAATAAAAAACAAACAAACTGCATTTATGGTATTCTGACGACAATGACTTTTTTTGGTAATGGATGAATGAAGGGGCGTTGTGCATCCACATGTAGTCTCATCTGAGTTGAGGTTTCGTGTAACAAAAGCACTTTGGTTAAGGTGAGGGAAAGATGGTGGTTTTGGGTAAATGTAAATAAACACATTGTGTCTCACATCACCCTGAACTTGTTCTGACTGGAACCTGACTGAAGCCTTACTTATGTTGAAAAATCAGAAATGTTGGAGCTAACAACTGTATGTTTGGATTTATGAACATATTTGCTTCTGAACAAATCCATAAATTATTAAATATTTCCTGAATAATAATTTTAAAAAATCCTTGAAAACATTAGCTGAGTTTCTGTTATTAAATTTAATCAATTAATGTGATTTTTACAGGATGGTGATGAATATGTGTCTGACACATTAAAATTACAGTTGAAATCTACTTATTTTTTCATTGCAACAAAATCAAAAATACTATAGGTTCTCTTATATGTTAATGAGTTGTAGTATAACCAGCTGGTATAGTCACTTTTATTTGAATTTTTGGTCAATCATTAATTCAGTGCTTTGTCTTTTTTTAAATACAAAGATCTATTGTGAAATTCCCTTCAATTTTAACTAATTTATATCTTAGTCTGACCCTAATCCTACAGGCAATTTATATCTTGCTGTATGTATTTTCATTTTCTGCTGCAGTCAGTTACAGCACACACTGAATGGTGTTTGCACTTTTATGGGCTTGTAAACAGTTCATACCATGCACCTGTCACACGGCCTTTACTCTGGAAATGTGCCATCAGTTTAGGATGACTAGTTTGAATATCATGTGACACCCAAGAGATTAAAGGTAAATTCTGACATAAAGGCCTTAAGTACTTCTTCTTTATTGCCAGTGAGACTTGCTGATAATGCTTTTTTTTTTATCTGAGGCTTGACCGGCCACATTCCTTGAGGTCAGGTTGCCGGTGCATTTCAGTGGAGCTACCTGACAGTACGTCAGGTGTGTCATCATGAGTGGAAAATGTGAACCATTGGACTCCTTACACACCACACCCATGAGGAAAACACACCATGTCCCTTCATGAGAGCTGCTATTAAACTGCCCCATAATCACACACATTCACACAAGTTCATAACATAAGACGGGTGAATAATGAACTCTACAGATACACTAAGAGGCAGGTTGTGTGGTGAATGCTGCGATTATGAGATTAGGTAAATACAGTGAAGTGTGTGAGAGAGAGAGAGCAGCACTGGGTTTAGCACAGAGAGAGGGAGGGAGAGAGAGGGAGGGCCGGGCTGGTCAATAACTGTGTTGACTTTGGATTTTCCTGTTTCACAGCTCGGGTTGTTGATATATTCATACTCATTCATACAGCAAGAGAGTCACCTGCGCTGCTGGCACAGAAGACACAGAAGAGTCCTAACCTGACCAGTCTACGACAACTGACTGTGAGTATGAACAATATGCAGTAACAGCTGGAAATATGAGTTCTGCTTTGTTCAGAAAATGATTGAGCAAAAGAAAAGACGTAAATGTAATGTTAAAAGTGAAGACGTGCTTTGTTTAAAGGGGGAACAGCACAGCTGCCAGTATTATAGCTATGCAGCATAGCTGATCCATTCAGTTATGCAAATATGTGACCTGCTCTGGAGGAAAACACTGTTTACTTATTTAAATCCACAGAGTTTTGTAATATGTTATGGCTTTAAGATGTTACATAATAGCATTTGGTCATTTCATGTGTTACAGCTTCTGCCTTTGCTGTTTCAAAATGAACATGGATGATGTCTTCTGTTGTAAGCAAATTACTCTGTGATAAGTCTAGGCTACAACATTTTGCTTTCCAGTTGTTACATATTTCTGGCAAATATTAAAAGCTGACTCTATCTATAGAAATGTACTGTAGTTACAACACTAAAAGTGCTAAAAGTTAGGGGTTACTTTTAAATCTTAATATTTAATAACCAAAATAACCAAAGGAGATATAATGTATTAGAGCTAGCTAGCCATTTCATCTCAATTACAATGTTTATACCAAGCTACAGTGGCGTGCACAGACTTTTTGAAGGGCAGGGGCTAAAAGGAAAAACAGCTCCCCCCAGTGCAAGAGGGCACTTTAGCATGCGTTTTGGCTCCTACAGGGCACTTTAGGGGCACTTTTACATTGCGTATTGCAGCCTCAGACTAATGTGGGAAGGACTTGTCACGTGATGATTTCTCACAAGCAGAGTTCACAGTGAGACCTTCATGGCAGCAGGGTGTTTGTGTAGTGATTGTTACCTTGTGAATATTTTCTGTGGAAAGCATTGGGTGTGTCTGGTGGTTTTCATGTGCTGTCAAAACTACAATGACTAATACTGTACACCAAACAGTGCAGGGTGTATGGCATGCATAGTGTCCTATATTTACGAATGTAGGCATTAGACAGTAATAGTAGTAGATATTGTGTGTTTTTGAAACTTTCTACTTTTGATTTCTGTGTTTGCTTTGACGATATAAATCTTTGCATTTGTGATACTTCCTCTCGCAAAGTTCCTCCTCCTGAGCAGCTGATCACTTAACTTCCCTATTTGATTTCATCGTAGATAATGGCATCCCCTGGCAGCATGTTACCAGAAAAGCAGTTCAAGTGCACCATCTGTCAGCAGGTGTTTACCGACCCGGTCACCACTCCCTGCGGACACAACTTCTGCCAAACCTGTATCCAGGGTGTGTGGGACAGCAGTGATGCCTGCCAGTGTCCCACCTGTAACAAGTCGTTCACTCCCCGGCCTGAAATAAGCATCAACACGGCCTTCAAAGAGCTTGCGGACACATTCAGGAAGATGGTAGTCTGTTCATCTGCCTTGCCGCTGGCCGCAGCCCAACCGGGCGAGGTGGTGTGTGATGTCTGTGCCACTACATCAATGCAGGTGAAGGCCCTGAAGTCCTGTCTGGTGTGTCTGACGTCCTACTGCGGTGCTCACCTGGAGCCGCACCAGAACGTCTCCACCTTGAAGCTGCACAAAGTGATAGAGCCGGTGAAGAACCTGCAGGACAGGATGTGCAAGAAGCACGAGAGGCTGCTGGAGATGTTCTGCAGGGACGAACAGAAGTGCGTGTGCCGGTTCTGCACCGAGACGGAGCACAAAGACCACCAGGCTGTTACGATAGAGGACGAGAGTCTGGAGAGGAAGGTACATAAGATATAGGCTAATCTATTACCAGGGTTCAAGGTAGCTTATTGACCTTGGATGAAAAATATACATTACGGAAATTCCTAGTGAACATTACTGGTCTGGTTTATAATTAGGCTGCATAACTGTAGAATGTGAAAGTGAAAGTTCAACAGATAAGGGATCACAGGATTAGGATCTCTTTCTGGCTACCGGCCATCCATACAGTACGTGTGTAATAGCAAGGAACTGAGGCCTATTGTGGTTTTGATTACATTCAAAACATTCAATAATACTTTTTTTAATTAAGTGAAACATGTAGTTAATTTATATGTTTAACATGACACTTACCCTGTTTCCGTCTTTTTGTTTTCCCTTCTGTCTGTTTAGGTCCAAATGGAGAAGACTGAGGCAGGCTTTCAGCAGATGATCCAAGAGCGGCTGAAGAAAGTAGAGGAGGTCAAAAACTGCCTGAAGCTCAGCACGGTGAGTTCACGCATCTGCCTCGTATTGGAAATTGAATTGATCAGGTATAGAGATCACATGGCCAGATATTTCTTATCAAACTCCAATAATAAAAAGAGGTGTGGAGGTATGGTCACTGGTTTGTGTGAGGGTGAGTTTCCTCTCTGTCCTTTTTGGCTTTACCTCATACATGTTCACATCACGTTTCTTCACGCAGGCGAGTGCAGAGAGGGAGATGAAGGAGAGCGACCGTCTCTTCATGTCTTTGACTCGCGCCGTGGAGGATCGACGAGTCGAAGTCAACAATGAGATCAAGGAAAAGCAGAAAGCGACAGAGCGGAGGGCAGAGGAGCTGATCGACGAACTGCAGCGGGAAGTCACAGAGCTGCAGAGGAGGAACACAGAGCTGGAGGAGCTGAGGGGCTCTGAGGACCACCTGCACGTCTTACAGGTTAAAGATCAGCTTCAAACTGTGGTGACTAACAGTAGAAAGTCAGTCGGTTTTTGACCCTGTATCGCTGATTTTGTCTTTGTCACAGAGGTTGCCTTCTCTCACATCACCCCCACCCACCAGAGAGTGGACAGAAATCGGTGTCTACCCTGAACTCTGCGTGGGGGCCGTGAGGAGAGCGCTGTCCAAAGTGGACGACACCCTGAAGAAGGAGCTGAACATCCTGAAGAAAGACGGTAAAAAGAACTGGATTATTAATGTAGGAGTTAAATTAATTCACAAGAGTTTTGATTCATCTTAAAACGAATCATCTTTTATTCTCTTCTGACAGAGATGAAGAGGATGCAGAAATATGCAGGTACGTTCTCCCTTGCCAGAGGATATGGATCAAATAATATGATTCAACACTATTTTGTCGCCCTCTTGTGGTTGTCTGACTGAAAGACACTTTGATAGACAGCAGCTTGGGGACAGTGGTGTGAATGAGCTTCATGCAACACAATGTGTAGCAAGAGTGTCACATTTTTCTGCAAACAAAATCTGCTCTGCAAAATGATTTGATTCGAATCATTTGAATGATTTGCAAAATGATTGTAGGAAATATTCCACATCTTCTCTCCGTATAGTTGACGTGGTGTTAGACCCGCACACGGCCCACCCGAACATCGTCCTATCAGCTGACGGAAAGCAGGCAGGCCGTGGCGAGCTGCTGCATCTCGTTCCAGATAACCCCCAACGCTTCGACCCCGTCATCTGCGTGCTCGGCAAGAGAGGTTTCCTGTCCGGGAGGTTCTACTTCCAGGTCTGTTTCTTTGCTGATGATGGAAGACTTTATCACAGCGACCATGAGTTACAAGATGCAACAGATTAGAGAGAACAAATACTTCATGCTGGGGTTTTTTTTTTCTTCACAAATCAGGACAAAAGCTTTTAACTTCAGCAGGTGAGAGGGTTCAGTCCAAAAAACCTGTAAAAACGTCTCCACCTTGACCACTCCAGATCCATTCGTGTGCCAAAAATGAGATAAACAGATTTTACTCCCTGGTCCTGCTGCTCTTACAGTGCCTTTGCACTTTGATTGAAATACTCAGATTGGCTGCTTTTTTCTTTTTCTTTTCTTGGATGGATAAAAAGCCAAATTTCTATTTGACGCTGACATGATTATGTACTGCCCTCTTGTGGCCAGAAAGATGTCCAACACCCAATGGACAATAAACCCTCAAACATCCTCCTTCAGTGTGTTAATGTTCTTGATTTTTATCCTTCATATGTTTCAACCAGGTTGCTGTAGGGACAAAGACCTACTGGGACATGGGTGTGGTCAAAGAGTCCGTCAACAGGAAGGGGATGATCACCTCCAAGCCGGAGAACGGCTACTGGACGGTGCGGCTGAGGAACGGCGACGAGTACCGAGCCCTGGACTCGCCCTCGGTCCGTCTCTCTCTGACGGAGAAGCCGCAGACCGTCGGGGTGTTTGTGGATTACGAGGCGGGGACGGTGTCCTTCTTCAATGTGGACAGCAGGTCTCACATGTACACCTTCACTGGGTGTTTGTTCTCCGAGAGGATCTTCCCCTTCTTCAGCCCGGGCGTTTGTGACGAAGGGAAGAACACGGCGCCGTTGGTCATCAGAGCTGTCAGTCACGAGACTTCATAAAAGATGGGGATAATAATTTCACTGACAGAACTGATTTTGACATGAAGTCTTCCTTCCCTGGGTTTCTACTGTATCGTCATCATCACCTCCCAAAGATCTCAATAGAAGACGATACACCACTAACCTTTAACTTTCACTTTTTATTGTTTAATCCTCTGCCTTATCTATTTTACTGTAGAAGTACAATCTGTGACACAACTGTGACCTGCGGCTGTTTACGAGTGGGGGGATGGGTATAATATGAATTCATAAAGGTTTTAATTTATTTTTTACTTACTTTTGAACCAATGTTGTTATAAAAATTAATTTAAAATATCATTATGTACAAAAACTTTAACATTAATAGAATATGTAGTAGCGTATTTGTATTATCATGTATATTTTTCTGCAGGGACATAAAAAAGAAGTATAAATTCACTGTGGCAGCTGAATATAGTATTGTATCATATATTTGCAAGACACACTTGTATCTGAGTTTAAACATTATGCAACCAGGGGGTGCTAATTCACTTCAAACCCTGCTGATTACACCTTTAACCCTTGGTACCACATTAAAATAACATTATTACGATAATGCCTTGTTTCAGTTGGTGTTTCTCTGGGGATAAGGTTTAGTTTTAATGACGTGGATCAGTTGTTCTGCTTTTGACCCAGAACCCTTTGGTTTTGCAAGACCTTTTGCATCAGCCGTGAGAGGCCGTCCATGTTTCCATGTGCTTTGCATTGGTGTTTGAAGAGGATACTTTTTCCCGCAACAACCAATGTGACGCCACGGTTTAAAACTGCAGAATAAAACAGCTGCATCAGATCATCACATGTGAGGAATATATTTATTTATGGATGACTTAAAGTCACCAAAAGTCAAGGAGGTAACTTTGTGCATGAATATATCAAATGATTTCAATTATTTAAAACTTATGCCACTTATGTGTTTCTGTACTCCCTCTGTATGTTTGCTTATCTAGGAATTATTGAAAAGAGATCAAATGTATTTCCACCAGTGTACTTTAAAAACTTGAATTGGTTCAATAACTGTTTGTGTCTGTGACAGATGGGTTTTCTTTGTCCCAACAGCGACAAGAATTGAAAACAAACTTCATTTGATTTAACATCTACTTTGCATCCAGATTAAGGGTCACTTATTTCCAAGTGGTTTGCATCCTGAGACGCAGACATTAGAGGATTGTTTTTCTAAATTGACCATAGCAGTAAAAGAATTTAAACTAGAAAATGTTTTTGCCGAAATTTCATAGTACCATAGTTGTGTAACTACACTGAAAATGTATCTCCTGCGCCAACAATTATGAATCCATGGTTAGATTCAATGGTATGGTATTTCGTAGTGACTCATAATCATCTCTAGTTTTTCAGGACTGAGTTATTGATGATTAGAACCAGTCAAGACTCATTTGATTTGCATTATGGTGATTTATTTTGATCAGACATGACACCTGTTTCAATTAGAAATTTCATTGTAAGACAGATGCATCATTTATTTCAGGTTTTTGCCTTCGATTCTAAGACGGGTGGACCAGAAACCCACTGAAGGTGGTGACGTCGCCCGATGCCCAAACATGAGCACCTGCAGGCAGGTGCACAGACACCTGGTCCCCTTTCTGCAGCTGCAAGAACACTGCATTTCCTCCATTATCAGCAGTGTCACCACTTGATGCATGATCAGCTGTCTTAACAACCAGCTCGTTGTTCTTGGTCAGCACCAGTGCAGAAATATGTTCTCCTCCAGCATGGTAGAAAAAGGTGAAATAATAAACACCTGCAATAGGTGCAGTGAACACACCTGTGGAAACAACATATTGTCACATGAATTTAGTCTGTCACATATTAATCAACATGAGCGTGGCTGCATATGATGGACTTACCTGTATCTGGACTGTAGGCGTCACCGATGTTTGTAATCACAGTGTTGTATTTCATGGTTACTTCTTGGTCGAAGGGGCCAAAGGCTCCACCCTGGTCTATCTTAGCGCTGAACACCACCATGGTTTTCTCTACAGAAAACAAAACATGTCAAGTATTTATGAGTTTGTATAGGTACCTCTCAAATAACCCAACCTCACCCTAGACCCAACCACAGATGTGTCCTTCTAGTTTCTGTGAGATCTTAGCTGATTCTGTTCACTCACCGAAGACCCACATATAAGTTCTATCTTAAAACTGAACATTGGTATGGTTTATAGAAAACAAAACATGAGTATTTATGAGTTCTTAGGTAACCCCCAAACTCCACAAGCCAAAAAACCCAAACTATTACTTCAACCTCAATCCCAAAACAGATCTTCTAGTTTCTGTGAGACAACTAGCACAAATTTGGATCATAGCTGATTCTGTTCACTCACCAAAGACCCACCAATAAGTCTGATCTACTGTACACCTGCTCTCAACATACTACAGCTGGGGCCTCACTCCTGTTTGGCTGCTGGTCACTTAGATGACTAACAGGATCAATATCAGAAGTTTTAGGTCTGTCATAGGCACGTAAGTATGTACACATCAGTTGGCAGTATGGCATCTTCACATACAGTATAACAAACTTCCAAAATGTCCTAAATTCCGTACATCCTTCTTAAATGTCTTTAACTAGAAAATGTCACTATACCTTTAGTTTTTCTTTGGTCTCTGTAGGTCGATGACTTACGGTAGGATGCGAGGCAAACTTCTGCTTGTCTTTGCTCTGACCTGAGTCCTGCAGCTGTTTTTATATCATTAGCCACGTCATTGGGCAATACTGTAAGTTTATATCATAGTTTTTATCAGTTTACTCAGGAATGAGTCGGTTGCATTTCTTTGGAGTTAAGCTTGTGTCCCCATATGACAACATCACCCAGATGTCATCATCCAGGATTTACTGTTATTTTTACTGTTTGATGTGCATCTCAGGGTCAGAAGTGTCTCTGAGTACGTTTTCATGAACACTTTCCGTCTTGCACCGGTGCAAAAATGTGTGTGTGCGCAGAGGCTCATGGGAAATGTAGTGTGAAAACGTTTCGCTTTCCAAAACTCCTCATTGTCCCTTTAAAGACAATGCTTAACTTTTTACTATCATGGCCAGCTAATGAATGGCCAGATAATCGAATGAAACCCTCAGACTCGAAGATGAGGACAACATTTCTCTTGTCTTTTAAGTAGAATTTTTATTGCAGGAATTTAGTGACAAAGCAGCATCAGAGCATAAAAACTAAATTATCAAATCAGTTTCTCCAGTGTGACGCTGTGTCATAATGATGTCACAGTTTTTCCAAGTCACACCATATGATAGGCCATATCTGTCACACCCTATGACATTAACTTTATTTCACATGAATATTTTTTTAAACTGTGTTGAAAACGTTTTGTCATAATTTAGAAATGTTAACATTTCATCACATAATATTCACATTCAATTCATCAGCTGAACTGAGTACACAACGTTATTGGGTGTTTATATTGGATGATGTCATTGTTTTAGCTCAGCAATTGGAATTTGTGTGTAACCTTTATTTACAAGGCATATCCTCAATTGTTTTTGTTTGAATGGTAAATATATAAATTACACTTTTTTGCATTGATAAATTGTGGTGTGGTGCAGTTTATCATATGGTGTGACACTCATGTCATGTCATTTGGTGCAACGTTCACAATAGTGACAAGTAAACAGCTTTGTTAGTGATAAATCATGAACATATCAATAGAACATAAGGGAAAGAGTATCAGCAAGAGTCTCAAGCATTGTGTTAGAGATAGTAGGCTACAAGGTTTATCTAAAATCTTGAAAGATTGAGGAGCATGGGCATTGGGTGGCCCTTTGCTGCAAAAAAAAGCTCCTCAAAATAAAACTGATCCCAGTCCAGTACATTTTGACTCCAGGGAGGTACAGTGTGTCGTCTAAGAAGGACAGAAGAAGGTGTTTGTCTCACTAAGCATGATGTATAAGGAAGAGGATTAGGGCCGCTGTGGGAAAACTGACTTTTATCTCAGAATTCTGAGGAAAAAAGTCAGAATTCTGAGGAAAAAAGTCAGAATTCTTTTTTTTTTTTAAGCACTTTATTTATAGACTTTTTTCAGAACACAGAACAATACAACATATCAACCCCGCCCACCCACTCCCCCAAGGCCTAAAAAGTCAGAATTCTGAGGAAAAAAGTCAGAATTCTAAAGTCAGAATTCTGACATTCACAAAAAGTGAGGTCTGAGTTAAAAAACTCAGAACTCCCCTTTTTTCCCCCACAGTGTTTACACAGTGTTACCTGTAGATGGACTGTAGCCGCCACCTTTGTTTGAAATCACGCTGTTGTACGTCATAGTTACTTCTCCTTCGAAGGGTCCAAAGTCTGCACCCTTTTCTATCTTAGCACTGAATGACACCGCCATGGTTTTCTCTACAGAAACCAAAACATGTCAAGTATTGATGAGTTTGTATAGGTACCTCCCAAATAACCCAACCTCAGCCTAAACCCAACCACAGATGTTTCCTCCTACTTTCTGTGAGACAGGTAGCACAGATTTGGATCTTAGCTGATTCTGTTCACTCACCAAAGAACCACTTATAGGTTTTATCTACACCTGTTCTCAACACACTACAGCTGGGGCCTCACTCCTGTTTATTAGGATGTTGACAACACATGGCAAATTTGAATGTAATTTGAATTTATTTATTACAGCTGAACACAAACTGCAGGGACTTCCTGCTGAGCCACCAACTCCCTGAGATTTGGGGAGTTTTGCAATTATGACGCATCTTGGGAAAAATCCCAGATATTTTTCTTTGAAAGTAAAGTTTAGCACACTTTAAACAACTTTTCCTGTTTATAGGAACATACTTACTGTGATCACAGACATACAGAATCTTGATTTAATCATTTGGGCATATACAGACAAAATACATTAATTATGTGTATAGGATAGGGGTTCCAGGCTGCCATTCCGAAGGTTCGCCACTCCGAACGTTTACTTTAATTTGTCGGAATGCCGACCCTTAATTATTTATGGGAAAAGGGTGCCATTCCGAACCTGAAAAAAAGGGTTCCATTCCGAACTTGAAAAAAAGTTGAATGGTTTAAAGCACAGGGTACACAATTTAGTAAATGTGTTGGTAGTGCAGTGGTTAGAGCATCTGTTTTTGATTCGGTGAATCAGGGTTCGACTCCCGGGGGAGACACATATTAACAATGGTTTTATTGGCCTCTACCTAATCTTTTTACTAAACTTAACCAACTCCTTTCTACATTGCCTAAACCTAACCAAAGCACAGAGCAAGGACATTTATTTTCAGCAGGAGCGCCGCGGCTGCATCAGACTCGCACCTGGGTGAAACTTTTGAGGGGGAGAGGGAGGGGCAGGGGGCGCTGTCCCCGCGGCGCGTCGTGTCAAGCCGGGCAGAAAGTCAAACCACGAGAGAATCCGGTCAATTTTCAAAATAAAACACATTCGGAACGGCGGCCCCTCGGGAAGTTCGTAATGACGGACCTTCGGGAATTTTCGGACTGGCAGACCATCGGAATGTCGGTCCTTCGGAATGGCGGTCGCCCCCCTAGGATAGGTGGCTCAACTTAACCCTGCCTACCAACGGTTTTGTTGATCTTCCGTGGGAAGAGGACTTGATGGACTGGAATGTTTTGTTTTTTTTTCATATTGACAACCTAAATCCCCAAAAAATGCAACCGACGGTTTCGTTGATAGACACGTAATATTTTGAATTTTTGCCAAATAGGCCTGCCTCCAAATAACACAATACTAAATAAATAAATAAAATACTGTGTGTGATTTTTTCATGTTGGGACACAACCTTGATTTCAAAGAAATGCAACCGACTGTTTCGTTGGAAAACACATGAGACCAAATAGGCCTGCCTCCGAATCTAACGATATAAAAGAAGAAGAAACTTTATTTGCATAGCACCTTTCACAAGTAAAAACCACAAAGTGCTTCATATGGTGTGACATTCATGTCATTTGGTGCAACGTTCACAATAGTGACAAGTAAACAGCTTTGTTAGTGATAAATCGTGAACATATCAATAGAACATAAGGGAAATAGTATCAGCAAGAGTCTTAAGCATTGTGTCAGAGATAGTAGGCTACAAGGTTTAACAGAATTAATCTAAAATCTTGAAAGATTGAGGAGCATAGGCATTGGGTGGCCCTTTCCCCCTCGATCTTTGACCTGTCAGTTAAAGACAAAAAAGCTCCCCCAAAAATTGGTTTCACAGACCAATCCTGATATCCTGGTCCTCACTGAAACTTGGCTTAGGCAAAGCATACCTGACTCTGAGGTTTCTTTATCCAGCTACAACCTGTATAGAATAGACGGAGCTGGAAGAGGGGGCGGTGTGGCTATTTATGTAAAATCATGTCTGTCTGCTACCCTGTTAAAGGCTGTCACTATACCACACTCATTTGAATTAATTTCCTTAAAAATAAATCTCTCTATATGCCTCAGTTAATGTGGTGGGTGTGTACAGACCACCTTCGGCCATCTCTACCTCAATTTCTGATATAGGCGACTTAATTTCACAATTCAATAGCTCTGAGTTGCTGGTTTTAGGAGATTTTAATCTTAATTGGTTGTCAAGTGATTCAACTAACATTAAAGAGATGTGTGATAATCTTAACTTGGCACAGCGTATGAAGGAACCAACCAGACCTAATTTAAAGGATATTTCTAAATCAACTTTAATTGATCTCATATTGTGTAATAGAAATGACAACATTATTGCCTCTGGAGTTTTCAGTCTCGGCATAAGTGATCATTGCCCTATAGCATGTGTTAGAAATACTAAGGTGAAAAAATCAAGCTCTAGCATTGTTATTAAAAGAAATTTGAAACATTTTAAAGAACAGGCATTCCTACAGGACATTAAAGACAGTAACATCCATCACACTTCTGGACGATGTAGAGCAGGCCTTTAACTATTTTTCAAGCTCACTGCTTACTATTATCAACAAACATGCTCCTTTTAAAAAATCTAGAATAAAAAATAGATCAAGCCCATGGTTTTCCAAAGATCTTGCACTAATGTTCAGGGCAAGGGACAAAGCCTGGGCCGCTGCCCCGGCTCGTTCTGATAATAATCATTAACGCTTCGGCATTTGGTCCTTTTTAGCTCAACTAGCCAGAGCTGTAGTGAGGATCCAGGCTGAGGAGAGGAAGCCTGTGGAAGCTGACCGAAGCTGAACATCATCCAGCTGCTCATTTTGTTCTGACGAGTCAGAAACACGCAGAAACGGACCATAGCATTAGCGATAGCAAGTTAGCTGCGCCGCGCCGCCGTCGGAGATGACATCATCCAGGTCAGCGGTTAGTAGGTCAACCTACAGGAGCAGGATGTTGCTAACATGCCACCACGGGCTCGGAGGGGAATAACACTAGTGTATCATCACAAAATATTGGCGAAATGAACAAGTTTCGCGGCGGATAATGTGTTATCTAGAGGCTGCATTGGGTGCCCCGTGTTCTCGCATTATACGGATATACGTGCCGCTCGATTGGGGCTAATTTCATCAAAACAACTCCAAATGACACCAAAGTTGTCTGGGTGAGTAAATGATCGTATTTGATGCTAGAAATAAGGTCCAGGTTGTAAAACGAAACGAAAGTTATCCTTTAAAGATGTTTTTTTAAATTGACCATAGCAGCAGAATCTTTTTTTTTTTTTTTGCATGTAACCCCAGTCCCATGTAGCTATGAAATACTGACTAATTGGGGTGTTGTAGTACAGTGGGACGGGGCCTGAGTTCGTCTAAGTATGGCGCTTACCTGTGATAACTGTGATAGTGAAATAAAATAACTTGGCGGTGCCTCCAATAACTTATAAGAAGTAAACACAAAATTGGTACTTCCCCTTTAAAAATAAACGTTCACTTTTACCTGTTTAGCTTTATGCAAATAATAATACCTTTGTAAGTACAACACAGGATTTAGATGAAACACAAAAATATTTATTACACAGTTATGAATAGACTCTTGAAATCGTTCAACTTGTTCACCGTTGACCTTTAAGTATGCTGTTATAACAGTATTCAAACTCTCACAGAATGCACTGGAAGGTTATGCAAAAATGACCACTGTTAGACCCACTGAGAGAATGCAAAATCAAAGTGACTGGGTCAATTAAAGTGTCCAAAGCCCACACTCACACATTCACACCGGGCTATAAAATAAAATAATAAACGTTGCAGGCCCGTACGATGCTTGTGAGCGTGGAGGCCGGAAACGAATGGCCGCTTCACTGGGTTTCAACCAGCACAAACAAAAAATGCACGTGCAATGTGTTAGTGTACTCACGAATCCACAGTCAGAGTCACAGATGGAGATGGGGGGAAGGGGCAAAGGCAAAGTGCAGTTTCAGCGGCAAGGGGACGGAGCGTGCAGCAGCACGGTGCAGGGAAACCACGCTCAAGTACAGCAGCTACAGTCTCTCCTCCACGGTCCAGGGCTCTCCCGGTCCTCACTCTCTCCCTCTTATGGCGAATGTCCGGTCCTGAATTACACAATACCTCTTAGCACTGAGCTACAGGCCTATTCATGGCGAAATACCGACAGAATGTATCACACTAATTAGCAATTGCTAACGACAATGCAAAATAGCAGTGTGAAGGCCTCGAAGGAGGCTAAGCTAAAGGCTAATGGCGATTAGCGTCTGAGCTCGTTTTCAACACGTTACAAATAAACAACAGCACAGAGCACATTACAACAGATGAATTTACCTCTGGCAGAGTTCATACACATCGACCACACGACGACTCTCCGTCAGTCTTGGGAGCAAGGAGTGTTTTTACTTT
Source organism: Decapterus maruadsi (assembly GCA_030347415.2). Lineage (NCBI taxonomy): Eukaryota > Metazoa > Chordata > Actinopteri > Carangiformes > Carangidae > Decapterus > Decapterus maruadsi. The sequence goes on from CM064898.1 coordinate 8,392,451, forward strand.
AGCGTTTACAGCTAGGCTATCCGACTTGGACGCCGATAAAGCAGGCTCTGTTACCGCTAACTTTCTGCTGCGTGTAGGTGACGCCAAGTCCCTCCTACCTGAGCGAGGTAAGTACAGGATTGGCTCTAAGACATACAAAGATGGGAGAATAAAAGAAAGATGCTTCACTGCTTCAAAACAATCAAGGTCTCCTTGTGCTGACATTACCTTTGAATGAATTTTTTAACATACCACTGTTTTTATCTCTGACTGGAAATGACTGTTTTTAACATTTTATAATCCAACATTTTTAACATATTTACACTTCATGAACAAATATGTATTATCAACACAAACATATTGATATAATGAATGAAAATAATAGCCACAGGGCTACATGCAGAAATGTCATCATGCCACAGGCTTGTTCAGGTTTGGCAAGGGTGTGAGGTTCGTCAACATTTGACTCAAGAAGAAGAAAGTGATAAACACGACCAACATCCGAGAGATTCCTAATAATAACTACAATGGTCATTTCTCTGTTCCACCAACAATTATGAATCCATGGTTAGATTCATTGTATGGTATTCCTTAATTATTTCCTTGTGACTCATAATCATCTCTAGTTTTTCAGGACTGAGTTATTGATGATTAATAAGAAACATATCAGCTCTCAGACATGAAACAGTGATAGAACCAGTCAAGACTCATTTGATTTGCATTATGGTGATTTATTTTGATCAGACATGACACCTGATTCAATTAAAATTCATTGTAAGACAGATGCATCATTTATTTCAGGTTTTGCCATCTTTTTTCCTGGAGACATTGATTCTAAGACGGGAGGACCAGAAACCCACTGAAGGTGGTGACGCCGCCCGTTCCCCAAACATGAGTATGTGCAAGCAGGCGCACAGACACCTCGTCCTGTTTCTGCAGCTGCAAGACCGTTGCATTTCCTCCACAGTTGGAGCCAGAACTTGATGGATGATCAAGTGTTTCGACAACTTGGTGGTTGTTCTTGGTCAGCACCAGCCTGGACTTACAATTTCCTCCAGCATGGTAGAAGAAGGTGAAATGATAAACACCTGCAACAGGTGCAGTGAACACACCTGTGGAAACAACATATTATTTATTAATCCTGTTACTCAAATTAATCAACATGAGTGGTTATGAGCGTGGCTGCATCTGATGGACTTACCTGTATCTGGACTGCATCACCGATGTTTGTAATCACAGTGTCGTATTTCACAGTTTCTTCTTCGTTGAAGGGTCCATAGGCTCCACTCTTTCCGAACTTAACGCTGAACGCCACCATGGTTTTCTCTACAGAAAACAAAACATGTCAAGTATTTATGAGTTTGTATAGGTGCCTCCCAAATAACCCAACCTCAGCCTAAAACCAACCACAGATGTTTCCTTCTAGTTCTAGTTTCTTCCAAAGAACCACTTGAAGGTTTTATCTACACCTGCTCTCAACACACTACAGCTGGGGCCTCACTCCTGTTTCTCCAAGAAGGCAATAGTTGGCACATGGCATCCTATATGTCAAACCTTCAAAGTGTTCTTCAGTACATCCTGCATTAAATCTTTAATAATAAAAAAATCACTCCACCTTTGAGTTTTTCTTTGGTCTCTGTAGGTCGATGATGTGTGGTAGGATGCCAGGCAAACTTCTGCTCGTCTTTGCTCTGTCCTGAGTCCTGCAGCTGCTTTTATATCATCAGATTTTATATCATCACCAGGTCAAATGGCAACAATGCAACCAGAAACCTGTCTTTCTTCTTGCTAGAGATCTCAAGGACTCGATCTGGTCCTAGATCAGTATGTTTTTTTGTGGTGAGTGTAAGCTGGAGGTTGTGTACAGTATGTGTGTGTGTGTGCAGAGGCTGGTCATGGTTCGCAGAGAGGCTGTGGAGCCGGCTGCAACGGACCGGGTCTTATCGTCCTCATGAAAAGCAGTATAAAGATACTGCAGGAGGCCAGTGTCTTTATACTGCTTTTCATGAGGATGATAACACCTGTGTGCTCACTATGCACTGAGAGAGAGGTGTTACTGTTACTGTCACTGATCTCACACACTTTCTTGTGTTTTGCTTCCAGAATCCAGCACCCACTCCACCTCGCTGCTCAGACTCCACTCCCTTCAGCTCGTACCAAGACGCAACGGAGACAGAGTGGAAAGAGAAATTAACATTTTGTTGCGTTTTTGCGTTTAAGTATATTTTTTGACTTTCCATGCCTTTATTTGATAGGACAGTTGAGAGAGACAAGACATGGGGAGGCAGAGAGAGGGGGAATGACAGGCAGGATAGGGCCACTTGATGGGGGATTCGAACTGGGGCCGTCTGCAGAGGACTGTAGCTTCAACACACAGAGCGGGTGCTCTACCAATTGAGCTAAACACCAGGTTTGAAGAAGAAAAAAGGCTTTTCTAATAAGCATGAAATGAGAAGAAGTAAAAAATTAATTAAATTTATTATAGTGGGCCGCCGTGGTGTAGGTAATGATCTTGTTTTCATTAAAGCATAATTCAGATGAATGTTTTTGTTAATATAAGTCCTAAATAGTCCTATTTTCCGTCAGCAATCACTTACATGGAGTGTTTCAGCCGTAACACGAGTCTCTCCATCACTCTGCTCTGCTGTAACCCGAGGAGAAAATTTTTCTTGTAGGATACAAGTGTTATCCAATGAGGAGAGAGAACGGCATGAAGGGCTGTGTGTGCAGCCAAGAGGTGCGCGTGAATGTGGTGACGTAGCACGAGGACCAATAGATGCCTGACGAGGGCTCGGCTGCTAACTCATGGTGCATTCAAGGCAACCCGTAACTCGTGTTTTTCCGACGAGAGGCCGTTATAGTGACTTTCACAGGCAACAGGACGGTAAAAACACGAGTTACGGGTTGCCTGGAACGCTACAAAGTCGTAGTCGTGACTCGAAGCCGTAATTTACGGTTTCAAAAGCCTGCCTGGAACGCAGCATTAGCCGAAACGGTCGGACCGCTGATATCTGCTTTAATCATTTCCGCTTGACTCAGTTTTTCAGGACTGAGTTATTATTGCTGATGATTAATAAGAAACGTATCAGTTCTCAGACATGAAACAGTGACAGAACCAGTCAAGACTCATTTGATTTGCATTGTGTTGATTTATTTTGATAAGACATGACACCTGATGTGATTAGAAATTTCATTGTAAGACAGGTGTATCACTTTTTTTTTAAGTTGTTGCCATCTTTTTTTTCCCTGGAGACATCGACTCTAACACGGGTTGATCATAAACCCAGTGAAGGTGGTGTGGCTGTTCGCTGCCCAAACATGATTACCTGCAGCCAGGTGCACACACACCCGGTCCCCTTTCTGCAGCTCCAAGGCAGCTGCGTTTCCTCCATTATCGGCATAGTCACCACTTGATGCATGATCAGATGACAGGACAACCAGCTCGTTGTTCTTGGTCAGGAACAGCTTGGACTTACATTCTCCTCCGGCATGGTAGAAGAAGGTGAAATAATAAACACCTGCAATAGGTGCAGTGAACACACCTGTGGAAACAGCATATTGTCACATGAATTTATTCTGTCACATAAATTAATCAACATGAGCGTGGCTGCATCTGATGGACTTACCTGTAGATGGACTGTAGGCGTCACCGATGTTTGTAATCACAGTGTTGTACTTCAGGGTTACATCTTGGTCGAAGGGGCCAAAGGCTCCACTCTGGTCTAACTTAGCGCTGAACACCACCATGGTTTTCTCTACAGAAAACAAAACATGTCAAGTATTGATGAGTTTGTATAGGTACCTCCCAAATAACCCAACCTCAGCCTAAACCCAACCACAGATGTTTCCTCCTACTTTCTGTGAGACAGGTAGCACAGATTTGGATCTTAGCTGATTCTGTTCACTCACCAAAGAACCACTTATAGGTTTTATCTACACCTGCTCTCAACACACTACAGCTGGGGCCTCACTCCTGTTTATTAGGATGTTGAACGGCAAACAGGATCAATATCCAAAGATTTAGGTCTGTCATAAGCACAGAAGTACGCAACAGTTGGCACATGGCATCCTTACACCTTCAAATTGTTCTTCAGTACATCCTAAAGTCTTTGAAAAATTTACTTTACCTTGGAGAAGTTTTTTTCGGTCTCTGTAGGCAAACTTCTGCTCGTCTTCGCTCTGACCTGAGTTCTACGGCTGCTTTTATATCGTTAGATTTGGAGGCAGGCCTATTTGGTCTCATGTGTTTTCCAACAAAACGGTCGGTTGCATTTCTTTGGAATCAAGGTAGTGTCCCAACATGAAAAAATCACATTGTTTTTACATTTGGCAAAAATCTTACGTGTGTTAACCACGAAACCCTCAGTTGCATTTTTTGGGGATTAAGGTTGTGTGAATATGAAAAAACAAACAAACACTCCAGTCCAGTAAGTCATCTTCCCACGGAAACAGTGTGATCTGCAGGTGTTTTTGCTACCTGTCATCTTTCTATTCCTTTTTTATTCTTATTTCACATAACCCTTATACAGTATATTTATCGTATCAACCAATATTTCTGTGACTTTCTTTTTTCCTATTTATCAGCATGTATGTTACTAAATTGGTTACTAAACTGACATGGGATTAGGAGAGCCTTGTGTGTGTGTGTGTGTGTGTGTGTGTGTTGGTATTCCTATCTGTATGGGGACATTGATCTGTTTACACAGTCACGCCATGGGGACCTCCAACCTCATGGGGACCAAAATGCAGGTCCCCACGAGACAATGCCTCTTAAATGAATGCTGGAGCCATTCTGAAGGTGCCTGTGAAGTTTTAGGCTTCGGCCCATAAGTCATGTTTTTCCGTCGGGAAACACACACACAGATTTCTCACTATCGCCCCCTATCGGTCCCCATGAAGTATTGCAGTCAGTTGATTCACACACATTCTTCCATATATGGTAAGTTCCGCCCGCTTCCTGGTCCCCATAAAGAATGTTAAAAGCATTCATAGTGTTATTAACACTAATATACACTAATTAACACTGACATGTATTATATATGTATATACATATATGTGTGTGTGTGTATATATATATATATATATATATATATATATATATATATATATATATATATATATATATATATATATATATATATATATATATATATATATATATATACTAATTGTCTGATATATGGTGAAATGAAGAAAGGTACTATGAGTGAGAGGCCTGTGGTCCTTTATGTAGTTGATGATTTACTGGAATGTGTAGGTGAAATGGAAAGGATGAGAAATATTCTTGTGACTTTGGTGAACGGAACACCGGGGTCAAATGTGGAATTATTTAATAATACTTAGGAAGTAAATAAACTATGATACTATCTCATAAGGGTCAAATGGAATGGAGTGTATATAGAAGACCTAAATGCTGCACATAAAACATTTTTAAACAGCTTTGGTATTATGTGATAAACATGTAAGGAATAACAGAGTGGGCCGGTCACTATAGAGAAATAAATCCCTTCAGGGTGATGCAGAAGCCTGACATGCATCCTTCAAAACCATGAAAAGACAACACCTATTCCATATCACTACATACTGTATTAAGAGTTAAGAAGGCTCTTGAGAAGAAGTACGCTAAAGGCCTCTGAGTAGGGCACAGTTGGGCGCAAAGCAAGCTGCACGCGTGCGCAGAGAAAGGTGCATGCACGTGTTGCCTAGTGTTTTTTACGGCTTTTCCTAACTTTTCCCTTTGGTTTTGGACATACCATACTGCATAGGGGAGAGTGGGGTGAGTTGTGCAGGGGGGAAGATGTGCGCCCCCCCCCCCCCCTCCTTCCCTCCTCCCCCTCCCTGTGCACATCATGTTTTGCTATTGCTGGAAAAATTTATTTGAAGAAGCAGAAGTACAGAGTTACAGAAGAACAGTGGGCTGCTGGTCTTTCAAGCAGAGGAGGCTTATTTTGGGCCTATATCATAAAATGTGTAAGTTTATTTTTATTATGTTAATTCAACCCTCCGGTCGCTAACGAGCCGGGGCTACTGCACGAGGCTAGTGTGACCGGCTGTGAATGCTTAGTGACTGTGGAGCGGCTCATAGCAGAAGCCACTGCTCGCTCGGGACAATAACTGCAGCGCGACCGAAGTCAGAGTCTCCAAACACCAGTACAGTCTCCAATAACACAACTACAGTCTCCAAACACCAGTACAGTCTCCAAACACCAGTACAGGCTCCAATAACACCAGTACAGTCTCCAAACACCAGTACAGTCTCCAAACACCAGTACAGTCTCCAATCACACAAGCACAGTCTCCAATAACACAAGTACAGTCTCCAACCACCAGTACAGCCAGTACAAAGAATAGCTGTTGAATTTAGTCTCGTACACAATGAGGGATTAGAAATGAACACTGCTTTTTGGCCATTTTGGACACTTCCGAGTGGAGCAGAGCTCTGATATTTGGCACGGTCAATCTGCTCCAAGCTCTGGACTAAAATCTAAGAGTTCAGCTTCCCAGCTCAAAGTATTGGTGTTTTAGGCCTGAAATAATAGCAAAAATCGTCAAATTTCACATTAAACCTTGACCTTTGACCCCTTCTGAATGTGGGATTGGTCTGATTTTGCAGCTCATGGATGGCCCTAGGCCCCTGATAAAACCCTGAAACTTTCAGGCTTCCAGCTCAAAGCATGTGGAAGTTATTAAAGAATAGCTGTTGAATTTAGTCTCGTACACAATGAGGGATTAGAAATGAACACTGCTTTTTGGCCATTTTGGACACTTCCGAGTGGAGCAGAGCTCTGATATTTGGCACGGTCAATCTGCTCCAAGCTCTGGACTAAAATCTAAGAGTTCAGCTTCCCAGCTCAAAGTATTGGTGTTTTAGGCCTGAAATAATAGCAAAAATCGTCAAATTTCACATTAAACCTTGACCTTTGACCCCTTCTGAATGTGGGATTGGTCTGATTTTGCAGCTCATGGATGGCCCTAGGCCTCTGATAAAACCCTGTAACTTTCAGGCTTCCAGCTCAAAGCATGTGGAAGTTATTAAAGAATAGCTGTTGAATTTAGTCTCGTACACAATGAGGGATTAGAAATGAACACTGCTTTTTGTCCATTTTGGACACTTCCGAGTGGAGCAGAGCTCTGATATTTGGCACGGTCAATCTGCTCCAAGCTCTGGACTAAAATCTAAGAGTTCAGCTTCTCAGCTCAAAGTATTGGTGTTTTAGGCCTGAAATAATAGCAAAAATCGTCAAATTTCACATTAAACCTTGACCTTTGACCCCTTCTGAATGTGGGATTGGTCTGATTTTGCAGCTCATGGATGGCCCTAGGCCCCTGATAAAACCCTGAAACTTTCAGGCTTCCAGCTCAAAGCATGTGGAAGTTATTAAAGAATAGCTGTTGAATTTAGTCTCGTACACAATGAGGGATTAGAAATGAACACTGCTTTTTGGCCATTTTGGACACTTCCGAGTGGAGCAGAGCTCTGATATTTGGCACGGTCAATCTGCTCCAAGCTCTGGACTAAAATCTAAGAGTTCAGCTTCCCAGCTCAAAGTATTGGTGTTTTAGGCCTGAAATAATAGCAAAAATCGTCAAATTTCACATTAAACCTTGACCTTTGACCCCTTCTGAATGTGGGATTGGTCTGATTTTGCAGCTCATGGATGGCCCTAGGCCCCTGATAAAACCCTGAAACTTTCAGGCTTCCAGCTCAAAGCATGTGGAAGTTATTAAAGAATAGCTGTTGAATTTAGTCTCGTACACAATGAGGGATTAGAAATGAACACTGCTTTTTGGCCATTTTGGACACTTCCGAGTGGAGCAGAGCTCTGATATTTGGCACGGTCAATCTGCTCCAAGCTCTGGACTAAAATCTAAGAGTTCAGCTTCCCAGCTCAAAGTATTGGTGTTTTAGGCCTGAAATAATAGCAAAAATCGTCAAATTTCACATTAAACCTTGACCTTTGACCCCTTCTGAATGTGGGATTGGTCTGATTTTGCAGCTCATGGATGGCCCTAGGCCCCTGATAAAACCCTGAAACTTTCAGGCTTCCAGCTCAAAGCATGTGGAAGTTATTAAAGAATAGCTGTTGAATTTAGTCTCGTACACAATGAGGCATTAGAAATGAACACTGCTTTTTGGCCATTTTGGACACTTCCGAGTGGAGCAGAGCTCTGATATTTGGCACGGTCAATCTGCTCCAAGCTCTGGACTAAAATCTAAGAGTTCAGCTTCCCAGCTCAAAGTATTGGTGTTTTAGGCCTGAAATAATAGCAAAAATCGTCAAATTTCACATTAAACCTTGACCTTTGACCCCTTCTGAATGTGGGATTGGTCTGATTTTGCAGCTCATGGATGGCCCTAGGCCCCTGATAAAACCCTGAAACTTTCAGGCTTCCAGCTCAAAGCATGTGGAAGTTATTAAAGAATAGCTGTTGAATTTAGTCTCGTACACAATGAGGGATTAGAAATGAACACTGCTTTTTGGCCATTTTGGACACTTCCGAGTGGAGCAGAGCTCTGATATTTGGCACGGTCAATCTGCTCCAAGCTCTGGACTAAAATCTAAGAGTTCAGCTTCTCAGCTCAAAGTATTGGTGTTTTAGGCCTGAAATAATAGCAAAAATCGTCAAATTTCACATTAAACCTTGACCTTTGACCCCTTCTGAATGTGGGATTGGTCTGATTTTGCAGCTCATGGATGGCCCTAGGCCCCTGATAAAACCCTGAAACTTTCAGGCTTCCAGCTCAAAGCATGTGGAAGTTATTAAAGAATAGCTGTTGAATTTAGTCTCGTACACAATGAGGGATTAGAAATGAACACTGCTTTTTGTCCATTTTGGACACTTCCGAGTGGAGCAGAGCTCTGATATTTGGCACGGTCAATCTGCTCCAAGCTCTGGACTAAAATCTAAGAGTTCAGCTTCTCAGCTCAAAGTATTGGTGTTTTAGGCCTGAAATAATAGCAAAAATCGTCAAATTTCACATTAAACCTTGACCTTTGACCCCTTCTGAATGTGGGATTGGTCTGATTTTGCAGCTCATGGATGGCCCTAGGCCCCTGATAAAACCCTGAAACTTTCAGGCTTCCAGCTCAAAGCATGTGGAAGTTATTAAAGAATAGCTGTTGAATTTAGTCTCGTACACAATGAGGGATTAGAAATGAACACTGCTTTTTGGCCATTTTGGACACTTCCGAGTGGAGCAGAGCTCTGATATTTGGCACGGTCAATCTGCTCCAAGCTCTGGACTAAAATCTAAGAGTTCAGCTTCCCAGCTCAAAGTATTGGTGTTTTAGGCCTGAAATAATAGCAAAAATCGTCAAATTTCACATTAAACCTTGACCTTTGACCTTTGATTGGTCTGATTTTGCAGCTCATGGATGGCCCTAGGCCCCTGATAAAACCCTGAAACTTTCAGGCTTCCAGCTCAAAGCATGTGGAGGTTATTGATCCAGCTGTCTGATGTCCTCAGACACACCTGATTAATCAAATGTGTCCAATGTAAAACAGCCTCTTACAGGCCTAACTTAGTATCTGTGACAAAAAGACTTGTAAATTTGAACTCAAATCTGCTGAAAACGTTGCTTTCAAAGCCCCAAAGGTCAGAGGGTCAAATTTTGCACAAACAATATAGCCTAAGCTCAGCTTCCTAGGAGAGAGGGGGGAAGTAGGGAAAGGTTTTCTGGAATAAAAAAACTGACTTGAGTTGAATCATTTGGGCTAAAAAAAAAAGAGCTTTGCAACTGTTCTGATTCCTCACTGTTTATTCACAATTTGTTGAATTAAATCAACATGGCTTAATTTCCACTCCTGATCACAGCAGGCCTGACACACGTGTCGTTGCAGACCAGACACCCACAGTGGCGCTGTGGCGTCCAGCTCATTGACTGCTCTGGCGCCAGAAACGTCATATCCTGTCTATGATTGATAAATGAATGATTATAATTTAATATACACAAGTCTAAAAGTTTTTTACTACATTTTGTTTGAATAAGCATCAATTAAATGTTAGATTAAAAAACAAAAAACAAAATAATCTGTCACTTTTTCATTTTTTGATTTTTGATTTCTAATTGAAAATCGAATGGCCGCAAAGTACACGGACACACAGCACAAATGGCAAATAAAGAACTTTGAATAAAGAACTTTGAACTTCTCCCCTTTAAATTGCCTGAAATCGGCACTTCCGCTGGTGGACTTTTATTCTGAAATCGGTTCAACCTGCGGTCAATGATGATGTCGGATGATTACCCGGAGCTGTCTTGAGTTCGTGGTCAGCGGCGTTTTTCGGTATGTATTAATCATTTTATTGAAATATAGCAGTTTATATTTGTTCATTTATTCAAACTATCGTGTGTTGTTGTTGTTGTTGAAGGCTATTGAAGGTGAATTTTTCGGCAACCAGGATAGAGAAAGTAAACGGATAATGTTAGAAGCCAAGTGAGAAGTCGACGTTGCACCGTGTCGAATGCTCTGTTTAGTCAATATAGTATGTAACTTATGTCATTTAACTAGAGAAAATAGCCGTGATGCCGTGATGCTACCGTCGCACCTGTAGCATGCCGAGCTGTTGCAGCTAGCGTTAGCTCCAACAGCTGGGGAGCATACGTCAGTCCGACTGCCCCAAAGTCCGACAGCTCATTTCTCCGACTACTCATTCTACAGCATTAAGGTTAGGTTTAGGGTAAGGAAAAGGGTTAGGGCTACTTAAGTCGGAGAAATGGGAGGTCGGACTAATGGACGCAAAAATAAAGAAATGTATGGTCGGACAAATGGGTAGTCGGACAGACGTGTGGTCGGAGAGATGGGTAGTCGGACAGACGCCACGCGCCCCCAACAGCTAACGCTAACGCTAGCTGTTGCAGCTAGCGTTAGCTCCAACAGCTCGGCATGCTACAGGTGCAACGCACAGACAACAGCAAATAATACGTGAGGTGATGCTGCAGTGTGAACGCTAACATCATCGTGCTGTGACTTTATGCTTTTGGGGGCTACAATAATCTTCTGAGAGCAGCTGAAGTTTTTAGAGTCAGTTTCTCCGGCGTAGACTGTAGGCTTCTTCAAGTTGAAGTCCACCTTGGCTGGGGGGTGGCTGAGCGCACGTGGCAGCAGAGCCAGGCATTTAACTGGGCCTAGTCTGACTAGGCCCAGACAGTTGTCTGTCTGACTAGGCCGGGGGGGGGGGGGGGGGGCAGCATAAAATATAATAATAATCTACTAACAACGGCAATTTAATCGTGATGGTGGGTCATTAATGACAATGATGATATTGAGCATCGGCACAACCCTAGTTGGAATAGCACCGTATGCATTTTAACAAACTGTCTTTTATTAATTTCTCTTCAGTTTGAAATGCCGCCCAGGCTCAGTCCTGTTAAAGATGCCTGCCACCATGTTGGTTTAAAGACCGACAAGACATGGGAACTGGAGGTGAAATTCATCAATGCAGTGAAAGGTAAGATGATGTCTTATAGGCGGGGAGCCAGGAGGGTCAACCAGCATCAGTGATACAGTTCCTCTGCGATTGCATTGTTTTATGATGTCTGAATCCAGACCGCTTTTCCAAAGTGCCACATGGCTTTTTTTAACCTTCAAGATGTCCTGAATAAGAATTTGAGTGGTAACAGTAATACAACTCATTCCTACTATACTTTTTACATCATTTTGTACATGACCCCAGAATGCTCTATACGTTTCAGTTCTATGTAGTAGTAAACTGCCAAGGCCTCTACAGCTATTCTGCAGTTGGTTATCATAGCTTGTTATATACCATATGAAAGCTTGGAGTCTGTAGTATACAGATACTGTATGATCATAGATTTGGTGTACCCATTTTCATAGCAACAGTTGCTAGGCAAAGCATCTTCCTTAGCAACCAGCATCAGTGATGATCCATAACCCGTTACGCAAATACCGCCATTTTTGACATCCCGCAATGCATTGTGGGTATGCACCGATGCACTCTGGGATTGAAAGCGTCCAAACAACACCGCAGCACCGTGCCCCGTGGCTTTCACAGACGGGCTACGGCCGCAATGGACACAGAAGTTAACTTAAGTAATATGACGGTTAGTCATAAATGTAAACGGAATCGGAGGCGGCCGCCTCTGTCTGCGTTTGTACGGAGGGAGAGATCAGCTGATCCGCTGCTGTTTACTTTCTCTCTGAGCGTCTCCGCCTGCAGATGTTCAGCTGAGGGAAGACGCTGCTCACCTGTTGAGCTGAGCATCAGCAGCAAGTTGATAACCAGCTTCGTACCGACCGGGGCTTGAGGTTTTGTTAAGATGGAATATGAACACAAAGCCGAGTCTCCTTTGCAGTACAGGCCGGAGGAGTCGGTGTTGTTGTTGTTTTTTTCCCCCCTCGGCCTTTATTCTGAAGGGACAGCTGGAAAGAGACCTGTAGGCTATGCGCAGATAGAGGGGGGAATTGACACGCAGTTAGGCAACATTATCACCCCTAAAAATATATATTGGTGAGAAATGATCGAGGAGGAGGGGGGGAAAAGACGTGTAAACGACTATTGATTTTTCTAAACGGTTGATTTGTTATCCGTGTACCTGTTTACACGTGTAGATGTTGACACAGAGCTTCTATTAGTCCAGCACAACCTGTCATGTCTCTGTGTGTCTGTGTCGCGAGCGGGAGGAGCCGCTGTTGACAGGTGAGGACGCTGTAACACATAGCCTATTACTATTTGGTCATATACAAGGGATGTGAACTAAAATATGTACACGGGTTCGTCATATTACTGCGGCTACGGCCGTGATTACGAACCACAGGTTACAGCTGTCATGTGTCGGGAGGGGGGGCGGCAACCGTACCGTGTACACGTTTAAAACGGAAAGCATTGCACAGTTTACACGTGTACATATTTTAGTACATGTTCACATCCCTTAATAGAATATTATTGTGTTACAGCATCCTCACCTGTCAGTCAGCGGCTCCTCCCGCTCGCTCTCTCGCCTGCAGGTGCACACAGACACAGGTTGTGCTGGACTAATAGAAGCTCTGATCAGCTCCTTGTGTCGTGGTAACACAAACAAGCTGTCGTATTTATTGTCTGATGTCAATAAAGATATGTCGGGGGTTAAAGTAGTTTTATTCCAGTGTTCCTGCAGTGACCTCCTTGTTCTGTGCATAATGGGTGCTGGTCATTGCAAAAATAAGTAGTCTGTTGCAAATATGCGCCTTGTTCTTATAAACGCTCGTGCTCCAAGTTGATTTACTAGTTTCACTAGTTTTATTTTGATTCCGTTTACATTTATGACTAACCGTCATATTACTAAAGTTAACTTCTGTGTCCATTGCGGCCGTGGCCCGTCTGTCAGAGCCGCGGAGCACGGTGCTGCGGTGTTGTTTGGACGCTTTCAATCCCAGAGTGCATCGGTGCATACCCACAATGCATTGCGGGATGTCCAAGATGGCGGTATTTGCGAAACGGGTTATTGTAGTACATGATTTGCTTCCTTGTTTGATCAAAATTTCCTTTAATTTTTTTCTTGCAGGACGTGGATTGTTCGCACTAGGTTCATTCTGCAAAGGAGATTTTGTGGTTGAATACAGGGGTACCACCCCTCCTGTGCTGCATTTTTCTTTCTCTTCAAGTGGAGAGGGAAAACATGGTGGTAAGTGCACCTTTATCTCTGGTACATGCCTTTATATAATTTGTATAAATTGTTAAAATTGACTGCACAATCGATGTCTGCCATTTAATAATGTAATAACATTATTTTTAAGTAAAAGTGTTTTTATTTTACTCTCATCTCTTTGTCCATTCTTAGTATTGATGCCTCCAGAGAAGACGATTCATTTGGCCGCATAGTGAACGATGAACACAGACATCCAAATTGCCGGATGAAAAAAATTGAGGTGGAGGGAAGCCCATACTTGTGTCTTTTTGCTCTAAAAGACATAAAAGAAGGTGAAGAAATAACTTATGACTACGGAGGCAATGACTACCCGTGGCGAATGCAGGTGTGTCCACAGGACAGTCCTCAACAGGTACATTCACCTTCATCACTTGATGTTTATTTTACAGCCTCGCTTAGGTTTAAGTAACTAAGTAAAGCAAATGGGGTCATTGTGAGGGTAATTTATTGTCGATCAGATCTACTAACAGTTAAATCTAATGCCTCAGTGAGGCAAAAGATAAAAGCACTTTTAAGATGGATCTGAACCTGTCTGGGCATTTTCTTTTGGCCTAAATATCACTGTAATCCAACACATTTACGATGTCCCCACAATGTACTTATGATACTATTAGTGTTAAATAACATCCAGAGATGCTTAGTCCCCGTGAAGGATGATAACATGGTGTGTATTAAAGTCCCCATGAAGCTTGTTGTATTGAAGATGTGTTAAAGCAAACACAGGTTTACTCATTAGTCTGAAATATTACAATTTGGTGTTTTCTTTCCTCTGAAGTCTGGTGTTTTGGCATGTACTAAAGTTTAAAGATCCTTGAACATGTATTTTTATCTACTTGAGTTTTATATGGTGGGCACATTAAGGTCTTAATTTTTCCATTGTTTTCTTTATACATCATTGCAGATGACATTGTGTGCCCTGGATATTCATCCTACAAAGACGTCCCATCCTCTTGCCGTGTCTGAGAAACAGATGGAAGCAGCTCCGTGTCCACAGGACAGTCCTCAACAGGTACATTCACCTTTATCACTTGTTGATTACTGCAACAGCCTCTCCTAAGTTAGTTTTAAGTAACTAAATAAAGCAAATGGGCTCATTGTGCAATTAATTTATTGTCGATCAGATCTACTAACAGTTAAATCTAATGCTACAATGTTACAGTGTCATTAAGCAGACGCTTTAGTCCAAGGCGACGTACATTTTAGAGTTATACATTCACATTCACACACCAATGGCACAGCCTTTGGGAGTAATTTTGGGTTAAGTGTCTTGCCCAAGGACACATCGACATGGAGAAGCCAAGAATCAAACCACTGATCTTCCGATTGGTGGACGACTGCTCTACCTCCAGACCACAGTCGCACTATATAAAGCAAATGGGGTCATTGTGAGGGTAATTTATTGTCGATCAGATCTACTAACAGTTAAATCTAATGCCTCAATGAAGCAAAAGATAAAAGCTCTTTTAAGATGGATCTGAACCTGTCTGGACATTTTCTTTTGGCCTAAATATCACTGTAATCCAACACATTTACGATGTCCCCACAATGTACTTATGATACTATTAGTGTTAAATAACATCCAGACATGCTTAGTCCCCGTGAAGGATGATAACATGGTGTGTATTAAAGTCCCCATGAAGCTTGTTGTATTGAAGATGTGTTAAAGCAAACACAGGTTTACTCATTAGTCTGAAATATTACAATTTGGAGTTTACTTTCCTCTGAAGTCTGGTGTTTTGGCATGTACTAAAGTTTAAAGATCCTTGAACATGTATTTTTATCTACTTGAGTTTTATTTGGTGGGCACATTAAGGTCTTAATTTTTCCATTGTTTTCTTTATACATCATTGCAGATGACATTGTGTGCCCTGGATATTCATCCTACAAAGACGTCCCATCCTCTTGCCGTGTCTGAGAAACAGATGGAAGCAGCTTCGTGTCCACAGGACAGTCCTCAACAGGTACATTCACCTTCATCACTTGATGTTTATTTTACAGCCTCTCTTAGGTTTAAGTAACTAAGTAAAGCTAATGGGGTCATTGTGCAGTTAATTTATTGTTGATCAGATCTACTAACAGTTAAATCTAATGCCTCAATGAGGCAAAAGATAAAAGCACTTTTAAGATGGATCTGAGCCTGTCTGGACATTTTCTTTTGGCCTAAATATCACTGTAATCCAACACATTTACGATGTCCCGACAATGTACTTATGATACTATTAGTGTTAAATAACATCCAGACATGCTTAGTCCCCGTGAAGGATGATAACATGGTGTGTATTAAAGTCCCCATGAAGCTTGTTGTATTGAAGATGTGTTAAAGCAAACACAGGTTTACTCATTAGTCTGAAATATTACAATTTGGTGTTTTCTTTCCTCTGAAGTCTGGTGTTTTGGCATGTACTAAAGTTCAAAGATCCTTGAACATGTATTTTTATCTACTTGAGTCTTATATGGTGGGCACATTAAGGTCTTAATTTTTCCATTGTTTTCTTTATACATCATTGCAGATGACATTGTGTGCCCTGGATATTCCTCTTGCCGTGTCTGAGAAACAGATGGAAGCAGCTCCGTGTCCACAGGACAGTCCTCAACAGGTACATTCACCTTTATCACTTGTTGTTTACTGCAACAGCCTCTTCTAAGTTAGTTTTAAGTAACTAAATAAAGCAAATGGGCTCATTGTGCAGTTAATTTATTGTCGATCAGATCTACTAACAGTTAAATCTAATGCTACAATGTCACAATGTCATTTAGCAGACGCTTTTATCCAAAACGACGTACATTTTAGAGTTATACATTCACATTCACACACCAATGGCACAGCCTTTGGGAGTAATTTTGGGTTAAGTGTCTTGCCCAAGGACACATCGACATGGAGAAGCCAAGAATCAAACCACTGATCTTCCGATTGGTGGACGACTGCTCTACCTCCAGACCACAGTCGCACTAAATAAAGCAAATGGGGTCATTGTGAGGGTAATTTATTGTCGATCAGATCTACTAACAGTTAAATCTAATGCCTCAATGAGGCAAAATATAAAAGCACTTTTAAGATGGATCTGAGCCTGTCTGGACATTTTCTTTTGGCCTAAATATCACTGTAATCCAACACATTTACGATGTCCCCACAATGTACTTATGATACTATTAGTGTTAAATAACATCCAGACATGCTTAGTCCCCGTGAAGGATGATAACATGGTGTGTATTAAAGTCCCCATGAAGCTTGTTGTATTGAAGATGTGTTAAAGCAAACACAGGTTTACTCATTAGTCTGAAATATTACAATTTGGTGTTTTCTTTCCTCTGAAGTCTGGTGTTTTGGCATGTACTAAAGTTTAAAGATCCTTGAACATGTATTTTTATCTACTTGAGTCTTATATGGTGGGCACATTAAGGTCTTAATTTTTCCATTGTTTTCTTTATACATCATTGCAGATGACATTGTGTGCCCTGGATATTCCTCTTGCCGTGTCTGAGAAACAGATGGAAGCAGCTCCGTGTCCACAGGACAGTCCTCAACAGGTACATTCACCTTTATCACTTGTTGTTTACTGCAACAGCCTCTTCTAAGTTAGTTTTAAGTAACTAAATAAAGCAAATGGGCTCATTGTGCAGTTAATTTATTGTCGATCAGATCTACTAACAGTTAAATCTAATGCTACAATGTCACAATGTCATTTAGCAGACGCTTTTATCCAAAACGACGTACATTTTAGAGTTATACATTCACATTCACACACCAATGGCACAGCCTTTGGGAGTAATTTTGGGTTAAGTGTCTTGCCCAAGGACACATCGACATGGAGAAGCCAAGAATCAAACCACTGATCTTCCGATTGGTGGACGACTGCTCTACCTCCAGACCACAGTCGCACTAAATAAAGCAAATGGGGTCATTGTGAGGGTAATTTATTGTCGATCAGATCTACTAACAGTTAAATCTAATGCCTCAATGAGGCAAAATATAAAAGCACTTTTAAGATGGATCTGAGCCTGTCTGGACATTTTCTTTTGGCCTAAATATCACTGTAATCCAACACATTTACGATGTCCCCACAATGTACTTATGATACTATTAGTGTTAAATAACATCCAGACATGCTTAGTCCCCGTGAAGGATGATAACATGGTGTGTATTAAAGTCCCCATGAAGCTTGTTGTATTGAAGATGTGTTAAAGCAAACACAGGTTTACTCATTAGTCTGAAATATTACAATTTGGTGTTTTCTTTCCTCTGAAGTCTGGTGTTTTGACATGTACTAAAGTTTAAAGATCCTTGAACATGTATTTTTATCTTTGAGTCTTATATGGTGGGCACATTAAGGTCTTAATTTTTCCATTGTTTTCTTTATACATCATTGCAGATGACATTGTGTGCCCTGGATATTCCTCTTGCCGTGTCTGAGAAACAGATGGAAGCAGCTCCGTGTCCACAGGACAGTCCTCAACAGGTACATTCACCTTTATCACTTGTTGTTTACTGCAACAGCCTCTTCTAAGTTAGTTTTAAGTAACTAAATAAAGCAAATGGGCTCATTGTGCAGTTAATTTATTGTCGATCAGATCTACTAACAGTTAAATCTAATGCTACAATGTCACAATGTCATTTAGCAGACGCTTTTATCCAAAACGACGTACATTTTAGAGTTATACATTCACATTCACACACCAATGGCACAGCCTTTGGGAGTAATTTTGGGTTAAGTGTCTTGCCCAAGGACACATCGACATGGAGAAGCCAAGAATCAAACCACTGATCTTCCGATTGGTGGACGACTGCTCTACCTCCAGACCACAGTCGCACTAAATAAAGCAAATGGGGTCATTGTGAGGGTAATTTATTGTCGATCAGATCTACTAACAGTTAAATCTAATGCCTCAATGAGGCAAAAGATAAAAGCACTTTTAAGATGGATCTGAGCCTGTCTGGACATTTTCTTTTGGCCTAAATATCACTGTAATCCAACACATTTACGATGTCCCCACAATGTACTTATGATACTATTAGTGTTAAATAACATCCAGACATGCTTAGTCCCCGTGAAGGATGATAACATGGTGTGTATTAAAGTCCCCATGAAGCTTGTTGTATTGAAGATGTGTTAAAGCAAACACAGGTTTACTCATTAGTCTGAAATATTACAATTTGGTGTTTTCTTTCCTCTGAAGTCTGGTGTTTTGGCATGTACTAAAGTTTAAAGATCCTTGAACATGTATTTTTATCTACTTGAGTCTTATATGGTGGGCACATTAAGGTCTTAATTTTTCCATTGTTTTCTTTATACATCATTGCAGATGACATTGTGTGCCCTGGATATTCCTCTTGCCGTGTCTGAGAAACAGATGGAAGCAGCTCCGTGTCCACAGGACAGTCCTCAACAGGTACATTCACCTTTATCACTTGTTGTTTACTGCAACAGCCTCTTCTAAGTTAGTTTTAAGTAACTAAATAAAGCAAATGGGCTCATTGTGCAGTTAATTTATTGTCGATCAGATCTACTAACAGTTAAATCTAATGCTACAATGTCACAATGTCATTTAGCAGACGCTTTTATCCAAAACGACGTACATTTTAGAGTTATACATTCACATTCACACACCAATGGCACAGCCTTTGGGAGTAATTTTGTGTTAAGTGTCTTGCCCAAGGACACATCGACATGGAGAAGCCAAGAATCAAACCACTGATCTTCCGATTGGTGGACGACTGCTCTACCTCCAGACCACAGTCGCACTAAATAAAGCAAATGGGGTCATTGTGAGGGTAATTTATTGTCGATCAGATCTACTAACAGTTAAATCTAATGCCTCAATGAGGCAAAATATAAAAGCACTTTTAAGATGGATCTGAGCCTGTCTGGACATTTTCTTTTGGCCTAAATATCACTGTAATCCAACACATTTACGATGTCCCCACAATGTACTTATGATACTATTAGTGTTAAATAACATCCAGACATGCTTAGTCCCCGTGAAGGATGATAACATGGTGTGTATTAAAGTCCCCATGAAGCTTGTTGTATTGAAGATGTGTTAAAGCAAACACAGGTTTACTCATTAGTCTGAAATATTACAATTTGGTGTTTTCTTTCCTCTGAAGTCTGGTGTTTTGGCATGTACTAAAGTTTAAAGATCCTTGAACATGTATTTTTATCTACTTGAGTCTTATATGGTGGGCACATTAAGGTCTTAATTTTTCCATTGTTTTCTTTATACATCATTGCAGTTGACATTGTGTGCCCTGGATATTCCTCTTGCCGTGTCTGAGAAACAGATGGAAGCAGCTCCGTGTCCACAGGACAGTCCTCAACAGGTACATTCACCTTTATCACTTGTTGTTTACTGCAACAGCCTCTTCTAAGTTAGTTTTAAGTAACTAAATAAAGCAAATGGGCTCATTGTGCAGTTAATTTATTGTCGATCAGATCTACTAACAGTTAAATCTAATGCTACAATGTCACAATGTCATTTAGCAGACGCTTTTATCCAAAACGACGTACATTTTAGAGTTATACATTCACATTCACACACCAATGGCACAGCCTTTGGGAGTAATTTTGTGTTAAGTGTCTTGCCCAAGGACACATCGACATGGAGAAGCCAAGAATCAAACCACTGATCTTCCGATTGGTGGACGACTGCTCTACCTCCAGACCACAGTCGCACTAAATAAAGCAAATGGGGTCATTGTGAGGGTAATTTATTGTCGATCAGATCTACTAACAGTTAAATCTAATGCCTCAATGAGGCAAAAGATAAAAGCACTTTTAAGATGGATCTGAGCCTGTCTGGACATTTTCTTTTGGCCTAAATATCACTGTAATCCAACACATTTACGATGTCCCCACAATGTACTTATGATACTATTAGTGTTAAATAACATCCAGACATGCTTAGTCCCCGTGAAGGATGATAACATGGTGTGTATTAAAGTCCCCATGAAGCTTGTTGTATTGAAGATGTGTTAAAGCAAACACAGGTTTACTCATTAGTCTGAAATATTACAATTTGGTGTTTTCTTTCCTCTGAAGTCTGGTGTTTTGGCATGTACTAAAGTTTAAAGATCCTTGAACATGTATTTTTATCTACTTGAGTCTTATATGGTGGGCACATTAAGGTCTTAATTTTTCCATTGTTTTCTTTATACATCATTGCAGATGACATTGTGTGCCCTGGATATTCCTCTTGCCGTGTCTGAGAAACAGATGGAAGCAGCTCCGTGTCCACAGGACAGTCCTCAACAGGTACATTCACCTTTATCACTTGTTGTTTACTGCAACAGCCTCTTCTAAGTTAGTTTTAAGTAACTAAATAAAGCAAATGGGCTCATTGTGCAGTTAATTTATTGTCGATCAGATCTACTAACAGTTAAATCTAATGCTACAATGTCACAATGTCATTTAGCAGACGCTTTTATCCAAAACGACGTACATTTTAGAGTTATACATTCACATTCACACACCAATGGCACAGCCTTTGGGAGTAATTTTGGGTTAAGTGTCTTGCCCAAGGACACATCGACATGGAGAAGCCAAGAATCAAACCACTGATCTTCCGATTGGTGGACGACTGCTCTACCTCCAGACCACAGTCGCACTAAATAAAGCAAATGGGGTCATTGTGAGGGTAATTTATTGTCGATCAGATCTACTAACAGTTAAATCTAATGCCTCAATGAGGCAAAATATAAAAGCACTTTTAAGATGGATCTGAGCCTGTCTGGACATTTTCTTTTGGCCTAAATATCACTGTAATCCAACACATTTACGATGTCCCCACAATGTACTTATGATACTATTAGTGTTAAATAACATCCAGACATGCTTAGTCCCCGTGAAGGATGATAACATGGTGTGTATTAAAGTCCCCATGAAGCTTGTTGTATTGAAGATGTGTTAAAGCAAACACAGGTTTACTCATTAGTCTGAAATATTACAATTTGGTGTTTTCTTTCCTCTGAAGTCTGGTGTTTTGGCATGTACTAAAGTTTAAAGATCCTTGAACATGTATTTTTATCTACTTGAGTCTTATATGGTGGGCACATTAAGGTCTTAATTTTTCCATTGTTTTCTTTATACATCATTGCAGTTGACATTGTGTGCCCTGGATATTCCTCTTGCCGTGTCTGAGAAACAGATGGAAGCAGCTCCGTGTCCACAGGACAGTCCTCAACAGGTACATTCACCTTTATCACTTGTTGTTTACTGCAACAGCCTCTTCTAAGTTAGTTTTAAGTAACTAAATAAAGCAAATGGGCTCATTGTGCAGTTAATTTATTGTCGATCAGATCTACTAACAGTTAAATCTAATGCTACAATGTCACAATGTCATTTAGCAGACGCTTTTATCCAAAACGACGTACATTTTAGAGTTATACATTCACATTCACACACCAATGGCACAGCCTTTGGGAGTAATTTTGGGTTAAGTGTCTTGCCCAAGGACACATCGACATGGAGAAGCCAAGAATCAAACCACTGATCTTCCGATTGGTGGACGACTGCTCTACCTCCAGACCACAGTCGCACTAAATAAAGCAAATGGGGTCATTGTGAGGGTAATTTATTGTCGATCAGATCTACTAACAGTTAAATCTAATGCCTCAATGAGGCAAAATATAAAAGCACTTTTAAGATGGATCTGAGCCTGTCTGGACATTTTCTTTTGGCCTAAATATCACTGTAATCCAACACATTTACGATGTCCCCACAATGTACTTATGATACTATTAGTGTTAAATAACATCCAGACATGCTTAGTCCCCGTGAAGGATGATAACATGGTGTGTATTAAAGTCCCCATGAAGCTTGTTGTATTGAAGATGTGTTAAAGCAAACACAGGTTTACTCATTAGTCTGAAATATTACAATTTGGTGTTTTCTTTCCTCTGAAGTCTGGTGTTTTGGCATGTACTAAAGTTTAAAGATCCTTGAACATGTATTTTTATCTACTTGAGTCTTATATGGTGGGCACATTAAGGTCTTAATTTTTCCATTGTTTTCTTTATACATCATTGCAGATGACATTGTGTGCCCTGGATATTCCTCTTGCCGTGTCTGAGAAACAGATGGAAGCAGCTCCGTGTCCACAGGACAGTCCTCAACAGGTACATTCACCTTTATCACTTGTTGTTTACTGCAACAGCCTCTTCTAAGTTAGTTTTAAGTAACTAAATAAAGCAAATGGGCTCATTGTGCAGTTAATTTATTGTCGATCAGATCTACTAACAGTTAAATCTAATGCTACAATGTCACAATGTCATTTAGCAGACGCTTTTATCCAAAACGACGTACATTTTAGAGTTATACATTCACATTCACACACCAATGGCACAGCCTTTGGGAGTAATTTTGGGTTAAGTGTCTTGCCCAAGGACACATCGACATGGAGAAGCCAAGAATCAAACCACTGATCTTCCGATTGGTGGACGACTGCTCTACCTCCAGACCACAGTCGCACTAAATAAAGCAAATGGGGTCATTGTGAGGGTAATTTATTGTCGATCAGATCTACTAACAGTTAAATCTAATGCCTCAATGAGGCAAAATATAAAAGCACTTTTAAGATGGATCTGAGCCTGTCTGGACATTTTCTTTTGGCCTAAATATCACTGTAATCCAACACATTTACGATGTCCCCACAATGTACTTATGATACTATTAGTGTTAAATAACATCCAGACATGCTTAGTCCCCGTGAAGGATGATAACATGGTGTGTATTAAAGTCCCCATGAAGCTTGTTGTATTGAAGATGTGTTAAAGCAAACACAGGTTTACTCATTAGTCTGAAATATTACAATTTGGTGTTTTCTTTCCTCTGAAGTCTGGTGTTTTGGCATGTACTAAAGTTTAAAGATCCTTGAACATGTATTTTTATCTACTTGAGTCTTATATGGTGGGCACATTAAGGTCTTAATTTTTCCATTGTTTTCTTTATACATCATTGCAGTTGACATTGTGTGCCCTGGATATTCCTCTTGCC
The DNA here is from genome assembly GCA_030347415.2 of Decapterus maruadsi. NCBI lineage: Eukaryota > Metazoa > Chordata > Actinopteri > Carangiformes > Carangidae > Decapterus > Decapterus maruadsi. The sequence continues at coordinate 8,416,068 of CM064898.1, forward strand.
GTGTCTGAGAAACAGATGGAAGCAGCTCCGTGTCCACAGGACAGTCCTCAACAGGTACATTCACCTTTATCACTTGTTGTTTACTGCAACAGCCTCTTCTAAGTTAGTTTTAAGTAACTAAATAAAGCAAATGGGCTCATTGTGCAGTTAATTTATTGTCGATCAGATCTACTAACAGTTAAATCTAATGCTACAATGTCACAATGTCATTTAGCAGACGCTTTTATCCAAAACGACGTACATTTTAGAGTTATACATTCACATTCACACACCAATGGCACAGCCTTTGGGAGTAATTTTGGGTTAAGTGTCTTGCCCAAGGACACATCGACATGGAGAAGCCAAGAATCAAACCACTGATCTTCCGATTGGTGGACGACTGCTCTACCTCCAGACCACAGTCGCACTAAATAAAGCAAATGGGGTCATTGTGAGGGTAATTTATTGTCGATCAGATCTACTAACAGTTAAATCTAATGCCTCAATGAGGCAAAATATAAAAGCACTTTTAAGATGGATCTGAGCCTGTCTGGACATTTTCTTTTGGCCTAAATATCACTGTAATCCAACACATTTACGATGTCCCCACAATGTACTTATGATACTATTAGTGTTAAATAACATCCAGACATGCTTAGTCCCCGTGAAGGATGATAACATGGTGTGTATTAAAGTCCCCATGAAGCTTGTTGTATTGAAGATGTGTTAAAGCAAACACAGGTTTACTCATTAGTCTGAAATATTACAATTTGGTGTTTTCTTTCCTCTGAAGTCTGGTGTTTTGGCATGTACTAAAGTTTAAAGATCCTTGAACATGTATTTTTATCTACTTGAGTCTTATATGGTGGGCACATTAAGGTCTTAATTTTTCCATTGTTTTCTTTATACATCATTGCAGATGACATTGTGTGCCCTGGATATTCCTCTTGCCGTGTCTGAGAAACAGATGGAAGCAGCTCCGTGTCCACAGGACAGTCCTCAACAGGTACATTCACCTTTATCACTTGTTGTTTACTGCAACAGCCTCTTCTAAGTTAGTTTTAAGTAACTAAATAAAGCAAATGGGCTCATTGTGCAGTTAATTTATTGTCGATCAGATCTACTAACAGTTAAATCTAATGCTACAATGTCACAATGTCATTTAGCAGACGCTTTTATCCAAAACGACGTACATTTTAGAGTTATACATTCACATTCACACACCAATGGCACAGCCTTTGGGAGTAATTTTGTGTTAAGTGTCTTGCCCAAGGACACATCGACATGGAGAAGCCAAGAATCAAACCACTGATCTTCCGATTGGTGGACGACTGCTCTACCTCCAGACCACAGTCGCACTAAATAAAGCAAATGGGGTCATTGTGAGGGTAATTTATTGTCGATCAGATCTACTAACAGTTAAATCTAATGCCTCAATGAGGCAAAAGATAAAAGCACTTTTAAGATGGATCTGAGCCTGTCTGGACATTTTCTTTTGGCCTAAATATCACTGTAATCCAACACATTTACGATGTCCCCACAATGTACTTATGATACTATTAGTGTTAAATAACATCCAGACATGCTTAGTCCCCGTGAAGGATGATAACATGGTGTGTATTAAAGTCCCCATGAAGCTTGTTGTATTGAAGATGTGTTAAAGCAAACACAGGTTTACTCATTAGTCTGAAATATTACAATTTGGTGTTTTCTTTCCTCTGAAGTCTGGTGTTTTGGCATGTACTAAAGTTTAAAGATCCTTGAACATGTATTTTTATCTACTTGAGTCTTATATGGTGGGCACATTAAGGTCTTAATTTTTCCATTGTTTTCTTTATACATCATTGCAGTTGACATTGTGTGCCCTGGATATTCCTCTTGCCGTGTCTGAGAAACAGATGGAAGCAGCTCCGTGTCCACAGGACAGTCCTCAACAGGTACATTCACCTTTATCACTTGTTGTTTACTGCAACAGCCTCTTCTAAGTTAGTTTTAAGTAACTAAATAAAGCAAATGGGCTCATTGTGCAGTTAATTTATTGTCGATCAGATCTACTAACAGTTAAATCTAATGCTACAATGTCACAATGTCATTTAGCAGACGCTTTTATCCAAAACGACGTACATTTTAGAGTTATACATTCACATTCACACACCAATGGCACAGCCTTTGGGAGTAATTTTGGGTTAAGTGTCTTGCCCAAGGACACATCGACATGGAGAAGCCAAGAATCAAACCACTGATCTTCCGATTGGTGGACGACTGCTCTACCTCCAGACCACAGTCGCACTAAATAAAGCAAATGGGGTCATTGTGAGGGTAATTTATTGTCGATCAGATCTACTAACAGTTAAATCTAATGCCTCAATGAGGCAAAATATAAAAGCACTTTTAAGATGGATCTGAGCCTGTCTGGACATTTTCTTTTGGCCTAAATATCACTGTAATCCAACACATTTACGATGTCCCCACAATGTACTTATGATACTATTAGTGTTAAATAACATCCAGACATGCTTAGTCCCCGTGAAGGATGATAACATGGTGTGTATTAAAGTCCCCATGAAGCTTGTTGTATTGAAGATGTGTTAAAGCAAACACAGGTTTACTCATTAGTCTGAAATATTACAATTTGGTGTTTTCTTTCCTCTGAAGTCTGGTGTTTTGGCATGTACTAAAGTTTAAAGATCCTTGAACATGTATTTTTATCTACTTGAGTCTTATATGGTGGGCACATTAAGGTCTTAATTTTTCCATTGTTTTCTTTATACATCATTGCAGTTGACATTGTGTGCCCTGGATATTCCTCTTGCCGTGTCTGAGAAACAGATGGAAGCAGCTCCGTGTCCACAGGACAGTCCTCAACAGGTACATTCACCTTTATCACTTGTTGTTTACTGCAACAGCCTCTTCTAAGTTAGTTTTAAGTAACTAAATAAAGCAAATGGGCTCATTGTGCAGTTAATTTATTGTCGATCAGATCTACTAACAGTTAAATCTAATGCTACAATGTCACAATGTCATTTAGCAGACGCTTTTATCCAAAACGACGTACATTTTAGAGTTATACATTCACATTCACACACCAATGGCACAGCCTTTGGGAGTAATTTTGGGTTAAGTGTCTTGCCCAAGGACACATCGACATGGAGAAGCCAAGAATCAAACCACTGATCTTCCGATTGGTGGACGACTGCTCTACCTCCAGACCACAGTCGCACTAAATAAAGCAAATGGGGTCATTGTGAGGGTAATTTATTGTCGATCAGATCTACTAACAGTTAAATCTAATGCCTCAATGAGGCAAAATATAAAAGCACTTTTAAGATGGATCTGAGCCTGTCTGGACATTTTCTTTTGGCCTAAATATCACTGTAATCCAACACATTTACGATGTCCCCACAATGTACTTATGATACTATTAGTGTTAAATAACATCCAGACATGCTTAGTCCCCGTGAAGGATGATAACATGGTGTGTATTAAAGTCCCCATGAAGCTTGTTGTATTGAAGATGTGTTAAAGCAAACACAGGTTTACTCATTAGTCTGAAATATTACAATTTGGTGTTTTCTTTCCTCTGAAGTCTGGTGTTTTGGCATGTACTAAAGTTTAAAGATCCTTGAACATGTATTTTTATCTACTTGAGTCTTATATGGTGGGCACATTAAGGTCTTAATTTTTCCATTGTTTTCTTTATACATCATTGCAGATGACATTGTGTGCCCTGGATATTCCTCTTGCCGTGTCTGAGAAACAGATGGAAGCAGCTCCGTGTCCACAGGACAGTCCTCAACAGGTACATTCACCTTTATCACTTGTTGTTTACTGCAACAGCCTCTTCTAAGTTAGTTTTAAGTAACTAAATAAAGCAAATGGGCTCATTGTGCAGTTAATTTATTGTCGATCAGATCTACTAACAGTTAAATCTAATGCTACAATGTCACAATGTCATTTAGCAGACGCTTTTATCCAAAACGACGTACATTTTAGAGTTATACATTCACATTCACACACCAATGGCACAGCCTTTGGGAGTAATTTTGTGTTAAGTGTCTTGCCCAAGGACACATCGACATGGAGAAGCCAAGAATCAAACCACTGATCTTCCGATTGGTGGACGACTGCTCTACCTCCAGACCACAGTCGCACTAAATAAAGCAAATGGGGTCATTGTGAGGGTAATTTATTGTCGATCAGATCTACTAACAGTTAAATCTAATGCCTCAATGAGGCAAAAGATAAAAGCACTTTTAAGATGGATCTGAGCCTGTCTGGACATTTTCTTTTGGCCTAAATATCACTGTAATCCAACACATTTACGATGTCCCCACAATGTACTTATGATACTATTAGTGTTAAATAACATCCAGACATGCTTAGTCCCCGTGAAGGATGATAACATGGTGTGTATTAAAGTCCCCATGAAGCTTGTTGTATTGAAGATGTGTTAAAGCAAACACAGGTTTACTCATTAGTCTGAAATATTACAATTTGGTGTTTTCTTTCCTCTGAAGTCTGGTGTTTTGGCATGTACTAAAGTTTAAAGATCCTTGAACATGTATTTTTATCTACTTGAGTCTTATATGGTGGGCACATTAAGGTCTTAATTTTTCCATTGTTTTCTTTATACATCATTGCAGTTGACATTGTGTGCCCTGGATATTCCTCTTGCCGTGTCTGAGAAACAGATGGAAGCAGCTCCGTGTCCACAGGACAGTCCTCAACAGGTACATTCACCTTTATCACTTGTTGTTTACTGCAACAGCCTCTTCTAAGTTAGTTTTAAGTAACTAAATAAAGCAAATGGGCTCATTGTGCAGTTAATTTATTGTCGATCAGATCTACTAACAGTTAAATCTAATGCTACAATGTCACAATGTCATTTAGCAGACGCTTTTATCCAAAACGACGTACATTTTAGAGTTATACATTCACATTCACACACCAATGGCACAGCCTTTGGGAGTAATTTTGTGTTAAGTGTCTTGCCCAAGGACACATCGACATGGAGAAGCCAAGAATCAAACCACTGATCTTCCGATTGGTGGACGACTGCTCTACCTCCAGACCACAGTCGCACTAAATAAAGCAAATGGGGTCATTGTGAGGGTAATTTATTGTCGATCAGATCTACTAACAGTTAAATCTAATGCCTCAATGAGGCAAAAGATAAAAGCACTTTTAAGATGGATCTGAGCCTGTCTGGACATTTTCTTTTGGCCTAAATATCACTGTAATCCAACACATTTACGATGTCCCCACAATGTACTTATGATACTATTAGTGTTAAATAACATCCAGACATGCTTAGTCCCCGTGAAGGATGATAACATGGTGTGTATTAAAGTCCCCATGAAGCTTGTTGTATTGAAGATGTGTTAAAGCAAACACAGGTTTACTCATTAGTCTGAAATATTACAATTTGGTGTTTTCTTTCCTCTGAAGTCTGGTGTTTTGGCATGTACTAAAGTTTAAAGATCCTTGAACATGTATTTTTATCTACTTGAGTCTTATATGGTGGGCACATTAAGGTCTTAATTTCTCCATTGTTTTCTTTATACATCATTGCAGATGACATTGTGTGCCCTGGATATTCCTCTTGCCGTGTCTGAGAAACAGATGGAAGCAGCTCCGTGTCCACAGGACAGTCCTCAACAGGTACATTCACCTTTATCACTTGTTGTTTACTGCAACAGCCTCTTCTAAGTTAGTTTTAAGTAACTAAATAAAGCAAATGGGCTCATTGTGCAGTTAATTTATTGTCGATCAGATCTACTAACAGTTAAATCTAATGCTACAATGTCACAATGTCATTTAGCAGACGCTTTTATCCAAAACGACGTACATTTTAGAGTTATACATTCACATTCACACACCAATGGCACAGCCTTTGGGAGTAATTTTGTGTTAAGTGTCTTGCCCAAGGACACATCGACATGGAGAAGCCAAGAATCAAACCACTGATCTTCCGATTGGTGGACGACTGCTCTACCTCCAGACCACAGTCGCACTAAATAAAGCAAATGGGGTCATTGTGAGGGTAATTTATTGTCGATCAGATCTACTAACAGTTAAATCTAATGCCTCAATGAGGCAAAAGATAAAAGCACTTTTAAGATGGATCTGAGCCTGTCTGGACATTTTCTTTTGGCCTAAATATCACTGTAATCCAACACATTTACGATGTCCCCACAATGTACTTATGATACTATTAGTGTTAAATAACATCCAGACATGCTTAGTCCCCGTGAAGGATGATAACATGGTGTGTATTAAAGTCCCCATGAAGCTTGTTGTATTGAAGATGTGTTAAAGCAAACACAGGTTTACTCATTAGTCTGAAATATTACAATTTGGTGTTTTCTTTCCTCTGAAGTCTGGTGTTTTGGCATGTACTAAAGTTTAAAGATCCTTGAACATGTATTTTTATCTACTTGAGTCTTATATGGTGGGCACATTAAGGTCTTAATTTCTCCATTGTTTTCTTTATACATCATTGCAGATGACATTGTGTGCCCTGGATATTCATCCTACAAAGACGTCCCATCCTCTTCCGCTTTGACCATCAATAAGCTGGGAGTGTTGAATGGCACAAGTGAAACAAACCTTTGTCTGAATGCCAACTTTATTAGTTATAAAACATTTGGATAGTTACAAATGAAAAAAAAATTGTTTTATGGTATCACAGAAGTTGTGAATGTTTTATACACATACTGTTAATTGCAAAATTGTAATTTGTGAAGAAATGAAAAGAGAGTTCTCCGCTAATTTACCTTGTTTAATAAAAGGTATGGTGTACAAGTCAAATTGGTTTGATTTTTGTGTGGATGAGTTGACTGAGTAGTAGCGCAGTCTTCATAGGCTAACAAGACCAGACATGATATTTTTTTTTTACACTTGGGAATCAGTCTCCATATATTTAGCGGATACTGGAGTTAGTTCCACAGATCTAATCATTCAGGCACAGCTGTTACCCTGTTAGCACATTTTTTAAATAGCCATGAAGGTTTTGAACCGATTCAATAGGTAATGTGTTGACATGGGTAGTATTTATAATAGTGAAATTTGTCACAATGGCCATCCTTTTAAGAATCATCCTCATCACTTGCACAACACGAGTGATTAGAAATGAGTCAATCTGCATCTTTCTAGATACCGCTACAGTAGAAGTTAAACTCCCAGATGCAATATGTTGGAGAATTTAGCAAATTGTTTGCCATGTAAGTATAAAGATAGGGATATTGTCCAATGTATATTGGACAATATGCTGCTACAACCAAAGGTACAAAGACAAGCATACTGTATATCTGCCCTGTTTAAGTTGGCATAAAATGAATTAAAATAAAATAAAAAATTGTTAAAAAAAAAAAAAAAGATAGGTCCCCACAAGTAAAATACGCATTTGTGTGAAGTATGTAAATTTATGCAAATAGTGTCCCCTGTAAACACATTGACCCGTTTTTACGGAGGTCCCCATGAAGCATGGGGAAAACACTACATTGCCTTTTCAAAGGTTTGAAGGTGTGTTTAGGCTTACTGACCAATGCATACTTTACCTGATTTTTTTCAGACTTGTAGAACCTCTAGAAAGGGTTGTCCCCACAAGTGATGATTACAAACTTAGTCCCCATGAACCATGAAAACCAGTATGTGTGTGTGTGTGTGTGTGTGTGTGTGTGTGTGTGTGTGTCATGTGTAAGTGCTGTAATGGGTTTCATCATTGTATTTCTTTTTTTTTCAGACTTTGTATTATTTGTATCATTTTGTGGAAAGGCCCCCTTGTGTCATCTTCCTCTGATAACACATGGAAAATTTGAATTTATTTATTACAGCTGAACACAAACTGCAGGGACTTCCTGCTGAGCCAACTCCCTGAGATTTGGGGAGTTTTGCAATTATGACGCATCTTGGGAAAAATCCCAGATATTTTTCTTTGAAAGTAAAGTTTAGCACACTTTAAACAACTTTTCCTGTTTATAGGAACATACTTACTGTGATCACAGACATACAGAATCTTGATTTAATCATTTGGGCATATACAGACAAAATACATTAATTATGTGTATAGGATAGGGGTTCCAGGCTGCCATTCCGAAGGTTCGCCACTCCGAACGTTTACTTTAATTTGTCGGAATGCCGACCCTTAATTATTTATGGGAAAAGGGTGCCATTCCGAACCTGAAAAAAAGGGTTCCATTCCGAACTTGAAAAAAAGTTGAATGGTTTAAAGCACAGGGTACACAATTTAGTAAATGTGTCGGTAGTGCAGTGGTTAGAGCATCTGTTTTTGATTAGGTGAATCAGGGTTCGACTCCCGGGGGAGACACATATTAACAATGGTTTTATTGGCCTCTACCTAATCTTTTTACTAAACTTAACCAACTCCTTTCTACATTGCCTAAACCTAACCAAAGCACAGAGCAAGGACATTTATTTTCAGCAGGAGAGCCGCGGCTGCATCAGACTCGCACCTGGGTGAAACTTTTGAGGGGGAGAGGGAGGGGCAGGGGGCGCTGTCCCCGCGGCGCGTCGTGTCAAGCCGGGCAGAAAGTCAAACCACGAGAGAATCCGGTCAATTTTCAAAATAAAACACATTCGGAACGGCGGCCCCTCGGGAAGTTCGTAATGACGGACCTTCGGGAATTTTCGGACTGGCAGACCGTCGGAATGTCGGTCCTTCGGAATGGCGGTCGCCCCCCTAGGATGGGTGGCTCAACTTAACCCTGCCTACCAACGGTTTTGTTGATCTTCCATGGGAAGAGGACTTGATGGACTGGAATGTTTTGTTTTTTTTTCATATTGACAACCTAAATCCCCAAAAAATGCAACCGACGGTTTCGTTGATAGACACGTAATATTTTGAATTTTTGCCAAATAGGCCTGCCTCCAAATAACAAAATACTAAATAAATAAATAAAATACTGTGTGTGATTTTTTCATGTTTCGACACAACCTTGATTTCAAAGAAATGCAACCGACTGTTTCGTTGGAAAACACATGAGACCAAATAGGCCTGCCTCCGAATCTAACGATATAAAAGAAGAAGAAACTTTATTTGTATAGCACCTTTCACAAGTAAAAACCACAAAGTGCTTCATATGGTGTGACATTCATGTCATTTGGTGCAACGTTCACAATAGTGACAAGTAAACAGCTTTGTTAGTGATAAATCGTGAACATATCAATAGAACATAAGGGAAATAGTATCAGCAAGAGTCTTAAGCATTGTGTCAGAGATAGTAGGCTACAAGGTTTAACAGAATTAATCTAAAATCTTGAAAGATTGAGGAGCATAGGCATTGGGTGGCCCTTTCCCCCTCGATCTTTGACCTGTCAGTTAAAGACAAAAAAGCTCCCCCAGAAATTGGTTTCACAGACCAATCCTGATATCCTGGTCCTCACTGAAACTTGGCTTAGGCAAAGCATACCTGACTTTATTTACAAGGCATATCCTCAATTGTTTTTGTTTGATATATAAATTACACTTTTTTGCATTGATAAATTGTGGTGTGGTGCAGTTTATCATATGGTGTGACACTCATGTCATGTCATTTGGTGCAACGTTCACAATAGTGACAAGTAAACAGCTTTGTTAGTGATAAATCAATAAGGGAAATAGTATCAGCAAGAGTCTCAAGCGTTGTGTTAGAGACAGTATCCTACAAGGTTTATTAATCTAAAATCTTGAAAGATTGAGGAGCATGGGCATTGGGTGGCCCTTTGCTGCAAAAAAAGCTCCCCAAAATAAAACTGATCCCAGTCCAGTACATTTTGACTCCAGGGAGGTACAGTGTGTCGTCTAAGAAGCTGCTGCACTGGGACAGAAGAAGGTGTTTGTCTCACTAAGCATGATGTATAAGGAAGAGGATTAGGGCCACTGTGGGAAAACTGACTTTTATCTCAGAATTCTGAGGAAAAAAGTCAGAATTCTGAGGAAAAAAGTCAGAATTCTAAAGTCAGAATTCTGACATTCACAAAAAGTGAGGTCTGAGTTAAAAAACTCAGAACTCCCCTTTTTTTCCCCACAGTGGCCCAAATCCTCTTCCGTATACCAAGAGAGGGAAGATGATGAATTAATAAACAAGTTGAATTTGGTTTTTCTACGTTGTTTTTTGTGTCATCCCTGCAGTGAGATGAGCAAGTGTTGCATGATAAACCTCTGAATCTAGACACTCGTCACCTCCTTTTGACTGAATGATGTTTGTGGAAACATCATTCTTTATTGTTGTGTCACAGGCAGAGAGGATGCCTGTCTATTCATCCCTATCTCTGTTGAAGTGTTCATTTAACTGTCACATGTTACAACAGCTGCAGCTTCGTGCAGGTGTGTCATATAAGATTGACTCTTCAAATATGTGTCCTGATCAGACTGGAGTGTAACTGAGTTCACAAACACTCGCTTCAGAGACATGGTGATAATGCTGTGAGTTGATGTTGTCACGTTAAAGAGGAACCGTTTGTCTCGTGACGTAGTGAAAAGGGGGAAATTATCCAACAACGCCACCTGGGGAATTGCACCCCAGGAAACACTCAATCCTGTACTGGGACTACTATCACAGGTCACACAGATTCGTTACACCAGTTTATAGAGGACGTATCAGTTCTCAGACATGAAACAGTGACAGAACCAGTCAAGACTCATTTGATTTGCATTGGTGATTTATTTTGATAAGACATGACACCTGATTCAATTAGAAATGCCATTGTAAGACAGGTGTATCACTTTTTTTTTAGGTTGTTGCCATCTTTTTTTCCTGGAGACATCAACTCTAAGACGGGCCGACCAGAAACCCACTGAAGGTGGTGTGGCCGCTCCCTCCCCAAACAGCAGCATCTTTAGACAGGCGAACAGCAACTCTGTCATCTTTCTTCAGCTCCAAGAACACCGCGTTTCCTCCATTGTCAGCATTCTCAGATACGTCATCAGATGTCTTGACAACTGGGTGGTCGTTCTTGGTCAGCACCAGCGAGGCAACTTTTTCTTTTTCACCACGGTAGAAGAAGGTGAAATAATAAACACCTGAGGAAGGTGCAGTGAACACACCTGTGGAAACAAGATATTATTTATTAATTCTGTCACTCAAATCAATCAACATGAGTGATTATGAGCATGGCTGCATACAGTATGATGGACTTACCTGTATCTGTACTGTAGGCGCCACCAGCGTTTGTAATCATGATGTTGTAAACCAAAGTCGTTTCACTGGTGAAGGGTCCATGGAGTTGACCAGATTGTAACTTAGCACTGAATGCCACCGCCATGGTTTTCTCTACAGAGAACAAAACATGTCAGGTGTTTATGAGTTTCACCCTAAACCCAACCACAGATGTTTCCTTCTAGTTTCTGTGTGATACAGTTAGCACAGATTTGGATCTTGGCTGATTCTGGTCACTCAACCAAGACCCACACGTTTTATGTACACCTGCTGTCAACACACTACAGCTGGTGTTTATAAAGATGTTGAACGGCTAACAGGATCAATATCCAAAGATTTAGGTCCGTCATAAGCACTCAAGTATCTACTGTAGGCAACAGTTTGCACATGGCATCCTCACATGAATCAAACCTTCAAATTGTCCTTCAGTACATAAAGTCTTTGATAATTTCACTTTACCTTTGAGAAGTTTCTTTTCGGTCTCTGTAGGCAAACTTCTGCTCCTCTTCTCTCCAACCTGAGTTCTACGGCTGCTTTTATATTGTTAGATTTGGAGGCAGGCCTATTTGGTCTCATGTGTTTTCCAACGAAACAGTTGGTTGCATTTCTTTGGAATTAAGGTTGTGGTCCCAGCAAGAAAAAAACATTTTGTTCTTATTAGATTTTGAGGCAGCCCTATTTGGCAACAATTCAAAATCTTACGTATTTACACTCCAGTCCATCAAGTAATTTTTCCACGCAAACATCATAATCTGCAGGCGTATTTGCCACCTGTCATCTCTCCATTCCTTTTTTATTCGTATTTTACATTCATTTTCTCGTTCATATCCTTGTTGCATCTTATACAGTATATTTATCGTATAAACCGATATTTCTGTGATTTTCTTTTTTCCTATTTATTTTATAATTGTGTTGGTCAAAATATAGGCCTACATATAACTGGTTACTGCTTGTGTATGTTGATTTAAAAAAGTTGAATTTACATGTATGACATGTTTGCCCATTCTGGATCAACTTAAAGTCAAAGGAAAAATGTTTTTACTGTTCTCAAATGTAAAAATGGGTCACATTGGACCCTGTACATTCTTTATGGATAATATAACCCTTAATAAGCAATGTTCAGCTTTTATATAGGAAGGTTTAGGTTTGCAGCTCCCACATAAAGCGATTAGGACTGACTTATTTCACCAGTGCAGTACAGCTGGCTAAGATCATCTCTCAGAGTACTCTCACTCATTTGATTTGCATTATGTTGATTTATTTTGATCAGACATGACACCTGATTCAATTAGAAATTTCATCATAAGACAGATGCATCATTTATTTCAGGTTTTTGCCATCTTTTTTTCTGGAGACTGCTTGACCATAAACCCAGTGAAGGTGGTGTGGCCGCCCTCTGCCCAAACAGCAGTACCTGCAGGCATGCACACACACACCTTGTCACCTTGCTGCAGCTGCGTTTCCTCCATTATTGGGTTAGGGTTAGGCACTTTTTTGCATTGATAAATTGTGGTGTGGTGCAGTTTATCATATGGTGTGACATTCATGTCATTTGGTGCAACGTTCACAATAGTGACAAGTAAACAGCTTTGTTAGTGATAAATCATGAACATATCAATAGAACATAAGGGAAACAGTAGAGTCTCAAGCATTGTGTTAGAGATAGTAGGCTACAAGGTTTATTAATCTAAAATCTTGAAAGATTGAGGAGCATGGGCATTGGGGGGCTCTTTGCTGCCTGTCATTCCCCCTCGATCTTTGACCTGTCAGTTAAAGACAAAAAAGCTCCCCCAAATAAAACTGATCCCAGTCCAGTACATTTTGACTCCAGGGAGGTACAGTGTGTCGTCTAAGAAGCTGCTGCACTGGGACAGAAGAAGGTGTTTGTCTCACTCAGCATGATGTATAAGGAAGAGGATTAGGGCCGCTGTGGGAAAAAAAAGTGAGTTCTGACTTTAAACTCAGAATTCTGAGGAAAAATGTCAGAATTCTGACATTCACAAAAAGTGAAAAAGTAAAAAAAAAAAGAAGTTACCCTAAAGAAGAAGACCTCAGAACTCCCCTCTTTTTCCCACAGTGGCCCAAATCCTCTTCCGTATTCAAAGAGAGGGAAGATGATGAATTAATAAACAAGTTGAATTTGGTTTTTCTACGTTGTTTTTTGTGTCATCCCTGCAGTGAGATGAGCAAGTGCATGATAAAATTCTAAATCCAAACACTCGTCACCTCCTTTTGACTTTGTGGTTTGTGGAAACATCATTCTTCATTGTTGTGTCACAGGCAGAGAGGATGCCTGTCTATACATCCATATCTCTGTTGAAGTGTTCATTTAACTGTCACATGTTTGAGAGACAAAACTATATGCATGACCAGCTGAGCTAACCTTTTTACCACAGCGCCGCCCAAGAGATATGTAGCAAACAGCTGCAGCTTCGTGCAGGTCATGTAAGGTTGATTGTTGACTCTTCAAATGTGTCCTGATCAGACTGCTGCGTTTCCTCCATTATTGGCAACCTCACTTTTGTGATCAGATGTCATAACAATCGGCTCGTCGTTCTTGGTCAGCACCAGCTTGGCCCCAAAGTTTTGTCCAGCATGGTAAAAGAAGGTGAAATAAGACCTGGAATAGATGTGTTGAACACACCTGTGGAAACAATATTACTCATTAATCCTGTTATTCAAATCAATCAACATGACTGATTATTAGTGTGGCTGCATATGATGGACTTACCTGTATCTGGATTTTAGCTGCCAAAGCTTGTAATCATGGTGTTGTACCTGTACAGCACATTCTGGTCAATGTCGAAGGGTCCAAAGGCCCTGAAAAATGAAAAAAAGAGAGAAAAAAAACCAAAACACTCCAGTCCATCAAGTCATCTTCCCACGCAAACATCATGATCTGCAGGTGTATTTGCCACCTGTCATCTTTCCATTCCTTTTTTATTCGTATTTTTGCATCATATACAGTACATTTATCGTATAAACTGATATTTCTGTGATTTCTTTTTTTCCTATTCATCAGCATGGATATTACTAAACTGATTACTAAACTGAGATTTGGCTGTGGATTAGGAGAGCCTTGTCTCTGTGTGTGTGTATGTCACGTGTAGGTCCTGTACATTCAAATTTGTCACATGTCATCTTCGTCTCCAGTCAGGCAGGAGGAGGTCCATCTGACACTAAAGCCGTTTTCCCACTAAAATTAAGTTAAATTTAGATGTGGAGTCATGCCTATTTGGCACCAATTCAAAGTCTTACTTGTTTACCAACGAAACAGTCGGTTGCATTTCTGTGGTTGTCTTTTCTGCAGGTGTGTTTGTCACATGTCATCTTCCTCTTCGGTCAGGCAGGAGGAGGTCCATCTGACACTAAAGCCATTTTCCCATGCCTGATTTGGAGGCATGCCTAGTGGCAACAATTCAAAGTCTTACGTGTTTACCAACGAAACAGTCGGTTACATTTCTGTGGTTGTCTTTTCTGCAGGTGTGTTTGCCACATGTTATCTTCCTCTTCGGTCAGGAGGAGGTCCATCTGACACTAAAGCCGTTTTCCCGCTAAAATTAAGTTAAATTTAGATGTGGAGTCATGCCTATTTGGCACCAATTCAAAGTCTTACGTGTTTACCAACGAAAAAGTCGGTTGCATTTCTGTGGTTGTATCTCAACTTGAAAACATCATCCTATGCCATCAGACAGGAAGACACTAAATTGCAACATAACTCACTGAATTTTTAAAGGGCCAACGAGGAGTTTCTATTCGGTTATAAAACAGTCTCACGTTAATGTGGATGAATCTACGCTACCCGCACTTGTTAATGGCTCCATTTTCGATCAATATATCGTTTTGTCTCAGTCATTATTTTGTTATTATTAGTGGTGGCGGAAATGCTGGTCGAGCCGACCAGCACTTATTGCTTTCGGTTTCGCGGACGCAAATGAGAATAACGGCGATTCGGGCGGCGTTATGGTCGGAACTACGACGGTAACTGAACCTCTTTGAACCTCTGACTTTAATCCTTGATGAATGAAAACATGAGTCCGTCTTGCGCCGGTGGAGGAATTCTACGGTGCGCGCGGAGGCAGCGTGAAAACACTTCGCTTCTCCAAAACTCCTCGTTGTCCCTTTAACCAATTTTCAATCCGTTTTTTTAAAGATTAGATTAGATTAAATGTACTTTATTCATCCCACAATGGGGAAATGTAGTTGTTACATCAGCCAAATTAAGAAAGAAAGTAGAGAGGGCAAAAAAACCAAAAACACAAGAGCAACTCCAGATTTAAAACTGAGGACATTTGGTTTCATTGAAAGTGAGCACTTTCCTTTTGTTTTGCTCGTTGTTGTAGGAAGGAAGGAAGGAAGGAAGGAAGGAAGGAAGGAAGGAAGGAAGGAAGGAAGGAAGGAAGGGAAATTTATTTATATAGCACCTTTCACAGACAGCAGTCACAAGGTGCTGTACAAGATCAGTCAATTCACCAACAGGGAGACAGTCAGAAACACAAGAACGAGTGATGACAACAACAACAGCAACAACCACAACAGACAACAGCAACAGCAGCAGCAGCAACAACAACAACAACAACAACAACAACTGACAGGAAGACAGTGATACATTGTGAAGGGGTTAGTAAAAAGCGAGAGAAAATAAGTGGGTTTTTAGTTGTTTTTTAAATGAAATGACTGAGGAAGCAGCTCTCAGTTCTGGAGGCAGAGCATTCCAAAGTCTTGGTGCAACGGATTCAAATGCCCTGTCACCTTTTGTAATGAGCCTGGTGCGGGGGACATGGAGCAGGCTCTGATGTGAGGAGCGTAGCAATCTGGAGGTAGTGTGGGGTTTTAAGAATTCGGAGATGTAGGCGGGAGCTTGACCGTGAATGGCCTGATAGGTAATGACCAATATTTTGAAGTGAATCCTGAAGTGTACCGGAAGCCAGTGAAGAGAAAAGAGAATAGGGGTGATGTGGTGTGATCTACGAGACCTAGTAAGGATCCTGGCAGCGGCATTCTGAATCAATTGAAGACGGTCGGTGGAGGATTTGTTGAGGCAGGAGAATAGTGAGTTTGAGTAGTCCAGACGGGATGAGACGAAAGCGTGAATGATCATTTCTAATTCGGGAGTGGAGACCATGGTTCTGAGCTTGGCAATGTTTCGGAGATGATAAAAGCAGGTCCGGGATAACTGATTAATATGTTTGTCAAAATGCATGTGTTGATCAAATGTGACACCTAGATTTTTTAGATTTGGACGTATCAGTGATTTTAAGGGACCCATGCAGTTTCTCATCTCAGAGACGGCGTCATCAGAACCAATGATAAGAAGTTCTGATTTGCTGGTGTTAAGCTGCAGAAAATTGCTGGCCATCCAGATTTGAATTTCGGTTAAACAGTCACACAGAGTATTAACATTGGATATGGACTTGGAGTCAAGAGATAGATATAACTGGATATCATCGGCATAACAGTGATAGGATATAGTGTTGTACTTACTAATGATCTTGCCTAGCGGAAGTAGATATAGGGTGAAGAGGATTGGGCCAAGGACCGATCCCTGAGGCACGCCACAGGATAAGGGGGCTGAATCAGAGCTGAAGGGGCCTACAGACACAGAGAGGTTTCTACCTGACAGATAGGAAGTGAACCAGTCGAGGGCCAGTCCTGAAATACCCACACATTCCCTAAGTCTATTGATGAGGATGCTATGGTCGACAGTGTCCAATGCTGCAGTTAGGTCAAGGAGCAGGAGAACAGAGCACTTGCCAGCGTCGGAGGACATCATATTATCATTAGTGACTCTGAGAAGGGCGGTTTCAGTGGAGTGACCCTTGCGGAAGCCAGACTGGAATTTATCAAGTATGGGGTGGTTGTTTAAGACATCGTTGAGCTGACTGGCAACTACTTTTTCTAATAGCTTTGAAGGAAAGGATACTTTAGAGATCGGCCTGTAATTGTTTGGGATCGACGGGTCAAGGTTTGGTTTTTTGAGAAGAGGCTGAACGATAGCTTGTTTAAAATGAGTGGGAACAAGGCCGGTTTCCAGGGACAGATTGATAATTGAGAGAAGACAGGGGCCGATTGCAGTAATAACAGCTTTGAACATGGAGGGAGGAAGAATGTCTAGTTGACAGGAGGAGGTCTTTGAGGAGGAGACGATTTTAACCAGTTCCTGTAAAGAAATGGGTTGAAAATGAGTCAAGATAGGTTGTGCGGTAGGGTAGAAAGAGGGAGGGGGTGGGGGTGCAGTGATGCTGGACCTAATGGAGGATACTTTGTTAGTGAAGAAATGAAATGAAATGAATGAATATACATTTTTATATAGACACACCGTTCAAAAAATAGAAAAATAAAGACTATTGTTATTTTTGGTAAAGTATGTGTAACGGAACAGCTTCGGTGATGATACCCTGGCTGTGTGTAAACTGGCCTAATCCTCCGGTCAGAGAAGACGCAGCAACTTCTCTCATTCAGATGATTTATTGTCCTCAATTTAATTCAGTTGAACAGGTTGATGCATAATATTCATGTGTGAGTGTGTGGTTTGTGATGTCTGCAAAGACAACAATAATAAACAGTATTAATTAACTGATAATTTCAGGAAGCAGTGAAGTCAGCAAGGGCTCATTATTTCTCGGACTTAATTTCCAAGAGCTCCCACAATCCAAAGACCCTCTTTAACACCATAAACTCCATTACTCGTCCCCCTCCCAACACCAGCTTTGACATGTCCCCTGCTAAATGTGAGGCATTCTCCAACTTCTTCATCAATAAAGTCAAAGCCATCAGAAACAACATCCCTCCCCCCACCCGCAACACGGCCATACCCCAGACCTGTTCAGCCAAACTGGTCTGGTTTACGCCTATCTCCCTACCTACCCTCACACAGATTGTCTCCACCCTGAAACCAGCAACTTGCCCTCTTGACATCATTCCCACCGCCCTCCTGAAGGATGTTTTTGCCACTAGCGGTCCAAGCATCCTCTCCATCATCAACAGCTCCATCATCACTGGTACCGTCCCATCCTTTTTCAAGCACGCAGTTGTCCAGCCTCTCTTGAAAAAACCAAACACCGACCCCACCCAGCCAAACAACTACAGGCCTATTTCTAAACTTCCATTCCTGTCTAAAGTTCTTGAAAAGGCCATATTCAACCAGCTACTCCCCTACCTACACCAAAATAACATCCTGGAAAAATTTCAATCTGGCTTTAAGAAAAATCACAGTACAGAATCCGCCCTGTTAAAAATCCATAACGACCTGCTCCTCTCCACAGACTCCGGAAACTGCGCCATCCTCATACTCCTCGACCTCAGTGCTGCATTTGATACTGTCGACCACAACATCCTTATAGAGCGCCTTCACCTTGTTACCGGATTAAATGGCACCGCACTGAACTGGTTCATATCCTACCTCAACAATAGAACTTTCTCTGTAAACATTGGCTCATTCTCCTCGCCCCCAGCTACCCTCTTCTGCGGAGTTCCACAAGGCTCAATCCTTGGCCCCATTCTCTTTTCCATCTACATGCTTCCCCTTGGTCAAATCATTCAAAAATACGGCATCTCTTTCCATTTCTACGCAGACGACACTCAGCTCTATCTCCCCCTGAAACCAAACGACAAATCCAAAATCACCCACATTCACATTTGTTTAGATGAAATAAAATCCTGGATGGCAGAGAATTTTCTACAACTCAACGAATCAAAATCTGAAATCATTCTTTTTGGCCCCCCTGACAGCATTAACCTGATTTCAAACAGTCTTGGCAACCTGTCTACACTCATCGAACCCCACGTAAAGAACCTTGGTTTCACCTTCGATTTGATAAACAGGTTAACTCAGCAGTCAAAGCCAGCTTTTTCCAACTCCGCACCATTTCAAAAATCAAACCATTCCTCACCTCCACAGATCTAGAAAAAGTCATCCATGCATTCATCACCACCCGCCTGGACTACTGCAACTCTCTCTACACCGGAATCAACCAGTCACTCCTCTCCCGCCTACAACTAATCCAAAACGCCGCAGCCAGACTCCTAACAGGGACTCGAAAGAGGGACCACATCACCCCTGTACTAGCCTCTCTCCACTGGCTGCCAGTGAAGCATCGGATTGATTTTAAAATTCTTTTATTTGTTTATAAAGCCTTGAATGGAGCGGCCCCCTCCTACCTGGCAGAGCTTTTAACCCCTTACTCCCCCCTCAGACCGCTCAGGTCGGCTGACCAAAAGCTTTTAACAGTCCCACGATCCCACCATAAACTTAGGGGTGATCGTGCATTTTCAATTGCTGCCCCGACTCTCTGGAACCGCATCCCCCTCTCAGTCAGACTTGCCCCCTCCATCGATTCTTTTAAGTCCAGACTAAAAACCTACCTTTTTTCTTTGGCCTTTACATCTGTCTGATATCCCTCTGTAGTATTTTCTCGATATTTTTGTTTATTGTTTTTGTCTGTTATTGTCTTTTCTGTGTTTTATCACTTTTTTAAAAACATTTCGGTAGCACTACATAATACGGCCCGCAATTTACAGCGTAACTACCGCTCTCTTGCCGCATAGGTTGCCGCTTATTTCACACAAGTAGTGAGTAACTGCGGCTGACTTCCCCCCCTGTTTCCCCCCTGCATTTACAGTGTAACTAGGCTGTGTCTTAGTGCGTAACTTACCTCCTGCTTCACACCAACTTCCACACAAGTACAGGGTAACTCTCGCTGTTTTACAGCTTAACTAGGCTGCATCTTAGCACGTAACTCCTGTCATACTTTACACCAAATTACACAGTAACTCTTGCTCACTCCGTCACTAATTAGCGCATTTTACAGTATAACTAGGTTGTGTCTTGGAGCGTAACTCCTGTACAATTACCTGCTACTTTGCCCGGACTTAAAGTGTAACTTCTGGTACATTAGAAATTAAATAGTCTAATGTAGGCTACAATATGAGCACAATTGTTGCAATCTATTTTTTTCAATGTGTCAGCAGCGAAATTTCACCTCTATTTCAGAGATTTATTATTCATTAATGAATTGTATGGTTTTGGATAGGTGAGAAATGGAGTGTGGAAATTTGCCAAAAAATGACTGGCTGGTAGTAAACTTACCTCTCTAAAACGCACATCTATGAAAGTCTAGTTCTGTCATCCAAGGGCAAAACTATACAGTAATACATCCACAATAATGAGTCATTCAGAGAGTTAGAAAATGCTTTATTATTTATCAACCAGAAGAAACATGACACATCCACATCCATGATCATTCAAGTATAAGGACAGTAAGTACTGTTAGTGAGCACTGTTACTCCCTCCTTAGTCTCAACCTACACTCTAGTTGTGTTATAGTTACCCACTAATTAAGAAGTCGCGGGCTGTATTATAAAGTACTGACTGTTACTCCCTCCTTAGTCTCAACCTACACTCTAGTTGTGTTATAGTTACCCACTAATTAAGAAGTCGCGGGCTGTATTATAAAGTACTGACTGTTACTCCCTACTTAGTATCTACCTATACTCTAGTTGTGTTATAGTTACCCACTAATTAAGAAGTCGCGGGCTGTATTATAAAGTACTGACTGTTACTCCCTACTTAGTATCTACCTACACTTTAGTTGTGTTATAGTTACCCACTAATTAAGAAGTCGCGGGCTGTATTATAAAGTACTGACTGTTACTCCCTACTTAGTATCTACCTACACTCTAGTTGTGTTATAGTTACCCACTAATTAAGAAGTCGCGGGCTGTATTATAAAGTACTGGCTGTTACTCCCTACTTAGTATCTACCTACACTCTAGTTGTGTTATAGTTACCCACTAATTAAGAAGTCGCGGGCTGTATTATAAAGTACTGACTGTTACTCCCTACTTAGTATCTACCTACACTGAAATTGTCCTGCATATACACTGTACTTGTCTTAGAGTTACCCAGTAACTACAAGGAGCGGGCTGTTGTCCGCTTGCAACCGTTATATGGACATGCACTGCTACGCCGAGACCCCCTCTAACTCAGAGAAGCCACAGATAACTCTGAAAATTCTCACAGTCCTTAGTCTACATGAGGGTGAGTAGATAATGAGTGAAATATCATTCTTGGGTGAACTATTATTTTAACTGTCCATGACATCATAAAATAACAGATTCCTACTGGCTTTTGTTATTTACATTTAAGTTCATTTTTGTTCCTTCTGTAATAAACTGTTTAATTTAGTTTTCCATCTGCCTGGTCCTTCTAAGTCTAAGACAGTCAGTCAAGTCAGTTTCATTTGACAAAATGTACTTTCTAAGTTAGAAATGTCAAGTGGAAAAGATTGTTGTGATACTACTATCACACCGCAGTGTGACACTCAGTGATGGACAATGGATGGGCTCCCCATAAAAGGTGATCTTGATCTTGATCCAGCTCCTTGGGTCAAGGCAGAGATCAGGGCCATGGAGTGGCGCGCCATCTCCCTCGTCGGGTCTATTTTCATGGCATCTCAAAAAACCTCACCTGTGTAGAAACATAATCATATCTTGTATCATCAACTTCATCACATAAATGCATCACTGTAAAACAAAGTGAGAAAATTAATAACTTTGAACGGTAGGCTACAGTTTTTTCATCATGGAATAGCTACTTAATCCCAGTTTTTACCTTTCACATCATGAATCATTAGCATTTTAAACCATAACTTGTGATTTGTAAGCACATTAATCAACTACAAATTATACATATTTTTTCTTTAACTATTGAGTAAATATTTTAACCATTTAAAAACCTTCAACTTAGGTACAAAATCAATGCCATTACCATACTGTTGTGTGCTTCACCAGTACATTAACTGCTAACGTTACTCTTGACTGTATTCATCTTTAATAACATGTGTAACCAACACTAACATTAACTAATGGAGCCAATGCGTACAGTACATGGATGTATGGTACAGTACTATCTCAAATACAACCTCAAAGCAAAACAACCGCAGCACTAAGGTTCCCGGTTAGCGTGGTGCAGGGGAAAACGCACATTATCTTTAGCACAAGCTAACATTGCTAACTGCGTTAGCATATCTACTTAACTCACCAAGAGGTTGATAACGCGGCGAAAATACCGTCACACAGGTCCTGGGTTCATCCCTCTCGTCTCCCGGGGTCTTTGCTCTGTGTTTATATCAACATATCACATCGTAGCATAAGTTCCCTCGTTTCGCCACTTCCTAACCTCCTGGCTGTACATCAATGCCTGACGGTCGTCACTCCCTCCCTGCAGCTCCGTTTTCTCTAGCGAGGTGGGACTTTCTAACTTCTCAGCAAGTAACCAATCGGGAAGTGAACGCTTCTGGTCTGATCAATGACAGATGGTCATCTTTTTCATCGCATTTAACCTGTCTAAAAACGCTGCTCATCATTGATCACATAAGGTGTCAATTAAATTTGACAATCTGTCATTGGTCAGACCAGATGCTGCTCACTTCCCATTGGCTGCCTGGTCCCACCTGGGCACTCTAGTCCCACCTCACTGGTGACGATGTAGGTTGACACAACCACAGGGACGACAGCCAGGCGGAGACCAAGTGGAGATTGAGAAATGAGGGGAAATTAAATTATGCAATGTCTACGATGTGATATGTTGATATAAACACAGAGCAAAGACCCCGGGAGACGAGAGGGATGAACCCAGGACCTGTGTGACGGTATTTTCGCCGCGTTATCAACCTCTTGGTGAGTTAAGTAGATATGCTAACGCAGTTAGCAATGTTAGCTTGTGCTAAAGATAATGTGCGTTTTCCCTGCACCACGCTAACCGGGAACCTTAGTGCTGCGGTTGTTTTGCTTTGAGGTTGTATTTGAGATAGTACTGTACCATACATCCATGTACTGTACGCATTGGCTCCATTAGTTAATGTTAGTGTTGGTTACACATGTTATTAAAGATGAATACAGTCAAGAGTAACGTTAGCAGTTAATGTACTGGTGAAGCACACAACAGTATGGTAATGGCATTGATTTTGTACCTAAGTTGAAGGTTTTTAAATGGTTAAAATATTTACTCAATAGTTAAAGAAAAAATATGTATAATTTGTAGTTGATTAATGTGCTTACAAATCACAAGTTATGGTTTAAAATGCTAATGATTCATGATGTGAAAGGTAAAAACTGGGATTAAGTAGCTATTCCATGATGAAAAAACTGTAGCCTACCGTTCAAAGTTATTAATTTTCTCACTTTGTTTTACAGTGATGCATTTATGTGATGAAGTTGAGATGATACAAGATATGATTATGTTTCTACACAGGTGAGGTTTTTTGAGATGCCATGAAAATAGACCCGACGAGGGAGATGGCGCGCCACCCATGGCCCTGATCTCTGCCTTGACCCAAGGAGCTGGATCAAGATCAAGATCACCTTTTATGGGGGAGCCCATCCATTGTCCATCACTGAGTGTCACACTGCGGTGTGATAGTAGTATCACAACAATCTTTTCCACTTGACATTTCTAACTTAGAAAGTACATTTTGTCAAATGAAACTGACTTGACTGACTGTCTTAGACTTAGAAGGACCAGGCAGATGGAAAACTAAATTAAACAGTTTATTACAGAAGGAACAAAAATGAACTTAAATGTAAATAACAAAAGCCAGTAGGAATCTGTTATTTTATGATGTCATGGACAGTTAAAATAATAGTTCACCCAAGAATGATATTTCACTCATTATCTACTCACCCTCATGTAGACTAAGGACTGTGAGAATTTTCAGAGTTATCTGTGGCTTCTCTGAGTTAGAGGGGGTCTCGGCGTAGCAGTGCATGTCCATATAACGGTTGCAAGCGGACAACAGCCCGCTCCTTGTAGTTACTGGGTAACTCTAAGACAAGTACAGTGTATATGCAGGACAATTTCAGTGTAGGTAGATACTAAGTAGGGAGTAACAGTCAGTACTTTATAATACAGCCCGCGACTTCTTAATTAGTGGGTAACTATAACACAACTAGAGTGTAGGTAGATACTAAGTAGGAGTAACAGTCAGTACTTTATAATACAGCCCGCGACTTCTTAATTAGTGGGTAACTATAACACAACTAGAGTGTAGGTAGATACTAAGTAGGGAGTAACAGTCAGTACTTTATAATACAGCCCGCGACTTCTTAATTAGTGGGTAACTATAACACAACTAGAGTGTAGGTAGATACTAAGTAGGGAGTAACAGTCAGTACTTTATAATACAGCCCGCGACTTCTTAATTAGTGGGTAACTATAACACAACTAGAGTGTAGGTAGATACTAAGTAGGGAGTAACAGTCAGTACTTTATAATACAGCCCGCGACTTCTTAATTAGTGGGTAACTATAACACAACTAGAGTGTAGGTAGATACTAAGTAGGGAGTAACAGCCAGTACTTTATAATACAGCCCGCGACTTCTTAATTAGTGGGTAACTATAACACAACTAGAGTGTAGGTAGATACTAAGTAGGGAGTAACAGTCAGTACTTTATAATACAGCCCGCGACTTCTTAATTAGTGGGTAACTATAACACAACTAGAGTGTAGGTAGATACTAAGTAGGGAGTAACAGTCAGTACTTTATAATACAGCCCGCGACTTCTTAATTAGTGGGTAACTATAACACAACTAGAGTGTAGGTAGATACTAAGTAGGGAGTAACAGTCAGTACTTTATAATACAGCCCGCGACTTCTTAATTAGTGGGTAACTATAACACAACTAGAGTGTAGGTTGAGACTAAGGAGGGAGTAACAGTCAGTACTTTATAATACAGCCCGCGACTTCTTAATTAGTGGGTAACTATAACACAACTAGAGTGTAGGTTGAGACTAAGGAGGGAGTAACAGTGCTCACTAACAAAGCTTACTGTCCTTATACTTGAATGATCATGGATGTGGATGTGTCATGTTTCTTCTGGTTGATAAATAATAAAGCATTTTCTAACTCTCTGAATGACTCATTATTGTGGATGTATTACTGTATAGTTTTGCCCTTGGATGACAGAACTAGACTTTCATAGATGTGCGTTTTAGAGAGGTAAGTTTACTACCAGCCAGTCATTTTTTGGCAAATTTCCACACTCCATTTCTCACCTATCCAAAACCATACAATTCATTAATGAATAATAAATCTCTGAAATAGAGGTGAAATTTCGCTGCTGACACATTGAAAAAAATAGATTGCAACAATTGTGCTCATATTGTAGCCTACATTAGACTATTTAATTTCTAATGTACCAGAAGTTACACTTTAAGTCCGGGCAAAGTAGCAGGTAATTGTACAGGAGTTACGCTCCAAGACACAACCTAGTTATACTGTAAAATGCGCTAATTAGTGACGGAGTGAGCGAGAGTTACTGTGTAATTTGGTGTAAAGTATGACAGGAGTTACGTGCTAAGATGCAGCCTAGTTAAGCTGTAAAACAGCGAGAGTTACCCTGTACTTGTGTGGACGTTGGTGTGAAGCAGGAGGTAAGTTACGCACTAAGACACAGCCTAGTTACACTGTAAATGCAGGGGGGAAACGGGGGGGAAGTCAGCCGCAGTTACTCACTACTTGTGTGAAATAAGCGGCAACCTATGCGGCAAGAGAGCGGTATTACGCTGTAAATTGCGGGCCGTATTATGTAGTGCTACCAACATTTCTTTGTATTATGCCTGCAATTTTAACTATACAGCACTTTGGTCAACTTGGGTTGTTTTTAAATGTGCTTTAGAAATAAATTTGATTGATTGATTGATTGATTGATTGAATGCAGTAGCATCAATAATATATAACACAATTTACAACAGACATGTGTACCGTGTCATACTGCAAATGGCCAGTAGGAGGCACTGTAGGATCGTCAATAAACACAATGGCCCGACACACCGGCAGGTCACGTGGCCAGGCTTAGACTGAAATGGCTTCGCCAGCTACTGATCTGAGCAAATTAGCACACTAGCCTCACAGTGATAACTTCAGTAACAACGGCTACACTGCCAAAATAAGCGTTCACAGTAGAAATAAAATGTATGGTGATTAACTGTGTTTGATGTCGGACGGGCCGTCCGTCTTATATGGGCTCGGTAAGACATGCTAAGCAGCTATGCTAACGATCAAACGAACATGCTACCCTGCTAATATTATTAGCTCTCGTCACATATAAATATAAACAACATTCGTTCATTGTAAACATAACTTACATCATCACCGACGCACACTGTTATACAGTACAACGAAGTGAGGAGAAGCAGTGACGATCAGCAGTAACTGCACTGGAAGTTATTGAACACAATGCGCATGCGCAAACAGTCCATCAGCTCCTAGGGGGAGCAGCCTACAGCGACGTGCACTGCCCACAGCAGGGAATAGAGAGCCTAAGCGGAAGCAGGAAGTAACGGTCACCATGGGACCTCAACTCTAAAAAACGGTCCATTCAAATGAACGAGAGTGAGATTTTTATTTTGTCATCTGATTGAATTGCGCCATGAGAAAAAAATATGACCTCTACCTGTTTAAAACATCACGTTTCATCCGAAAAAATCCGCAGTTTATCGTAAAACTATTGTAGAATAAAATTCTGAAGAATCTGTAACCAGAAAGACTACAAGTCGCGTAGGTGACGCCACACACCAAATGCCGCCGTTTACCGTGTCAGTTGGTGACGTATTTTTCGTGGGACACCAGATCTGTAGTCCGTAGAGCAGCCTTCACACAAAATACATTCTTCTGTTGCCGTTTTACGATAAACTGCTGATTTTTTCGGATGAAACGTGATGATTTAAACAGGTAGAGGTCATATTTTTTTCTCATGGCGCAATTCAATCAGATGACGAAATAAAAATCTCACTCTCGTTCATTTGAATGGACCATTTTTCGTTCTGACCCTTTTTCGTACCTTTTTCGTTCCTGTTCGGAAAAAGAGTCGAAGCGAAAAAACGGCGCCACTTTCAAACTCCAGCTTTTCAGGCAAGTTTCAACTGAGGTCAAACACCAATATGCATGTTTTAAAGGACAATTCCGGGCAAATTCAACTTGGGGGTGTATGTTACTATCATTTTAGGTCTAAAAGAAGGAATGTGAAGATTTTGAGTTTAATCGCTCCTGTTTTGCGGTAGCTGCGTCTGCCCCTGCAGCACTACGGCAGCTATGAATGGGAGTGGATGCAAGTTCCGCTAGTTTGGCTGTTTACATCCCACAAAGCCGCAATTTTTTTCCACAGACAGCGTCAGATGGAGACTCAAACATGTACCGATAAGTTTATTTACTTCAAGCAAGCCGACATGCTTGTAAAACTAGATCTAAATTCAAAGTCTCCCGGAGTCTCGCGCGAGACCCAGTCGCCGTGCTCGGTGCATTCGGGGGAAGTCAGAAAGCTACCGTTTGTGTCATAAACACAGAAATATCGACTCTTGACTTGCTACAAGTAAAAAAAACTTATCGGCGCATGTTTGAGTCGCCACCTGACGCTGTCTGTGGAAAAAAATGTACACTTGAAGCAAGTAAAGAGTCGATATTCCTGTGTTTATGACACAATCGGCAGCTCCTACTGCACTTGAATGCACCGAGCACGGCAGCAGGGTCTTGCGCGAGACTTTGAATTTAGATCTAGTTTTACAAGCATGTCGGCTTGCTTGAAGTAAATAAACTTCTCGCTGCATGTTTGAGTAGCCATCTGACGCTGTCTGTGGAAAAAAATTGCGGCTTTGTGGGATGTAAACAGGCTAACCAGCGGAACTTGCATCCACTCCCATTCATTGCTGCTGTAGCGCTGCAGGGACAGACGGAGCTACCGCAAAACAGGAGCGATTAAACTGAAAATCTTCACATTCCTTCTTTTAGACCTAAAGTGATAGTAACATACACCCCCAAGTTGAATTTGCCCGGAATTGTCCTTTAACAAGAGAAATTGCGATTTCCAGGTGATGACTCCTTTAAATCTGGAGTTGCTCTTGTGTTTTGGGTTTTTCAGCCCTCTCTACTTTCTTTCTTAACTTGGCTGATGTAACAACTAAATTTTCTCGTTGTGGGATGAATAAAGTACATTTAATCTAATCTAATAAACAAAAATATGGATTGAAAATTGGTTAAAAATTCAGTGAGTTATGTTATAAGATGGATCTCCTGTCTGACTGAAGTGGAAGATGACATGTGGCAAACACAACGTCTGCGTGGGGAAAATGATTTATGGCACAGGGTGATGTTTTTATGTTGGAACGCAACAACAGAAATGCAACCAACCATTTCGCTGGCAAACACATAAGACCAATTAAACATCCTACAGTGGAAAAACCTGTTAATTGATCACATACTGTAACATCTGAAAAAACAAAAACAGTAAACACATACCATTCACGACTTGTTCTTTTGTGGTAACGTGATTATCATTTTGGCAATCCTTTTGTTTCTGCTTTATATGTATAACTAATCTTCCATTTTGTTCTTCCTCTCTCCATTCCCCTTCTTTCCTTTCTTTCTGGTAAACTATTTCATTTCATTTATTTATTTATTTATTATCATACCTGCCCTCCTTGTCTTGAACCCTTAACATTTGCGGTGATTTCTGAAATTCTGTGTTACTCAGTTGTATAGACCAATATTTTCCTGGATATTTGCCCGCTTCCCCCAAGAACAGCTAATAAGAACAATGAACAGTGATAACATAACAGTCATATAAGAATAAAACGCTACAATAATCAAAAACTGGTCTTCCATGGAAGAGGTTAACCCTGGACTTCTTGTACAGAGGTGATGTTTCAGCCGCTGAATTGCGGGGTCATTTCAGGTTGTGTGGGTGGCTGTCATTCAAACACCACAGACCGACTTCCTAGTCCTGTAGCTAAAGAGATAAAACAGATCTTAGCTGAAGAAAATCAAAAGTTAGTGGGTGAAGTAGGTCCAGACCAACAATAGCCTATTACTGGCATAATCAGAGCGGCATTCATCCTAGAAATGTGTTCACTTCTTTAATTTGTACTTAATCAGCTTACTATCCCCTGTATGACTTTAGACCTGTTTGCTCGGACAACTTTGAAACAGATGTGTATCTCTGTAGCTGGAGTCAAAGTAGGGAAGTCTCAAAGTAATGAATTGAAGACTTGTACTAATGTTTTTCAAGCCAAGAAAATGCTTAAGGAAATAATACCAATCAGAAATTATGATGAAATGTAGCCATTGATTCTTATAACAGCAACAATGTTGCTCAGTACAGATAATTTGGTAAATTAGATATTAAGTGAGGGGCAGGCAATATAAGACCTATCTTCTCCCTACTCCCTTCCAACCAATGGAAGAAATGATGTGATGATATTGTCAAATTGTAAAATTGCCTTGGTTGGAACAAATAAAAAGAAAGAAAAGAAAGAAAGAAAGAATGATGCAGAAGTGCGCTTTGTAAACACTCACTTGTAACACAATATTTGGAAGAGATAACGGAGTGAAAGCTATTCAAATGGTCTGACTGATGCAGCCTATACCGTCTCTGTCCAGTTACTAATAATAAAGATGGAAACATCAGCAGGTGTGTTGAGGATTTGGACCAGTGGCGGAGTGGCAATAGGGCAATATGGCAAATGCCACAACGGCCGCGTAATGATGCGGGTGTGTGAAGACGCGACCGAGATGGCTACCGTCGTGCTTATGTGGCCGCTGTTGAGTGGGCGTGTCTTAACTGTTTCTGGAGCCCCGCTCATAATCAAGGCATTTTTTAAATTTCCAGTTTAGACGCACAACAGCCAAAACGGGTTTAGTTACTCTTTAATTCTCCATTTGTGGCTCTGTAGACTTTGTTTGATTTATTCAATGAGTTATTCACCAATCAATCTTGGAAAAAATATATAGTTTGTTGTTGACTTGATGATGTTCAGAGATGAAAATTAGATTTCACCCTCTGGAAACAACAGGCCGACGTAGCCACTGCCTCACACCATGTCATATAATGGAGACGTATTCATGATAATGTGCTGAACTGTCCTTTACTACCAGCCAAAACTCTGCTCCTGGTCCTGTTTCAAAGGCTCCTCCAAATGTCCCACTCTTCACTGAATCAACAGAAACCACTAAACACGACAAATATTTTCTTCTTCTCTTGTGTCCTTGAGGATTTTAAAGGAGATACAAAATGTTGTGAAAAGTTACAAAGAATGATGGTTTGTCAAGGTGCGTTGTACTGTAGCTACATGTTGCAAAACACTGACAGAGTGATATTACTTGCCTCTGACTCAACCGCCAATGCACCCACACCCACACACACCCATATTATATAGAGCCATGAAGGAGTGGAATGCCCTTCTGAATTATGTTATACAGCAGAGAAACATGGTTAATTTTAAAATGAAACTAAGAGGTTATTATTTTGATTGTAATTTCAATCAGTAGCCTATATTTGTAAATTGGGTCCTGATATTCATATGTTGTAATGATTCAATGTAAGAGCAGGTAATATATGTTAAGAGTTTGTTCTGGATGTTTTGTCTTGTATGTATTTTTGTATGTATTTTTGTTTTGTTTTTTTGTTTTTATGTATTAATGTGTTGTGTGTGAATGCTTTGTAAATGTCATTATGATGAAAAGACGCCAGGAAGAATAGCTGCTGCATGTCAAAGGCTAATGGGGATCTAAATAAACTAAACTAAACACACACATGAAAGACTGAGCAGAGGGAGCTGCAGGGACTCTCTCTGATCACTCATGCCACCTGGTGAGAGCTTTGATTCATAGCAGCAAGATCTGGATTTCACTGGACTCTGTATCTGACACCTGCACCTGCACTGATGAGCGCAGCAGGTGTAACTGGTACTAACGCCCTGAGCTCCTTAGTTTTATTTATTCTTTTTTTTCTTTTACAAATGAAGTGACCAAGAGAACGTAGAAAACACAAACAGCAACAACAAGATGGAAATTAAACAGTAGGGGGCACTGCAACACATTCAAACACTTTGTACACATGCAAAACTCTGGATCGATTGTGTTTGAAAATGTTGAACCAACTTCCTCTGGAAACTTTGCGTTTACAGTATCTACATTTATCTAATCAATATTCACCTATGTTTCCTTGTTTTTCTTGTTTCCATATGTAGCAAATCGATTTGTATGGGTTAGGGTTGGATAGTCTCTAGTGGTATAGCTATAAGGTATAGGTTGTAGTTGGTAGAGTATGTTTTTAAGAGTTGTGGTTTGGGTTAAAGGCGAGTTAGGTTAAGACTTAGGGTTAGGTTTAATCTTGGGGTTAAGAGTAAAGTGCGAGGTTTAGGGTTAGGGTTAACTTCAACCACTTTACCACTGACTGGTCTGCAGTTTTCTGGCCATCCACCTTGTAGGTCACTGGGTTTTATTCAATCAGCAGAAAACTATTTACATAACGTATTTCCACCAGCATATTTTAATTGGTTCACTAACTGTTTGTTTGTGTCCAAGACAGATGGGTTTTCTTTGTCCTGACAGTGACAGGAATTGAAAGCAAATTTGAGATTAAGGATCTACTTTGCTTCAAGATCAAGGGTAACTAATTTCCATGTGGTTTGCGTCCTGAGACACAGACCTTAAGGATGTTTTTTTTAAATTGACCATAGCAACAGAATCTATTTTTTTTCCAGAAATGTCATTGTGCCACAGGCTTGTTAGGGTTTGGCCAGGGTGTGAGCTTCGTAAACATTTGACTCAAGAAGAATGAAGTGATAAACACCAAGAACATTTTTATGCTTCATAGACGCGTCCAAGGCATTTGACAGAATAAATCATGAAAAATTATTTTTGAAACTGTCTGCCAGGGGTATCCCAAAGTGCATACTTAGAATTCTTGTATTCTGGTATGCCAACCAAACAATGAGGGTCAAATGGGGTAATGTTGTGTCGGCCCCGTTTCATGTAAATAATGGTGTTCGCCAAGGTGGCATTTTGTCCCCCATCTTGTTTAATGTATATATGGATGACCTGTCAAAACAGCTGAACTCATGTAACACAGGTTGTCTGGTTGGAAACACTGTTGTAAATCATTTGATGTATGCTGACGACCTGGTTATCTTTAGTCCATGCAGTGCTGGACTACAAAGTTTGTTAAAGGTATGTTCACACTATGGAAATGATTATGACATTAAATTTAACAACAAGAAAAGTAATGTCATGATAGTCAGGAGCAAAGAAGACAAGAAATCAGTGTTTCCCCAGTTTTACCTTGATGTTAATCCGCTCACGACATGTCAGGAGACAAAATATCTTGGCCATGTCCTTACAGAAGATTGGCATGACGACAGAGACATTTCTAGGCAGTGCTCTAAGCAATATGCACAAGCCAATATGCTCCTACGTAGGTTTAGTATGTGCTCATCTGATGTTAAATGTTCTCTGTTCAGATCTTTCTGTACACCTATGTATACAGCTCACCTTTGGTGTAGCTACAAGAAAAGCAGCATGCGGAGGCTCATAGCCTACAATGATGGTCTGCGGTTGTTGCTTCAGGTGCCCAGGTGGCACAGTGCAAGCCAACTTTTTGTAAATCTGAGTGTACCTAATTGTGAAGCTGTACTGAGAAACTTAATGTATCGCTTTATGTGCCGATTGGATGCGTCAAACAGCATTATTCAGTCTTTGACAAGCCCTGAAAGGAGCTGCTACAGGTATTCCTCCAGGCTTAGAAAACACTGGTGGAAAAGCTTGCTTATGAACTATATGGAGAGTTGATTCTTTGTATATGTGATTGTATACTGTACTTCTTGTTGTTTTGTTTATTCCTCTCTTCTTTCTTAAACCTTTTTTATCATGTCCTTTGTTGACGATATGGACCACTTGTTGTGTCTGAAATAAAGATTAATAAAAAAAATAAATAAATAAAACATCCGAGAGGTTCCTAATAATAACTACACTGGTCATTTCTCTGGTTCACAAACAATTATGAATCCATGGTTAGATTCATTGTATGGTATTCCTTAATTATTTCCTTGTGACTCATAATCATCTCTAGTTTTTCAGGACTGAGTTATTGATGATTAATAAGAAACGTATCAGTTCTCAGACATGAAACAGTGATAAAACCAGTCAAGACTCATTTGATTTGTATTATGGTGATTTATTTTGTAGTTTTTTTTTGTTTTTTTTTCTCAGGTTCAGTCTACACCATCAAAAGCAAGAGGCGTAGAGACTCAGAGTTTTTCAGGACTGAGTTATTGATGAATAGAACCAGTCAAGACTCATTTGATTTACATTATAGTGATTTATTTTGACCACGCATGACACCTGATTCAATTAGAAAGGTTTTTTTTATTTTTACTGGAGACATCGATTCTAAGATGGGTGGACCAGAAACCCAGTGAAGGTGGTGACGTTGCCCGATACCCAAACATGACCACCTGCAGGCATGCGCACATACACCTCGTCCCCTTTCTGCAGCTGCAAGAACGCTGCATTTCCTCCATTATCAGCAGAGTCACCACCTGATGCATGATCATATATTTCAGCAACTGGCACTTTGTTCTTGATCAGCTGCAGCGCGGCGAAATGTTGTCCTCCAGCATGGTAGAAGAAGGTGAAATAATAAGCACCTGCAATAGGTGCAGTAAACACACCTGTAGAGACAACATACTGTATTGTCACATGTATTAATTCTGTCACATAAATTAATCAACGTGAGTGATTATGAGCGTTGCTGCATCTGCATCTTATTTCATTCAATTAAATGTAGCTTTAAAAAATTAAGCGCATCCAAATTTTCGCATACCATCTGGTTAGGAGTTTGAGTTTCGCACATGCGCGCACACACACACTGCCATTCCAGGACGTTGGGACGTTATCAGGCCAGTAGTGATGAATCACTGAATCAGTTCATTAAAATGAGTCGTTCAAAAAATTCGTTCACCAAATGTGAGCTTCGTAAACATTTGACTCAAGAAGAAGAAAGTGATAAACACCAAGAACATCCGAGAGGTTCCACTGGTCAGTTCTCTGCTCCATCAACAAATATGAATCAAAGGTTAGATTCATCGGTATGGTATTCCTTAATTATTTCATTGTGACTCAAAATCATCTCTAGTTTTTCAGGACTGAGTTATTAGACAACATTATGACAATTAATAAGAAACTTATCAATTCTCAGACATGAAACAGTGATAGAACCAGTCAACACTCATTTGATTTGCATTATGGTGATTTATTTTGATAAGACATGACACCTGATTCAATTAGAAATTTCATTTTAAGACAGGCGCATCATTTATTTCAGGTTTCCATTTTTTTTCCTGGAGACATTGATTCTAAGATGTGTTGAACAGAAACCCAGTGAAGGTGGTGTGGCCATCCACTGCCCAAACATGATTTTTGGCAACCAGGCGCACACACACCTCGTCCCCTTTCTGCAGCTCCAAGACCGCGGCGTTTCCTCCATTATCAGCAGGGTCAGAATTTGATGGATGATCGGATGTCTTAACAACCGGCTGTTTGTTCTTGGTCAGCACCAGCGCGGAACCATGTTTTCCTCCAGCATGGTAGAAGAAGGTGAAATAATAAGCACCTGCAACAGGTGCAGTGAACACACCTGTGGAAACAACATATTGTCAGATGAATTAATTGTGTCTCTCAAATCAATCAACATGAGTGATTACGAGTATGGCTGCATCTGATGGACTTACCTGTATCTAGACTGTAGCCGCCACCTTTGTTTGAAATCACGGTGTTGTACGTCACAGTTACTTCTCCTTCGAAGGGTCCAAAGTCTCCACCCTTTTCTAACTTAGCACTGAATGCCACCGCCATGGTTTTCTCTACAGAAAACAAAACATGTCAAGTATTGATGAGTTTGTATAAGTACCTCCCAAGTAACCCAACATCAGCCTAAACCCAACCACAGATGTTTCCTCCTACTTTCTGTGAGACAGGTAGCACAGATTTGGATCTTAGCTGATTCTGTTCACTCACCAAAGAACCACTTATCTACACCTGCTCTCAACACACTACAGCTGGGGCCTCACTCCTGTTTATTAGGATGTTGAACGGCAAACAGGATCAATATCCAAAGATTTAGGTCTGTCATAAGCACAGAAGTACGCAACAGTTGGCACATGGCATCCTTACATATATCACACCTTCAAATTGTTCTTCAGTACATCCTAAAGTCTTTGAAAAATTCACTTTACCTTGGAGAAGTTTTTTTCGGTCTCTGTAGGCAAACTTCTGCTCGTCTTCGCTCTGACCTGAGTTCTACGGCTGCTTTTATATCGATAGATTTGGAGGCAGGCCTATTTGGTCTCATGTGTTTTCCAACAAAACAGTCGTTTGCATTTCTTTGGAATCAAGGTAGTGTCCCAACATGAAAAAATCACATTGTTTTTACATTTGGCAAAAATCTTACGTAACCACGAAACCCTCAGTTGCATTTTTTGGGGATTACGGTTGTGTGAATATGAAAAAAAAAAACACTCCAGTCCATTCAGTCATCTTCCCACGGAAACAGTGTGATCTGCAGGTGTTTTTGCTACCTGTCATCTTTCCATTCCTTTTTTATTCTTATTTCACATAACCCTTATACAGTATATTTATCGTATCAACCAATATTTCTGTGACTTTCTTTTTTCCTATTTATCAGCATGTATGTTACTAAATTGGTTACTAAACTGACATGGGATTAGGAGAGCCTTGTCTGTGTGTGTGTGTGTGTGTGTGTGTGTGTGTGTGTGTGTCATGTGTAAGTGCTGTAATGGGTTTCATCATTGTATTTCTTTTTTTTTTTTTTCAGACTTTGTATTATTTGTATCATTTTGTGGAAAGACCCCCTTGTGTCATCTTCCTCTGATGACACATGGCAAATTTGAATGTAATTTGAATTTATTTATTACAGCTGAACATAAACTGCAGGGACTTCCTGCTGAGCCACCAACTCCCTGAGATTTGAGGAGTTTTGCAATTATGACGCATCTTGGGAAAAATCCCAGATATTTTTCTTTGAAAGTAAAGTTTAGCACACTTTAAACAACTTTTCCTGTTTATAGGAACATACTTACTGTGATCACAGACATACAGAATCTTGATTTAATCATTTGGGCATATACAGACAAAATACATTAATTATGTGTATAGGATAGGTGGCTCAACTTAACCCTGCCTACCAACGGTTTTGTTGATCTTCCGTGGGAAGATGACTTGATGGACTGGAGTGTTTTTTGTTTTTTTTCATATTCACACAACCTGAATCCCCCAAACATGCAACCGACGGTTTCGTTGATAGAAACGTAATATTTTGAATTTTTGCCAAATACGCCTGCCTCCAAATAACAAAACAGACACTAAATACCGTGTGATTTTTTCATGTTGGGAGTCGGGACACAACCTTGATTCCAAAGAAATACAACCGACTGTTTCGTTGGAAAACACATGAGACCAAATAGGCCTGAATCCAACGATATAAAAGAAGAAGAAACTTTATTTGTATAGCACTTTTCACAAGTAAAAACCACAAAGTGCTTCATATGGTGTGACATTCATGTCATTTGGTGCAACGTTCACAATAGTGACAAGTAAACAGCTTTGTTAGTGATAAATCGTGAACATATCAATAGAACATAAGGGAAATAGTATCAGCAAGAGTCTTAAGCATTGTATCAGAGATAGTAGGCTACAAGGTTTGTTACAACCAAAAACGTAATAACGGCCAATAACGTAATAACTGCCAATAACGTAATAATTTTGGCCATTTCAAATGTAATAAAGCCAATAGTGTAATAATGTGCCAATAATGTAATAAAACTTTTGAGCCAATAACGTAATAACTTTTTGCCGATAATGTAATAAGGCATTACATTATTGGCTGGTTATTACATTATTGGCCTGGTATTAAAAAAAACCTTTCAAAATGTAATAACTGGTGCCGATAATGTAATGCCTTATTACATTATCGGCAAAAAGTTATTACGTTATTGGCTCAAAAGTTTTATTACATTATTGGCACATTATTACACTATTGGATTTATTACATTTGAAATGGCCAAAATTATTACATTATTGGCAGTTATTACGTTATTGGCTGTTATTACGTTTTTGGTTGTAACAAGGTTTAACAGAATTAATCTAAAATCTTGAAAGATTGAGGAGCATGGGCATTGGGTGGCCCTTTGCTGCCTGTCATTCCCCCTCGATCTTTGACCTGTCAGTTAAAGACAAAAAAGCTCCCGCAAAAATTGGTTTCACAGACCAATCCTGATATCCTGGTCCTCACTGAAACTTGGCTTAGGCAAAGCATACCTGACTCTGAGGTTTCTTTATCCAGCTACAACCTACAAATGTTGAACCAACTTCCTCTGGAAACTTTGCGTTTACAGTATCTACATTTATCTAATCAATATTCACCTATGTTTCCTTGTTTTTCTTGTTTCCATATGTAGCAAATCGATTTGTATGGTTTTATGGTTGGATAGTCTCTAGTGGTATAGCTATAAGGTATAGGTTGTAGGTGGTAGAGTATGTTTTTAAGAGTTGTGGTTTGGGTTAAAGGCGAGTTAGGTTAAGAGTTAGGGTTAGGTTTAATCTGGGGTTAAGAGTAAGGTGCGAGGTTTAGGGTTAGGGTTAACTTCAACCACTTTACCACTGACTGGTCTGCAGTTTTCTGGCCATCCACCTTGTAGGTCTCTGGGCTTTATTCAATCAGCAGAAAACTATTTACATAACGTATTTCCACCAGCATATTTTAATTGGTTCACTAACTGTTTGTGTCCAAGACAGATGGGTTTTCTTTGTCCTGACAGTGACAGGAATTGAAAGCAAATTTGAGATTAAGGATCTACTTTGCATCAAGATCAAGGGTAACTAATCTCCATGTGGTTTTCTCCAGTGTGACTCTGTGTCATAATGATGTCACAGTTTTTCCAAGTCACACGATATGATTATATCTGTCACACCCTATGACATTAACTTAATTTCACATGAATATTTTTTAAAACTGTGTTTTGTCATAATTTAGAAATGTTAACATTTCATCACATAATATTCACATTCAATTCATCAGCTGAACTGACTACACAACGTTATTGGGTTATTCCAAGAGAGGGAAGATGATGAATTAATAAACAAGTTGAATTTGGTTTTTCTACGTTGTTTTTTGTGTCATCCCTGCAGTGAGATGAGCAAGTGTTGCATGATAAACCTCTGAATCTAGACACTCGTCACCTCCTTTTGACTTTGTGGTTTGTGGAAACATCATTCTTTATTGTTGTCACAGGCAGAGAAGATGCCTGTCTATACATCCCTATCTCTGTTGAAGTGTTCATTTAACTGTCACATGTTTGAGAGACAAAACCATATGCATGAGCAGCTGAGCTAACCTTTTTACCACGGGGCCCCCAAAGAGATATGTAGCAAACAGCTGCAGCTTCGTGCAGGTCGTATAAGGTTGATTGTTGACTCTTCAAATATGTGTCCTGATCGGACTGGAGTGTAACTGAGTTCACGAACACCCGCTTCAGAGACATGGTGATAATGCTGTGAGTTGATGTTGTCACGTTAAAGAGGAACCATGTATACAGGGTTTTTACCTCAACTATGCTACATTTTCACCTTCATTAAACAGCTTGAGAATGACTTGTAACCTGTTAGGGACAATGGAGGCGTTCTGCCTTCCACATAGCCTCTCTTGGCCGAAAACCAACCTTGAGAGATCAGCACCTCCGACCCGGTGTCCTGACAGAAAAGCGCCCTTAACCCGTAATCTTGTTTATGACAGATAAGACTACACACATAGACAATAATTGAGGCAACAACGTGTTTCATTAAAGAAATACATTTATGTTAATATATAAAATGAAGACCTAGCCCTAACAAACCAAAACACTGTGAACTCTTTGTCCTAGATTGTTCAAGTTTTGAGATCTCTGGAGCCAAAATCAAAATCACAATTACATTTTGATTGATTACACAGCTCTAACAAGGACCCGTGTCTTCTGGGCTGAAATGTTCATGTCTACCAAATTCATGTAGTTCAACATAGTTCATTTATCAAATGTATTTCCACTAGCATATTTTAAAAACTTTAATTGGTTCACTAACTGTTTGTGTCCAAGACAGATGGGTTTTCCTTGTCCTGACTGATCTGCCAACTAATTTCCATGTGGTTTGCGTCCTGAGATGCAGAACTTAGAGGATTTTTTTCTAAATTGACCACAGCACCAAAAGAGCATTTTTTCACAGAAAAGTCATCGTATCACAGGCTTGTTCAGGTTCGGCCGGGGTGTGAGCTTCGTAAACATTGGACTCCAACATCCGAGAGGTTCCTAACAATAACTACACTGGTCATTTCTCTGGTTCACCAATAATTATGAATCCATGGTTAGATTCATTGTATGG
Organism: Decapterus maruadsi; assembly: GCA_030347415.2. NCBI lineage: Eukaryota > Metazoa > Chordata > Actinopteri > Carangiformes > Carangidae > Decapterus > Decapterus maruadsi. Next base: position 8,455,468 of record CM064898.1, read on the forward strand.
TATTCCTTAATTATTTCCTTGTGACTCATAATCATCTCTAGTTTTTCAGGACTGAGTTATTATTATTGATAATAAGAAACGTATCAGTTCTCAGATATGAAACAGTGATAGAACCAGTCAAGACTCATTTGATTTGCATTATAGTGATTTATTTTGATAAGACATGACACCTGATTCAATTAGAAATGCCATTGTAAGACAGGTGTATCACTTTTTTTTAGGTTGTTGCCATCTGTTTTTCCTGGAGACATCAACTCTAAGACGGGTGGACCAGAAACCCACTGAAGGTGGTGTGGCCGCTCTCTGCCAAAACAGCAGTACCTGCAGACAGGCAAACAGCAACACTGTCACCTGACTTCAGCTCCAAGAACACTGCGTTTCCTCCATTATCAGAATTCTCAGATACGACATCACATGTCTTGACAACTGGCTGGTCGTTCTTGGTCAGCACCAGCGAGGCAACTTTTCGTGGTACACCACGGTAGAAGAAGGTGAAATAATAAACACCTGAGGAAGGTGCACTGAACACACCTGTGGAAACTAGATATTATTTATTAATTCTGTCACACAAAACAATCAACATGAGTGATTATGAGTCATCTTCCCACGGAAACAGTGTGATCTGCAGGTGTTTTTGCTACCTGTCATCTTTCCATTCCTTTTTTATTCTTATTTCACATAACCCTTATACAGTATATTTATCGTATCAACCAATATTTCTGTGACTTTCTTTTTTCCTATTCATCAGCATGTATGTTACTAAATTGGTTACTAAACTGACATGGGATTAGGAGAGCCTTGTCTGTGTGTGTGTGTCATGTGTAAGTGCTGTAATGGGTTTCATCATTGTATTTCTTTTTTTTTCAGACTTTGTATTATTTGTATCATTTTGTGGAAAGACCCCCTTGTGTCATCTTCCTCTGATGACACATGGCAAATTTGAATGTAATTTGAATTTATTTATTACAGCTGAACATACACTGCAGGGACTTCCTGCTGAGCCACCAACTCCCTGAGATTTGGGGAGTTTTGCAATTATGACGCATCTTGGGAAAAATCCCAGATATTTTTCTTTGAAAGTAAAGTTTAGCACACTTTAAACAACTTTTCCTGTTTATAGGAACATACTTACTGTGATCACAGACATACAGAATCTTGATTTAATCATTTGGGCATATACAGACAAAATACATTAATTATGTGTACAGGATAGGTGGCTCAACTTAACCCTGCCTACCAACGGTTTTGTTGATCTTCCGTGGGAAGATGACTTGATGGACTGGAGTGTTTTTTTTTTTTTTTCATATTCACACAACCTGAATCCCCCAAAAATGCAACCGACGGTTTCGTTGATAGAAACGTAATATGTTGAATTTTTGCCAAATACGCCTGCCTCCAAATAACAAAACAGACACTAAATACCGTGTGATTTTTTCATGTTGGGAGTCGGGACACAACCTTGATTCCAAAGAAATACAACCGACTGTTTTGTTGGAAAACACATGAGACCAAATAGGCCTGAATCCAACGATATAAAAGAAGAAGAAACTTTATTTGTATAGCACCTTTCACAAGTAAAAACCACAAAGTGCTTCATATGGTGTGACATTCATGTCATTTGGTGCAACGTTCACAATAGTGACAAGTAAACAGCTTTGTTAGTGATAAATCGTGAACATATCAATAGAACATAAGGGAAATAGTATCAGCAAGAGTCTCAAGCATTGTGTCAGAGATAGTAGGCTACAAGGTTTAACAGAATTAATCTAAAATCTTTTTTACGATTCATACTTTATTGGGTTTTTTTTTAATATCATACATTACAAGTACACTTGTGAAAGTGTTGGTTACAGAACAGTATTGTGACAAGTATTGTAACTTGTATACAGAAAGTAAACAATAAGCTATGTTATGAAAGAGAGAAGGAACAACAACAACAAAAAGAAAAACAAGAACATTCTAAAAAAGGATAAAACAAAATAACACAGCAACACAATGAGATTAATATTTACTCAAAAGTAATAATAATAATAGTGATAATAATAACAATGACAATGGAGAAAAAGAGAGGGGGTTTAAAAAGGAAAAAAAGAAAAAAGAAAAAAAAAAGGGTAATAAATCAAACAAACAGGAAAAGCGATGTGTTACATGCTCAGCGAGGTGTCATATTCGGGTTGGTTATCACATATCTTACACAGGGTCTTTCATATTGGACAAGTACCGTTCCCATTTCAAATTGAAGCTTTCCACTCTGTTTATTAGTCTGTATGATAGGCCTTCTAATGCAGCCAGTTTGGCTAAATGAGTGTGCCAGAGGCTGACAGGGGGGGGCGATGACGCCTTCCACTCTGAAACAATAAGTTTGCGCCCCAGCATCAGTGCCACCTGGACCCACTCTGCAGTGTGGGGAGGAATGTCATCAAGTTGGGATGGGTCCCCCAGAATATACAACCTCTGGGAAACGGGAATATCATGTCCTATAATCGTTGTGACATTATTATGAATCTCAAACCAATAGTCTTGTATTTTTTGACAGCTCCACAGCATATGAGTCAAGGTGCCTTCCCCGCTCTGGCATCTCCAGCAGTCTGGGTTTTGTTTTAACTTAACTCTATATAGCTTAGAAGGGATCCAATAGACTCTGTTCAGGATCTTGAATTGGACAAGCCTTGTTCTGAGTTCCCTGGACATCTTTTTTATGTTTCGTAAGATCCTACTCCACTCCCTATCTGTGAATGAAACATTAAGATCTCCTTCCCAAATCGATTTAAGACTTGATGCACCTTTATCTGAGCATTTCAAAACCATTGAGTAATACACCGAAGCTTCATGGCCTCTACCAAAAATTTTCATTATTTGTGTAAGGAAGCTTACAGTAGGGGGGGGGTGTTGAAAGAGACCCGAATGTGTGCAGTAACAAGTGTCTGAGTTGTAAGTACTTCCAAAACTGATTCTGGGGCAGGTGGAATTGTGTCTTAATATCAGAGAATGACTTCAGTGTATCCCCAGCATATAGGTCACCAAGGGTCAGGATTCCCCTGTCGACCCATGATTTCCAGAGAAAAGGTGATTTCCCTATGCAGAGTTTAGGGTTGGTCCATATGGAGGCTGCAGAGTGGAGGTTTGCGTCAAAATTAAATATGAAGGCCATTCTTTTCCATATCCACTGTAAATGTGAAATAATAGGGTGACTTTGTGCCTCTAATGAAAGCTTAGTGGTGATATAATGCAAGAATTAATCTAAAATCTTGAAAGATTGAGGAGCATAGGCATTGGGTGGCCCTTTGCTGCCTGTCATTCCCCCTCTATCTTTGACCTGTCAGTTAAAGACAAAAAAGCTCCCCCAAAAATTGGTTTCACAGACCAATCCTGATATCCTGGTCCTCACTGAAACTTGGCTTAGGCAAAGCATACCTGACTCTGAGGTTTCTTTATCCAGCTACAACCTGTATAGAATAGACAGAGCTGGAAGAGGGGGCGGTGTGGCTATTTATGTAAAATCATGTCTGTCTGCTACCCTGTTAAAGGCTGTCACTATACCACACTCATTTGAATTAATTTCCTTAAAAATAAATCTCTAGAGATGCCTCAGTTAATGTAGTGGGTGTGTACAGACCACCTTCGGCCATCTCTACCTCAATTTCTGACATAGGCGACTTAATTTCACAATTCAATAGCTCTGAGTTGCTGGTTTTAGGAGATTTTAATCTTAATTGGTTGTCAAGTGATTCAACTAACATTAAAGAGATGTGTGATAATCTTAACTTGGCACAGCGTATGAAGGAACCAACCAGACCTAATTTAAAGGATATTTCTAAATCAACTTTAATTGATCTCTTGTGTAATAGAAATGACAACATTATTGCCTCTGGAGTTTTCAGTCTCGGCATAAGTGATCATTGCCCTATAGCATGTGTTAGAAATACTAAGGTGAAAAAATCAAGCTCTAGCATTGTTATTAAAAGAAATTTGAAACATTTTAAAGAACAGGCATTCCTACAGGACATTAAAGACAGTAACATCCATCACACTTCTGGAATAGACGATGTAGAGCAGGCCTTTAACTATTTTTCAAGCTCACTGCTTACTATTATCAACAAACATGCTCCTTTTAAAAAATCTAGAATAAAAAATAGATCAAGCCCATGGTTTTTCAAAGATCTTGCACTAATGTTCAGGGCAAGGGACAAAGCCTGGGCCGCTGCCCCGGCTCATTCTGATAATAATCATTAACGCTTCGGCATTCGGGTCCTTTTTAGCTCAACTAGCCAGAGCTGTAGTGAGGATCCAGGCTGTGGAGAGGAAGCCTGGGGAAGCTGACCGAAGCTGAACTTCATCCAGCTGCTCATTTTGTTCTGACAAGTCAGAAACACGCAGAAACGGACCATAGCATTAGCGATAGCAAGTTAGCCGCGCCGCCGTCGGAGATGACATCATCCAGGTCAGAGGTTAGTAGGTCAACCTACAGGAGCAGGATGTTGCTAACATGCCACCACGGGCTCGGAGGGGAATAACACTAGTGTATCATCACAAAATATTGGCGAAATGAACGAGTTTCGCGGCGGATAATGTGTTATCTAGAGGCTGCATTGCGTGCCCCGTGTACTCGCATTATACGGATACGCGCCGCTCGATTGGGGCTAATTTCATCAAAACGACTCCAAATGACACCAAAGTTGTCTGGGTGAGTAAGTGATCGTATTTGATGCTAGAAATAAGGTCCAGGCTGTAAAACGAAACGAAAGTTATCCTTTAAGGATGTTTTTTTAAATTGACCATAGCAGCAGAATCCTTTTTTTTTTTTTTGCAGAAATGTCATCATGCCACAGGCTTGTTCGGGTTTGGCCAGGGTGTGGGCTTCGTAAACATTTGACTCAAGAAGAATAAAGTGATAAACACCATCAACATCCGAGAGGTTCCTAATAATAACTACACTGGTCATTTCTCTGCTCCACCAACAATTATGAATCCATGGTTAGATTCATTGTATGGTATTCCTTAATTATTTCCTTGTGACTCATAATCATCTCTAGTTTTTCAGGACTGAGTTATTGATGATTAATAAGAAACGTATCAGTTCTCAGACATGAAACAGTGATAAAACCAGTCAAGACTCATTTGATTTGCATTATAGTGATTTATTTTGATCAGACATGACACCTGTTTCAATTGGAAATTCATTGTAAGACAGATGCATCATTTATTTCAGGTTTTGCCATCTTTTTTCCTGGAGACATTGATTCTAAGACGGGTGGACCAGAAACCCACTGAAGGTGGTGACGCCGCCCGTTCCCCAAACATGAGTATGTGCAAGCAGGCGCACAGACACCTCGTCCTGTTTCTGCAGCTTCAAGACCGCTGCATTTCCTCCACAGTTGGAGCCAGAACTTGATGGATGATCAAGTGTTTCGACAACTTGGTGGTTGTTCTTGGTCAGCACCAGCCTGGACTTACAATTTCCTCCAGCATGGTAGAAGAAGGTGAAATGATAAACACCTGCAACAGGTGCAGTGAAAACACCTGTGGAAACAACATATTATTTATTAATCCTGTTACTCAAATTAATCAACATGAGTGATTATGAGTGTGGCTGCATCTGATGGACTTACCTGTATCTGGACTGTAGGCGTCACCGATGTTTGTAATCACAGTGTCGTACTTCACAGTTTCTTCTTCGTTGAAGGGTCCATAGGCTCCACTCTTTCCGAACTTAACGCTGAATGCCACCATGGTTTTCTCTACAGAAAACAAAACATGTCAAGTATTTATGAGATTGTATAGGTACAGTACCTCCCAAATAACCCAACCTCAGCCTAAACCCAACCACAGATGTTTCCTTCTAGTTTCTGTGAGACAGGTAGCACAGATTTGGATCTTAGCTGATTCTGGTCACTCACACAGACCCACTTGAGGGTTTTATCTACACCTGCTCTCAACACACTACAGCTGGGGCCTCACTTCTGTTTTTTAGGCTGCTGGTCCCTTGGATGACTAACGGGATCAATATCAGAAGATTTAGGTCTGTGATAAGCACACAAGTAGGTGTTCTTCAATACATCCTACATTAAATCTTTAATAATAAAAAAATCACTCCACCTTTGAGTTTTTCTTTGGTCTCTGTAGGTCGATGACGTGTGGTAGGATGCTATAGGCAGACTTCTGCTCGTCTTCGCTCCAACCTGAGTCCTGCAGCAGCTTTTATATTGTTAGATTTGGAGACAGGTCAATTGGGCAACAATCCAAAGTTTTATGCAATTACCCACAAACGGCAAAATCACCCAGAGTCATTGAGTCATGTCATTGAGTGTATTTGCCACATGTCATTTTCCCCCTCAGTCAGACAGGAGGAGATCCATCTGACATTAACATAACTCACAGAATTCAAGCTGTTTCTTTTTTGTCTGCTTGTTTAAAACACCAAATGTATTCAACTCCAGTGGTTGGAGGAAAAGTTAAAAACCTTCATAGGTCAAGTGTGAGAGACAGGTGTTGATGGAGTTCTGTGATACTGAATGGCGCAGCGATCGTTTGTGCAGCTATGTGAAGTAATGAGGGTGGCCATGAGCCCATGGCCCCGGAGGAGAGGACAGTGCGTCTCACGTTGCCTCTTGAAATGTAAGTGGGTATAGCTTTGTAGGCTACATGGAGCCACATTCTGTCACCTCTGTGCTGCTCCATTTTTGGGGCTACGGCTACTCCGAGGATCTAAATTAACCAGATATATACACACATTTATTTATTTATTTATTTTCTCAAAAGGACAATCAGAAGAATTGTCCATGAGCCAAAGATCACTCACAGAGAGCATGAGAAAGACCTGAAAGGAGACACTGGCTCTTTATAAAAGAAAGAAAAACATTGAGTAATACAGTCAACTGCCATGGCCTCTGTGTATGCAAGACTGTATTGCTTATGAAAAACCATGTTGAAACTCGTTTAACATTTACTGCACAAGAGGCCTGTTATGGTGCATTACAAATCTATTCTGAAGTTGGAGTTTACGAGTTTCAAACTAAACTTTAATTTTCTTGTGACTCGTAATCATCTCTAGTTTTTCAGGACTGAGCGATTGATGAAGAGAACCAGTCAAGACTCATTTGATTTACATTATGGTGATTTATTTTGATCAGACATGACACCTGATTCAATTAGAAATTTCATTGTAAGACAGATGCATCATTTATTTCAGGTTTTTGCCTCTTTTTTTTTTAACTGGAGACATAAATTCTAAGATGAGTTGACCAGAAACCCAGTGAAGGTGGTGTGACCGCCCGATGCCCAAACATGAGCACCTGCAGGCATGCACACAGACACCTCGTCCCCTTTCTGCAGCTGCAAAAACACTGCGTTTCCTCCATTATCAGCAGTGTCACCACTTGATGCATGATCAGATGTTTCGACAACTGGCACTTTGTTCTTGGTAAGCCGCAGCTTGCCTATATGTTGTCCTCCAGCATGGTAGAAGAAGGTGAAATAATAAGCACCTGCAATAGGTGCAGTGAACACACCTGTAGAAACAACAATAATTGTCACATGAATTTATTCTGTCACACAAATCAATCAACATGTGTGATTATGAGCGTTGCTGCATCTGATGGATTTACCTGTATCTGGAGTGTAGGCATCACTGATGTTTGTAACCACAGAGTTGTACTTCAGGGTTACATCTATGTTGAAGGGTCCATAGGCTTCACCCTGTTCTATCTTAGCAAAGAACCCAACCATGGTTTTCTCTACAGAAAACAAAACATGTCAGGATTTATGAGATTGTATAGGTACCTCCCAAATAACCCAACCTCACCCTAAACCCAACCACAGATGTTTCCTTCTAGTTTCTGTACAGTTTGCACAGATTTGGATCTTGGCTGATTCTGTTCACTCACCAAGGAACCACGTATAAGTTCTGACGTATAAGCAGCACTGAACATTGGCATGGTTTTCTCTATAGAAAACAAAACATGTCAAGTATTTATGAGTTCTTATAGGTAACCCCCAAACTCCACAAGCCAGAAAACCCCCAAATTATCACTTCAACCTCAACCCCAAAACAGATCTTCTGGTTTCTGTGAGACAGTTAGCAGTAGCACAGATTTGGATCTTAGCTGATTCTATTCACTCAAGAATCACTTGTAAGTTATTATCTACACCTACTCTCAACACACTACAGCTGGGGCCTCACTCCTGTTTATTAGGCTGCTGGTCCCTTGGATGACGGGATCAATATCAAAAGATTTAGGTCTGTGAAAAGCACACAAGTAGGTGTTCTTCAGTACATCCTACATTAAATCTTTAATAATAAAAAAATCACTCCACCTTTGAGTTTTTCTTTGGTCTCTGTAGGTCGATGACGTGTGGTAGGATGCTATAGGCAAACTTCTGCTCGTCTTCGCTCCGACCTGAGTCCTGCAGCTGCTTTATTGTTAGATTTGGAGACAGGTCAATTGGGCAACAATCCAAAGTTTTATGCAATTACCCACAAACGGCAAAATCACCCAGAGTCATTGAGTCATGTCATTGAGTGTATTTGCCACATGTCATTTTCCCCCTCAGTCAGACAGGAGGAGATCCACCTGACACTAACATACTGTAACTCACAGAATTTTTAACCGATTTTCAAGCTGTTTCTTTTTTGTCTGCTTGTTTGAAACACCAAATGTATTCAACTCCAGGAGGAAAAGTTAAAAACCTTCATAGGTCAAGTGTGAGAGACGGGTGTTGATGGAGTTCTGTGATACTGAACGGCGCAGCGATCGTTTGTGCAGCTATGTGAAGTAATGAGGGTGGTCATGAGCCCATGGCCCCGGAGGAGAGGACAGTGCGTCTCACGTTGCCTCTAGAAATGTAAGTGGGTATAGCTTTGTAGGCTACATGGAGCCACATTCTGTCACCTCTGTGCTGCTCCATTTTTGGGGCTACGGCTACTCCGAGGATCTAAATTAACCAGATATATATACACATTTATTTATTTATTTTCTCAAAAGGACAATCAGAAGAATTGTCCATGAGCCAAAGATCACTCACAGAGAGCATGAGAAAGACCTAAAAGCAGACACTGGCACTTTATGAAAGAAAGAAAATCATTGAGTAATACAGTCAACTGCCATGGCCTCTGTGTATGCAAGACTCTATTGCTTATGAAAAACCATGTTGAAACTCGTTTAACATTTACTGCACAAGAGGCCTGTTATTCTGAAGTTGGAGTTTACGAGTTTACGAGTTTCAAACTAAACTTTAATTTTCTTGTGACTCATAATCATCTCTAGTTTTTCAGGACTGAGCGATTGATGAAGATAACCAGTCAAGACTCATTTGATTTACATTATGGTGATTTATTTTGATCAGACATGACACCTGATTCAATTAGAAATTTCATTGTAAGACAGATGCATCATTTATTTCAGGTTTTTGCCTTTTTTTTTTTTTTTAACTGGAGACATAAATTCTAAGATGAGTTGACCAGAAACCCAGTGAAGGTGGTGTGACCGCCCGCTGCCCAAACATGAGCACCTGCAGGCATGCACACAGACACCTCGTCCCCTTTCTGCAGCTGCAAAAACACTGCGTTTCCTCCATTATCAGCAGTGTCACCACTTGATGCATGATCAGATGTTTCGACAACTGGCACTTTGTTCTTGGTAAGCCGCAGCTTGCCTATATGTTGTCCTCCAGCATGGTAGAAGAAGGTGAAATAATAAGCACCTGCAATAGGTGCAGTGAACACACCTGTAGAAACAACAATAATTGTCACATGAATTTATTCTGTCACACAAATCAATCAACATGTGTGATTATGAGTGTGGCTGCATCTGATGGATTTACCTGTATCTGGACTGTAGGCGTCACTGATGTTTGTAACCACAGAGTTGTACTTCAGGGTTACATCTATGTTGAAGGGTCCATAGGCTTCACCCTGTTCTATCTTAGCAAAGAACCCAACCATGGTTTTCTCTACAGAAAACAAAACATGTCAAGTATTGATGAGTTTGTATAGGTACCTCCCAAATAACCCAACCTCACCCTAAACCCAACCACAGATGTTTCCTTCTAGTTTCTGTACAGTTTGCACAGATTTGGATCTTGGCTGATGTTCACTCACCAAGGACCCACGTATAAGTTCTGACGTATAAGCAGCACTGAACATTGGCATGGTTTTCTTTATAGAAAACAAAACATGAGTATTTATGAGTTCTTATACTGTAGGTAACCCCAAACTCCACAAGTCAAAAACACCTCAAATTATCACTTCAACCTCAACCCCAAAACAGATCTTCTAGTTTCTCTGAGACAGGTAGCACAAATTTGGATCTTAGCTGATTCTATTCACTCAAGAATCACTTGTAAGTTATTATCTAAGTAAGTTATCTACACCTGCTCTCAACACACTACAGCTGGGGCTTCACTCCTGTTTATTAGACTGCTGGTCCCTTGGATGACGGGATCAGTATCAGAAGATAAGCAAGTATGTAGTTGGCACATGGCATCCTCACATATAACAAACCTGAAAAATGTTCTTCACTACATCCTTAAAGTCTTTACTTTCATATAAATTTCACTCTACCTTTGAGAAGTTTTTTGTCGCCTCTGTAGGTTGGTCACGTGTGGTAGGGTACCAGGCAGACTTCTGCTCGTCTTCGCTCCGTCCTGAGCTGCAGCTGGTTTTATATAGTCAGATTTGGAGGCATGACAATTATTCAAAGTTTACAGTTTGTCTTACTTAAGGATTAATCATTTACATGAATATTGGGTCCTTATATGGTATGATCAACATGCCCATTCGGATCCTCTGGGTGTGATACCTTACATGGTAGCCCACATGGAGTCCACACTTTGCCATCACCATTAACTCATTTAAACTGTGCAAAGAGCAAAGAGCAAAGAGGATGATGACAGACCTGCACCTGCTTTTAGCTATTGTTTATTTGCCGGGACCAGATTGATTTGAAGGGATAGTTCACCCAAAATTGAAATTTCACTCATTATCTTCTCACCCTCATGTCGACGATGGGCTGGGAGAAGTTTCAGAGTCCTCTGTGGCTTCTCTGAGTTACAGGGGGTCTTGGCGTAGCAGTGCATGGTTGCAAATGGATACCAAAAAAAAAAGCATCCAAATACCTCCATGCTGCTTGTATGTAATGGCAGTCTTGTATTGAAGCCCCGAAATACGAAATTGTCCCAAAAAAATTAAATAAGTCTAAATTTCAAGCTTGTTTTGTAGTGGAAGCTTCTCAAAGCTCCTCTCTCTGATTCGTCAAACTTGGACGAACTGGGAAGAGGACGGACCCTGGTTCATCCAAATTTGACGAAACAGGAAGAGGAGCTTTGTGGCACATTGATGACACCCAATGAAAGTAACAAGGTTAAAGCAACGGCGATTTGCTTTACTCTAGTCATTAATTAACCCTATCGCATTTCTTCGTAACCACGGTATTCAGATGTATGTTTTATGATCACATATCTCGAACAAAATCCAAATTTTATGCAAATCATTTAGTTTTGTTGAAGGTTCACTAGATTGATATGTATGTGATGATGGAGGACAAAGTACTTTTGTGCTCAGACTACAGGGATATATTTCAAAGTTGTTTAATTTGGCTCCGTAGACTTGTTGACTGACTGTGTCAACTCTAACAGATCTTTTTTTTTTCTAAGTATATTTTTTGGGCTTTTATTGCCTTTAATTGACAGTGCAGTCGAGAGAGAGACAGAGAGTGGGGGAATGACACGCAGGAAATGGCCGTCCAACACGGGACTCGAACCGGGGCTGCAGGCACCGAGGACTGAGCCTTGACGTGGGGTGGCAGCTCTACCCAGTGAGCTAAACGCCACTCCAACTCTAACAGATTTTTACCTGTTTCAGTATCAGTATCATAATTCACTGCTTTTTCTGAGATGAGCTCTGTTTCGCTATAAAGGCTTTTAGCTCCCGAGAACAAATTTCTCTCTTATCTCTCATCGTTTTGTTCATTTTGAATAAACAAAACAAATGTGATGGTTAGGGTTAGGTGGGTTGCGGAAAGTGAGTGTAAGCAACAGCTCCCTCCTGTGGTCAAGTGGTACAGGTGCATTCTTCTGCCTTTGTATCTGTATCCGTGCCAAGCCGCTTTATTTGTCCCACAATATTTAAGAAAGCGGCTTGGCTTCTTTAATGTTTTCAGACCTTTAGCCTCTCTGTTTAAGAGGAAAGCCAAAGAATAATGCTCCTTAAAAACTGGGAGCACACTGTCTGGACCTTTTTGATGTGAATATACCTTAACTTCAATCCATCCTCACATGGGTTATAGTACATGGAGTTCAAACTTTACCATCACCATTAATCAAATAAAATGGTGTTTTTTCCCCTCTTCCACTTGATCACTCATTGTGGTTTGTTTTCTGTTGTCTTCTCTGCATATCCAAAGCTCCGACTGATTAAAAAGTTTTCATACTTTCCTGTCTCTTGATTTTCATGTTGAGGATCAGGGCCAGATTCAGTCTCCATGTTTGACCCTTTGTATCAAAATGAGCGCCATAAATACAGGAAATCTGAAAATAAAAGAAAAAAGTTAATTGAATGTACGGTGTCCTTGAGTGTTTAGAAAGGCGCCTTCAAATAAAATGTATTATTATTATTTAAAAGCAAGGGTGATTTGATTTTCTCAAGCCATTAATCAACCTAAATTGCATTTCTTTTGTAACTATTCAGAAGTGTGATTTATCATCACACTTCCTGAACAAAATCCAAATTTTGCACGAATCATTTACAGTTTTGTGGAAGGTTATATTTGTGATATAGGTGAGTAGGACAAAACACTTCACTCTTCAGTCTGTGACAGGTATATATTTCAAAGTTGTTCAATACTCCCTGGATGTGAAAGTGGTACATCTTTACTAATAATGCCTCTGGATGCCTCTCCAAACTGGGAGCATGCCGTGCTTAAACCCAACCTTACATGGGTTAGTGCATGACCCTGAACATGAAAAGGGTCATTAAGGGCCATGAAGTTCATTCCAGTTGATAATGAAGACCACATTCAGTGGCCGCCTGAGATCACAAAACTATTCAATTGAAAGACTCAACAGATCATTTATCTCCAGAACAATCAGAATACACAGGTCACTAGTGTAAGGTAGTTGTGTGTATTTTAATAGCTACTGTTTGCCAACATTAAGCTGAGGATCATCAGTAAATACAGAACTGGGTGCAGAGATCTGTGTTTTAGGTGGTGCTGCGGTGTGTCTGGGTGTCTTGCTAATAACAAAAACAGCTGTCATAAAAGTGAAGAGTCTGCATTTTTAGGGAAGCAAGGGAGTGCCGTTCTTCCTCCCTGACCCAGATTGAAGATGAGACGTCCTATGGGAGTAAAAGCAAAGCTACATGGAAAAAAGCACAGAGAAACATGCATGACAAAATGTGGAGATATGTATAACATAAGTGCAAGAGGACAAAGTTGTAAAACAACCAGGCGCATAAAATACAAGGAATGTTAGGAAGTGAAAAGAAACAGAACCACTGAAATGAAAAGCACCATGGGAGGCGGCTGGGTGGAGGGATGTTTATGTTGGGCTTGTGGTGGCAAAAAAGGTTATTCGTCCGAAAAGAAGAATATCTTGACACGTCAGCTGTCTTTCTGGAGTTTTAATAAAAGCATTCATGAATGGAGTCACCCAAAACACAACCGAACAGGAGTACAGTCTGTGAGTGAGTGGCCTGAAGATGTTCTCAGGCACTCTATGTTTATAGTAAAATGTGGCCCTGCTACGGCAGACAAAACAAGGACACAGACAGAGAAAAAGATCAGGCACACACCCCCCCTTTGCATTCTACAGCCTTTCTGGCGTTAGGTGACATCATCTCTGCACTAGGTGCGGAGACTTACTGTCTTTGCTGTTTATCAACCAGATTCATACATTCCATGTGTGTGTGTAACTGCTGATCCCCTGTCATGTGAATGGCATCCTCCCTGAGCTGTAAGAGTTGTTTGGAGGCCATAGGCTACATCATAACTTTGTGCCACCTCATGCTCGGCGCGGATCATCTGTTGATGCACCTTACAAAGCATGCAGAGCTCTGGAGGACAGAGCTCCTCGGCTTCTGTCCTTCAATCTATTTCTGTGCCTGATGTACCTCACACTGTTACCATCCAAGGAATTAACTGAATAAGCAGAATAAGAATGTTCACCTACAACATGGTTATACAGCACTTTGTCAACATACTATGGACTACACCAGAATTTTCCATTACATTCCACCCCTTTTAGCATTTTTATGCTAAACCACAATTAAAATGGGAAATTATGTAGTCATCTACCCCATGTTCTCTGATTTCCTGCCCTGCACCAGCCAAACGCTAGTGCACCCAGTCTCCAACTAGGGAGTCTTAAAAAAACCCTAGGCAGGAAAACACAGTCCATAGGTACAGAAAAAGCCAAAATCCCCCCCCCTCACTTGACAAGAGGAGGGCAAAAGACTCATCTGTCTAGCTACACTCAACCTAAGACAAGGGGAAAAACCTCCAATACAATGAGGAAAAAAATCCCATAATTCGAAATTTAACTAATCTACTTATGTAGATATAATATGTGAAAAGATAAATCAAACATGACATGATTATGTAAGAACATGAAAATATCAAAGCTATCAAAAACCTGCGTTTGTGAAACTCGCACTTTCAGTCTTGACTGTCATGTAAAAACATTACAAATCCAAATCATATGTAATGACAAATTACCACTATTAAAGATACCGCACACAATTATCCAAAAGTATAAAACAAAATGGATTGGTCCACCCCTTTAGCATTTACATAGTCATCACAACAACTGAAAACACAAACTCAAAATGGAATAGTACCACTTCAAAAGAAATCATATGCAACAACCATCAAACTCACACATATATAGCAATGCATAGAAATCAAAACATAATTTTTTGTGATTATTCTAACTAAAAATCATCAAAGAATAATCGACTTACATCACTCATGTAAAACTTACTACCTCGGAGTGTGAAAACTTAAAGGAGCTCGTCCTGCAACTCTGTATTTCTTGTGTGAGTGAGATCGATGAATGTCCGTGAGAATTAAACCTGTGACCAGGTCAGGTCGCATCTGAAGATGTCCATGTCGTCATGTCACATGACCTGTCGCCATCACAGGTTGTTGACATGCTGATGTACCCAGAGAGTTCTCTCTGGGTGTACAGTAGCACGATCCCAAGTGAAAACAAACTGCGCATCTCTGAGCAGTAGGATTTGTGGTCCTTAGGGAAAAGTGAAGTTCTTCCCAACCTACTGTAGAAACACTCCCAAGAACAAATCTTCAGCCCCTCGTAATTCACAACACTTGCGTTGAATCCTCAGCGTTCCTCTGTCAGGTTGTGAACTACGAGCTCGGGCCCTTTCTTTCTGGGTAAGAGCAATCATTGCCCCCAGAATTTTAGGATGTGGTTTCAGTGACACACCTTTCTCTTGTGCCAGGGCAGTGCAAACATGGCAGCTTGCGTTGGTCAGCAGCTTGCAGATCTCATCACTGCCTTGTATCAAACGTTGTCCTCCAATCTCGATGTTGTGTTACTCACAGTAACAGTAGATGTCTTCATCGGAATGTGAAGAGAGTGGTGTAGGTGTAGATCGGTGGTCCGGGTGAGGTAAATCTGTCATGCTGTTGTTGCTCGTCCCGCGGTTGTAGATCTCCTCCAGTATCAGCACCGACAGCCCCGCTGTGATGGAGATGACCAGCAGGAAGCTGGTCGCCACCCCTTGGCTGCACCCAATGTGTTCACAGGGATGCCATGGTCATTCACCACGATATAGTCGTCTGACCTGTGGTCACTCAGCTTTGTCTGCTGGCTCCTGCAGGACAACCTCCACCTGTTGGTAAACTTTTACGAAAAAACTAACAACAGGAAAACCAAACAACCAAACAACAACCAGAAAAACCCAATACCATATCATTCATCCACACACTGGCCAGTGATTCCATACATACTTCAATCAGTCAATCATCAATTATTCCCCCTTTTGACACACGGTCCAACCCATGTGTCAACTTCACACACCAGACAAAACATAAACAAGGGAAACAGCACAGACTGCTGTTCCCTGGTTTCCCACAACAGCCCTCTCTCCCAGAGAGGCTCTTATCACCAGGTGGCCTATCTCAGTGGTAGCCACAACTGTGGGGATGGGAATGATGTTAGAGAAAAACAACAGACATACAATTCATGAGACAAAAGTAGCCTTGAAGCTACGTGTACAGCTGCATCTGTCCTGGTAACACCTAAAGAGAAAAGGTCAATATAATGTGAACATTCACACAGCAACATGTTCTGTTGGCATCAACATTTCATCCAAAAACATCATCTGATGCTGATCATGTAAATTTTGTTGAAGTCGTCTCCATTCACCCAAATGCGTCCAACATCTGAAAATGAACATTCTACAAAAACATAAGTCAGAAACCACATAATGAATAGTGCATCCTTTAGCTTTGGCCTGTGGGAGCAAACAGATATTATAGCAGCCACATAGTCATGTGGCTTTCTGTCCTGGCTGTTAGCAGAAGAGCAGCAGGGTTAAAAGCAGTAGATTTCAGTCATAGTCATAATAACAATCCCACCCTTCTCTTCAACAGTCCTGGTCAAAGGTCATGAGCAGTCAGGTAGTCCAAGTGTCATGGTCTTCATAAAACTACATTAAAGTCACTTGGAAACTTTGTCAGCCTTCACAGTCGTCAGAGTCAAATCTAAGTGACAGGGTCTGAGCTCTTAGGCCTTTTCCATAAGCAATTGCTGCCAATGGTGCCTGAATTACTGCACAATGAATGACCCAATGTCTGCTAGCTTATCATGGCCAAAAAACATTACCATACTTAAATTGTTTTCCTAATTTCTTTTGAATGGGAGGGATCTTCCCTCCGCTGAAATAACATGACCCAAAATGTGACCTTTGTGGCAACAAACTGCAGTTTGGACAGGCTGGCCTAGTGCCCCTGTCCAGCCAGATGGGTCAAAGAACCAGAGCAGCTTTAACGCATCCCTCTCTGGTCTCACTTGCAATCCCAGTACCATCACCATACCGCAACAAAGGCACGTTCCTCTGGCCACTCCAGAGTCTCCAGGCTGTCCATCAGAGCAAAGTAATAAATTGTTTCACAGAAACGAAGATTCACACCAACTCTGACACAACCGAGTGAACGCAGACTTCTTTCCACACAAAAAAAACACAACAAACAAAACAAAAGGCAAACCCAAAATTGACTGTCATTCTACATAAAAAAACGTTCGAAAGATCCACAACTGAAAACCATTTACTGTTTGTTGGACTTCGAAACAAAATAGTTTGTGTATTCGATACCATCGGCGGCCTGGCCTGCACAGCAGCGCTTACAGCTTGCAGGTCTTGCACAAATCTCCATTCCACAGGCGCGCCCTCACGTTGAATATGACGTACCAGAAAAATGGGGGTTCTCACTGGAGAACCAGCACATGGTACACTTACTCCAGCTTTCAACAAAGCATCAAACACCAGCCTAACGCCTTCAATTGCTCCGTCTGAGAGGATAGTGGTTACTACATGGCCTGTAATTTAATTTAATTGTCATAGCAACAGGCTCACAATTTCTTAATCAGGAAAGTATCATGTTTCACCATTTAGCCCCAAAAATGACTGAGAATGTCTTGTAATTCTGAGATCTCTTCAACAAACTTAAACATTTTCTTGTCAATGTCAAGTTGGGATAATCAAAAGATATGATTACATCTGCAACTTCAACATCATGATTCAACAATTTACAATTAGCCTTCAGGACTTCTTTAAAGTGCACCTGAGGATCAGCTGTATCCTTCCAGTTTGAGGAGACATTCAGCTTTTACACCCAATAATCCAAGTTTTGTACATGTTCGATTCACCAATGAGATGTGAGGGTCAGATGTTATGAGTATACAAAATTTAACACTCATGCTGGCGCTGTTGGTGAGGCAATGCATTTAACATTATCCAAAATAGTCTAATTGAATTCAACCAATCCTCGTCCAGCGTTATTTCATCAATAATACTCTTAATTTCATAAAAATATATGCGTGTAGCCTACTGCAACGCGGGCATAGGCTACGACGTCAATGTGTGTGTGTGTATGTGTGTGTGTGCTCAAAACTGCAGCACAACAGAGCAGGGGAGAGTTACCTCCCTCTCTAAAATGATTTGTGTGTCGGGGAGTTGGAAAAAAACGCTAGTACCTTTCTACTCTTTTTTTTTTCTTTCCCACATATACCCCGTGGTGGACAAATCAAAGAAAAATCCAACAAACAGATAAAATCTTTGTCAACTATTCTTTAACTGGACAACCTATCATAACTAAGGAAATTAGGTATTTGAATATTTCTCAAAATCAGGATTCAATACATTTTAGTAGAGCTTTGTATCTTTTAAAGAAAAAAACTTCCCACCCACACCTGTCACAACTGTCTACTCTGATATGTGGGGCTGAGTTTAAACTCATAAGCTCAGTTTCAGTGTCAGTGTTAGGATGCGTAACATGTGTCTGTGTATCAGTGTGTGTGTTGGTGTAGGTGCTCTCACGTGTTTGCACGCTCCCAGCTGCCGGCCCAGTGTCCCCACCAGATCCATCCTGGCCCTCGTTCCCACCATCCATCCTCCCCTCTTTGATCTTGCGGCAGTCCCGCACTCAGTGTCCTTTCTTTCCGCACCGAAAGCAACGGTCCCTCCTTTTGTTACCACGACCTGTTGCTCCGCGTCTGCAGCCCGCATGGCCACGGCCTTGGTGCATTCGGATTGAGTCAGCGGTTGTGGCCACGGCTACTCTCTGTGTCACCACTGTCCATGTTCTTTGTCTTGACCACCTCTGCAGCCAAGACTGACATCATACTTCTAGCCGTGGCTTGTTCTTCGTTCTTCATCTTTTGCCTTTGGATGGTGCGTTCAGCTTCAATGCTCAGTTCATCAATTGTTAGTCTGTGCAGTATCACTGTCGGGTGTTCAAACTTTCTGCCTCCTTCTGAGACTGGTTGCAGCTGTGCACAGACAGCACGTATGTCAGCCACTGTCCATGGCATGTACACCGGCTGCTCACATCGGCCGAAAATCAGACAGGGAAACGGCACTGATGATGATGAGGAGGAGAAGCGTCCTGAAGTGACGATGAAGGTGGAGGTGGAGGTGGATGGCACAGTGCGGTCGGGTCCAAGTCTGGATCCAGCTTCAGACACCGGGGCACGGTCCTGTTGGAGCCCTGCCTACACTCAGCTTCATGCATCCACATGTCCAAAGTTTTCCAGTTTATCTTAATTTCCCTCTTACTCTTATTGCTTCGACGCATTTGTTGTCTTGCCTCACACGTAAAACCTCCAGGTCTTTAACGCTCAGGCTGCCTATTTTTTTTTTGGAAATTTAAATTTTCTGACCCACAGATCTAATTGGGCTATGGCCTCCTTCCCATAGTTAACTGACATGTACTTTATATTGTGGGCTTCATAATCTGGTCCCTCGGATAGATTACTTCCAGAGGGTTTACTTTGTTTTGCTCCCATTGTTATATTCTCTCAGACGTTTGCAATTTTATTCAACAAAAAAAATTCAAAATCAAAGTATTTTCTCTTTTTCTTATCAACCTGTTTTATTACTTATGAAATTTTGGTAAGATTTGGTTCTTACTTAACAAACAAATTTGAAATAATAAAAAATTGTTTTCCCCTTTAATTACTGGGGAAATGATACTTCTAAATTTAGGAGAATTTTCTTTCTTCTAAGAAACAGACTCCAATTTAACTTTATTTATTTATCAAGACAGTCAAAAATGGTTAAGCCAAATTATATTTTCTACTTCGCCTCTCCTTCCTCCGTCTTAGAGTTGTATATAGGCCCTCTAAGTGCCCTCAGATCACTTTTCCAATCTGGTGCCTCAGATCCTAGATCTAGGCATAAATTTTCTACTTCGCCTCTCCTTCCTCCGTCTTAGAGTTGTATATAGGCCCTCTAAGTGCCCTCAGATCACTTTTCCAATCTGGTGCCTCAGATCCCAGATCTAGGCATCCCCGAGCCCTATTTAAAGAAAACAGATTTTCTCGGGGGAAGTCTACCACTCTCAGACACTTGGGTCTTCCTTTCTTGGGGAAGTCAAGATGCCCGGCACGTCTGCCGACACTACTAAATAGGCAGAGAGGAGACTTCTTGCGCAATTTCTATCTCGGCCGTTTCCTTTCCTAAAACTCACCCGAAAGAACAGCGAGGTGTTTTCTGCAGCCACCGAGTTCGTTGGACCCCAACAGTGAGGGGATCCCGTCCTTCCAGACGTCAGGCCCTCTTCTCTACCTTCCTTTTCTGGGGGAGTTTGAGGTTTTCCAAGGGCTTGGCCCCTGGCGTGCACAGCCTAACACCGTCGGTCCAGAAGTCCCAGAATCCGCTCACGGATGAGGTCCCTTCGTGGTCGCCAAATTGTGGTGGCAAAAAAGGTTATTCGTCCGAAAAGAAGAATATCTTGACACGTCAGCTGTCTTTCTGGAGTTTTAATAAAAGCATTCATGAATGGAGTCACCCAAAACACAACCGAACAGGAGTACAGTCTGTGAGTGAGTGGCCTGAAGATGTTCTCAGGCACTCTATGTTTATAGTAAAATGTGGCCCTGCTACGGCAGACAAAACAAGGACACAGACAGAGAAAAAGATCAGGCACACACCCCCCCTTTGCATTCTACAGCCTTTCTGGCGTTAGGTGACATCATCTCTGCACTAGGTGCGGAGACTTACTGTCTTTGCTGTTTATCAACCAGATTCATACATTCCATGTGTGTGTGTAACTGCTGATCCCCTGTCATGTGAATGGCATCCTCCCTGAGCTGTAAGAGTTGTTTGGAGGCCATAGGCTACATCATAACTTTGTGCCACCTCATGCTCGGCGCGGATCATCTGTTGATGCACCTTACAAAGCATGCAGAGCTCTGGAGGACAGAGCTCCTCGGCTTCTGTCCTTCAATCTATTTCTGTGCCTGATGTACCTCACACTGTTACCATCCAAGGAATTAACTGAATAAGCAGAATAAGAATGTTCACCTACAACATGGTTATACAGCACTTTGTCAACATACTATGGACTACACCAGAATTTTCCATTACAGGCTCCAGCGAGAGAGAGTGGAGGACGAGGAGAGGAAGACGAACGAGTGGGAGGTGTGCAGACAGAAACAAGATATCAAGGGAGGTTATGAAGTAATTAATCAGAAAAACCATGTTGTCTGTACACATAGACGCAGTCTCAACTCCTAATCCTGTGGGGTTTTGTCCTCGTGACCACCAGGTGTCGCCCTTTGCCAACCTTTAAAATGTAAAAAATCAACCTAATATGGCACACAGGCTGTTGTGTTTCCAACAAAAACAAACATGGGTCTTTGGACTTCAGAGTCGTCTAAGCTCTCCAGATGCTCTGTCACCGCAAAAAGGAGCTTATTTCACTATTCCAAACTCTTCAAACAAAAAAAGTATATGTTTGTTTCTTGTGACTAACGTGTTTCTTGATATGAATGACAGTTGAAAAACAAACTGCCTTTCATTTTCTGTTTCATCCTACTCACATTACTGCCAAAGCCCATTGTGTCCATCAATATCACCATAACATCTGGTTTCCAGATGTTGAAAATCTGCTGTGACTTGGATTGTACATCACTCATTAATTAATGGGAAACAATCACATTTAAGCTGCCCCATTTAGCATTTATAAGAAGTATACAAACATGTAGATAATAAGTGTTCTTTAATGTAAATGATCCTCTAATTCATCCCTTTGAGGCTCATTAGTGACGGCAGTGATATTGATTTGAGGAATGACAATTTAGTAAAACATGATCATAATAATATGAATAAATACTCGGTAATAGTTCCTAAACAAAAGTTGTAACTGAAATCTAATTGTTTCACTAAGTCACTAAGTATGGGGTACATTCAGCTATTACATAGGCACTTATCAAAATGATAATAAAGTTGCAGTCAAGAGATTAATATTGATAACCGAATAGTCGAACTGCTCCACTGACCCAGTTAGGGAAGCGATTTCTCTCGACTCGACTTGTTTTCCTGCTTTACAGCTGGTTTTGTCAAGACAGCTGAGTTTAGGCACTTGAATCGGAAATGAAGTGTTTTGGACTTCAAATTAAAATACCACAATTTGGCGTGTAACAAAATATCTGATCGCCTATAGATAAAATACAGAGATGCGACGTTAAGTTAAATGAATATATTATAAATGTATGACTATAAATATAATAAATTGTGTCAGGGTGATGATTTTGTGACTGGATCTGTATCAAGTTCACAACCGGAAGTCGTTGCTAGCTTGCGAGCTTGACGTTTTCTTAGCGAAAAAACACAAGTCGAAAACTGTGTCCAGCCTAGTTCTGTTGTATTTACCGATCCTTGCATCTAAATAAGATATTCTCCCTTTGTTGTTTTTTCGGTACTTTCCGTGTTTGTTTTATCTTTTTTTAAGCCGTCGTTTAAGTCACGGAGAATAATGACGCAGGATTTTCCCGGAGTAGCAGCAGCTGCTGCGGAGCTTTAAGTTTACCTTGGCTACTGTTGTTGACATAAGCAGGAGCAGCCCCCGGTAGCTGGAAACGACGGCGGCGGCGGCAGCGGAGGAGGAGACGGCGGCGGAGTTGCAGGAGGAGGAGGAGGTGGTGGTGGTGGGGCAAATCCGAGTCACAAGACTTCTTCACTGAGCTGCTCGGCCGCTTTCTTCCCCTCACAGGTAAAAGTCAGGCCCCTAAGTTGGTCGTTTCGCTTTTGGAATTCTTGCTTATTTAAATACCAACGGTTATTGGCCAAGTTAGCCGTTAGTTAGCGGTTAGAATTCGAAATTTGTTGTGTTTGTTCGTTCTGTTTGACAGGTCGTCTCGAGCGCAGTTAACGGCTAAACGCTCGTGCTGCTCGGCTAATATAATAATCTGCTTTGCGTCGTCTCCGCCGGTCGCAGTTGTTTCTGTTACTCTTGCTGCTTTCGGCTCGTCATCAAACCGCAGAGTTGTAAGAAATGGAAGTACAAAAGACGACGGGGGCGGAAATGGTTGTGAAAACTTCCCTGTAACCGGAGATGTGTTGTCAGTCAGTCACTGCCGCTGCTGCTGCTGGGTGTCCCTGTCCCCCGGTCTCCTGTTTCTCAACAGCCCGCGTCAAGCTGAACACTTCCCGGACTCTCAGACTCACTAGACCCGGGGGAGGGGGGGAGATAGGACTAATAAGTAGACTGGAGGAGCCGCGCTGACAATGTTTAAGTTTAAGACGAAATGGTTTGGAAAATATGCAGGCAACAGTAGCAGAGGTAACGTCAGCTCATACTGGTGTTGTATTCATTTGTTTAATTTTTTTCTAACACACGGATGCGCTCTCCACTGGCCTTCCTTCTTTGAACAGGATTTGGAGGAATGGAAAACCCAGGCTACTGCACCGGGAGCTTTGACGGCCTTCATCATCACCCCAGTGACGATGACGATGATGACGAGATGGTGGACATCGCAGGAGCCACACTGGACTTCTCCACCACGGACGATGTCCCTCCTCTCAGCACAGGTAAAGGTCCATTTACACCACCTGTCTGATTGGTTTACTGTATCAAACCTTTATTTATGCAGGTAAAATGCTTGAGAACAAATGAACATACAATACAATGCAACAAACAAAATACAGTACATGTCAAGGGACAAGCATTATCATGCAGTATGCATGCAAGTGGTAGGATTAGCAAGAACAGACATTTAGGATACTTGTCGGAGAACAACAACAACAACCAAAACATTTGCAGCAATCCTATGGCTGCAACTTGTTTATTCTCACACCACACATCAAGATATCATCCTAGCACCTCTCCTTTTTTCAGAGCAGCCATTCAAAACGTATAAATATTCATTTTGCTATCATGCACCATCATGCAAATCCAGGTGTTGACTTTAATCACACAACATCTGTGGTTGAACTTCAATCTTCGTTGCATGTCAAAACTCATCTTTTTGCAGAACCTGAGGCACTCTCAAGGTTTGAATTAATAAAAAAGACTTTATTTCAGCATGGCCATATGATTAAAAACTTGGCTACACGTTGACCATGTTACCATCCACCATCCAACCCTGATGATGAATGCCTGTGGCTGCAACGTGTCTCAAGTTTTTTAATCTTAAGGCCACGCTGAAATAAAGTATTTTTTATTATTTCAACCTAAATAGTGACCAGAGGAAGTGACCATACGACTTGTCACACCCATGCAGCACTCCACACATGTGTTTTTTGACAGAAACTTAGGATAAACAAACAAACTTGCAGCAATTCTATCTCTAGTCTCGGCTGCAACTCACAATTTTTCCATTTTAGTTTAGTTTATAAACTGATCCTTCTAACTTCCCCCACACCAAGAGATATTATCTTTACACATCTCTGAAACTGGCATTAAGCCCCAACTCCCTCTTAAACTGTCCTGTATCCTGGCGTCCCTACAACTTGTTGATGCTCCGTTTAAATTGAAAATGATTTAAACTCAATCCCCTTTCTTCCGTCTGTTGAACCTTTCAGGGAGTAAACAGTTTTTCCTCCCGTGCTGTGGTGCTGCTGAATAGCATATTCAGGATTTGAAAGCCATGGCACAGGAAATTATGAATTATTGCAGCACTTTAAACCTCACATTATTAACACGTCTGTTGTGTTGTTGTGTATGTCGTATTGTCAAAGCAGAAATTAATTTCACCAGTCCAGCATTTGTCTGTTAATAGCCCTGAGGCAGTTGTCTACTGATAAGATATATCTGAAATTGCAGAGTGGTGTGAGCTGTTGGTCTGTGTGAGTGTGTGTCACATGCTCTAAATAAGTCATGGTCACACATCTGAGTAATCCGTTTAATACACACAGTCTGCGGCCCCTTTAACACACAGATCGGGCCGCACCGCTGCTCTGCTGTGTGATTTATTTATTTATTTTTAAAGATGAAAACGTTCAGAGGCGTAACGTGCCACCCAGCGGTGTGGATGTCTGTCTGTCCCTCCACGCCATGCTTTCCTTTTCACACAGACGTAGGTTTACCGTAGCTCTACGACTGCACCGTTCCCATCTGAACAGATTCTGTAAAAACGTAACTTTCTGCTTTAAACTTGATTTACTGTATTTTGGCTCTGACGTCACACCAGAGCAGAAAAAACAACAATTAAAGTGAGTTATAGTTGGAGCTGTGTTTGTGGTGGCGGCTGGCCCACTTCCTCTAATCTGTGACATTTGTACCCGCTGTCTCTCTACACCAAGGCTTCCCGGTTACTAATGATGTCATCGCCCACGTCAAAGACGCTCTCTCTGTACAACAAACTCCTCATGGCCAGATATAACTCCACACATGTAATATTAATGATTACTAATACTGATGACTGCTCTGCTGGGCATCTCTGACGTCATGTGAGACCTCGGGCGGTCACCGTGGAGAAGTTACCGGAAGCTTCCCCTGAAGAGAGAATAATATCTGAACATGTAGAGCGAGAGAGATAGAGGCGGTTTGGTGATTAGTGTTTGAGATCTGAGGATTTTAGCTGTTGTTTGCAAAGCCTGCAGCTTTTTGGCAAAGTTATCGCTGAGTCATTGGTATCGATTAACAACCCCATTAACCTCCTGCTGCTGCTGCTGCAGATGTTGTGTGGTTAGTTTGTGCTCTGGAGAGAGATTTAAATCCGATTTCAAGAGTTCTCTGAAGAGTGAGTCTGGCTTTTTAGAGGCAGAGACAACATAAAGGGATAGTTCAACATTTGGGCAAATTGGCCCATTGCCATAATCCCTATAGTCATAGCAGTAGGTTCGTTACCTTTAATTGTCGGTGCAAGCTGTTTTTAGAACGGCAGAGCAGAGCTGCGAGCTGCTCAGAGCAACGCTACGGAGGCTCATGGGATTTCTTGGTTTCCCTCATCAAATACACAATCCAACAACTCCAAAACAACTCTAATGGACAAGTTGTGACCAAATGTTTTAATAAACAGTTTAACAGACACGACAGAGTTGGTTAACCTCAGGTACGTGGGTGGGAAGCTCCACAGCAAAACAACAGACCGCAGCGATGTTCTCATGTTCTGATCTTGTGGATTAAAAGCTTGAAAAGGTAAAAGTTTAGATGAGCTGGTATTATATAAGATACCTTGAATTTTTATGGAGAAAAAGGAGGTTGAATATAGTGATTTTTCTAAAATAATTTCACTGTCTTCCAACAGGTCAATGGAAAACATGCTGTTGTGAACCAGTGTGATGTGACTTAAAGTCTGGTCTTTACCTCTATTAACATTAAAACATGATCTCCTAACGTACTAAGCCTTGTGAGCCCGTCATCTCAGCTCTGACTAGTTACTACTGATGTCACTGTGACTTCACCAGCATCAGGTCCACCCCATTAATTTTAAACGGAGAGATAACACCGTGCCAACAGGAAGGAAGTCTGGAGATGAGATTTTCTCTCGGTGGATGCCGCTGTTGCTGCTGCTGCTGGGCTGAGCCAGTGTTTGAACCACTGTGTCAGCCTTTTTTTTTTTTTGTAAAGCAGAGAAGAAACACAGCCTTGTTTTCAAACTGTCAACCATGTATTTAAAAAAAATTACACAGCGGGTTGTGAAAGAAAATATTAAGCAGCCAGAGAGAAACTCCGTTGTGATTCAGCTTGGGCTCAGAAAGTTAAAGAATCAGCAAAAGCTGTGTCGTAATGTTTCCGTCAGGCAAGCGAGTGGTGCTTTGCTCCGCGGCCTCGGTCTGATTGTATAATTATGCGCCAGGCTCTGGGGAAATCAGGAGGTTTTCGGTTGGGAGGGCCGCTTAATTCCACCCGCCACGGTGCAGAATTGATCATTAAAAGTTACTCTGCAGTGGGTTTGTTTTTTATCTCTCACGGCAGAAGTCGACTCATACAGACATCTGAAATACAGACAATTAATCATACCATAGAGCCTTTTGTGACCGACCATTCAGATTAGCATCATCTGAACTTGCCTCTTTTTTTTTTTTTCCCGGCCATTTTGTTCTTTTGCTCAAACTTCCTCCTTTTCTTTTCCCTCTTTCTTGAGGCGGTTGTTGTTGAGTTCCCTCAATGCTCATTAGCGAGCACTTGGAAGTCGTTGCCAAGCAAAGTCTCCCTAAAAGCCGTTCTCTGTGCAATTGTAATTATTGAGCTGTTTGAAACCTGTCACTCAGGGGCTCGTTATTAGCCCGCAGGGTTAAGAGTGGAGAATTTGGGTGTGACAGGGATTAATATCATAATATCACAGTCTTTAGATCTCTCATTGAACCCCTGCTTGCAGCCACCCTATAATCGGGCCTGTTGCAGATTATTATGACCTGTGATTTTACTCTTACAGTCGAAGCATTGTGAAGTCCACTCCATCTGCTACTATGAAACCACAGGATAAGATTTTGTTGTATCATCAAAAGAAAGACCACGTTTCCCATGAAATCCTGTGCTGCCTTGAGGAAGTGAGCGTGCTGATGCTTGTCCCTGCTCCTGGGGTTATTTCTGTTTTATCTTTTTTTTTTTGTGTAACACAAAGGCAGAAACTATGTGATAGCACCAGTTGATAACAGCCAAAAGAAAATACAGAAAAATGCTTTAAGACCACACTTGTAGCTCAGACCACATACAGACACAGGAACAAACGCGCATGTTGTATTTACAGCTCTTTAATGATGTACCATAATTACCGTGATGGTTTATTGGTCTTAAAAAACGCTGAAGACTTCCATGGTTAATTATCCACTGTGATTTGCTCCAGTGTCAACGTCATTTACTGATAATATCTGAGCAGTCGATTACAAGTGTTGCCTGTTGACTCCACTTGACCCTCATCATGTGAGTAATGTTTTATTGACGAGAGAAAACAGATGGAGAGATAGACGACAGGCTTCAGCCTGGAAACAGTAATCAGGTTTCCATCCAAATGTATCAAAATTTTTGGGTAAATTTTGTGAAAAAGCGCAAAAAGAAAATGCGAATATAGGCTATGCCCGTTTCCATTCGTCATTGTTTTGGGATTATTGGGAGAAGAAGAGAAGAGAGAAGAAACCATAGCGTAGAAGTGTGACGTGATCCGGTCCAGTCATTTATTCGCAAAACATATTCTTTTAATCGATATCCTGACAAATCCCCCCCCAAGTGTAAAAACTTTTTTGCGAATTTTCTGCCTTTTTGCGTATTTCTGGCGTACCCATCCAAGTTTTTTCTCACAATTTTTGACAATGCGAATAAGAACAGAATGAAAATAAAGCAAGACTTTCCTAATCTTATATCTGTAAAAAGATTCTCTTCATTGGCTGTTTTTTGAGCAAGCAAGGTGTCGAGGTGGGAGGGGCTTGCTTACTGCTTTGTTGTGACATCACAAAGTTACAGGAAGTCCTGACGGCTGGTTTTTAAGGCTCGGTTTCTGAATACAGGCTGTGTTGTATTTCTCTGTGGACTGAGGCTTTGATGCTTTCACAGTATTAATACAGAACCTAAAGCTGCTTTATAATAATAAAAAAAAGACAAGACACAACACTGGACCTTTAAGAATAACTTCAAAAACATCAGTTTCAAGGGGAAACAGATAGTGTAGTGTACAGATGGAGCTCATCCAGTCTGAGGAGGAGGAGGAAAAAAATTACTCAAAAACCACAGCTGGAAGAAAAGTGGAGGACATTTTGGGAGAGGGATTTCCCTACCAACATGACAAAGCAAAAAAACAACATGAGGTGAGAAGTTTATGTTTTCTAGCAGCTTCCCTGCCTGAGACAAACCTGTAAACTGGCGTCCATGTCAGAGTACATCTGTGATTTTGCTCTATTTTTCTTCTTTTTTTTTACTTTATGGGGCTATTTATGTTCATAGGCTGCTGACATTGCCCCTTTGTAAAGCTGAGATTTTATTTTGATCAATTTCCTTTGGTTTATCACAGGCGCTGGCTGTACACATAAGGATTATTGCCAGTAATTGTTTTATTGCTCGGTAAATTGACATATCGTCCTCTCAGTGTGGCTCACTTTTTTTTTTTTAGTACGGCTGCCATGCTTTAACCGGTGGTGACAACAGCATAAGGTAATGATTGACGGGGCAATGAGTCACAGTGTGTGTCTGACCGGGTGGAACAGGAAAGAGGGAGGGTGGAAAAAAAATGGAAAAGAGATGAGTGAATGTGCAGATGAATGAAAAGACATTTTTGAAATGAGGAATGTTTTATAGGTTTAAAGAAAAAAAAAAGACCAACAATCTGTAAAATCAAACATTGACCTGGTTGTGGTTATTATCCCAGCTCTTTCTTTTTCTTATGGGATGTTTCAAAACTCGGCCTCAGCGGCAGGTCAACCACAGGTCACTCCAGGACATCTATGCAAAGCCGTGAATTTCATAGCAGCTGCCAATCGGTCACGGTTTGGCCTCTGACATCCGTGCAAGGAAGAAGGGATTTGCTGGTGCCTTCCTCCTCCTCCTCCTCCTCCTCCTCCTCCTTCTCCTCCGTCACAAAGATGCTTCCACTGGTTCAGTCAGAGGTGAAGTGTTCACACAGTCTTCACCTTTTGAAGAAAAAAGAGCCTGAAGCACTAATGATTGTTTTAGTCTTACTTCATGCTTATGAGGTTTTTTGTTTGAGATAAAACATCATGCGTCACATGACATGTCTCCTGGAGAGATGTTGTGGGTGAAGTGTCCGTGTAATCCTCCCTCTGAGCTCCTCTGTGAACCCCCCCCACTCTGTCTCTAAATAAGTTCAACCTAGCATTAACTAGTGTTATATTAACGCTGAGTATCATGTGAAATGAGGCTGAGGGCCGTCACAATCATGACATTTTAGTTGACGATTAGCGTAATTGCCGTACAAATAATTGGGGTTAACGATTTAATTGTCTTTTTCTGATTATTTTATGGCACTATTATTGTATAAACCTAAACACATATTCATAAACCTTATGAAGAAGAAGACCAAGAGCCATTTATTGACTTTGCAACTAAATCCATGATGCATATGTCAGTAGATGTTCAAAAGCGCCTCGAGATTTAACAGCTTGTGGCGCTCCAATCATGTCATTAAACCACAGAAGAAGAAGAACAGAGAACAATAGATTGTTTGATGCTCAACACTTCTCAACTCTTTATCAATTATCTGTTAAAAAATAAGTTTCATCGTCCAAGCAGTTGCTCACCTTCACTTGTCTTGACTATTTGATCTATTATCTACTATTTTGTACGTGATTGATATCAATATTAATTATCAATATTAATATGATAGTAGAGTTTTGCGACGATTACCAAGAGGTAATTGTACAAAACCTATACATTTTGGAGATACTGTATATAAACCTAAATAACAGGAATTTAAAGCCCACCTCCCGTATTGAAGTTTCTGCATCAGTTCACTTGTATTATTGGTTTGTTCCAAAACACCGGCGACAGCTTTTCCTCAGAAGTCCCCGCCTCGCTAGTATTCCTAGTATGAGGTCGTTCTCCGTGGTGGTCGTCGTCCTCCTCGCGGCGCGACGGTTGCGTCATATGATATTTAAAGTTCCCTCTTCCTTCCCTTCCGGCATGTGGAAACCTTTATGAAAATTAATCGAATCAACTTCCCAGAGACGCACATTCCTTCTTTATTCAATTTCCTCTCTGACCCAGTAAATATGATTTAACATCTTAGCATCGACATCGTGGCCCTCCGCCGCTACCGCCAACGCCGCTGTGATGTCAGCGTGTTCCAGAGAGATGCTTGTTTGTGTCACAGGGGTTACATGAGATGCCGGTTCCCACGGCAACCAGACCTCGAGAGTGCAAAGTTCAAACTCTCGCTGGAGTCTTACGTTTTCTGTGTGTGTGTGTGTGTGTGTGTGTGTGTGGGGTGTGTGCAAATCACTCTGCAATAGATAACATAGTGTGTAGGTTTTGGCAGACAGCGCCGCGGTCATATGACAAGGAGTGTGCGTTGAATTTTCTGGACTTTTCCTGCAGGAATTAAGAGTCTGTGTGCGTTTATGTGTGTGTGTGTTGCTTCTTCTCCCGTAACAATGTAAGATCATAGACACACAGACTCAGCAGGAGGTCGACTCTCGCTGCGTCGTCGCTGACCCATTTTTGACAAGAGGTGCTGGGTCAGTTTGCATCTTGTTTTTGTCTTTGCACTCAAAGTCGTAGCAGAGTCATGGGTTCACACACACACAGACAGACACACACACTGCCCCTCTCTTCAGTGGCAGCTCGGTGGTTGTTAACACCTACGTGTGTCTGTGTGTGTGTGTCCTATAAAGACACGTCTCTCACTCTTAAGTTGCTCAGAAACTGGATGGAATAACTTTTTTTTGTGTGTTTTTCTTTGCACGATTGGTGTTGTGGAGGAAAAAGTGTGTGCAGCAGCAGCAGCAGCAACTGCTCGGCACAAATGAGTCGTTTGGCACCGGTTTAACACTTTTTATTTCCTGTTAATTTGTCACGGTTCGGCAGGGAAACACGGTCTGACATCAGGGTCTCCGGGACCACAGGCTGAAAGAAACGCACCACAATGAAGTCACTACAAGTGAAGCGTTTGGTCGTTGTGAGAGTTTCCTCTCTTTGTGCTGCATTCAAGCTCCTCGAGTACCTTCTTCAACTGAATGAACACATTTCATTCATTTCTCCAGCAGACGTTTGTGTTTGTTCTGGCTCAAATTACAATTATTCCTTGTATGGGGCATATTTTGCTGTACAACGTCTGTGGAGAGGAGAGTAACTGCTGCTGCTGCTGCTGTTGAAGGAATTTGACTGTGGTTTTGAGCGTTATCTGCTTCAGATATACAGTTTTTGTATATCTCATGCAGTTGTAACTCAGACCTATTGTGCCAGAGGAAACGTTAAGGTAACGGTTCTCCTGAGGTCACAGCCGGGGTAAGCGTCGGCTCCCCAGCTCTGACATTTTAGGTTCATGGTTCTGGCTCTGAAATATTTAAGACCCAGGCTGTTAACGGTTTCCAGCTTTTATCCAGAGACCCAGAGTGTGGTTTAGTGTTGCTGCAGCTATTCATTTTGTAAACTATATACTGTATGTCCCTTTTTTTTCACCATTTTCCTTATCAGAGCGAACGCTTTTCAGAGTTTGATATCGGAAAGAATTTCAATCCCTGAATGGACTGAATAGACAGAGAAACAAATAAGCACCCGAATCCCTCTTCCTGACAGACGCCACAGTCCCACGACGGGATTCAAAAGGCAGCGGGGTCAAAGACCTTATAAACAAGTTATGTTTTTTTTTTTTTTTTTACACATTGACCCACGGCGGCCAATCAGGGAGGAGATCATAAAACTCAACCAGCGAGTCGTCAGCTTGTTACTCATCTTCAAAAGCCTAGTGGGAGTGCGCCGGTGGAGTCCCACTTCCACAGAGCGAGAAGACACAGAGAGAGAGAGAGAGTTGAGCTGTGGATCCTCGACTGTGGATTTTATTGGAGACTGTGAAGAGAGAGAGAGAGAAGGAGGAGGAAGAGGAGTAGGGGAGGGGGGAGGTTGGGTCCGCCGGGAATGAAAGATGGGCTGGGAGTTCTGGACTAAACAGCTGGACGAGGAAGAGCTGGTTGAAAACGGTGAGTGTGAGCCTGAACTCTGAACGTCTGTTTAGTGAGAAATAAGCGTTAAAGGCTGATTTCGTCTCTGAAAGCCACGGGTCAAGTTGGAGTTCATGATTGTAGCTTCTCAACACCATCACAACAGCAGCAGCAGCTCCCTCTCTGTGTGTGTGTATGTGTGTGTCACTGTCACATGGTTGTATGTGATGTTTTATAGCAGGAAAGTTGCTTTATTGTGTTTTTGCTGATACCTTGTGGAGTTTGATCAGATCGTTTACAGCCCATCAGGCCCTGAGTCATGTGGTTAATGTTTGTGCTGCAGAGAAACAGAGCTGTTTGCTGCCTCTGCGTGTGTGTGTGTGTGTGTGTGTGTGCGTACAGCTGTTTTAATAGCTGGATTTGACACAGAGTTCGAGCGCAACAGATACATGATGAATCCCAAACAGTCTTATCTCAGTTTATTCCCCGTTTCCTTCACGTTAGAGGTCATAGATGCTGTTGTGTCTCTTTCTTTTTTAGTTTTTTTTCTTCTCCATCCAGTCTCGACCTCAGAGCTGAGGTCAAACTCATAACCTCTCCACTTGTTTTCTTTTTGTTGTCTTGGCTTTTCGTTTTCATGCAGTGAATACAAACAGCCTTTTAATCGCTTTAGTCTGAAATCCTTCTGTGTATTATGTTTATTATTATCTCTCTCTCTGCGTCGTTGCATCGCTCAGGATCCTTTTAAGACATGACACATTCATGTTGATGCTTTGTTTGGGTTGACACGAATAAGGTGAAAGGGTCGGTCACAGTTGTTTTGTCTTTAATGGGACTAATCCATCCAGAAGAATCGTAGAGAGGCCAATATCACACACATATGTCAGATTTTATAGACAAAAAAAAAATCTAATAATAGGAAATGATCCAGATCTTACATTGAGCTCCCAAAGATTTCCATTATAAAATGTCTGAGGGAAGGACTAAAGTATGGTTTTAAGACACCAACTGAGTTAAAATGTTCAATTTCCTCTTTTTAAGCAGTCTTAGGTTCATCTTACTGGATGAATAAGATTCAAAGACGTTATTTGTCACGCCAGAACAAAATTCTGTTTCTCAGGTCCTGTGATAAAAAGATACAATAGTAAAGAATAAATAAATAAATAAATACTAGCATCAACAACATATAAGTGCAATAAGTGCGGTGTCTGTTGCAAATTTGGTGTGTGATTGCACAAACCCATTCACACTGAGGTTAAACCAGACAAAGACAGACTTGAGCATTGGTCGATGAACATCCATTAACCCACAACAACATAACAGTATGGCTCATATTGTACTGTACATTACATCTCAATAGGGTTGGATAACATGACTCTGTATTTCATTTCATTTCCATTGATCCCATTCATGGTTTACATAGTTCACAAGATTGCACAAACTGTATTTACATGATGTACCATAAATGTTCACAAGATTGCACATATTATACACTATTTAATGAATTTAATAACAAGAAGGCAAACAAGCAAAATATCAATAGATGTACAATTTTAAACATTTTCTTAAACTGAGATACACTTGTACAACTTTTTTATTGATTCAGATATGAACAGGTTCTCAATTAAATCTCAAGTAAATGTTCTTTATGGTGTAATTATTATAAGATGACCTCATTAAGGCCAAACAGTCAAAGAGTTAGCCACATGCAGCACAGCAGCCACACCATGATAACTTCAGCCCAAACAAGCCACACACTCCCGTCCCGTCCAGTCAGTATTTCTCCTCTCCGACACATTGCACTGAGACCTGAGTCGTTGTGTTACATTCCAGCTTTCGTTACCACCAGCTGACTCCTCCTGTTTCTGTCAACTTCTTAGACAGTCATGCCGTTTCGTAACTTGAGACAGAGAGTTTTGTAACCTGGAGACCCGATGACCCAGCAGAGATATCAACAATAAACATGTTGCATCACCTCGGGTCACATCAACAGGATCCTGCTGATGAACCTGTGAACAAACCTGCAGCTTCTCCAGGGGCCTGATGAAGGTTGCTTTCATATGAACAGTGCTTTATGAGGAAGTGATACTTTTTTTTTCTTGGTTTTTGGTTTTACTCTGACTGACCTTCTAAGGAAGTTTTGGGTATAAAACGATCCTACACTTTAAACTGCTTCTGCACAAGTCACAGTCATGTCAGAGTTTATATAAAACTAATTTGGAGCTCTGATGGAGATAAATGAGGTTATGTTTGTCCAGTTTTTCTGCACAAATAAGACCAAATTGAATCTACACTTGAATTTTCCAGCAGCTGCTTTTTCATTAAAGTATTTTAAAGGAATTTTAATTCACATTTGATCAAAGTTTAAGACAGAGGTTGATTTTGTGCGACAGGTTTTCTTGTTTGCTTGTGTCCCAGTTCAGTGACACAGTATTTTTATTTATACACCCAGCAGGATGTTCTTGGAGCTGATTCATGTCTAAACCCACTGGTCCAACCAGTCGGCTCAGGTGTGGAGATACTTCTCTCTCTGTAATGCGTGACAGCTTCGTGTCCACCCCCACTAGTGACGAGCTGGGAATGTGACTGATGTTAAGGCACACAAAGACGGAAATTTCTTCTTTATCTTTATCCTAATGGAGGAAGTGAAGAAATCTGGAATCAGATCAGCTCGTTAGTGAACGCTCCTACACCTGAGTGAAAACCTATTAGTCCCTGAAATAAATGTAAATGTTTGTTTTTTAGTTTAGTTTAGTGAGTTTATATCAGTCTTGTAGAATCAAGTACACACATCAATAAACAACATTATATGATTTAAAGGGATAGTTCAACATCTTTGCAAATTGGTCCATTGCCATAATCCCTATAGTCTTACAGTAGGAGTAGGTTTGTTAACTTGAATTGTCGGTGCAAGCTATTTTTAGAACAGTGGAGCTACACTACTCATGGGATGTCTTTGTTTTAAGACTGCTTGCTGAAAAAGTGCCCCAGACAGGAACGCGCATCAGTGGTTTTGCATGAATTTCCCTCTAAAACAACTCTGTCTGGTAACGTTCTGTTATTATCTCATAGCGTGGTGAATGTGCACATGGTGAATGTCCACTAGAGCGTTGTTGGATTGTGTATTTGATGAGTTTGATGAGGGAAACCAAGAAATCCCATGAGCCTCCGTAGCGTAGCTCTGAGCAGCTCACGGCCCTGCTCTGCCGTTCTAAAAACAGCTTGCACCGACAATTAAAGGTAACGAACCTACTGCTATGACTATAGGGGTTATGGCAATGGGCCAATTTGGGAAAATGTTGAACTGTCCCTATACTATACTTCTTTTTGTGTATATTATAAGGCAGTTTACAAGCAAACTGATATTAATTTTGAATCTATTAAATGTGTTACATATTTTCATTCCTATTTCTAAATAGATTGACTCGTTAAATAAATCATTGTTTCACATTTATTCGTGCCAACATACAAATCCCTCTAAGTACATTTGCATGTAGCTCAGGAAGCACCGTCTCCTCCTCCGCTATGTTTACGTGTGCACTATGCCTTCTATTAACGCTCCAATGAAAACGTCTTTATTTCTCCCCAGACTGATTGTTTTTAATGCCACAATGACTCATCTTCAGGCCGCGGCTCTGTTGTTGGTCGTCGTTTCCTGTTTCTCGCGCAGCGCTGCCTTTGATTGGCTGCTGCCGTCTGGCATTCTGCAGCTCGGGCTCTGCCACGTACTAAAAGCCCTTTTGTTGTGGAGCCACTTGAGGGAGCGCAGCTGGAGACAATCTCGCAGCTTGTTTTATTTATTATTTTTTTGTATTATTATTGGTTTTGTTTGCATCTTTGCTCATCAATGCACCATTGTGAAGGATGGTGTGTTATCAATATTGCAGCAACAGGTCACAATGCACATTCTCCCTCGCTCCTTTGTTCACTGTTCTGCACCAGCAGTCAGCAGTAATAGTGGGACTGCTACTGCTAGCACTTTCTCAAGGCCTGTGTGTGTCTGTGCTCTCGGTGCATGACTCAGTTTTTAAGATGGGGTCTCTAAGAGGAAAGAGAGAGAGAGAGAGAGCCCATATTTCTGCTGCTGACATGTCCAATTTTGGAGAACAGAGGCTGCTCTTGTAAAAGCAACTCTCATCAACACTCACACTATTAAAGACCTGAATGGATTGGATGGATTTTTACAATGTATTAAATTGTGAACTGAAAGTTATAGGTGAGACTTCTCCACCGACCGAACTTCTTCTTCCCCTTGTTTGTGCAGCTATATTTGTTTTTGTGAGCTGCAATGAAACCTGCAGTCTCATGCTGTTGAATTACTTGAACTTTAAATAGAATTGATGTTAAAGAGACCCCGAGGAGTTCGCTTTTTGCTTATCATGTGGATGAATCTACGTTACCCACTTGTTAATGGGTCCATTTTTGATCTTTATGATTATTTTGATATTATTATTTAGTGGTTGTCAGCTCGCCCAGCGTTTCCTACTTTCGGTTTCCTGGACGCTGCCTGGCGGGTCATGGGAATAACGCTCGCTTATGGTCGTAACTACAATATCTCGTCTGACACCTTGGTGAAAGTTATCTGAGAGCTCAAGTCTCCTGTGTTTCTCATTCTTTCTCCCTTTTTTCTCATTTTAAACTTGCAGAAAACAAAAATAACACACTGATGTTGCTTTAAATATTGCAAAGGAGTGTTTTTATGTTTAACTTTATGCCTTTTGGAGATCGTTTCACCTTCTATTTCACTTCACATTTACAGAAATGTTGACCAGGGGCGCTGTTGTACGTTTACATGTGTGTAATTTAAAGTCATGTGCAGTTCTGACCACAAAACTAAGCGGTAGGAAACAAGAGGCCGGTGTGTGTTTGAGTGTGTGAGACGATGCATTTAAAACGTTTCTCTCTCTTGCTCTCTCCTTCTCTCTCTCGCTCTCCCTCGTACTCCCTCTTCATCTTTCCCAGGAGGTTATGAGGAGTACAACAACAGCAGCAGCAGCAGCAGCAGCAGAGCAGCCGGTATGAACGGCAGCGGCCCCACTAAGCTGGTGGACCCGCTGGAGGACCCGCTGCCCGGGGTGGGCACCTACGAAGACTTCAACACCATCGACTGGGTCCGAGAGAAGAGCAAGGACCGCGACAGACACAGAGAGGTACGGCTACGCTACGGACTCACAACAAACAGGGCTGCGATTGTGTTTTCTTCATCTGGGGAACAGGAAACTAATGTAGTCTGGTCATTATTCAGCAGAAAGAACTCGCTGTCCGAACAGGAAATGTAATCAGCAGCTGATTGGATAAAGCTCTTATTGTCTTTAACTGTACGTTTAGATTAAAACACACCACACAAACCTGCAGCCAGCATATGTAAAACCCGCTGTTTTAGTGGAGAACACAGGTGCACTGTGTGTGTCTGTGTGTGTCTGTGTGGACTTTGTGGTCCACTTCCACCACATGATGGATGAGACACTTTATTAAGTTTTACAGCAGCGCAGGAAACAGGTCAATGTGCATGAAAGATAAAACCCCACAACACCTGAGATCAGTGTACTTCAATCTGACTTTATGTTTAATCTAATATGAAACAGGATATGAAAAAAAACCCATCAGGGACATGATGATGATGATGATGATGATGATGATGATGATGATTGCTCTCTAATATTGATCGCTCCGTCTTTTGCCTCCGTGTAGATCACCAATAAGAGCAGACAGTCGACTGTGGCTCTGCTGCACAGCGTCAGCGATGCCTTCTCCGGCTGGCTGCTCATGCTGCTGGTGGGACTCATGTCAGGTACAACACACACACACACACACACACACAGTATACACACACAAAGTGAGTGTGATTTTCGTCTGAGAAACTGAGACTTCAACGGTCTGTCGTTTCCTGTGAAGCTTGAGGCACCACAAACCAAATTCCCCTCACCTCATTTGAATGTCGGAGGAAACTTTCGATAGCATGCCATGGCATCTTAAACCGCAGCAACTTACACCCCAAACCGTCTGCACTGTTACCGACACTGACACTTTTACTACACTAACCAAACCATATCACTTAGATTGATTATTTTCAGACACCTGGTTCTTCTTTACATGCCACTGTCAGAACGTTGACAGTAATTGACGGTCCTTGTCCCAGTTTACATGCAACAGGGAACGTACAGTAATTGACAGTGTCGGCCTCCTCAACATAGGTGGTGGTGAGCGTCGTTAATACGGACCGCTGTCCTGTTTCTGTCACCTAGTAAATAACTTGGAGTTCGCAACCACAGTTGTCGACTGGACGCAACCGGTCTGGGCTGAAAATATACCGGACGTACAGCTTCCTTTTTTTAATGAAACACATCTTCTCCCTGGTTGCTCTGTTTGCTTGTTTTTTGCCGGGCTTCTCTGTTCCACTTCGTGACGTCTCCACTGTTGTGAAGCATGTGCACATGCATTGTCCAGTTTCAGTCAGATTAAGGCATTTACATGCAGAAGGAAACATTATCTAAGTGTTTTAGTCGGACTAACACGTTTACATGCACTGTAGTTGTCCAGTTATAGTCGGATTAAGCCAATATTTGTTTTTTTAGTTGTTTTAGTTTTGTGGTACAGTACCGTATACACTGTGGCGTGTAGTTATCAGTTAATAACCTGAGTAGCATCAGGACTGTTTGTACCTTCCCTCTTGTTTCTGTGCCGCCTGAATCAGCTGAAAGTTAATTCCCATGCGGAGACAGACAGCAGGTGTAGAGCCACGAAACGGCACCGAAAATAGGCAGCGTGACATATTTATAAAGAAAATGAGTCGTTATTACATTGGCGAGAAGCCAGCGGCAGGTCATTTCCTTCCTTTCTTGTTCTTTTTTTTTTATCTCTGCAAGGGAAACAAGCTTAAAGTAAACTTCAAACATGGCCTGAACAGAGTGAAATGTAATGTATCGTCTTGACCCAGCTCTCCTCTGTTCCTCGCCTCCTCCAGGAGCTCTGGCCGGCGGCATCGACATCGCGGCCCACTGGCTGACGGACATGAAGGACGGCGTGTGTCTCATCGGCTTCTGGTTCAACCACGAGCACTGCTGCTGGACGTCCAACGAGACCACCTTCCAGGAGCGGGACCGCTGCCCGCAGTGGCAGAGCTGGGCCGAGCTCATCACACGCACATCGGAGGTAGACGGACATGAAGGCTGGAAAAGACGGGACTGTCCTGTCCTGTTGTGTTGTGTTGTGACTCACTGTTTTGCAAGACTAGATTTACCGTCAGTGAGGAGAGTTTGTACTTTAACACCGGGGTTGTTTGCACTCATCACAGCTGCACACTGAACAACACACACTCAGCAGTTCACGCGCCTCTGAAGATCAGCAGCGGTGCTTTGGTTCCCTCTACTGGCCGCAAGCTGCCATGACACAGAATAACACCAGAGCTCAGTGCAGGAAACTAAAGGAGCAACACACAGATTAGATGCTGTTTTCTGAGTTTTTGCTTGTTGAATTTATATGTATAACTTTATATTTTCTTTAATCTCATTAATTTAATCTCACATGTGCAAAATAATACAAGCAGATGTGCCTACCCCTGAATCTTCCCATTGTTATTCATGCATTGTTCACTAATCGCTCCAAAGAGTTGTGAGAAGTAAATCAACAGATACTCAGATTACGTACCTTTTGAAAGCAACAAAATAAAGCGAAACACACAATCATGAATAGAACAGAGACAGAATAAACAACATACAGTATAAACATAATGAGGTCAATTTCATAATTTAACATCGTAATAATTATAACAGCAGACACAGAGATCAATGTGTCAGAAACATTAAAAACAAACAAATATATACAATTTATCGGCTGAAGCTCTTAATTATTGTGAAGGTTTGTTTAGTTTGTATTTGCTGAGCTTTAGTCTCTTTTTAAATGTGTGTTTGTGTTGTGTTTGTGTGTGTGCTGTGCAGGGTCCGTTTGCCTACATAGTGAACTATCTGATGTACATCTTCTGGGCGCTGCTCTTCTCCTTCCTGGCCGTCTCTCTGGTCCGCGCCTTCGCTCCGTACGCGTGCGGATCAGGAATACCAGAGGTGAGGCTTCGCTCCACATCATCATGTCTTGTTTGTTTGTTTTGTTTTTTTTCCTCTTCATTTTGCCTTTATTTGCTTTTTAGCGTTGCCTGTTTGTCCGTGGACAGGATGACTAACAGGATTTGTAGCTGCACATATTTACACGTAATTATTCTCCCGAATTTAATCTTTTTTAAAGTCGCAGGAATAAACAGTTTGTCTTGGTTTGCTTTCATGCCAGCGAGTGTTTGTAACACTTAGCCTCCGATTCTTTATATTTCAGTCCTGCAGCTTCTCCACTGTGGTGTCTGTTTCCATTTATTGATTTATTAATATCCCGACTCCGCGCCACCCTTCTGTCAGTGTTTACTTTCTCTTCTCCGAGGGAGTTAACAAGCTCAACGTTTTGCTTTAACTCTCCGGAGACACAAGTGGAAAACCCGACGGAGCACAAACGATCTCATAAACACAGATGAAAACACACAAACACGGCCTCTTCCTGAATACACAAACGTCTTTCTTCGCCTCCGAATGAAGGAGCCTTCCCTTCATTTCGTGGAACTGGAGTCCCGGGTCTCGCCGTGGTCATCCGCCTCACGCACACACCAGATGAACCGCTTATTTAAAAGGAAAACATCCACAACACAAACTTCACTTTCGCTCCTTCGCTTCCCCTCGGTGTTTACGCTCCCCACACACGCACATCTAACCCGATCCCTCCCCTTTCATAAACACACACATGAGTACAGACACTTCCTGATCCTCCTCTACACACACAAACTTAATCCGTGCGCACACAAACACTCACTCACACTCTCTCTCTCTCTCTCTCTGGCTTCCCGTCTCTTTCAGATTAAAACCATCCTCAGCGGCTTCATCATCCGCGGCTACCTGGGCAAGTGGACGCTCATCATCAAGACCATCACGCTGGTGCTGGCCGTCTCCTCCGGGCTCAGTCTGGGGAAGGAGGGCCCGCTGGTGCACGTGGCGTGCTGCTGCGCCAACATACTGTGTCATCTGTTCACCAAATACCGCAAGAACGAGGCCAAGCGGCGAGAGGTGGGACACGGAGCAGGAGATGGATGATGATGTCATGTCTGCTCTGGGATTCCGGAATCTGATACATGCAAACTCTTTGATGTATAGGGTTCATTTTATATCAAAATCAACCATTTTGCGTGAACAATTTAGCCAGCACATATTAAATAGTGGATTTATGTAATTTATACTCATTAAAAAACTAGACAGGAAACTATAAAACATAATAAAGAGGCAGCTGATGTGATAAAGTGTGTATAAAATGAGAATTTAGCCAACATAGTTATACACAATTGCAACCATATATTTCACACATACAGAAAAAAAAACATACATTGATGGAAGCTTTCTATTTGCCTATCCTTTATAGTCCATGAAATTAGATCAGTTACAATATCAACAGTGCAAAATAATAAGATGAAAGTAATCATTACTATATTTTATATTTTTTTCATTATTTTACATTTCAAGGCTTTCTTAAAACTCAACAAAGAACTACACGACTTAGATTATACTTTATTTATCCCCAAGGGGAAATTAGTTTGTGACAGCAGCCTTAAAGGAAGGAAAAGCAGAGTATATTGAATACTAAATAAATATATACATAGCTATGCAAGAAATTATACAAAAAATAAAAGACACAATTCATAAAAATACTTTAAATAGAAGCTTCTGTGCTCCAAAATAACAGATTAAAAAGTGCTTGCTGGTGGACAAATAAATAAATAAAAACAATTTTAAAGTGCACAGGGGGTTAAAAGTGCAACAGATATTATAAATTAAATAGAAGTGTTAAAAAGTCTAACTGACACCTTAGAAAACGCTCTGTTTTGCACTGGGGGTGTTTCAGCCTGGTGCTGCAGGAGCTTTTCAGAGCGCTCACCGTTTCGTGCAAACTTCAACTCACCACTGAGCTTATTCCACATTTCAACTCCCAAGACTGAAAAACATTTGTATGTAGATTTATAAAATCAATAACACTCTTAAATTATAGTTTCCCTTTCTTAATTTAAATAACTGAAGAAAACAAACTGGAAGGCCGTTGCCGTTAGTTGCAGCAGCTTACGATGATTAGTTTCTGACATTTCATCGACTGAACGATCGCTCAGTTCCTCCCAGTGCGCTGCGGTCGCATTCAGCTTTTATCACAAGAGGCAGTGGGAGCTGCTCACTTTGATCTGGCTCGGCTATTACCCAATAAATCAACTGCCTGAAAGCACGAATGCTGATGTAACAATGAAGACAACGTGTGCTTAGTACAAACAAAAGCGATTCCCACGCCGAAAATAAGACAAAACAAAAACAGGTTAC
The DNA here is from genome assembly GCA_030347415.2 of Decapterus maruadsi. NCBI lineage: Eukaryota > Metazoa > Chordata > Actinopteri > Carangiformes > Carangidae > Decapterus > Decapterus maruadsi. Next base: position 8,498,368 of record CM064898.1, read on the forward strand.
GATTCTTTCTCATCGGGCGCGAGGTAACTTAAACCCTCAGTTGATTATAATCAAATATTTCTACACAAGTGAAATAATAAACTCCTGTCAAAGAAGCACAGATTTCATCTTTGTTTTATTCAGATGTTTTTTTTCTTTTTTTTCTTATCTCCTGCAGGTGCTATCGGCGGCGGCGGCGGTTGGCGTGTCGGTGGCTTTCGGCGCTCCAATAGGAGGAGTCCTGTTCAGCCTGGAGGAAGTGAGTGCACTTGTTTATCCACCGTCTGCTCTTCAGTCGTTCACCTTCCATCTGTTTGGACTGTTTAGACTGGCGATGAGACCCAGAACCTACGGCAGCGATGACCTCATCACAGCAAAGCACGAAAAAACAGAATCAGATTTTGTTTTTTTGTTTTTTTTTTGTTTTTTTTTGTTTTTTGTTTCCCTCCCAAACAGCAGTTATTTTAACCACAACCAGATAACACAACGAACCAGACAGGATTTTTAATTGCTCTGGAGTTCTTGTTTAACTTTTTACTTCAACACTTTGACACCGAGCTGGAACGCCCTCGGCTGCGCTGGCACGCGGCGTGGAGAAGTGTTTGCGTCTTGGCAGCTTCGTCAGACACCCGGGAGAGGGAGGGGGGGCGGAGGATGCTGGGGGCTTTTATTGAGGGCATTCTGACCGCACAGGGTTTTCTAGCCAAAGCTTCAAGGAGTTCAGACATAAAAGAACCCGTTCCTGTGATTATTAATGCTGCCAAGTGGATTTATGTAATTGTTTTTTTGTTTTTTGTTTTTTTTTATTCATTAAAAAAAACAGATGAGAAACTATAAAACATATCAAAGAGACAGCTGATGTGATAAAGTGCGTATAAAATGAGAATTTATACAGAATTGGACACTTATACTTAATTATATTATAGATTGTTTATACCATGAGATATATGTAATGGAAAAGATCGTAATCTTATTCTAACGTTTTGAGAAGTTATTATTTATATGGTAAATGTTCAGATCGGTGGATTTATGCTATTTATGTTTAATTTTCTAACATTTTTATTTGATATTTTCAAAGAAATGCAGATTTCTCTTCTCCTCTATATTCAATTCAATTCAATAAATCTTTATTTATCCCTGAGGGAGCAACAGGGCCTAAACACCCACCTTTTAATCTGTAAATTAAATATGTCTCATTTCATTTCTCTCTTTGAACCTTCTGCATTGTTTCTGTATTGTAATTGTGTTGTTATTTTCATGCAAGCATCTTTAAGAACTTGTAAATGCGCATTATAAATTATTATTATTATTAATACTAGAATAAGTAAAATAAATCTCATGTTGTGCTGCTCTCCATCCATCCACCATCCCCTCTGTTCTCTCTCTCCTCCAGGTGAGTTATTACTTCCCTCTGAAGACTCTGTGGCGCTCCTTCTTCGCCGCGCTGGTCGCCGCCTTCACGCTGCGCTCCATCAACCCGTTTGGAAACAGCCGCCTGGTGCTGTTCTACGTGGAGTTTCACGCCCCGTGGCACCTGGTGGAGCTGGCCCCCTTCATCCTGCTGGGCATCTTCGGAGGCCTCTGGGGGGCGCTGTTCATCAAGGCCAACATCGCCTGGTGCCGGAGACGTGAGTGACTCCGTGATGATGATGATGCTGCAGACGCTGACTCTCCCTCCTTCTCTCTGTCTCTCTGACCTCACTGTGAGTCACGCTCTCCCCCCTCTCTCCCCTCCCTCTCCAGGTAAGAGCACCCGTCTGGGTCACTACCCGGTCATGGAGGTGCTGGTGGTCGCGGCGCTGACCGCCCTCGTGGCCTACCCCAACAGCTACACCAGGATGAGCGGAGCCGAGCTCATCTCGGAGCTGTTCAACGACTGCTCGCTGCTCGACTCCTCCCAGCTCTGCGGCTACGAACAGGTCGGCTTGTTGAGTCCTCATCCGAGTGTGTTTGAGTGTAAAGACTCACTGTGTGTGTGTGCGTGTTTATGCGTGTTGTGGGGAAGCAGCAGCGAGAGTTGTTTATGTAAAGAGAAAGAGAGAGAGATGTTTGTTTGAATGAACCTCCAAGACAGAAAAGGCACGACTGGACGACTTTTTTTTCCAAAAGCAGCTGAAAAATGATGACAAAACTTGGTTCAATATTAATAATACATTCCAAAAATAACAAAGATAATCAAATTAATGAAATTATTAACTTAAAGTCTTTGTTACGTCTACATTGTTCAGACTGACTACTCACCTCCCAAGTGACCAACATGTGACCAATATCATTACGTACAAGTTATTTGTTTATTTATTAGGATCCCTATTAGCCAATGCCTCATTATATGAACAATGGCTATTCTACCTCGGGTCCAGCACAGACAATACAATAACAAATATAGTAAAAAACATTCAGAATAAACATGAAAAAACAAACTACAATCATCCAGATATTGCAAAAAAGATTTGCAGATACAACACAATACAGTGATGTAAGAAAGCATAAATTGCAGATTAAATGTTTCTGCAAAAATAAACTACCAAGTCAACAACATAATGTTGCCATATCTCATTAGAAATGTGTTTTAAATGTTTTAAATGGCTACAGCAGTGTTTGTCATCAGCTTAACACTTTTTTTTCTTGTTTCTCTGCCCTTTCTTCTTCTGCCCATCCTCTCCTCCTCTGTTTCTCTCCCTGTGTTCCTCTCTCATCCCTCCTTGCTGGCCTGCAGCCGGCCAACATATCAGAAACAGGCGCAGGAAACAGCCTCGCAGACCGACCGGCAGGAAAAGGCCTCTACACGGCGCTGTGGCAGCTGGCGCTGGCCTTGGTCTTCAAGATGATGATCACTGTGATTACCTTTGGCATGAAGGTCGGTCGAACTCACTCACACGCGTGCTAACATTACAAGTTGCGTGTGTGTCATCGCTCTCCTCTGTCATCCCTAAGAAAAAAAACACAACATCTCCTGACCGATGCCTGTTTTCATTTCTGAACCAACGCACCCTTGTCCGACTGTGAAATCCCGACACGAGCAGCTGCCTCGGATACGACTGGAACCAGATTTCCAACTTCTGACTCTCGCTGACGTCTCTTTTCCCCCGTCCCGCGCTCCAGATGTAGAGTAACTGAACCGATTCCGACAGGTTTTTAATGCACTGAGTCACAGCAACAACGTGACTCACCGTCATGTGTTCCCACTGGAGGACGAAGTTATAAGTTAAAAAAGAAAAAAAAGAAGGGGAGAAAAAAATATCTGTGGGCTTTTCATGCTGATTTTAAAAATGACAAAGCCGTAGTCACTTTATTAAAAGTTAGTCATGTTGCCTTCTGGGTAGGGTTCAAACATGACTCTGCTGTGGTTTGGGGTTTATGATGGTTGTTGGGTTGTTGTTGTTGTATATTATGACTGTTTTTATCGGTATGAATGGTGTGAATTGTTTATTGATACATCTGTTGGGGTATTGTTTATGGATTTTAGGGCAACGGTAGCCAATATTACAGCACAGAGTAGAGTTAGACTGATTAATCTGCACTGATTGGACATTTATTTTAATGATAAACTATTGTAATCGTCACCAAAAGTCCAGGGTAACACTGTTGTGTACCTGAGATAACTATATTATATTAAAATAGGGCTCAACGTTGATCCTTGCTGAAGTTTTCCACAGTTCCGCTGCTTGGGTGATCCTGGATTTTTCCATGGAAGACAGTTGGGGACAAAAGGGATTGTTGTGATTAAGATGTGGTGCGTCACTCACATGCCGACTGCACTGACTCTGACTGAGCTGTCTGGACTGTTTCTTCTTATTTTTTATTCCATCATTATTATATCGGCCTTTTAAAAATCCCCCATCGTTTACAACGCCGTCGCAGAGTCGTCTCACAGCTGTTGGGATGTAATGACAACCACACGTTTACCTCTCTGCTCTGTTTGTTTGACCTTCTCCTCAGTGTCACTGCCGTCTGAAATTAGATTAAGATTATGAGTCAGACTTCCCACAGAATCACATTCCCCTAACAAAACATGAACATTAAAGGGATAGTTCAACATTTTTGGCAAAATCACCATAATCTCTATAATCGTAGCATAGCAGTAGGTTCATGACCTTTAATTATCGGTGCATGTTGTTTTGAGATCAGCGGGGCAGAGACGTGAGCTGCTCAATGAAAACAATGGAGGTGAACGGTCAACTCAAAAACACTCTGGTGGACAAGTTGTGACCTGCACATTCACCACGCTATGAGATAATCATGTAGCGTTATGAGACGGAGTTGTTTTTGAGGCAAATGCAGCCAGAACTACTTTCCAGACACGGCTGCTGGGAGGAGTGATTTCAAAAGCACAAGTAATTCAGATTATTTGCATCATGTGTCGTAATGTTACATAATTATATATGATATATGATTATCTCATAGCGTGGTGAATGTGCAGGTCACAACTTGTCCACCAGACCGTTCACCTCCATTGTGTTCACTGAGCAGCTCACGTCTCCGCCCCGCTGATCTCAAAACAACATGCACTGACAATTAAAGGTAATAAACCTACTGCTATGACTGTAGGGATTTTGGTGATAGGTGATAATTTGCAAAAATGTTGAACTATCCCTTTAAGCATCTTCAGCTCAGATATTATAAACTTAAACTGACTCTGCCTAAAACATCTTCTCCTCCTTTTCCTCAGGTTCCCTCTGGTCTCTTCATCCCCAGCATGGCCATCGGCGCCATCGCCGGCCGGCTGCTGGGCGTCGGCATGGAGCAGCTGGCTTATTACAACCACGACTCGTTCATCTTCAAAGGCTGGTGCTCGCCGGGGGCCGACTGCATCACCCCGGGGCTCTACGCCATGGTCGGAGCCGCTGCGTGTCTAGGTGAGGAGATGGAAAGCCTTAAATTCAGAAGAAAGACAGGAGTTTATCTTGAAAGTAAAAACTTTTTGATTTACAAGATGATAAAGAGAGCGTGAAATCCTCCATCTCACACCCAAACAAGCCCGACGCGGTGTCAGGACTTCCTTCCTTCTTCCATGGGAGGGGGTGGGGGCTAAAGCAGCTCAGAATAGATGAAAGGACGCATGCGGTTCGTTCGAGGGCATTTGATCAGGATGTTTTGAGCATGCCTCCCTCTGCAGCGGTATTCTTAGCACATACGAACGGGAACATGCCAGAGGGATTAAGATTACATGTTCTGTCTGACTGAGGAATGCGTGTTGCGATGCCCAGGGAGCAGATGGATGTGGGCTGGGAGAAGAATGTCAGTCTGGACCACTCGGCTCGGTCGGTTCCCAGACTCGGTTAAGTGGCTTCAGATCAGTGGATAAATGGAGAATTTACACTCGCTTTGCATTATGTTACTGAGTTTGAGCATCCGAGGCAAAGTCAAAGCTTGGTTGCTTGGTTAAAAAAGGACAAAAAACATACAGAAAAAATGAAAGGCCACAGAAGCACAGTGGAATTGTACAAAAGATAAAATATCAAGACAATAGAAACAACTGATCCTCATTGTTATCATTCTCCTTTTATGGAGAAAACTGTGAAATAGAAACTCTAATATTCTCCTTAATCTCCATCCAGTGACCTTCTTACTCCCTCTTTTTCCAAGAAATGGTTACTTCATTTTAGAAATTATTTTAAATTGATTATTTTTGGCAAATATAGTTTTTCTTTATTATTTATATTCTTTTTTGAGCAGCAACACTTAACACTATCAGAAAAAAAACAAAAACACATCCATCCAAAAGAAAAGCTACAGTACATAAGGCTGAGGCTAACCAGCTTATAAATGCCCTAACCTTTAAACCATACATGTAAATATATACAGTACCGGTACCTATACTGTATATATACATAATGTAACGCTGACTTGTTAGCGTCACCTTGATCCGTGGGTCGTAGATGAGGAACAGCACGGGAACTCCGGGTTAGTTCAAGGACGATGGTTTATTTCACAACCAGACCAAAAACGACAACTGCAAGTCACAACTCCAACATTCCATCTCTTAGGGCAACAGATGATTCCGCCTTATAACATTCTAAAATAACATTTAAGAATGTTATTTTAGATTTTATGTGGTGTTATTTTAGAATTTTAGAATGTTATAAGGCGGAATCATCTGTTGCCCACTGATGATTCCGCCTTATAACATTCTAAAATAACACCACATTAAAATAGTCCTCTATAATAAGAATAAAATTCATCTTACACACAAACATGGATAGACATACTATACATATACACATACATACTCAGCAAATACAACAAATATAACAAAACACTAGAAATTCAAGCATTTGCCCTGTAAATCATGACTACACGTCTAGTTTTTTTTTTTTAATTGCACAAGATTTTTACTTCCTTTGATCTCATCTAGTAACAGACAGACAGATAAGTGTGTTCTATTCAGAGTCTTATCCTCTTAGATGTTAAATGTCAGAAGGAAACTCTGTCATTGTTTGAAAGGCCGTGTTAAACGAGGCCTGACCCCCGTTAACAACGTGCACTCACTGCCAACCAAAACAGGAGTTAACTGTTAGCAGTCTTTGTTATGGGTAGCAAATCCCCCCCAAAAGTGTGGCTGGATGATGGGAATAAAGTGTCCACTTGTACATCATCATGCGGGCTCCTTGAAAGTCAAAGCTTAAGCGCAAACACATCGCAGAGAGCAGAGAGCTGGTGTTTTCTATAAGAGCAGATGACAGATGTTAAACTCTGAGCATAAGGGGAAGCTTAAAACTTCTCAGGAGAACAGGCCGGATTCACCCGTCTGGAACATCTGGGAAGTTTAGAGAGAGTTTTTTTGTTTTTTTTGAAAAATATTCTATCTGAGAGACATCTCTGATAATGTCTGCCTTACTTTGTACCAGTTCGAGTACACGCTGTGCTGTACACTCGCCTCCCTGAATCGCTTTTTAATGGACGCCACAAAAAAAATCACTTCCAGAGACGGAGCAGATCTCGTCTGATTTAGGAAAAGCCAAATATCTTATCCACTTTCCTACAGTATGTGTCCTTCTGTTTATAATTTCATCATATGTTCTGTTATAAAAGCACCAACAAGCTTTTTTTTATATATATAACCCAGAGGCTATTTGTGTCCCTAACCCACTCATTAGAAATATGCCGATGCTATTCCTGTCCGCAAGACGCCGTAATGGTATTTATATAATATCGCGTCTCCTTGTGCGGAGCTGATAGCATCCCTAAAGGGAATACTTGTTTGTCTGTGTTTTATTATATCGTATAAAGGATTTATTTTCGGTGCTTATGGCCTGATGGCTAATGAATTATACGAGCGATTTCCAGTCACAAGTTCACAAGGCTAAAAAAAAACAAACATGAAAACATACAACAAGTCGAGAGCTAATTAAAGGCAACAAGAATTGTCGTCTCACATTAAACGGAGGATATGTGATTTTATTGGAGCGTTAACTTTGTCAAATAGTGACTTTGTGTCTCCATAAGGGACAAAAACATTCCTGGCAGTTCACGCAGTTTAATGTTAATACTCTTTTATAGGCTGTGATTGAATTTTCCGGCCAGTGTATGTGTGTGTACGTTTTCCTTTTGCTGGGGCGATATTGTCTCTTCAACAAGAGACAACTCTGTTAAAGACGTGTTTGGACAATATCTTCCAAACAATCTTAATTCCCTTGCTGAAAGACATGTGAGCGCCACCGAGACACATCAGGGAACAATTCAAGAGAAAATATAATCATCTCCATTTCTTGCATTTTTGAAATGCAGAGCAGTGAAGAAAAACAAAAGGCCGCTTGTTTTTCTCCTCAGAAATGGAAGATAACACGCACAGTGAAAACTTTCACATCCAGTTTTTTTCTATCAAGTCAGAGGCGATCGATGATCAATAAGAAGCTCTGTCGTAGCAGCGCTGTTATCAATTATAGGATTGACCTGTTGTTTCCCTCCAGGTGGGGTGACCCGCATGACGGTGTCGCTGGTGGTCATCATGTTCGAGCTGACCGGCGGCCTGGAGTACATCGTCCCCCTCATGGCCGCCACCATGACCAGCAAATGGGTGGCAGATGCTTTTGGGAGAGAGGGAATCTACGAGGTGAGGAGGGGGGGGCAACATGTCTGTGATGTGGTCGTTGAAGATATTTTAATTGTACTCTTGGTGGTTTTTTAAACATGTGTTTATTGTTTTTCACAAAAGAGCAAACATTTACTGCGGGTCAACAATCATGATATCGGCTCTGTAGTTAAAGTAGTTAAAGTCATGTGACCATGTGAGTCAGTAATTGAATTACTGCATTATAAAAGCAACTAATTACCAGAAAAAATAGAAATTGCGCTTTTTTAGTACGAGGGAAAACTGTTACTTTTTAGACGACCCGTTACTGGGAAAAATAGCGCAGTTAGTAACGCCATTTATATATAACACCGAGATTCCCATCAATGGTGACCAACCAACTTAAGATTTAAAGCCCCTACAAAGAGCTGTCACTTTGTGTGAATTGGACAAAAGTGGTAGTGTTTTACTGGAATGAAGACTACATTTCCCATGAGCTTTAGCGCGTATTGTCGTAAAGACGCTTAAAGGGATAGTTCACCCAAAATTCAAATATCACTCATTATCTACTCACCCTCATGTCGACTAAAAGCTGTGAGAATTTTCAGAGTCCTCCGTTCCTTCTCTGAGTTACGGGGGGTCCACGCAGCAGGATTTGTCCATATAATGGTTGTCAATGGACACCAGGTTTCTTCGTGCAAAAAGACACACCAAAAAACATCCAAATACCTCCATACTGCTCGTCTGTAATGTCCCTCTTGTATTGAAGCCCCGACATGAGAAACTGTTCTGAAACAAATTAAATAAGTCTATATTTTAAGCTTGTTTGTAGAGGAAGCTCCCAGTGTCTTGGTGTCCATTGACAACCATTATATGGACAAATACTGCTGCGTGGACCCCCCCCCTAACTCAGAGAAGGAACGGAGGACTCTGAAAACTCTCACAGCTCTTAGTCGACATGAGGGTGAGGAGATAATGAGTGAAATTTGAATTTTGGGTGAACTTTCCCTTTAAGGTATTGAGTTACACTATTTAGAAATAGCTTATCTTCCCACCGATGGCCTCGTCTGCTGTTGTAAGTCATACAGAGACATCGGCAGAGTTGAGAGACGTTTGCATATCCAGTTAACATTTCCATGAAGGGGCTTTAACTGACATGAATACACAAAGTTGACTTCGTTATACAAAGACCGTACTTGCAGAATACCCAGTCCTACCTCTGTCTACATGATATTCTGGTGGTGGTGTGTTTTTAAACTTTTTAAAGTGTGATATTTCTCTCCCTGCAGGCGCACATCCGGCTCAACGGCTACCCGTTCCTGGAGCCGAAGGAGGAGTTTGAGCACAGCAGCCTGGCCGTGGACGTGATGAGGCCCCGGAGGTCGGATCCTGCGCTGGCTGTCCTCACGCAGGAGGGCATGACTGTAGGGGAGGTGGAGGTACGCACACACACACACACACACACACATTGCAGATCTTAACAGTCCTAACAACGCAGCGCAGGAGGAGAGTACATGTGTTTGCAATAAAGTGAAACATGTGCGGATTTAAATGTGGATAAATACACCTGCAGAAAAATGAGGGGCGCCACAGGCCACGTTGTAAACTAGAAGTGATCGTATATAAACTCTCAGAGTGAATCCAGAGGGCGCAGCTTTGTCACTGGAACTTTATACAGATTGTTCTCAACATTTATTACAGTAACTCCAACTGACAAAACAAAATTAAACACAGCAAAAGACTCTCAGACTCCCTCGGTTGGATTTATTATAGTTGTTGTATTGTATGTAGACTAGTCACGATACCAGAACTTCAATAGTTGATGGTAAATTTCCACGACTGGATTCTCGATAATCGTTCGATACCGTGATTAAATTATTGGATTTGAGCTTCAATAAGATCTCACACTGCACAGAATTTAAATTGCAGGCAGCAACATGAAGTAAGAACAGAGTTAAAATGGTAAATACGGCTCAACACAAACACAAATTGCTGCAAAAATGATGCACGTTTCATTTCCCAGCTTGGTACCGAAGCAGCGGTTCTCATCACAACCCTAACAGTGTATGTATTGTTGTATAAATTGTGTGTGTTTGTGTCCAGGCGCTGGTGGAGACCACGCACTACAGCGGCTTCCCTGTGGTCGTCTCCCAGGAGTCCCAGAGGCTCGTCGGCTTCGTGCTGAGGAGAGACCTGCTCATATCAATAGGTCAGAACTCCTTCTAACGTTTTTTTTTAATTGTGTCAGCGTCCAAACGGAAACAGCGTTTTGGGGGGCAAAAAAAACTCTAAAACAACTCTGTCTGGTAACGTTGTGTGATTATCTCATAGCGTGGTGAATGTGCAGGTCACAACTTGTCCACCAGAGCGTTGTGGAGTTGTTGGATTGTGTATTTGATGAGTTTGATGAGGGAAACCAAGAAATCCCATGAGCCTCCGTAGCGTAGCTCTGAGCAGCTCACGGCTCTGCTCCGCCGTTCTAAAAATAGCTTGCACCGATTAAAGGTAACAAACCTACTGCTATGAATATAGGGATTATAGCAATGGGCCAATTCGCCAAAATGTCGAACTATCCCTTTAAATCATCATCACGTAATGAACGGCCTGTAAATTAAAGGGTTACCAAAGATTGTTTGTAATGTCATTTCATCTCTAACGCCTCTCCCCGCCTTCTTCTTCTCTCAGACAACGCCCGCAAACGCCAGGAGGGCGTGGTCAGCGCCTCCCAGGTGGTCTTCACCGAGCACACTCCGGCCCAGGCCGCCGACGCCCCGCCCCCTCTGCGCCTCAGAGGAATCATGGACCTGAGCCCGTTCACGGTCACCGACCACACGCCCATGGACATCACCGTGGACATCTTCAGGAAACTGGGGCTACGCCAGTGTCTGGTCACGCACAACGGGTGAGATCAACGTCTTCTTCTTTATCCTCTAACCCTCGACGACATAAATCTGACCTCGCTCTCTCTCAACTCCCGCGGACGTTTTAAAGTGAGACGTCTGCAGGAAGCGGAGTGACAGGTGAACGTGTGGGAGAGCCGCTGGTCATGCATTAAAGGAAAAGCAAGAAGGGAGGCGGAGGAGTTGAGGAGGAAGACACGGACGGTTAATGGAGGGAGGGGGAGTGTGAGAAGTCTCCTGAGGACGTTTTTTTTTTTTTTCTTTGTCTTTAGAGACGTGCTATCCGTCTTAACATCGCCGGGTTCATCCGTCTGTTTACGTAACGGGGCTTTGGGGGATTTCACAGATCGGTCTCAGTGATGGAAGACGTCCTGGTGGAGACGTTAACAGCACAATTTGCATCGTGTTCAGCAGCGAAGGAGTGATTTTCTAGTTTTATCTGCTCTATTTGAATATTTCTGAAGAATAAATGGATAAAAGTTGTATTTATTTAGCAAAACATTTTATTTATTTAGCAAAAAATAGCTCAGAGAGTACTGTCGCAGCTCCATCGCAATAAAAACAGGGAATAAACTCTTCAAAATATTTACCAAAACTTTCTTATTCCCCCTTTTTTTTGTTTGAAATTGCAAGGAAACCACCTCCCGGCTCCATCAAGGCCAAACACTTCGCACTCGCTCCAGCTGTCTGTCAGACTTTATCCTTGTCTCCGCGAGGACAAACGGACATTGCCGACGTGGAGAATTAAACTCAGACAGAGCAGAACAAAAGATAAAGCCTGCTGAGAGTTATCCTAATCAGGGTTTCATTCATTTTTTCTCCCCCACGCTGTGTGTTACGCAAACACACACATGCGCGCACACACACACACACACGGAGCGTCGGTTGTTTAGATGGAGGCTCTGACATGTTGAAACACGCAGCTTTTAGGGATTTGGAAGTGGAATTATGTATATTATCATTGGTGCAAAGAAACAGTGTAAGTTCACGCCGCTGTCAAACACAAGCTCACACACACACACAGCTTGTGGTTTCTCTTTGCTACTTTCTCTCATATACACACACAGTACATACAGTATAAATAGTATATACAGTATAAATACATATACACTCATGGAAAAAATTAAGAGACCACTCCCAAAATGAACGGTTTCTCTAGTTTTACTATTTATAGGTATGTGTTTGAGTCCAATTAAATACATTTTTTTTGTTTAATTATATAAACTACCGACAACATTTCTCCCAAAATTGAAATTTTTTTTTGTCATTTAGAGCTTTTACTGGCTTTTAAGTCTTTTCAGACCTTGAATAATAATAATAATGCTAAGAAAACATGTTCATATTTATTCCTAAAGAACGCAGCAAGAATATTTTAACTCAGGAAGAGTTTATAAATCAGTTTTTGTGGGATAATGTCAATGTTTAATCCCAGAAGTGGTTTTTATAATGTTTCGTACCCATGCAGGGAAGTTACATAGTGCAGTTTCATTGTGCCGACGCGACCCGGCTCAGGCTGCAGCGGCAGCATCGTTCATCCTATTAACCATTTTTTCTACCATTGCAATGAGTCTGGAAACTTTATTTTAAGCCCGAAAGACTTTAATATGTAGCTAGATATTCTTTTAAGAAACACTTGCGAAAGTGGTCTCTTCATTTTTTCCATGACTGTAGTGTATATTTATATATATAACATAAATTTTTCAGCAGGAAGTCTGTTGTTCTAATAAAGTTATTTCAGATCCGTCTAATCCAAGTTGAGACTGTTTCACTAAAAGTAAAAATAAAAAATAGGAAAAATTAGGTGTTTTTCTGCCAGGCTGCCTCAGGCTTAAGCCCAGTGCTGCCACGGTAACAATCACTGACACCTGCGAGATCGGCGAAATGAAAGAACACCTTTCAATATGAGTTGGCACGACGAAAATGACTGATTGAGATCGATTTTGGAGCCGGTCGAGGTTTTGGAGGGAGAACTGAAACCAAACGGCTCCAGATTTTATTTTTCTTTCTTTTTTGTTGTTTTTGTTTTTACTCCAGACAAACTTTTTTTTTTTTTTACAGACGTAAACAGAGCCGAGTGTTTTGGAGACAGATCCTCGGACGGCTCATCCATCGCTTTGTGAAACTGATGACTTTAAACCTCCACCTGCAGTCAGACTGTTTGTTATGTGGAGGTTTTGACTCAGTGAACGCAGCTGCTGCTGGTTCTGGTCTCACATCTGCACCGAATAAATGAAAATAGGAAAAAACAGAAATCAAACCAAAGAGGAGATTCTGTCAACAGGTTGAATCAGAGCAGATACGTACCAACAGACACATCTGGATTAATCAGTTTGTCCAATAATGTAAGAGAACGCGATGTTTTAAATAGGTTAACGTCATATATTTTTCTCATGGCACAAATCAATCGGATCACGAATAAAATTTTGAGTCCCATTCACTTACATGGAGGTTTTTTTCTGAGTTGAGGTCCCATGGTGAGCGTTACTTCCTGCTTCTGCTTTCTCTATTCTGATTCAACCTGTTGACAGTTCAGCTTTCTACACATAAAACCTTTAAACCAATCAGATCTTCAATCGGTCGCCTCCCGCCCTCAGTTGGAGCTGATGTGTAAAGTTTCCTAGTGCAGCAGCTTGTGTGTAATTCAAACCAAATCTCAGAGTTAAAGTTAAAAGGAAAAAAAACATTTACAAAATCAACCCTGACGGACGCTCTCCGCAGCTTCTCTGAATGAATGAATGAATGAATAAATGAAATGTTTATTGTGTATAAACTACGGTCACAACCAAAGGATAGGGACGGAAGCTTCAGTTTATACGTATATCCCCACCTTTTCTTGCATATCTGTGCGTCGTCCAGGCTCGCTCCTATGGGCGCTAGTGGCGGCGTGCGCAGCTGCTGAAAGGCCGCTGACAGCCACAGCCACTTCTGCAGCGATTCCCACATATTTGCTTCAGATGGGCAGGCGGTCCCATCTGCCAGTAATAGACCCAGAGTGGATCCACGTGTGACATGAAAATGGAAAATACTTTTTGAAGAATCACTGTTTAAAAAAAAAAGAAAAAAAAATTGTTTTCAGAGGGTAAATACGAACAAGGAGCGAGCGAAAGAGGAAGAAGGGATTGAAAGTGTCAGCTCTTCTTGTAAAGGCTGAATGTGTGTCTTTTTTTTAAAGCCGGTGAATCAGTCACTGTCTGGGAATGATGATAGTTTGACACATAGTAAAAGAGACCTTGAGGCTACGTCGTGTGACCGCCGCGCTCGCCTCACAACGCGGATTCTGTTAATTTTATTTGCCCTGACTTGCAACAAAAAGGTATTTTCCCAGACGGTCTGGTTGGTCGGTACCTTGTTTTTAGTCATTGTGTTTGTTCTGGGAGCTTGAAAAACCCTCTTTGTCTGTTGTTTAAATTGAATTACAGTTTATACAATTACAGTTCATGGTTAAACAGGCGGGTAACAGGAGCCGCCGTCAGAAAACAATGACAGGTCGTACAAACATCCTCCCGCTCTTCACAGTTTGTTTGTTGTTCTTTAGTTTCGCATCTTCACCCTCTGACCTTTTTGATGATTCTCCTTCACACTTGTCAAAGTCTCTTTTTTTTTCCCCCAGACTCACATGTCCGTCCTGTCGGATAATGTGAATCATCCACATTCCTCTCTGTCTCACCAACCTGTAGGTCTCTTGTTCTGACACTGTCCATCTTCAGGAGAGACTTGGAAGTTTGTCTTTGTTGAGGAAGAGGCCGCTGATGCTCCACATGTTGTTATTGCTCAGAAAAACACAATGAAACAACATTGAATTTGGCCCAATTATAACTTCTCCTGTAGCTCTGCCTCTCTGTGGTGTCCATTATTGAAGTTCTTAATGGTACATTTGTGTTTAATTCTTGTATATTTTCATTATTTTGAGTCTGATGTAGAGGATTTATATCCTGTATCAGATGTATTTTCATTAAATTTCAACGATTATGCAAAATAAAAGCGGTCAGCACACATGACTGCAATCAGGTGATGATGTAATAATTGTAACTGCAGACGCATTAATTGATTAAGATGTTAAAGTCAATCTTGTGTCCATATGATTTGTATGACATTCCCAGATTTTTTTTTTTAACATATTTCACTTTTTAGACGTCAGTAACTGAAGTCCAGCAGCAGAGAATGAGCTGAACCACTGGTCTGGTATCGATGCATCATGATGATGATGATGATATAATGATATAATTTATTACGGGCTGTAGTAGTGGTATCTCATTTTTGTCGGGGTATAAATAAGAAATGGGATGAAGCTTTAGTCTTGTTTCCAGCTCTTTCTGACTTCTCTACTCTGTGTTTCTTAGTCTGAAGCTCCGAGGCCGTAAATCTTTTAAATAACAGCTCACAAATACACGCACACTCGCTTTGCTTTTATAAATCAGCTGGAAACGAGTTGTTTTTTTGTTTTTTTTTAAACCCTCACACTGGCAGGAAAGTGAATGGTACATTTAATAGGGTCAGTGTTTTTTTGGACTGTGATTTTGTTTCTACTGCGCCCTTTAAATTCTTCTTTTACAGCTCCTAGCTCCTCGCTGCTGTTGCTGAGTTACGGCCTCTGTGGCCACATGTGATAAAAGGATAATGGCCGACGGTACGACGTCGTGCTGAGGGTTAAGCGTCGGAGGCAGCAGCTCCTCCAGCTCCCATCTTCCTCTGTGGAAATACGAACGCTTCCTTCTTCTGTCCCCACTTCTTCTTCTGCTTATTCGTCTTCGTCTTCTTCTTCTTCATCTTTGTCTTCTTCCTTTTCTTCGTTTTCATCCTCTTTTCATTCTTCTTGTTCATTCTTCGTCTGCTTCTTCGTCTGCTTCTTCTTCTTTGTCTTCTTTGTCTTCAACTTCTTCGTCTTCTTGTTGTTTATTCTTCTTTGTCTTCTTCTTCTTCTTCATCTTGTTGTTCATTCTTTGGCTTCGTCTGCTTCTTCGTCTTCTTCTTCATCTTTGTCTTCTTCCTTTTCTTCATTTTCATCTTCTTCTTTTCGTTCTTCTTCTTATTCTTCTTCTTCTTCATTCTTCTTCTTTTCATTCTTCCTCTTCATTCTTATTGCCAGTTTTTCTGTGGATCCGCCCCGAGCGTCCGACCGTGTCGAAGCGTCGTCTGCCAGCGCCGTCGCTGTGGTCAAATTAGAATCAAATGTTTTCGCGGGAGTGTTGCGAAATTAACCTCATAAACCAGTTTCCACCTCCCGCTACACGAACGGATCTGATTTTATTTGAGCCGACATAGTTTTTGGTTTTTGAACATGAAGGTATTTAGCGGTGGCTGTTCAGTAAATTGCGTGTTCCTCCTCCTCCTCCTCCTCCTCCTCCTCCTCCTCCTCCTCTTCGCCCTCTTGACTCGTGTGTTTTTATCTCCCCGTGCTCTCCCGCTGCGAGCCGGCTTCCCTGCGGGACTGTAATGTAACTGAATGCAGCCAAAGTGTCAGAGCGGAGGCCAGACCTCGGCCCCCATCGTGTGTGTGTGTGTATGTGTGTGTGTGTTTCTGCTTCGTGTCACTCCTTTGACTTTTCCATGACGATGCAAACAAAGTATGATATGAAGTAATGTGCTCCCCCCTCCTCACTTTTATTCTCTCTCCCTCTCTGTGTCACCAGGAGGCTGCTGGGAATCATCACCAAGAAGGACATACTCAAACACATGGCACAGATCGCCAACAGAGACCCCGACTCCATCCTGTTCAACTGAACCAACGCCCTCATCCTCCCTCCCTCCGTCCTTCCTCCTCCTCCTCCTCCTCCTCCTCATCCTCCCTCCATGGGTGGCAGGACTACACCAGCTCGTACGGTGGGAAACGTAAACAAACGCACCTTTTATACCTCCTCAACTTTTTGATAGAGCGGTTCAGAGGAAGCCAAGTAAGTCCAGCTCCATTTGCACAGGTGGCGAGAGAACTTTTTTTTTTCTTTTTTCTTTTTTCTAATTTTTTGGAGGCGTTTCTCCATGAAAACGCAGCGCTCAGAAACAATGACTCATCCATACTGACACCATCTCTTTTTTTCACATTCGATGCACATGCGGAATAAGTCGATGGGATTATTTTGTCGGAAAAATCATCCTTCCTCCGTCCATGTCTCATCTCTCTGCCACACCTGAGAGCGAGAGGGAGAGAAGCAGAGAGGGGGGAGGAGGTGGGAACAGATAATCCTCTGTTATATACGCTGACAAGAGGAGAGGGAGCGAGGGAAGGAGGGGGGAGGAGGAGGAGAAAACGTCAGCGGGGGAAGATAAAGAGCGGGTTGGGGAGCTCGGTGCCTGCCCTCCGGCCGTCACAGCGAGTCCAGGCAGAGCGCTCTCTGATGGATGCTCGGACACCTCCTTCCCTCTTTTCCCTCCCTCCCTCCTTCTCTCCCTCTGTGAGCTTTTCTCTTACCCCGGGGGCTGAAGGATACAGGAGTGTGAGAAGAAGACACACACAGACTAACACTCCATAAAGACGTGGTGACAGCCTGGGAAGAGTCCGCTAATGTCTCTCTTTTTTTTTTCTTTTTTCTTTTTCCCGTCATGGACGCTCGACATCAGTGTGGTTTACGCCAGCCTGGGAACTAGAACTATACAGTGTTGTCTTGTCATACAGACTGGCAAAAAAAATGACAATCACACACTCATAGACGGTTCAAAGACACACATTTACGTACATAGACAATGCTGCAAAACAAAAACAAACAAAAAAAGAAGAAGAAGAAGAAGAAGAAGAACCGTGTCATGCCTTATGGACGTTTATTCTCCGGGCTGAGCTGTTGGAAGGGCTACGAAACACACACAGAGAGAATCATGACACATGAATTAATTTATGTAAATGTAAAATTGTTTGTCCCACTAAATTATTTCACTGACTTACATGTGGCTGTGGCGTCTTTTTTGGAAAACATCTGGTTTCACAAAGCTCTTAATCTCTTATTTCATATTTAAGTTCGGCTAATTGGGTCTTTTTTTATTTTTTCTTTTCTAAATATTCAAAAGGTTAATTATTACAAAAGTGTAAACGCATCCAAACTTCGGCTGAAACGTTGGTTAATTGTTTGTTTTTGCTTCTATTGATCAATAATCTAACGAATCAAAACACATGCTGGATTCAGTTTCTCACATTTCCTCTGTTTTCTGTCTTAAAACTGAACTTTTTTTCTGGGTTTTGAACTCTTTTAAAACGCTTGAGAGACAAAATGTCAAGCAGTTAACCCCGGCGGGGGAAAAAGACAAAGCACATAATCGATCGTGAAAATTGACGAGCTGCAGGCCTAATTTGATCTCAAAAAACATCTGGAGGGGAAAAAACTCTCCACTTCTCACATGTGTTGAAAACATGCAGGATGAAGGAAGATAAAACGCCGTAATGATGTGATTCCAAGTTAATCAGAGACAGAAAACAAAACGAGGGAGGGGCTCGGTCGTTTTGCTCGTGGACACTTTGGCAGCTCCGGAGCGCGCTGCCAACCCAGAGAGAGAAAACAGAGGTTTTATCACAATACAGATTAGAATAATATTATTCTGCACTATTTTTAACACGGCAGGTCAGCGTGTCTGGGCCTCATCTGCCACCAGGGGGGCAGTTACTTTTGTTTTTTTCCACTCCGGACTCATAAACTCTCACCTCGTCTCTGAAAAGCTTTATTTGTTCTACTGGACTTGTTTTCTTTCTTTCTTTTCTTTTCTTTTCTTTTTTTTTGACTCTGTCGCACCTGAGAGCTGGAAAAACATAACATGACCCAAGTTATTAATTTCAGAGGTGATTCAATAATGTCGACCCACGGAGAAGCGATACGTGGTCAGCGAGGGCAAGGAAAGTGTCGTGGGAACGGGCACCTGCAACCTCTTTCATAGTGTTGTAGTCAAGACAACATGACCCGAGAGACCGAGTCAAGACCAAGACCATAACTGTATTCAGACCCAGTGCTTGGTTGAACAGTTTAAGCAGATACTTTAGTAGACCAATTTTAATTATCTTAAAGGGATAGTTCAACATTTTGCCAAATTGGCCCACTGCCATAATCCCTATAGTCATAGCAGTAGGTTCGTTACCTTTATTTGTCGGTGCAAGCTATTTTTTATAACGGCAGAGCAGGTGCTCAGAGCTACATGGGATTTCTTTTTCCCTCATCAAACTCAAAATACACAATGTCTGGTGGACAAGCTAAAACTCCTAAAACTATAGGGATTAAAACCACTGATGCGGCAGTTTTTCGGCAATTTACCTCATTATAAAAATAGGGCCAAAAACTTTGGACCAATTTGTGAAAATGTTGAACTATCCCTTTAAATTTATTGATTTACATTACATAAACCAAGACTGACTGGTCTTGAGTTATACAGCACTACTCTTTTTTGGTTTTTACATCTTGTTATTTACTGTTTTTATTCACTCTGACTGCTGAAAGTGTCTAAAAATCCCACTGTACTTAAACTGCACTCAAAGCTCGTGTCCAACTGGTGAAAGTAATGGAGGATTTAGTGACTTTAAAGACCCTGACGTGTCCCTCAGGAGGCCAACGGATGCAAGAGCTTGCTTTTATTTTGACAGGGTTTTTGCCAGGACGAGCCGAGTGTTTTAAAGTTCACGCAAGAAGAGCACAATTTTCTTTCTGTGTCCTGCCTTTTTTTTTTCTTTTTTTTTTGCAGCATAAACTATTGATTCGGATCGAAGATTTACGAGTCCCCGTCCAGCTGGCGAACCATCACCAGGACGCTCCGGCACTTCAAAGAGGCCCCGATTAATCCGATTTGACCGCGTCAAATCAAATTCAACGTCATCAGCGTCCTCTCTCGGTCGTGTCCTGCTTCACTCTTTCTTGCTCTTTTTTTTACACTGCGCGCCAGCATTTTGTCATGTCTTTATCGATGCATCTGTTTCCAGTTGACAGCCGTTGCGAGACAAACCCACTGTATGAATTAGTTTCAGCTCTCGTCGTGATTTATTATGTGAAGTCGCTGCCAGAGAAGTGATCCCTTCAAAGTTTTGCCTTCATTCGTTGCAGATAATTGGCCCCGATAGTCGCCGATGATTAGATTCAGTTTGCTCCCAAGCAGCGTAAACAAACGGGCCCACATACAGGTAATTTCTCAATAAAACCACTCATTGAATTACCAAGTGAATATGACTTGATTTAGTGGTTTTAAACTCGGATCCATCAATCTCTTCGCTCCACGAAACTCAAAGAGTGAATCATAGTTTTTATGTTGCCCATTGTCAGCCTGGGCTCGGCCCCCGAAGCCTCCTGCAGAGATAAGTGGGTGGAGAAAGAAGATGGATTGATGATCGTGAGGCGTCCGCTTGAAATGAGGCGCAGGGAAACCTGTTGATTTCCTTTCCGACTCGCTGCCGTATTCTGGAACTTTTGACCAGCTCGCATGGTCGTCGGTCACCTGCCAGGTGAAGATGATATTTCACACACGGAGGGGGGAAGCTGAAGAGCTGAAGGAGCCAGAGAGCAGGAGGATGTCTCAATCCCATCCAGCATTTATTTTATTCTCCTCTAGTTTGAAAGTGAATAGCTCTGGTTTTGTAAACATAATCTGTATCAGGAGGTGGCGGCTGAGTGATGATTATTGTTGGGGCGCTCAGCAGGAAACCATTAGGAAGCTTTTTTCAATTATCAGCTCATTTCTCTTTCAAGTTTCTAAGTATTTTTCCTGCAAACAACCAAAAAAAAAGTTACAAATTCTAAGATGACGGGTCCATAAATGTGAACATTTGCTGCTTTTGTCTGTTTTCTATCACGACATTTGGTTTTATTGGACCAGATAAGGCATTTAAAAGACTTTTTGTAAACTTTCAGTATTTGTCAGTATTGATTGTTAATGAACGTGATCATCCGATACGATTTTTCTCTTCTTTTTTTTTTCTTTTTTTTGCAATATCGTGTTTATTGGATTTTTCCATATTAAAGACAAGTATTTGAGTAACACATTGTGAACACATTTTTCAACCCAAGCCCCCCTCTCGCCCCCATTTCCCATGGTATATTTATCTATAGAAATATACTTAAATACAAATTAAAGTACAATAGGATCATAACATAAAATAGGCAGATAAATATAGAATAAAACAAATGAAGAAAAATACATAGATCACTATTGCATTTTTTGGTGGTTGAGGGGTTGGTGGGGGTTATGATGTCATCTCGAGGCCGTTCTTGACTCACCGTCTCCGTCTGCGCGTCACGGCTCGTTCCTCGGCCACATGATCTCTGTGAGAGTGAAGACGAGAGAGGAAGAGCGTCTTCATGAGTGTGTGGGTGTTTTACATATGGGTACAGTTTTTTGTTGGGTTTTTTTTGCATGTGGGTGGCTGACTGACATCTCTGTGTCACCGAATTAACTTTTCGGTGCGTGTGTGTTTGTGTGTGGCTGGACTTGATTAAGTGTCTGTGTGTGTGTGTGTGTTGGGGAATGTGAGTGCATTGTTGCTTCTTAGTAATGACTCAGTGTATTCCTGAGCTCAGTTCCTGTGGCTGAGTCTCTTCACATGAGGCTCGAGTTACCGACCTGCTCGTGGCTTCTGCATTCTCACACTTCAAACACCAACACACGCACGAGTTGTATTTTCACACAGTGCACTTGTCTTCCTCTCTTCCTCTTTGCAACTTGTTTGATTTCCATGTTTCTCTCTCTGGTGCTGCTTTGTTTTTGTTTTGTTATTTGTTTTTTGTCCCTCTTGGTCTTCCCTACTTCACCTCAGTTGCTTCTCTCTGGTATCACCGCTGCTGTTCCCAGGCCTGCCATTGTCTCGGTGCACATTACAAAGCAGCAGAAACATTTCGATGTGGTAATAGGCCGACTCGAGGTGTCGTCCTACACCCTCAAGTGTCAAATCTCATTTCTGCGGTGCTTTTCTGAGTGTGGGTGTGTGTGTGTGTTTTAAAAGAAAGCACAAAAAAAAGCATGCAAAGAGATGACGTGTGTGTGTGTGCATTTCTCCCGAGGGCTTGACCAAGCGAGCAAATATTTAGCAGCAAGCACTGCCTTTTTTGTGTGCGTGTGTGTTTGTGTCGAGCAATGCAATCCTATCTGTTCTGCAGTGTTGCCTCTCGGCCCTGTTGGCCTCACCTGAGGTTATGAGGTGGAGGTTCCCACAGCTTCAGTCGCAGCCGCTCGTCTCTGCCGCTGCTCATGTAACACGGAGCGCTCTCGCCAAACTTCCACCACCGGTCATAAAGTTTCTAAACCTGCTGTGTTCAAGATAATTTAGCCATTAACAAAAAAAAAGTCGTCCGATCAGGTCGTTTCATTAATCATTGCAGGGACAACCGGCTTCTGGCTTATGTTAGTAGAGCTGTTGGAGTTCTGTTGCAACCAGAGTTACAATTCATAGATGTTTTTAAACAGTTTTTAACAACAAATTCAACATGAAGGAACTTAAATTCAACCAGATAATGTTTTCTGTTAGAGGGATGGTTCAACATGTTGGCAAAATGGCCCATTGCCATAATCCTTATAGTTTTAGGAGTGGGTTCGTTACCTTTAATTGTCGGTGCAAGCTGTTTTTAGATGATTATTAATACAAAACCGCTGATGTGCAGGTCACAACTTGCCCACCAGAGAGTTGTTGGATTGTGTATTTGATGAGTTTGATGAGGGAAACCAAGAAATCCCATGAGCCTCCGTAGCGTAACTCTGAGCAGCTCACGGCTCTGCTCCGCCGTTCTAAAAATAGCTTGCACCGACAATTAAAGGTAACGAACCTGCTATGACTATATGGCAATCAGCCAATTTGCCAAAATGTTGAACTATCCCTTTAACAACATGAGTAAATCTTTCAGTTTGTGTATAAATGTCACCTCTGAACACAATAATAAAGCCACCATGGCAACTGGATAATGTTATTTCAAAGAAACGGGGTTATTACTATTGATCCAACACACAGTTATTCGTATCACCACAATAAATTTGATGATATATGACGTTAGCCTTGTTTAAAAGGAAAAATGTCAGATGACAGTTATGTTTTTTGGCCACTTGGGGGCAGTGCACCAAGTCGTCAACAGGACATTACCATGTCAACACCTTGTAAAGCTGTTAGCAAGTGGTTAGCTACTCTCCCATCCAATAAACATGGAGCAATAACATCCATCAACAATGTGATTGTTTACCCGACAAATATTCACAACGTTCCCCAAATAAATTCTCGTTCCATCTTCCACATTGTCGGCAGAAATTTGATTCAGTTAAATAATTGGTTATTTGAGCTCTAACACTTCTTGACAAGCCAAGGTGATCCAACAAGAAAAACTGGAACTTCCACATTTAAAAACAAAGTGTCTTAACAAATCAACTTCTTCCCTTGGCCACATCTAACTAGTAATCAAATAGTTTGAACCCTCCCTGAACTCTGCATTTTAAGAGGAAGGTCAGGACACAAGGAGTAGTGGGTATCCGAAACTTCTTGAGGAACTTTTAGAAGATATAAAACACTGGTCTGAACTTGTTGCAGAGGTGAACAGTGTGATTGAATCCAGAGAGGTAGGAAATGGAAAGAAAACGTCTACAAGGCCAACGTACACTCTGGGAGTAATCTAACGTATATCAGTCCCACATGAATTTAAAATCTCTGTGGTGGTTTTGGGTCGACCCCAGAAATATATGGTACCGGGCTCCAGAGTGCCAGATGCTGAGATCAGACCACCCCTCTGCGACGATGACTATCAGTGGCCCCCCCGGCCCTCCTCTACACCACACACCAGAAAAATATAAAATAAAATGGATCTGTGGTTGTAATCAGATTGTTCTCCGTCCAGCTCGTTGTTCCACTGTCAAAGAAGTCGGTCTTAGTTTTTAACTCTCTGGACGTTTGAAACTTTCTTGAGGTCACCAAGTGTGACGGAGCCAATTTATATCCCAGAGCTCCAATATAATACTCCAAAACCAGGACTTACTGTAACTTTGTGGAGCGCTTGCCAGACGTTTAACACACTCAACCACATCCATTCTTTCCCTGGCGCTTTCATCTCAGCTTCTCATGATCCTTAAATGTTGACTTGTTTTTCCAGCAGCAGCTGATCCAAGTTAAAAAAGCTGGCTTTTAAGAAAATGCTACCCAGTCGTGTTTATGTTTTTTATATTCGTTGTACATTCAGTTTAGTATCACAGTTGTTTAATGCCAGTCTTTTACACATCTGTCACGTTTCAGTATTTCCTCTGACTGATAGTCGGCCCCTTCGTCATCAGGCGTGATACTGATATGATTCACCTGATGGTTTCTTTGTCTGGAACTGGTAACGCCAATACTATTTTTATGGCATAGAATTAAATGCTTCAACATGTGCATTAGTCAAACCTCAGGTCTGGCCGATTGAACCCAACGAGACAGGTGAGGTCTTGTTTTAAGGACTTTATATGGAGATACAGTAGAGACAGTGAGGGATTGATAGGAAAGTTGGAGAGAGAGAAGGGTGGACATGCAGCAAAGGATCATAGGTTGGGCTCAAACCCAGTAGTAGTTGGAAAGTACATTTACTCAAATGTGGTATGTACCAATCTTAAAACAATTCAGTTTGCACTCGGACTACTTTATTGTCCATTTAACTGGCACACCAAACATGCAAACATTACGTAAAGAAATTTAGTGCATCATGGTCATCATAAAAAAATATTAGGTGCTCTAAAATGAGCAGAGTGCTGTAAGCAGAAGAAGTTACATAGGCCTACATTTATTTAGTTCTAGCTTCAACCTTAAGAACTCTTAAAAAGTTAAAACATTTCAGGAAGTCATAAAAAAAACCCAATAAAGTTATGGAATGGAGCAAAGATTATACAGTATTTTTCTACCTTAAACTTTTAAAAAGAAAATCTAACATAGACATACTGTAATAATGATAAACTACATAAAATTTTATGAAGATTGTTTTAGGAGCTTTGGATATTGAGCCCCACATTTTGTCTTCTGTTCAGGGTTCATGTCCTGTTTTATTTTGAAGTTCCACATCTTGACTTCCTGTGTTTTCCCTCTTGATTACCTCATGGGTCTCACCTGTGTTTGATTGCACCACCTGTGTCTTGTCTCGTCATTAGGTAGGTTATTTAGTGTTTTCAGTTTGTGTTTCTCTTTGCCCTTTGTTGGATCGTCTGCGTGACCTCAGTGTTCCTGCGTGCTCTGTCTTAAACTGTTTTAATTTCTATGGCACCATTTGCGTCCGGTCGCTCCAAATCCTGACAACTATATTATGTATGTATGTATTATGTTTACATCAATGCATCAACGACAGTGTTTATTCTTTTTCCAGTTACCGTACATTCTTTCGCAACTATGGTGTTTTATTTTACATTTTGTTTTTATTGCATTTTTTTTAGCGCAGTATTTCTTGACTGTGGTGCAGCTACTGAATACAAGACCAAGAGGACTGCAGTCGCCCAGCCTGTGCTGTAAGTAAAACATGTTTCTGTACTTTCAGTTTTTCTTTTAAATATTTAAAAACAGAGATGGCAGGTTTACAAGAAATATAACCAAATGCCACAGCTGAACTCTGTTATATAATAAAAATCAAAAGTTCTTGCAGAGCGTTTGGCCTCGACAATGTGATATGAAGGAGATGTGATAACATCTTGACCAAATATAATGCACATTTTTACAGAACACAGAAACATCTGTGCAGTGTTTGGACTATTGGAAAGATGTTGATATATTTTCATATTCAACACCTGCATTAACTTTGCGCATAGTGTACCATAAATATTCCATATTCCAGTTTTCATTCACTTTCATGTAAAAATATTTTCACTTCATGAGCTGAAACAACACGGTTCAGCATGAGTTTTAAAAGTGCATCTGTATTCATTCAAAGATCCACGTAAAGACCCTGCATACCTCCAATGTTAGGTCAGTTATTCTGCATGATTAGATTCCTCTTTGGGTTGGATTTGGCCAGAGCTTAACCGGGCATTATGTGAGGTGAGCAGGCATGATGTACCTACAGGAATCATCGTTAATATAAATGATTCGTCTCACTCGATGTGCAGCCAAATCTAACAGGGGAGTCCAGGAAATGTCTGTTATGTCCTGTTTACAGGAGGTTTAACCAGCTGCAATGATTAAAATCACCTGTGTGGGTTTATCAGGTGTGTGCAGGATGGTTTTTGTTTAGATTTTTTTAAAGTGTCATTTTCCTATATTGCATACATAAATGGCTAGTTTATTAATGATACGTTTTGTATTTTATGTTTATGTTTTCCTCTTGCGATTTGCCGCGGTTAGCATTAGCAGCTTTGCCCGTCTCATTGTGTTACATGAGGTTACAACAGGCCCTTCGAACAGCGTCACTTCTTCAGGGCTTCTGGTCGCCACAGTGACTCGGTATCGGAAAACGACAAGACAGACCAGGGTTAGCTCCTAACTTGCATGCTAACTTTGTTGCGTTCATCTTTGTAGACGGCTCTTGGTGAGTAAACGGATTAAGTTTGATGTTCAACGTTTCTTCTAGACTGCTAGCTGTTAATGCTATCATTAGCTATGTAGCTTTTTGGGCATCTGGCTAGACAAAGACCTTAATTTTAATCAACTTGTCAAAAAAGAAGATTCATAGTGAGTTTTAAATACAGATTTAAAATATGCTTTTCTATTGTTGCCCGTAAGCGTTACTAGCTTACTTTATCACTTGACTAATGGCGACACTATCTATAGTCTTGCCCTAGCCAAACTTGTTGCCGTAGTCTACTGTAGGTTCCCCATTGATATTTCCTGCCTCACTCCTTTACTGTAGGCTATCGCATGGTTATATCTTTAGTCTAAACACTGTTTAACTGTGTTGAGTTTACTCAGGCTTTGGGTTACAAAAACAACCAATGGACTTAATTCATAACAGCATTGGGCACGGCTGTCACTCATATAATGCGCTGCGCCACTGTGACCAATCCCCTCGACTACTGCGCTGCGCTGCCCTCGCCACGCTCTCCACATCCATCAAATATTTTAACACACCCCGTATTCATACTTAAAATAACCACCGGTTGAAGCACGGACAAAAATTTTAATTATACTTGATTTGTTCCAATGCGGGCTCAAAGTCTACAGTGCATATCTTTCATATTTTTAACTCAGGTTTTTTCCCCAAAAACTTAGCCCAGATTGCTATCGCAGTGTTATAACCTCGAGTTGAGTTTATTTTCATACCTGACGCCACACTGCAGAAAATTTACATGTGCCCCACATATTGATCCCATTCCCAGCCTGGACGTTATTGGGCCTTTTCCTAAAACACCCTGCAGATGTGGTGTGGTTTTTAGTAACCTGGAGTCCAGTTGATATTTAGTAGTGGTTTATTGTACTTGTCGTTGATTTATTGAGTCTGTGTGGCCGGTTAACTGCAGCCCGGCGCAGCTATATCTCAAATCCAAGCCCGACACCACCTGAACAAAAGTCTCCATCGCATTAATCCAACTCATCTGATGTCTGATTTATTTTTTTTTTAGAAAATTCCCTCTCACTTTCTCCCTTTCATCAGACAGGTGAGGTGATTTAAAGTCTCAGTAGAAACAGAGCAGGTCTCTCTGATGCTCTGTAGAGAGGGAATTTTAATTTTATTTTTGCACCTCTCAAAATAACATGGTAAACCTCTGATGTTCCTCTTCTTGTGGTGTTTCCACTTTTCCAATGTACCAATTTAATCTCAAGAGGATATGGAGCTTTTATTGTATTGTTTAAACCTGTATTAATTGCCTTTTCTTAAATTACAACTTTAAGCCCAGCACAACAAGCTCTAAACGTAAACAGATCATGGCTATCATCATCATTATTTGATATGGTCAGTATGTTGGCAACAGATTAGCATACACTCAATAAAAGAAAATCAAATCATAATGCGATTATTTTGACATTTAGACAGGCTGAAGCTTTCATTTTTGCTTTTTATGCACTGACAAAGCACATTGTCTATAATATATCATATTAATATTATATTACACTTGGCCAAATTGCGACTTCAATAATACTTTGATTTATTATTCAGCCCAAACTTTTGGCCCATTTCACAACTGGTGATGTTTGTTCTCTAAAAAATACCTCCAACTAAAATTTCTTTGGCATCTCTGTACCAACATTTCCAACCAAAGATCAGCAATCGGCTCACAAAGGTTGATTTATTAGTGTAGCTCTTCTCCTCGTATCACCTCCTGTGTGCTGATAGCGTTGTTTTGAATAGTTATTTTCTCACCGTGATCACATGAAGCTGCGCCGCAGATTGACAACTCACTGTTTCTCTTGGACCGGGGCGTCAGCATCCTGTCACCGGAAATGGACGTTTTACTGAGGGGAATATCTGACGTGAATTGTTCTATTCCTGACTTTTTGGATTGATGGATTGATGGATGGATGGATGAGTGCGGTCTCATCCTTCAGTAACAGGAGTTTGGGCGCCGACCACAGCGGTGGCATTTCATTCCTAGGTGTGTGAAAAGGCATCGTCTCCCAGGCACACGGCTTTTCCATGTTCTCATTCTCCACGGGCCGTTTCCTTCAGCTTCCTCTGTGTACCAAGGAGAGCTGCTTTAAAGACCTTATCAAAGGCTTAATAATGTTTGTTGCATTGTTTAGGTGCCCTGCAAGGTATTCTGACAGCACCACTCCCACCGACTCTGAAATTCCCACTTCCAATGGCCGGTAGTCGGGGCAGCGGGGTTGAAACAGTGGTATTGTTCTTCTAAAAAAGCGCGTGTGTGTCAGGTTGAGCGCTTGTCTGGCCCCACTTAGTCTCTTCAGGATGTTTTGGGCTTTCACTGTGTGTCTGCGTGCATGCATGACTGTGTGTATGTGTATGTGCATGTGCATGTGCATGTATGTGTGTGTGTGTGTGTGAGTTTGCTTTCCAGCTTTATAAAAACTCATTTCCTGGCTGGCTCTTAGGAAAACAGAGAGTATGCTGGGTAATAATACAGGAGACGAGGGGAGAAAACGGCAGCGCTGTTGATATGAAGGGTGTGTGGCAGCGCCATGATGGATGTGTTGCGTTGATATGTGTGTGTGTGTGTGTGTGTGTATGTGTGTGAGAAAAGGAGACGGAGGGAAAGCGGGTGCAGTATGAGGAGAATGCTGATATGGAGATACAGTAACTGTTGTGTGGAGGTGACTGAGGCCTTTGTATGTGTGTGTGTCAGGAAGGGCGGCGCTGTATTGAGGGGGGGCAGGTTAAAAAAACCAATAGGTCTTTTGTTAACACTCCTATGAAAACACAGCGGGTCAGAGAAAAGTAGATAAAGTGTTAAATATGAGCAGCGCGGCCTCCATTAATCAGCATTCAGTGTTGGTCCGCCGTGTCCTTTTTTTAAATAAAGTTTCATACAGCAGCTGATCGTCGCCTGCGATTGTGATGCTGTGCTAATTGTGTTAAAACACCACATGCACCGACTATAAATAGATGAATTGTGAGTCTTTGTTAAGATTTTGTGGAGTTTATTATACTGTACACAGCACATCTTCACAGATGATCATGATCAGTGTTATAAGTCAAATTTCAGCAAGTTTTCATGTCGTATAAACATTAACAAGTGAATATTTCATAGTATTTCCCATTTGCAATCCATCCTGACTGTCTGAACCTTCAAGATTGACAGTTTCTTTAGATAAAAAACCATCCGTCTAATGAGTGAATGTAAAAATGTTGTAACATCCAAGTTGGTGCGATAACGTGATAATTCAAATTCCTTTTAACGCCAGTATCTTTTTAATGAGTGATCAATGCACGCTCTGTTGTGTCGAACTTTCACCTAAATCTATCTGTCTAAACTGTTGCTGCATATTTCTGAAAGCCAAATGCAGTGAGACGACATCTGTCATTTGTTCATGTGCAATAAAATAACATTTGCGTAAGCTATAAAGCAACATTTCAACATTACGTAGCAGTTGAAGGATATCTCTTTAAGGTCCATTTAGAACAAATGATTAATGTCTGATTCATTTTTTTGATTTCATTTAAGCCCTACACACACCGCTAATCCAACATGTTCAAATGTTGTTGTTTTTTTGCATGAAGTGTTGGATCTAGATGTGAAGACGTCAACTCCTCTGAGCTTATTCTTCTTCTTTGTTGTCCCTGGAAAAATCGCAATTTATTATCTGGCAGAAACACATCACCTCCTTTTCTGACGTCGCACTTCAACAAAATAAAGCAGCAGAGGCCTGAACATTCAAAACACATTAAACTGTGGCAGAGCTGATGAGTTGTCAGAGACGTCCTGTGACTTGGTCTCAGTTTTATTTTTCCTCTTTCAAAGACAAACTTCTGTATTTTGCTTTAGAAAGTCAACTATTTTGTTTTTAAATGAATTAAAAGAAAGAATCTGACATCTGACAGCCATAACATAGAATAAAAACTAGTGTCCGAAAAGCTCAAAGATCGAGTACTTTAGCGGTTACTGGGTCACTTTCGTTTCTGTACTGATGATGTCACACTGGTCGAGTCTTATCTCTCGTCCCACCGAGGTCACGACGTTCACAATGTGACGGAAACAATGGGGATTTCAAGATCCTTCCTGTTTCATCTCCCACTGACCCAACACTGTGACTTCTTCTTCTTTCAGTCTCTTGTCTCATCCACTGTGTTCCCACTGGGTTGTAAAAAATCTAATTTATTAGACATAATGACATCCACCCCCCTACCCCCACTTCCCCTCCCTCATGCCACACACATGCTTTCTTCGTTCCACATTACATTTAATTCGTCTCGGACTCTGACGGCATCATGTGTGGATCTACATGTCCATCAGTCTGGGCCCGAGGACATCAGAGCGCTTGGATTACACACATTCTTAACCCGTCTGTGCACGGAGAAGCGTAAGTGAACATTCCCGCGTACACACTGTCCCTTTTGTCATGGGAGTCATGAGGGAGTTTGCGTGACTTCTGCTTCGTCTAAAACGACGCTCTCGCCTTTTTTATTTTGATGTTTTTCTTGGCTCTGTAGCGAGATGATGGCCGTGATGGAAACAACCCCCCCTTCCTCCTCCTCCTCCTCGATCGTTGTACATTTAGAAGTCGTCGTAATTGTTTTTCTCTTCTTCATGTGGCTTTCACTTCAGCCCTCCAGTCTGGGAGGGATTTTCATGGTTCTGGTTGATGCTAATACCCACTCAGACATCAGCAAGACATTAAGTTAAGCCGGAGCTTATGTAAACTGAATGTGGAGCTCAGATGTTGCTGCAGTTTTTTGTCTTGTATGCAACCGTGTCAACACAACTGTCCTTGCTTAACCCTGACGCTCCGTACGCATCGACACTGGAAATCGTTTATTTATGGTGCAGGGAAGACACGAAGCAGGTCGACGGTCATGTTCGGCCTCCAAAAAACAGAGCATCACTCATTTTAACAGCCTCGTTTTGACTTTTTTATTCAAGGCCAACAAACCGGCTACATCATATACATTGATGATGTATTGGCAACAGGTGTCTCTGAGGCAAAGGGCCACCGGCTTAATTTATGTCTCTTAACTTGTCACAACGATGCACGTTTCGAGTGCATCCAATGGAAACCATACATCAGCTCAGGCTGCTTTTCATTTTGAGTTGTATTTTTTTCCTACAAAATAGTTGAAACTGAGATTTATTTCACCTCATCCTCGCTGTTTTTCTGCTTATTTATTGTTTTTATGGAGATTATTCTAACATAAATTGAATAAATCCAACGTGTGACAAGTATTAATAATAATATTCCCTAATGCAAACCTGGATCCAGTCCTTCTTTTCAACTCTACGTCTGTTTATTTGACCCGCTGCCTCCACGTTGAGGTGCAGCAGTTATGCAGTTTCCACTCCTGTATGCACATGAAACTGGATGAGGGCTGAAATATTCTGTCATAAGCACTTACCCTGACTTCAGTTTGCACAGTATCACTATTACCAGGAGACCCCCCCGTCTCCCGCCCCCTCCCAAAAAAAGGAAAAGCAATGAATACACATTGTACAATTTGTAATGGAATTTTTACTCGACAAATTACAGACACCGTAGATCCACATGGGGTCAAAGCCATCGACAGTCTCACAGCAATTATTGCCAGTAACGATACGTCCCCTGGTAGTAAAATTCCTGCATGGCTGTGGCATAAAATCGCGGACCAAAGGTGAGCGTCTCACCTCCTGACCGGGCAAATTGATTAAAAGCACCTTCTGTTGTTATAACAGATTCAGGGAGCAGTTGCAGCGAAAGTTGAAAACCCAACACGAGTTGAGCCGGCGTCTGTGGTTGATTGCAGCTGCCCTCCCGAATGAGTAGATTAGATTTAGAGTTGTTTTAGAGCAACTATTAGTCAGTCAGATTCTGATGTTTTTATGGAGGGGTGGAAAAATAAAATGCCAAAATTTCCCCTGGTTCAGTTTAATTTAGAAAAAGTGGCCTTGTCAGCAGTAAAAGTTGCTCTTTGAAATGTATCATTTTACAACCTCCCAGTTACAGAGGAGTAAAACAAGCACTTAGCCTATATCTGTCAAACTTAAAGGTCCAGTATTTACACTTCTCCACTGTTTTATTTGAAGCTTTGATTTGTACGAGGAGATATATTTCACGTTTTAAAGAGAGAAAAACGTCTTTGTGTGGTTTTTACGTCTCTTCTCTCAGGCTTCGCTCCACAGCTATTAACTGTGTTGCAGAGCTTTGGATGGATGTCTCTTGCAGTGATGCACACAGCACAGGGTGGTTTGTCCAAATGAAAAATAATAAAATATATAATATAATAAGAAACTGAAATAAATAAATAAAAATTATTAAAATGATGCACAGTGATATATATTTATTAGCCTTTAGCTTGCTAGCACAACAATGAAGCTAACAAGCTACAAATAATCTAGTGTTATGTTGGTAATAGGACAGTGGCTGGATAGTTGTGACATCACATTTGATTGATTGATGATTTTTGGTATTAGTATATTAGTATTGTCAATTTATTGACACTTTATAAATGATCTCCTAAATAATTGGTTTATAAATGCTGAACCAATCATTTATTAGTTACGGAAATACAATTACGAAACACATTATAGATTATTTTATTCATCCAGGGTTCATCATTGAAGAATTCATCTTTAGTAAATTATAAATTAAGTCTTGCTTGAATATTGCTCTGTAGTGTGTTATAAAGTCTTACTGTGACATATTCTGCTGTATTTTAAATAAATGACTCCATCTGACATCCATTTAACTGGCACAACAACGAGAGGGAGGAGTTAGATACTGGACAATATCTACATTCATAGACAGTGTTTGAAAGGAGCACGTCATATTTGAGGCGGTTGAAAAAAGTAAAATAAAGCTCAAAGATCTGGAAAAAGTATCGAAAAGCTGCTCAAATTTAGTTGTGATGAGAAAATACATTAAGTGGACTGGGTAACCTTTCTCCAATGAGTTCAATGTAAAAGAAAACAGCAGCAAATAAAGCCTTGATGTGCACATCTGTCTACTCTTATTGTATTTCTATTGGTTTTACATTGTCCAACAATCCCCTCAATTACAGTCCTCTAATGTGAGGACCATTTGCATGTCCGCACCATTTCAAGTGGGATTTCTTATTTATTCTTGCGGCTTTGGTTTGAGGTCAAAGTTCAAATCCTTTAAAAGTGGAGCAGAGCTGTCCAGTTAAGTCGATGTCAAAATGGAAACTTCTGGAGTCTGGATGTCATTTAGTCGCTTTTAGCTGCCGCATTTGAGAAGTTTAACAAATGTGATTATCCAGCTACAAACACTGCGTTTCATTGTGTGTCGTTCAGATAAAAAATTAGAAACAGGGATGGCCGTATAAGTCAGGGGAACAATGGCAGTAAACTGGGCTCCAAGAGTCGATGTGTTGCTCCAGTATCCCAGCGCCAGCAACATGATGTCACAGGGGACGATTTCAAAACAAGCATAAATTTTACTTAACCAGCCATAAGATTTTTTTCTCGCTCTCAAAGGCAATTATCTCATATGCCGCAGATGTTTTTTGTTGGGGCTGATGTGGAAGCTTGAGAAACGGGTTTCGTTTGCACCTGGAGGAGCCGCAGAACCGTGAAGAACATCGGCTAATGGGCAACAAAACCAAACAGGAAGCGCGATGGCACGACCGAAACTAACTCAGACAAGGAGAAAGTTTCTGCCTTTGACTCGTCAGCATCGAAATTAAGAACATGAAGCACTCTGGACACATTTTAGCAATCTTCCCATTGTTTCGGTCTCCCTACGTTATTTTAGTGAGGCTGTGTGTGCAAGATGTTGTCGTCCTCTAACTTTTGCGACGTACCTCCAACTATACGACGTTTAAACATGCAAATATCTTCAATTCCTCAAATGTGTTTGTCGCATAAGTGACTGGGCCAAACCAGTGTTAATTATAGATACTGTGATGATGCTTTTAGAGTCGGACCTATGTTTTGTCAATGTGTTGTTTATTTGAGGGAGGTTTTGCGATGTTTTATTATGGCCCAAGGATCCAGTGTGTGGTTTGTCCTTTGGAGCAAAGTATGATGGACAAACCATTGAAGACAAATCTTGTGGTTCCTGCTGCATTTTCAACCAGCGGTGGTAATATATGGTCAGTGGTGGTGGTGTTGCTTTTGGAAGAACTGGTCTGACAAACCGAAACGAGGCTTGTAATAAAAATCTATAATTACGATATTTTCAAGAATGTAGAAAGTAGAATTGGAGGCCGGTCCCGGTGCTGATTTATACTACGAGGTCTGGATCTCGCAGACCTTTTTTTTTACGCCGACTGCTCAGTATCTTTCTCCAGGACTAAAGGACAAATGATGGATGAGGTGAGTCCCACTTGTGGTCTGGCAGTTTCTCACGCGACCCTACAAACCCCTGTAGAAACTGATCTGGACGTTCAAAAAGCCACTTTGGTCCAAAACTGCTTCGGGGGCATTTCTTCTTTTGTGCGCAAAGCTACATGCAACAAAAACACACAAGACATAATTACAGACAGAACAGAACGATTCTACACACATATGAAACATGGGCTTCGTTCAATAAAACAAACCCAACTGCCAAGTTCAACAGCAGCCGGGCCGTACTGTGGCGCTTTCTTGTTTGAAAATGTAATTGATTAAATTGACCCTGTGTTGGATTGAGAGCCGACCGCTAACAAAGTGTTGGTTTCAAATTTCAGCACAAACACACACACACTCAGTCACATTATATAAAACTGCAGACCTATAGGCTGTTTGTCCAGTCAGCTGATCTGGCTTTAATTGCCTAATTAGCTGTTGTCCTTTGAGACGCGTAAAATCTTACTTCATCCTCTTGGGCCACGTTGCGGTTTAGTGGTTTTGCTTAAAAGAATAAAAAATAAAGTGGTCTGGACCAGCTTCAAATGGCTGAGGCGTTTGTATCTTCTCTTTTCACCGACAGACTGAATAAAACCTCTTTTAATTTACGCTCACAGCTTGATTTATTGCTTGTTTCAGGGGCTTTTTGATCTTCCATAAAACTCAAAGTCTGCAGGAGGGAAAGTGTCTATTAGAGGAAATTATAATGGAAACCGTTTTTGGGGAAAGTTTTTTTTTCCATTAGAGCGCGTAACTGAAAATGGACTGTGTTGTTTTCTTGGACCTGGACTGGCTTGATCTGGGCTCAACTCTTTGTTTCTAAATGGAGCTGAAAATTGGGCCTTGAACTGGCACCATACTCGCTCTGCTGGCAATCCCATGGCAAAGTTCAGTGTTTGTTTCTCAAAAGGCAGCATTTTATTTAGCCGTCACTAGTAATGGAGTTGATTTTAGATGACAGGGCCCCACACTGTGCGAAGCAGGGCTCATGGTTTTCATGTTTTTCTAAGCATAAACAGAGGCATCTAAAGCAGAGTACGCACACATGGCTTATTTATTATCGAACGGAAAAAATAAGCATTGTAAAAGTGCTGAGAGATGAGCAAGCTCGCGCTGCATGGTGCCGCAAATGAAATCCATTGAAGCTCCAGAAAACATTTAATTAGCCAACCAGCGGGAGTCTTGAGTTCTGCTTCCTGTAAAGAGACTTAACAAAATTATGTTTGGACTGGATCTCTGCAGAAACTACTGCCAGTGATTTAGCAATGACAGTCGGCTAAATGGATCCCAGGAGGAGCGCTGTACTTCTGCTACAGAGGAAGGTCAAAGGTCGGGCATCAGCCGCAGAACAGAAACTGTGGAGCTGCCATCAGGATATGGAAGTCAAATCATGTCAAAAAGAAAAGGTTAAGCAATGCTGAATGTGATTTTGAACAAACTTTTC
Organism: Decapterus maruadsi; assembly: GCA_030347415.2. Classification (NCBI taxonomy): domain Eukaryota; kingdom Metazoa; phylum Chordata; class Actinopteri; order Carangiformes; family Carangidae; genus Decapterus; species Decapterus maruadsi. The sequence continues at coordinate 8,534,444 of CM064898.1, forward strand.
AAAACATTTTTACTCGTAATTCACTGTATCATAGCAAGTCTTGAATGTCTGGAACAATAAAAAAATACAATAAAATAAATAATTTACATAAGAAATGAGAATATGTCAGAAAACTATCCCACAATGAAAAACAATGTTTTTCTTTCTGTCCTTTCACATTTATCATATTTGAATCCTTCAGATTGAACTTGTTATCAGTGACTACAGGACAAAATGAACTACTTCCTGAAACATAGTGGTTTAAAAACTTTTGGAAAGTTGCTTATATACCCAAAAAACTTTAACTTTTCAACAAATTATATACTATTTTTAACCCTTTACATTCCCGACACCGTGCTTCCAGGGATGTCTGTGCTGAGGGATGTTCACCACTTCATCATATGTCCACATACACAGAAGTATTTCAGATATTTGTTTATTTTCTTCGCAACAATGTGCTACACATGTTCACAGCTACAGAACCGTCCAGTACAAACACTGCTCATAACACATTCAATGCAAAAAAGCTGTCCCAGCTGCTCCAGGGATTTATGCTGCTATATCATGGGTGTGTACATTACATTATCACCACCATCATCATAATCATCATCATCATCGTCGCTGGATCTGGTTCAACTGAGTATTTGTTTTGGTTGGAGTGCAAGAAAGAAAGGAAGAAGAAGAAAAAAAGAAGAAGCTGTAGGGTTATTGAAGTGAATCCTGGATAATAAACAGCTTTAGGCTCGAGTTCAGAGAGAGAGCTTGTGTGAGTATGTGTGAGGTGACGCGGTGCCCTGCAGAAACGTGACCAGGTGCACAGCGCGTCGAGGAAAAAAAAAAAGCAGCTAAACCAGCAAACAAATACAAAATGAAATTTGCCTTCAATTTTGTTCTGTGTGCAGAAAAACAAACGGCATGTGTTATTGTGTTTTCACAAGTTCCCTAACAAACCTATAGCGTAGCGTAACCTTGCGTAAGACCTATAAACACAGGTATATGTGAACCACAGTGTCAGAAGGAGAGGCTTAGTCAGGATGTCAGTGTGTTTGAGCGCAGTAATCCTGTTTTCTCAGGGAAAACAAATGATGGTTTCGTACACTAACAAAGAGAGGTGTGTGTCAGTTAGTTTGACCTCGTTTGCTGAATCGTTCGTGTGAACCAAGCCCTTTTTTGGGGGGGGGGATAGACATGTATTGCACATGCACACACATTCATTCACTCGCTCAAACACACACACTCCCTGAAAACCTCCAGCTGATCACTGACAACTACCAGATGGCAAAGGGAGGCTAGACAGTGCCGATAAATGAGCACACTGGCTGTGACACTGGGTGATGTATGTGTCTGTGGAGCGCAGGCCAGCCCGGACTTAGTGTGATGTGATGTGTGCAGCTGCTTTTTGTGCATGCATGTGCATATAGTAGTATGTGTGCGTGACAGAGTTGGGGAGGGGGGACAAAAAAAAAAGTGTGTGTGTGGGTTGAGTCTGTGCTAGATGGTGCATGGTTTATATCTGCAAACATCCTCTCCTTTCAAAACTTTTCTTTATGTGCATGTTATTATGAAATCTGGTCCGTGTTTTCCTAAAATTCACCTTTTCCGACACACCGCTTTACTGAAAGACGATGTTCCAGATCAGCAACATGTGAGCGTGTGTTGGCCGTAACTATAGGCCTAGTCTACTATGCATGTATTTTTGTATGTTATCAATGTTTACAGGTGACTGGAAGCCCACCCCAAAGTGGTCAAAAGCTGTTTTCTCTTTGTAAAGATACAACCTGGCCATGAGCTGTAGCCTTGATATAGAAGCCTTCAATCATTTTTTTCTTCTTGGCAATGGTCAAATAATAACTATAATGTTAAAACACATCTAATTGGCACTTTGACTGTTTTTAAATATGAAGCTAAAGCTAGAGGAGGGTTAGCGTAGCACAGAGGTTGGAAACATTGAGGTTAGCCTAGTAGCTTGCTAACTAGCCAGGCAACAAAACATTTTACGGGCTAGCTTTTCCCCATGGATGTATTTATCAACAATATTCTTATAACAGATCCATGCTTTCCCCATTGTTTCTAGTCTTACCTAGCTTAGCTGCTGCATTCGAGACAACTCGGCACTTGGAATCTCCCAGTTGAAAACTCAGATTTTCCGACTTAAAAGCCGCACCAAATGAATTTCCTGTGCTCCAAAACATAAGTAATTTGGAACTGTAAATAAATATTGTACGTTTTTAATGTATTTTGGCATTTAAAAGGCATTTTAAAATTTACCGTTTTCCCGAGTTCCAACTTGAGGTGGCGTTCGATTGCACTTGTAGTAAGAGGTCAAAAAATCTGATTTCCACGTTGTCTTGAACTCAGCATAAGGCTAGGCGAAGGTTAGCTTTGCATAGCGGTTGGAAGCAGCGAGGAACTGCAAGTTAACTTGCAAAGCAACACAACTGTTTTACAGGCTTTTAGCTTTTCCCCTTGTTTGTAGTGGCTATAACTGTCTCCTGGCTTTAGCTTTACTTAAGGATAGATGTGAAGGTTGTGTCAAACTTTCGTAGTTTGAGATACACAAGGCTAACTTTCGGCTAAACGGGCTCATAGCCAACCGAGGTTGAATATATACGGCCCGGTGTTTCAGTGAAGATTCAGTGACTACATTTCAATGTGAAACATGGTCGTTCAAATACAGTTGAAACAACAACAGCCTCATGTAAACATCTTTGTTTTTGTTAGTGTGACCGGCTTTAATTTCCTCATGTCTTCTGCCATCATGTTCATCACACGTGTTTTCTGGTTTGTTGCTTAACTGATCCGAGATATAAAACTGAATGCAGCTTCACAGGTTAGACAAGAAAGACAAGATAGATTAAATTCTTTGCATGAAAAATAAAAGGGAGAATGTGAAAGAGAGAGAAGAGCATGACAACAACAGACTGGTCAGGCTGCATACCACCCTAAGTCCCTCGCTCTCTCTCTTTTATCTTCCACTGCCGGGCTCTTTCTTGTAGGAATTTACAAGCTTTTCTCCCGCTTCCTCCTCCTTGTTTTCATTTCTCCTGTCCTTGCAGTCTCTGTTGTTCAAAAGGCACTCTGTGTTGCCCCCTCACAGTCTTATTACTGTACAGTATCCAGTACAAAGAGGCTGCCATTATCCTCCTATCCTTGGCAAAGAAGTCCACAGTTCTAGGGTTGCATGTAGATAATCACCCCCGCAATCTCCAAGTGGTTTAAAGTCCGGTCATGGTACATACAAATTACTTTTTCTTTTAAATCACCAGTTCATTGTCTAAATCTCATTCTCAGACAACACATATGTACAGTACTCTCATGGCACACGCTTATAAAAAGTTATAGTATTCCACAAAACTGTGTTTTTTTTGTTTTTTTTTTGGCTTTGGTTTGATCGTTTTGATTTTTTTTCCACATTCCTTCCTCACATCTTCGATGCAGAGGATTGAGTTTTTATTGTTTGTACATTCTTCGGTCTGCAATCCAAATCTAAGAGTCCGGTTGCTTCCCACAAAAAGGCTGTTGAATGCGAGATACACTGGAATTTTATATGGCCTAATTTCTAAAGATTTTCTGGGGGGGCGGGGGGCGATTCTGATCCAACAAGAGGACCTTGAGTGTTTTTCCGTGGCTTGGTTCTCTTTTTGACATCCAAAAGGCAATTTCCCTCCTCAAAAATCAACAGTAAATCAATATCCTCACATTTATTTTCGCATGATTGCACATGTATCTCTGTATATCTTGCTCTTGACGGTTAGGTTTCTCTTAATGGAGAGTAAGGAAAACAAATCCACTCTTTCTTTTCCCCATCAACCCCTCCTCTTGCAGTGTTCATCACTCAGTCGAGGCCTTCAAAAACCCCTCAGTCTTTTCCGTCCTTCAACATTATCCGTCCAAGCAAACATTGTGGATCCAAGACCCAGGCCAACATCGCCCAATCCCCCAATCAATGGATATTCAAAAAGGACCCCAGCTCATTGTCTTCAAGCCCACCCGTTTATCCATCCATCGTCCCATCTGTTTGTCCTTTTTTTTGTTTGTCCCTTGCTCTCAGAGGTCCAGGCGGAAGGCGCCGAAGTAGCTGGAGGAATCGTCAGCGTTGACCATGTTGGGGGAAGAGACGGAGACAAAGAGCTCGTCGCCGGCCCTCAGTTCAAACAGTCCTCCCTGGTAGACGGAGTGGAGGGCGTACTCGGCGTCTGGAGCCCAGCACTTTGTCCCCACGCCCTTCAAGAGCTGGAGAACGAGACACAGAAGGTAAGAAAAGACTCTTGATGGTTTGATGTTTCTATTGTTTTTAGGGCATAAAGAGATGGTGTACCTGTATGGGGCTTGGGTAGGAAGTTTTCTTGTAGACGCACTGCACCAGCTGGTGGCTGACGCTGCGCTGGTCTCCATCGCTGGCTGCTGGGGATGGATAACGAAAATACACCTGGAGAAGGGGCGACAGCAAGGAAAGGGGGGATTAATTAAGGATCATGACTGTTGTAGAGTTGCAGGAAAGGTTAAGTGGAAGAAAGTAAAGTACTGGACTGATTTGTTCTGAACTTGGTGCAGATCTGAATTGTTTGCCTTAAGTTGTGTATAGGGTGGGTAAAGGTCTTGCTTAATGGCGTATTTCTATTTGGTGTGGGCTGTGAAGTCACACAAGAAATGGACCAAAAAAGCATTTCATTGTGTAGATTCATGTGAAACGACAAGGTGTTATAATCACCTGTGAGTACAGGTAATACCGCCCATCCTGAGGCACTCGCAGCTTCCCATTGGACAGGGTCATGTTGTGCAGGTGAGCACCAAAGCTCTGATTGGCCCACGAGCGGACCACGTGGCGACAGGACTGGTGGAGACCCGGTGTGGGGATCGGGTACGGAGCAAACCCTGTTGGTGAAAACAAAAGATCAAGACAGTCAGATACAGTGGGAAAAGGATAAAAATGCACAGTTTGATAAAAGGATGAAAGTAAGACCTCACGGCTGGATTTACACCGAGCTGACAGACAGAATAGGCAAAGAAACAAAAGCTTGGTTCGTAAAAAGGAAACACAAGCCAAGGTGGACGGTGTTGACGAGCCAAAAGCTCAACTCCAGCAGCGACTGACATGAGAGCACAGCAGGAAACAACCACAGTGATAAAACATATGACAAAGAGCAGCGCTCCTCTTACCATCAACATAACTATCAGAAGACAAGCATCTGGCCGCAACAGGACGATGTGGGTAGAAGTCGCTTGTCGTGCCAATGGCTCATAACCTTGTAAAACAGCATTATTACGACTCTGTACCTTGAGCATGAAAGCATTTTTTCTTATCGTGTGGAGCATAAAGCCGACTGTGCAGCGGCTGCAGGTTTTATTTCTGCCTAGAGATCAGAGGGTCCGTAGAGATAAGATGTGGGATCTGTCGGCCACATGCCAGAGATAAACCACCGCGAATGCAAACGGTACCTGAGAATGCAGATCTTACATGGAGAGTCCTGTTCAAGGTTTTCGTTTTATTAAAGCTCAGGTGATTTACTTCAACCAGGTGTTTGGCACAGCGCAGCTCCGGATGTAGAAACCACTGCTGCTCTGCAGGCAGATGCTAAAAACGCTGTGGTTTTTATCTCTCATGTTATATATTTTTGACCTCTGGAGGAACAAACGGAGCTGATTGATCATCTGTGTCATGTCGTGTTATTCGAAAATTGAGATGAATGGCATGGGTGCATTATTTTCTACAATGTACATACTACATATAGATCTACATGTTTTTCTATTTGCCTGGAGTTGTTTTTTGAGGTAAATTCATGCAAAACCACTGATGTGTGTTCCCATCGGGCGCAGTTTTTCAGCAAGCAGTCTCAGTAACGTTCTGTTATCTCATAGCGTGGTGAATGTGCAGCTCACAACTTGTCCACCAGAGCGTTTTGGAGTTGTTGGATTGTGTATTTGATGAGTTTGATAAGGGAAACCAAGAAATCCCATTAGCCTCCGTAGCGTAGCTCTGAGCAGCTCGCGACTCTGCTCCGCCGTTCTAAAAAGAAGCTTGCACCGACAATTAAAGGTAACGAACCTACTGCTATGACTACAGGGATTGTGGCAATGGGCCAATTTGCCAAAATGTTGAACTGTCTCTTTAAGCTACTGTGTGTTTGATGCGTCTTCGTTGCACATCTGCTGTTGCAATACAATTACACTGTGTTATCACTGTCCATGTGCAATCGAATATTGCACATTTACTGTTGCAGTGGCTGCACAGCAGAAATGTTGCACTATAAGGGGATTGAGTTGCTGCTGTTGGTGAAATTGGTTTTATTTGCAGATACTGTGGCTCTGTTATGTCAGGAATGTCATTATTTGTGTGTCTGTGATTGTATTTGCCTTGGTTTCCTTCACATTAGTATCATAATGGTTTATTAGAAGTAACATCAAAGGTCAACTCCGGCAATTCCTCTCTCTGTTGTGTTTCCTTATGAGAAAGCCAGGCTGAGAAATCCTCTCTTCCTTCTTCACACACACGCACGCGCACACGCACAGACACACACACACATGTTCCTCACCCTTTTGTCAGCTCAGGGGAAATAACATCAGGCAGCCTTTGCCAGATTGTCAACACCCTGTAGCTTGCACGCCAGTTTCAGATGAAATGATATGCTAATACACAAACACACAGGCTTAAAACCTGCATTCCTACCTTTACATTGCATGTTCTATACACCCCATTATATACAGTGCATGATCTACGACGACGCTGTGTTGGCTCGAGGACAAGCGATCCTATACGTCTTATACTCGAGATTAAGGTGGAATTTTTAAAACAATAAATAAAACAAGTGAATTTTATCCTTATTACGCTGCAGGTCCCCGGGTTGTTTTCCCTCCTTAGCCTGTCCTCACATTAATGATTGGAGGATTTATCTCTTTCATTTAAGCCCCATCTTGCAGCCTGTGTTCCCTGAGCTCACACACTCTTATTAAAGGATTGTCCTCAGACAAAAAGGTAATAACGGCAATTTGATGAATATCTGAGGGGATTTCTGTCCTCACGAGCAACAGCTGCTCCGTCCAGCGCTCTCTCCACATGTTTTACAACATTTAAACCATTTGAGTCGCTCATCCACTAAGACGACCGATGATTTACTGGTGTTTGCCTCGGTCAGCTGTGGCTCGTTACCGCGCCAACAGACAGTTCGCTTTGTTTACATCGAGGGAATATATACAGTTTAGGCTCTTTTGATGTTATCGTTTTTTTGATTTATGGGTAATCGGAATACAATACGGTGCGTTCGAGTGCTCGCAAACCTTCCTCTACTCTTACATGCACACATTATTCACACACATTAGTGACGGACACGCACGCCTCACCTTGAGAGCTGGTGTCCCGGAGAGTCAAGTGGGCCGACGGCCTCTGGGCCACAGAGGTCACGAACTTTGACCCCGTCTTGTTGAAAGTGCGAGGCATTGCTCTCGTCTCTGAGAGAGAAAGAGGAAACACAGAGTGTCAGGACTGATGGGTCGGATCAATGTGATGCTGCAGTGTGTGTGCGTGTGCATGTGCGTGTGTGCTCACCCTCACCAATGAAGGTTTGTTTGGAGATGATGTTCTCTGTCACCTGGAAGACAACAGAGAAAACGTAACGGGTTAAAAACCATGAAGCAAAGAAAGAAACTTGAGCTTTAACCTTTTAACGGCTCTGGTTTTATTTCTGATCGTTAAAAGGCCAAAACTGGTTGAGTATCAATATGTGATCAGTTCATTTATTCTATAGTTTTTCAACCACTATTTACGACACACAGTTTTACTACCTATAGACATGTGGACAGGACTACGGTGGCCCTGAGAGGTCAACACACGGACCATAGACTATACATGATGCAAGTCCAGTCCGTCAACACAACAGGAAGTTGTTTCCACGAGACGCTTTGAAGCCACTTCTTTAAACCCAGTTTTACAGATGTGCTTTTATGTGATGTCATCGTCTTCTTCTTCTTTTATGAATATTTAATAATAATCCTTTGTTCTCCATCCTATTGTATTTCTTCCTGTTTTACTTCACTAACACCCTTTGTCTCTTTGTTTAATTTCCTATTCATAGCCTTCATTTATCCTTATTTTATTCATCTCTGTCTTATGTTTCTGTCCGTTTTTATCCGTCTTTTTATTTCCTTTAATCACTCTTCATCTAACTTTATTGCACTGTTTTATTCAGTTTTTATCCTCAACTGTTTCATTTCACTTGTACCTTTTTATCTCTTGACTGGTTTTAATTAGTTTTATCTCTCCTTGTTTCCTTTTATTTTATTCCCTTTCTAGTTTCACATCATCGCATCATCTTAAATCTTCCTGCTGGACAAACTGGAGCACAACAGCACTGAAAGTTCATTTTAGATATAAAAGTGCAAAAAACAAAAACAAATATTCATACAAAAAAATAAATGATGTTTCAAGCAAAATAATACACCATTAATTTGTTCTTCTACGTTCAGCTGTGAACTTTGAACCTGGAGTTTGGTTTATTTCACCCGTTGAACAAACCAGACCATGATGCCCGACACAAAAATCAACTCCAATGTTGAATAAAAAGAAGCAGAAAGACAAAACCACACAAACCACAGCTTCTCCTCTTCCTCTCCTCTCTCCCTCCCTCCATTACTGTTCTTCCTCACACAGCTCATCCCTCCGTCCTGTCTCTGCTTTTTCTCTCCTGCTCCTCTGTGTCATCCCTCGTTCCCACATGTGAACAACCTCTGGTTTAATCCTGCCCAGATGCACACACACACACACACACATATATACTGTAATGTAACACACACACGCTCTGTAACTCTCACACACTCTCTCTTTCTTTCTCTCCGCTGCTCCTCGTTTCTGTCTTTCCCACTTTGTAAATCACCTGAGTCGTCCTCTTCTTATCCACATGCATCACCTTATACATCTTTGCTCTGCTGTCTCTCTCTCTCCCTCTCATCCTTTCATTTCATCCCCACACCATCTTAATCTACGTCTCCTCATCGCTCTCCATAAATCCTCCGTCTCTCACACTGTACATCTCCTCCCCTCCTCCCTCCCTCCCTCTCTCCTTCTCTCCCTCTCTCAATGTAAACTTCTCACATTTTTCCACTCTTACTCATCGTCCTCTCTCTTTACGTCGACGACTCGGCTTAATTCACCTGTCGTCCTTCTGGGTCAAATTGACCCAATCTGTTTCCTTCCTTCCTCTTTTGATCCGATTGACCTGATCTCTTCACTCTCCCTCTATCCTTCTTTCCTTCTTCTTCCTTCCTTGAATGAATCTGTTCCTTCCCTTCCTTCCTTCCTTTTTGACCCAATTAACCCAATCTGTTCCCTTCCTCCTTCTATCTTTTCTTTGTTTTCCCTTCCTTCTTTCCTGTCATCTTTCCCTTCTTCCTTACTTCCTTTTTGACCCAATTGATGAAAAAATGAAGGAAAGCCCATCTTTCCTTCGTTTTTCCCTTCCGTCCATCTGTCCTTCTTCTTCCTTCCTTGAACGAATCTGTTCCCTTCCTCCATCTTTCTTTCCTTCCTTTTTCCTCTTTTCCTCCTCTCTTTTCCCCTCCCTCCCTTCCTACATTCCCTTCATCCTTACTACTTCCTTCCTTTTTGACCCAATCTGCTCCATCCCTCCTTCTATCTTTCCTTCATTTTTCTTCCGTCCTTCCTTCCTCGACCCAGGAGGACGACAGGAGGGTTAAATCACCTGTTTTACCGGTGACGCGTCGCCCCTCTTGCCCCTCTTGCCCCTCTCGCCCCCCGCTGGGATAAATCTCCCTGATTAATTTGCTGAAACGCCACTAAATCCTGAATATGATTAATTTCACCACATTTTTTTAATGGTCACCGAGCTCTGACCGCCGTGCTGTTGTTGTTGGCGCGGAGCCCGTTCCTCCTGCTGCACCGAACGCTCAGTTCAACCTGCAAATTGGACGTGATCGCTCTGGGGTTTGGTGTGTGTGTGTATGAGTGTGTGAGTGTGTGTGTGTTTCATTGTGCATGCAACCAGGGCCCCTTTCACTTGTGCACGCTCCATATTCTCCGAGGGGCGACGGTGAAACAGTGGAGCACAGTGGATGCGGATGTGGCGGCGGTCTCGGCGGGGCGTAGCGTAGCGTGCCACTCTGTTGGCCTCACGTTCCTCAAGTCACGAGAGCAGAAAATTACACTTAGAAGAGCGAGAAGAGAGAAAATTGCCAACAGACGTTGTGCGGCGGCGCATGTGGCTGCAGTTGAACAAGAAGGTAAAGTTAAAAAAAGATGATGTTTTTCAGATGCATCCAGCGCGAGCTCCGAGGCCTCTTGTCAGGAGCAGCGTGTTTTCCGTGTAAGAGTTCAACGTGTCTTGCCGCCTTGAACGGCTAAACGCTCACACGGGGGGGAAACCAGTGGACGGCTGGAGAGTGAAATCGGCCGTGGAGGCTGCTGCTGCTGCTGCTGCTGCTGCTGCATGCGTTATTGATGTTGCACGCAGCGGTGGAAGCTTTTCAACGACCGTGCGCTCCGCGTGCGGAAGCTCGAATGCCGCCGGCCGCCGTCCTGCAGAGTTATCGTCCGTCCACATTGTTTTCTTACTCACTGTTCGCATCTGGTTCGTATTTAGAACTGGGTTGGAAATAGATATTAATACGCTTATGGTTTTTAAAAAAAATCCTTGAATGTAATATTTGCGGTCGACATGTTTCCTGCGTCGGACCTCCGTGGAAATATGACACAGCTCGACGCGGCAAAGCGAGGTATGGAGTAAAACGACGAATTAAATAGAATCAATTGGTCGATCAGAAACACCTGTAACCTTTACAGAGATTCTCAGAGATCAGCTACGGCTTTCATGGTAGATTTGCTTCTGCTCCTTCATCCCAGGCTTCAAGGATGATGATGATGATGATGATAATAATAATAATAGTCGTGACATCTTGAAGCCATTACTGCCCTTAAAATGAAAGGTCAATTACTGCTGCAGCTTCCTGGAGTAATCTCAGGTATTAGACGCTTCAGCCTGTTAGCCCGTTTCCTGCTGAGGACGACGACGACAACAACGTATTGAAAGACTTGAGACTTCTACATTTTAAACTATTGATCAATAACTGTCTTAGCTGTTCCTAAAAGCACCAACCTGAAACACTGAGCAGAGTTTTGTTTCCTAATGTTTCAGGAAACTTACTTATAAATGACACTTTGTCTTTAAAATAATATCTGATGATTTAATCTTTTGGAAATTTTATACCTTCAATGAATAAACAAAAAGAGCAGAATTGACTCTTTATCATCAGGTGAGCATGAACATCTGCACATGATGGACTAAATGATCACGTTATAAACTCTCAATTATTCAACTAAAGTCTAATTCTAATAAAAATCTGAAGGTCTTTTGCTGCTGCTTCCTGCTGGATGCACTCGACTCCTTCAGAGTTAACGTGTCATGTGTTCGCTACTCGAGTGGCAGCAGCGATAACAGATCAAAGCTGCTCTTCCCTCTCCTCCATCTTTCATGTTTCTTCTTCTCCTCCTCGTACTTTTTTATGTGCAGGAGGAGTTTTTTTTCTTTTTTTTATGTGGCGCCCTGGGAGCCGTAATAACTTTATGACTGTGTTGTTGGATGTTTTCAGGGCGGCGCGTTTTCTTCTCATGTCCGACGTCTGGACGACGGCTCTAATAAGTCTGCTCTTCGTACCTGCCCTCAGGAGCCAGGAGGGTTGTTGTTGTTTTTTTGTTTTTTTTCCCACAACCCATTGCACTGACGCTGCCTTCTCCGAGCTTTTACACATTTTTTTTACGGACATTACATGAACGATTGCTGGAGCAGAGGCTGTTTGACCAATAACCCATAATTCAGCCCATAATGCACCACTTCAATCAAGAGTTCTCATCTGAACGAGATCATAACAAATACTCTAGACGTTTATTGTTTCATATAAACAAACAAAAGCACTTTAGTTCTTGACGTTTCAAGCTTATTGTCTGAAATGAAATAAGACTTTTTTTTCAATATTTAAAAAAGAAATGGCCTATTGAGGAGCCAAATCCAACTGCTGGGCTCTGTTTACCCTCAACCACAAACTGTTTGTCCTTGTCTTTTTGGGGGAAAAAATCAACAGTTAAAGGGATGTTTCACTCAGGAAATTCATTTAAAAAAGTAATACAATAAGAAAAGTCTATTTTACTCTTTGTTATGTTAGCCAACTGCAAATCAGGAGCCCCGGTTTCCATGTTTTTACCATAATAACCCTGGTCTTAGGCCTGATGTCGCCTCGGGGTGATGGAGCCGAAGTTTTTGGCTTAAAATTTCAAATCAAACACTAATACTAAAAATAACACATCACAATGAGGCTTAACAACCTCAATAAGAGTAAAATATAAAGAGATAAATTTTGCTTTGATGCCGTTTTTAACCCTGATAATTATTTCCTCCAGACTTTTAACAGACGTTCGTTCATTCACCAGAGATTATTTTGTGCGATCACGAGAGACAAAATATTCTTCACTTTTGTGTTTCTGGCCGTCGATCGAAGCGAACCTGCCAGAAAAACCCACACAGCTGCAGTTACTCAACACACCAGGTTCTGCTTTGATCAGAGGTCACGATCGAGTCTGAACGGACTTTTCTACCAAAATGACGTACGAGAAGCGTCAAATGTTGTTGGTTTTTTTGTTTCTCTTGACTTCATTTGGTTTGCTGCACGTCGGCTCTGACCGAAGGAGCTGCAGATTTAGTGAACCCGTCTTCTTCGGTCCAGATGGCCGACACGACTTCTTTCTTTCTTTCTTTCTTTCTTTTCTGTCTCTCAATCTTTCTGAGGCGGTGACAAAGCTGCTTCCTGATTTCCTTCCTTTTCGCCGGCGCTCTCCCCTTTAACCCCTGTTATTACGTTGATTACCTCTGACCTTTCAAGCCCCTCTCTCTTTTAAAAAGAGGAGAACCCCCCCTCGAAAATGAGGCAAAACCGCATGGCATCCTCGCCTGAGGGCGCCGAGATGACCTCTGATAACTCTATTCTGCGGCTACCGCTGATTTATTCACCCTTGCAAGGCGCTCGCCTCGCCGACGTGAGCGAAACCAGAAAACCCCCCTCGCATTTAACGACCTCACGTCTTATTCTGCTCCGAGGTGACGCTGCAGCGAAGGCTTTTATGTCTTTCCAGGAATTTTCTTTCCCCCTTGTTGTTGCAGAAACGAGACCTTGGTGTTGCATGAATGTTAACTATGAAGCAACTGCTGCTGCTGCCGCTCTGTGATTGGCTGCTTTAATCACGTCCTCCTCCTGCTGCACATGGAGCAAACCAGGAAGTAAGTCGTGTTTATGTGTTAGCGGCGCTCGGGTCCTTAACGAGGGGGTTCAGGGGGACGTCACGTGAAAGGCGACACTCGCGTTTTGTTGGCAGTAAATCAGCCCCGAAGCCCCTGATGTGACAACCCTCAAATATAAGGTTCACTACTAGTGTGACCTCGTGTGTGTGTGTGTGTGTGTAACAGTACGAGTGTACGAGCCCCGACCAGCTGTGACAACAGACGGAGCCTCAACTCTCCTCTTTCACCCGGAGCAGGACGACGGACAGAGACAAAAATAGTTGGATTTCTTCACTTCACGCTGTGTCTGGACGGAGACTAAAAAAAGAGAAGAGACGGATGACAAAAAAAAAACGGACGGGGAAAAAAATGAAAGGTCGCTGAAAAGAGCGAGAGAGGATTCCTCTTCCTTGACCTCACAGTCGGTGTTTCACCATCAATCTCAACTCCAGCACTTTACTATCACACTGTCGACAAGCTGAGACACATGTATGAAAAACCGCTACATCACTACACCTCCCACAATGCAACAGTGCAGAGTCTGCGCTGCTTAATCCCAGATAAGACTGATGTTTAGCAGATGATGACTAAATGATGGGAATGTGTTTATTTATTTACATATCTCCTTATCTGAGGTTATTTAATCCTCTTCTTGATCTTCCTCCTCGTCCTGTTCGTACGACAGCAAATGAGCTCCATTGACAGTTAAAGAAAATGAGCTGAAATCTTATAAATTCTACAAGAAAAAATACAATTTGTGCTTTTTTCTCTTCTGTCAAGGGAGGAAACATGTTTCTACACTTGCAGGGCTTGTTTTCCATTATTCCTGCAGCTGCAAATCTTATAAATGCACTTTTTCAGCTGCATTTAGCAGTAAGGAAACACTCACTTCCATCTCTTTCCTTCATTAAATCAAATTTGTGACTTTATACTCATGATTTCTTAGTTTTAAACTCCTACAATGGCCCTATACCATCTATTTTTTTCATTATAAAGCAGTTAAAGCTCCATCTCTGTTGAAACAAACTGCTCTATAACGTCATTATTATCATTTTGTGCAGGTATTTGCTCATGAAGGCATTAAATCTCTGACTGAACAATGGCGCTGGGAGGAAGGTCGCCTCACGCTGAGGGGAACACGGATCTGGGCCAAATTTATAACTGTTATCGCCCCTCGACTAATCAAAGACACTGCTCACCGTGTGTGTAGGGGAACAAATGGATCTGGGCCAAATTTGCAGCAAAGATGAACTGTTATGTGACTAATGACTAATTTAACCTCTGGAAAGCTAATCAAAGACTAGACTGATTAAACCATGGGTTAGACGGTTAGTGGGTTAGGGTTAGGGTTAGGAGAAAGGGGGAAAAAAGAGTTAGAAAGAAATTATGGGAAAAGAAGCAGGAGAAAGGAAAGAAAAAAACAGGAGAAAAGAGAAGAAGAGAAGAGTCAGAGTGGACAAGTATGGAAACAAAGTACAGGAGGAGGAGGAGGAGGAGGAAGGACAAGTATGCACATGAAGGAGCGTTTCTCCTGCAGATTAGCAGTAGCTGCAACCCAATACTTTAATATGCTGCTCGACCCCGACAGGCCCGGACTGGTGCTGCATGCGTGTGTCTGTGTGTGTGTGTGTGTGTGTAGTTCCTTCAGCTAGAACGACAAACTCTTATCAGCTCTAATCTGGCTGCTCATTCCTCGCCGTGTGTGTGTTGTGTGTGTGTTGTGTAGTTTCAGTGTGATTACGTTCAGCCCAGTGCATGTGCACCAAAGATGGAGACAAACTCGCCGTGTGTGTCTGTGTGGTTTTTTTGTGCGACTAATGACTAATTTTGCCTTTTAAAGCCGGGGCGGAGGAGGAGGAGGAGGAGGAGGATTAATATGTGACTGAGTGCAGATTTGGCAAAGCAGGAATGTAAACAGGCGCTGAGATTTCCATCGCTCTGAAGGAAACTGGCACCGGCTCCTGACTGATAGCATCGCAAATTAAAATTTCACAGTTGGCTGTTTTCCTTCGCATATGTGGCTTAATTCAAACCAAACACCTCTGCGTCGAGAAAACCCGTCGCCTTCGCCCCACACCGCCTTTAATTTTCTTTTTCTTTTTCTTTTTTTTCCACAAATCGACTCTCGCGGCTCAGTTTTGTTGTGTTGCGTTCAGGAAACACCGCCTCCTTTGGCTTCTTTATTCGCCAGTCCTAGAGTCCAATCATTATTCTACTTCATTATAATAATTAATCGCTCGATTAGCACTGAGCTGCAGTTTCCCAGAAATGCGCTGCCTTCAGGTGCGTCATGTTTCTGAGCTGAAACCATGCAGCGAGTGTTTTTCTCAACAGTTCATCAGTTTTATAAAGTTGTTGGTTATGAATTTGCTGTTTTTTAAGCATCATTAATTCAGACATTTATTGGCCAAAAAACTTGATGTCATTTTTGGTTTCTTGAAGAATGTGGATTTTTATTTGATCGGAGCTGGTTTCAGTCCAGATGTCATCAGAGTCTGAGTCAGAGGTTGAAACATCTGGGTCACTGCGGCTACAGATTTTGTGCAGCGATGTTGTTTTCATGACTTTAAAAAGTGCATTTTAATGTGACCTCAGTGTTGCTGAAGATGAAGTTCAGTTTGTGTTTCATTGCCTGTTGTGCAGCAATTTGTGAAACCATCTGTTGGAGAAAGTTTAAAGGGATAGTTCAACTTTTTGGCAAATTGGCCCATTGCCATAATCCCTATAGTCATAGCAGTAGGTTCGTTACCTTTAATTGTCAGTGCAAGATGTTTTTAGAACGGCGGAGCAGAGCCGTGAGCTGCTCAGAGCTACGCTACAGAGGCTAATGGGATTTCTTGGTTTCCCTCATCAAACTCATCAAATACACAATCCAACAACTCTGGTGGACAAGTCCACATTCACCACGCTATGAGATAGTAACACAACGCAGACAGAGTTGCATCTTCACATATTTCAGACTTTTCCTTCAGTTCAGCATCTCCACATATTTCAAACTTAGAGCAAACGATGCAAAGACGATAACGTGCCGTTCTCACAGAGTAGCCTCCTGCTCCATCCAGTCGTGGCCTCCACATCTGCACCGTCACGGCGACACGTGTGTTGCTTTTTTTTAAATAAAAATCTAATCACACCATCTAAACACCCGGAGATGCCACGGCGATGCCGAGATGGCCCGTGAAATTGAAACTGACTTTGTGTTAATGTGTTTCTGATCCACATGAGCCCGGTTTATGAGCTGCCGTGTTTATCGTGTGTGTGTGGTTTGGAGCCGCGTCAGGACCAGGAGATCTCCTCCTATCTCCACTCTAAACACTCGTTAGGCTCATGATGCCACGGTGGTGTGAGACCAGACAGGATCTCACCCCTCGCTGCGTTTATTACAGAACCCAGTGGAGTCACGGGGCCTGAACTGAAAAGTCTCGTTATGAAGCTCATTTCATATCAGAGATGAAGTTTGCACCTTTAAATATCAAACTATATGAAGAGTCTGTTAAAATATGCAGTATCTATAAAAGTAGCGAGCTCATTGGTCACATTGTAGACTTCCCAGCATGCCTTTCTTTGTAAGTTTTGGAAACTTTGGAGAGAAAGTGACCACATTAAATCACTGGTTCAATGAAACTTGAATACATTTTGTTAGAATATAAAGTTTGAATCAGCGAAATAAAAAAGACAACAGACCACGACTCAATAGATCCTAATAGATAGTTATATATTGATAATATGGGGCTGAGATTTTAATTCTAATGATCATTTCTAACCATAAAAACCATGAAGCCAAAGTATGAGCTTAATTTCTAGAGCTTTATGTGCCTTTCATTTGATAAAAAATAGAGTTATAGATGAAAGATGAGCCAGATTGGACTCAATCTACATTTAAAATAGATCAATAATCAATGATGTGATGATAAAAGTTCATTATTAACCAAAGTATCTTTGCACCAGAGACCTGTCATGGAAACCAGCCACCATTTATTTGTTATTTAATATTTACATCTTTAGTTAGGCTATTTTAATGTTCTTTATATATTCTTTTATATTCTCTTATACTTTATATATAATTGCAATGAATGCTTCTTACTTTTATTTTGAAAATGCCTTTTAACATGAAGTTTATAGGTTTCAAACTGATGAGCTGGACTATAATGTAAAACGCATAAAAGACACAATGTACTTCATCATCATCATCATCATCAGAGACGTATGGATCTTATATCATCCCTGACATCTGACTGTGTTTATTCCCCCTCTGACCAAACAGAAGTCGCTCATTAGTGGTTTTATCGCCGAGACGCAGCAGAGGAAAAGGGTTTTTTTTTTTTCCTTTCTTTCTTTTTTTTTTACGACAGGTAACGCACCAGTGGCCGAGGCGATGCCAGCCTCTGATAACTGACCTGTTGTGCTGTGGGGAGTTTCCTGCCAGACAAAAAGTTGTGCACAGAGAAGGAAGCCGAGGCTGAAATCAGCATTTACAGCTTATTTTTTTATTATTATTATTATAATTATTTTTATTTTATTATTATTATTTTATCATTGTTTAGAGTTGATGTTGGGATGTTTTGCTCAGTCGATTGCACAAACAGGACGAGTCCGTCAATGCACAACAGACCAACACTTTGTATTTAGTGTTTGTGTTTCTCTCTGCACAAACATGAGTGACTGTAAAAGTGTCAGGAAGCAGCTTCTTGCAGTCACTCTCCCTCTCTCTCTCTCTCTGTCTGTCACACTTAATCTCTTTCACAATACTGCTTTAGCTCCTCAGGACACAAACAGACTGGAAGTAGGCCAGGGGCGGGGCGGTTTTATAGCCTCTCTCCGTCTCCTCGACTCTCTGTGTTTTTTAAGTTTCACTTCACATGAGCAGATACCAAGATCAATAACTGATATTCTCTATCAATGAATCATCAGTGAGACAGTGTTGTCCTGCAGAAACAAACAAATAAACTCCACATGTTTCCGCTCCTGGCTGCAGTTTCTATCCTATAATAACAATAATAACTTAATTATATGATCTATTTCTCAACAACGGTGCTTGTGCTTTACAGGAAAAGTAAAAACTAGATGAGGACAAGCTGCAGTGAAGTGATAATCAAAGATATTAGTAAGAAAAAATAGTCCTTTCACAGGTTGAATGCATTGTTAAACAGCTGTTGTGTAAATTATAGTAAGAAATGTGATTCACTGTCCGTCTGCACCATTTAAGAAACACCTATTGTCAATTATTAACATCTGTGTACATTTAGATATCATTCAGAGTTGATACATATGAGCTCATCTTTGTCGGATTTAAAAAACGTTCACGTGTAACGTCTCAATATCATCGGGGAAACTGTAAACAGCTGAAGATTTCTCAGCGTGTCAGATCCGTGTTATGAAAACATGAACGATTGCGACGCGATGAGGCATAAAAAACAAGACCGAACCCTCACGCGTAAACACAGTCCAGCCGCTGCTCTTCCTCGTATCCCTGCTCATAATCACTTTTATCGCCTCCTCGGGGACTTTGACCTTGTCGACGGCGCTGACTCAGCAGTTACAGTAACAACAGGCTCGTGGTGCAGCCGTGACTGTGTTTACAAGATCGTGCATGTGAGAAAGTGTGACATCTGATTAACAGGTTATGTAGAGAACTGGGTTTTATTCATATGCTTATCATAATTTATTTAAGCAAACTGGATGGAAACGGGGTTCTGCAGGCTTTTAAAGGGATAGTTCAACATTTTGCAAACTTGCCCACGCTATGAGATAATAACACAACGTTACGAGTCGTTTTAGAGGTAAATTCATGCAAAACTGCTGATGCACGTTGCATTCAGGGACAGTTTTTCAGCAATCAGTCTCTGCATTTACCTCAAAAACGTCTCCGTCTTGTAACGTTGTGTTATTATCTCATAGCGTGGTGAATGTGCAGGTCACAACTTGTCCACCAGAGCGTTTTGGAGTTGTTGGATTGTGTATTTGATGAGTTTGATGAGGGGAAACCAAGAAATCCCATTAGCCTCCGTAGCTCTGAGCAGCTCACGGCTCTGCTCTGCCGTTCTGAAAATAGCTTGCACCGACAATTAAAGGTAAGGAACCTACTGCTATGACTATAGGGATTATAGCAATGGGCCAATTTGCCAAAATGTTGAACTATCCCTTTAACATCTGCAAAGTTGAACAGAATCAGTGAAATATAAGAATAACTGAACATTAGTGACCGGATATCAGAATTTCTTGACGTTTAGTTTTAATAAAGTTGTTTCTGGGCAGCAACAGTTGCAGAAATGTTGTCATCAGTGTTGTGCATCGACGCTGCAGCGAGGAAACCCGTGAAACAGGGAGAGTGGGTCGAAGGTATCGGGTCTTTTTAGATGCATCAAACTGGTTCCCAGTGCGTCAGGACGAGCACAGAGAGATAGAAACCTCCAGAGTCCAGACTCTTTGTGTTAGTCAAGGTCGATGTTTTTTTTGGATGTGTCAATCTGCGTTGACTGAAAGTGGGATTTTATTCAAAGTTTAAAAAGGCAGCAGATTTTAAAGAACTTCATCTGGAGCCGTCTGGGGCGAGAGGCTTTGATCAGCCGTCCAACGGGAGACAGTGATGCTTCGCTTTAATGCTTTAAGAGCGAGTCGGAGGATTTTCATGGTACAAGTGTTTAAAAAATCACCCTGGTTATTTATTGTCTTAAAAAAAGCACATGGTTTTTATGCAGATTTTTGTATTTTCACGTATTTAATTTGAGCGTCATCTGGATTGTTGAGCATTTTGTCTGACAGTCGTTGGTTTGTTGTTTGTTTTCACTTGAACGCGGCTTCATCTTTCAAACCCGAGGCCAACAACCCGCCCATCTGCTGCAACTGGCAGGTCAAAACGAATGCAAAGGCTCAGTTTTGGCCCTGATTCGCCCTGTCTGTGGTTTTATAGTAAGTCGTTTCTTAAGACCACAGCTTTCTTTCAAAACAGTGTGAAATAAGTGAGGCCCTTAAGACATATATTTTATATAAAAACAAATCCGGGGGAGCGTTTCCAAGGCTCGCAAGGTGGTGAGCCTCAAACGCGTATTGTTTAGACTGTCAAAATGAACCCATTTATCAAAACGTACAGCGCGGTTTGGACTTTCTGCTTACACTGTGATGACTTCATAGCAGTTACATGTTTTTTCTTTTATCTCGCGCTCGTGTTTATGCCAGCTTTTCCATCTTATTTTTCATGCTGACAGGCAGAAACAGGCCTGTGGTCCAGGAAGTCGAAGCACATCTCAGGGATGGCTATAAATAAAAAGGAGATAAAAGCCTCGGCCAAGGAGACAGTGTGGTCAAGAGATGATATTAGACGTGAACACAACAATTTAAGGATTCACAGAAACTCCTTCTGGGGATGCACCGAAGGGACTTTTTCTATATTTCTTTTTTACCCCCAGAAGCAAACTCAATAAAAGCTAATCAACAAAAACATCCTTGACTGTGGTAATGAAACCATGACTTCATCAGACGCGAACATGTCACATTTCCAAGGTCGCAACAAAGCCGGCAGTATGTTTTAACAGAGACAATGTTGCGCCTGTTTATCCAAAAGAGACCTACTGTTGAATTTTTAGCCGAGGCTAGAAGTCAAAGAGCCAAATCTAGCAGTTGTGATGTTGGGCTGTAACAATGTTTAGTCTGTAAATGCTTCAAAAATGTACAAATATATAACTGGGGATTTTCACAGTGTTTCCAGGAAGTTTTAACGTCCTTATAAGGGTTTCATGGAGCAGTGCTGACTGTTTTTATCTCGTGGATAGCCTCCACTAAAACGAGGATGATGTGGAAGAAAAATGTTGAAATGATAAAAGTATCTATGAATAAAGATAAAACAAGTGAAATAAATAGGACCTTTCAACAGCATTCAAATACAGTTTTTGTTCTTGAGCTAGACTTAATAGCAGCTAACTAGCTAGCGGTTATGGCAAATATTTATGAATCTAAAATATACATTAATAATAATAGGAAAATTCATGTGTATCATATCTGCAACATCATAAAATATTCATTTTCAGTTCAAGAGGCCAGGTTATAAGCTAATTGACAAGCTGACTGTTAGCATTTTACGACATTTAGGCTAGTTAGGCTACTTTCTGATAACTTTATTTAATATTTCACCACTTGTTGTTTCCAGATTCAACCAGCGTGTGATGTAATGTATTTGTATTATACTTGATATTTGTTTTGTTTTACTGTAATTTTATTTGTGGACCAGGAAATTGGCTCCAGAGCAAAATCTGGCGTATTTACAAGTTATTTTGTATGTTCATAAGAGCATGCTAGCACTAGCCCCTGGTGTTTTTTGTGCTTCTCTGGCTTTTAGTTTATAGGTTTGTACCATTTAAATTAAAAACTACAGTAGATATGATAGTAAACAAGCTAATTCATCAGTTAATTAAGCTCATTAACAGTTGAAGCTAAACTCTTATTTGCTAACTGGACATTAGCTTAAAAAAAGCAGGATTTTAAGCTTCTCTGGTGATAATAAAAAAAAGTCTGTTTTGGGAAGTTTTTACCAAACCTAAAGGCAGGAAATGTTTTGCTTTTGTAAGCCTGCATTTAACGTTTCCTGCTGATCCCCAGGTGCATAAAAGGAAAAAAGAAAAACTTTACTGTAACACTGACAGCTCCACTTCACTGATGTTTTCACTGGCAGGTTTAAAGCCGAGTGTGTTGCAATCTGGTGTTTGTCATCACTCACACATGTATCATCATGTTACATCACGAACAATAAAAATCTCTCCCCCTTTCTCCTGTTTTTCACTCTCACTTCTCCTCCCTCCTCTGGATGTAGTTTTTTATTTTATTTTTCCTGCACTTTTCAGTCTTTTTTCACAGTAAATGTCACTTTTTTCTTGAGTTTAAACACCTTAAAACTATAAATTCCTCCTTTTGCTTTGCTTTTCTTATCATTAAGAGTCGGATATAGATAAGGAGTGGATGAATAACATCTACTGTGCATTAGAAAGGAGATAAATCTGTGTTTACCATACATGAAGTGTGCGCGGTCAGTGCATATCACAGCAATGCAAAGATCAGATTTTCCTTGGCTCGTAACACGTTAAAGACACTCAAACTGGCTTCATGTCACATGAACAGCTCATTCTACGCTGAATTTTATCTCATAGATAAAACAAAGACAAGTCTGTAATAATAATGGCAATAATGAAAGTCTTTGAAATATCTCAGAGAGATGAAGATCAAAGAGTCGGAGTCGATAGGAGACCCCGAGAGGAAGCAATAAATCACACTAGAAGCAAATAACCGGCGTCTGGCTTCTGTACTACTTCTCCGTCCCTGCAGTTTATTAAATGAAGCACAATATGGAGCCGAGGGAGTGACGACACTGCAGGTACAACATCATCACTGGTCTGGGTGTAAAGATGGAGGAGGTGGAGGAGCGTCGCGGCGTGGGGGGGGGGGGGTTTCTGAATGGAGCTGAGGCGGGGTGGTCGACGCCAGACACAGGGGTCTTTTGTGTTTGTGTATCAGTTCGGAAATCGCTAACGACACTACACACACACACACACAGAGGGTATAGGGAGGGGCGTGTGTGTGTGTGTATACAACATGTCAGTGAGTGACATTTGTTTTTTCAATAGCCGACTGGAGAGCAGAGCGAGATAAGGGAGTCGCTGCTCGGAGGCCGACTTCTTGGTTTCTTTATCTGGAGTTTGTTTCAAGACCAGGAAACAAAGGTCCGTCGCTCCGAGTGACCGAGTTGTTATGGTTACATCACGTTGCCCTACATCCCCATCATCATTTGCACAGAAAGAGATGACCTTGTTTTAATGTAACTGTGGCTGATAAGATATAAAATGTGAGTAAAGTCTCCGATCAGATACTAATTGTCACTGATTATACTGTTAATGATCAAAAGCAGATAATAAACATGGTCAATGTCTCACTAAAAGGCTCCTAGGAATATATGTTGACGATTATTATTATTCAAAGTTCCACGCTTTGTTAGTTCAGTGCAAATATGAATATTAAATGTTTTAATTGTAAGTATATTTGTTCATGTTTTACTTTACTTTATTAGTGGAAGCATCAATCTACTATTCTTAATTCATGCATACAGGACAGTACTGTGTGTTCACCAAACCTTCATCGTTAATTAATCCTAACTATTTTGTCTGGATTTAGTTAAAACAGTTTAATAATAAGGTTTTAAATCACTAAAGACTTAATTGATGTCATTGGGGAAAAAGGCAGCCGGTGTACGGGAGCCTGGATGTGCCTTTTGATTTGAGCCGTGAATGTGTTTAGATTTCACTTTTTGCTTGTTAGTAACGGCCGTCAATCAACCGCCGGCTCATGGGCTCTAATAAAAACACAGTAAACAGACAATGGACCATAAACTTCTTCTTGTGTGTATTAACTTTTGTGTCGTAAACCTGGGTCAAACTTCACCAACCGCCTCCAGTCGCTCAGAGGAAGCTCGTATTAGCTTATAGACAACACGGGCTCATTCACTTGTCATTTAAGGCTCTTTTTCTTCTTTTTTTTCTTGCAGCAAAGTTTCTCCTGTTGAACTCATGAGTTTTTAAAATCCATAAAGATAATTAAATTTTCATGCCTGATAAATTTCAGAGTCATGTGTCTCCGACTCGTCGACTTGAATCAGAGCTTTGTGAGTTAACGTCGGGTCACTTCGGTACAATCCACTTCCTTCATGAGCGGATTATTCTTGGACTCGTCCCTCGCTGAAGGAACTCGTTTTAGCACCGGCGTTAAACTGTGCGCTTGTAAAAACACGAGCCCTTTGATATGGCCAAACAAGAGACAAGCAGAGTCGGAGATGAAAGGCTCTGTGTGATGTCAAAGCAAAAAAAAAAGAAAAAAAAGCAGATTTAGAGGCAAAGACAAACTCAAAAACGTCATTGAACACAACACCGCACGTCCAGATGCCTCTTTCGCTACACAAAGCAGAGGCCGCTGTGTATCTCGTCCACCACGCCCCGATCAAAACAGCTGTTCTGCATCACAAGTCAAAGGCCAAATATTTGCTATGACATCAGCGCTCGGCACGGAGCAGATTTACTGATACAACACCTACAATACGTCAGCGCCGGACAAAGAGAGAGAGGCCGGAGGAGCATTGTTCCTCTGCAGAAAACCCCATAACGCTGATAAGACACAACACGGAGCATGCAGCGAGACGGGGTCACCAGACGACTTCTACCGCCTTTAATCATCTTTTATTAGCATTAATTCAAAAATCATGCAAGGAAATACATCTATCTCAGTTTGTAAACTGGCTTTAGTCAGTTTCCAACCATGACCATCTGTTGACATCGTCTGTTATGACCTCAGACAGTGATTTGTGGAGATCTTGTGAGCATCATCAATCAATCTTTCCAAGAACATTTGTCTTATTTCTTGTCAAAATGTCTGATTTCTAGTCAAAACTAAACTCTTTTCCCTTAAAATAAGAATCATAACCATAAAAATGAACTTGTTTTTACATAATTTTCATTTGTTTCAAATAAAGTTTCACTTGAAGTAGAAGAAGAATCAGATTTTTCTACTTATTTCAAGTAAAATATGCTTGAAAGAAGAAAAAAGTGTCTAAAAACAAGCTAATTTTTAAATGTGATGAGTCTTATTTCAAGTATAATGAGACTTGTTTTGACTAGAAATGACATTTTTGACTAGAAATGCGACAAATATTCTTGGTAAGATTTTGAGTTTTTGCAGTGTGGACAGTTGTGCAGTAGGTAACGCCATGTGGTCAAAAGGTCTGGAAACAGGGAGTCACACCTATTGTCTATTTGTGACTATTGTATATTGCTTACTGTATGCTCAATGATGTCAAAGGTCGACAGAGAATCATATGTCCAAAAAATGAATCAATGAATGAATCAACATGTTATTATTGTGTTAACTTGTGACAGTAGTAGCTATATTTATATAGGGTTTGTGGTACAGTTGTGTTTCTAACCTCTTCTAACCTCATCTAGTTTCCACCTTTTATTTATGCACCATTTATTCATTATCTACATCCACAAACATTTCCTGTCTGCATTCCCACCAAATTAAAAGACAGTTTGTGAGATTCTGCTCACACCTTTATGCACAGAGCTGCGCTGTCAGCAGAACAGAAGAATAATCGGAGATCCTGATGTGCGCCACAGTATCTACAGTTTTACAAAAAGAAAAGCAGGAACATCTGGTATTTGTAGCATCTTAGTGCATGCGAGGCGTTCAGGGGACACCTATAAATTGTAGCCAGAGGAAACAACCTGGATCTCACTGTCCACCTTAAACTACACAAGTGAGAGTTTGCAGCACCACCCACCACTGACAGTAAATCCTTGAGTCACCGAGGGAGTGGGGGGGCGACGACACTGCGAGGTTCCCAACACCACGCAATGAAACTCAACGGTTCTGCAGAAAGAAATCACAATCACTTCTTTTTTTTTTTCTTGTTGTTGTGGCTACCAGGAGGATAAATCCATCCGTCTGTCTATTAGCTATAGGATTTATCCCTCCGGGGGTCACGGGGAGGAGAAGGAATCTTACTTGGTAAATCCGCAGATCTACGAGCGGGTGTGGTTTAGGTTTCAGTTGCTACATCCCTCCCTGTTCCCTTTCCCAAAAAACAAAAGGTAAATCCCTTCCCTGTAATCGGCCGAAGGTGAAGGAGTGCAGGGGGAGCTGGTTTTGACCCTACTACCTAAAGGCGGAAGACGGAAAAAAGATTCTTCCTCTTCAAAATGAAAAAAACAAACTAGCCGTGGCATCCAAAAATGGAGACGAATACCTAATTTCCAGACTTCTTGGTAAAAAAATTCAAATAATTCGTGATATTTGAGTAAATATGTGCATCATGTACATAAATCATGCAATTATCATTTGTTTGCATTATTCTGAATAGGTATACCCTTATGTAACCAACTAATTTCTTGTAAATTGTAGCGCATACAAAATATTAACCCAAATAACTTCAGATAAGACCAAACCCAGGCAGATAAGTATATTTCCATACAATAGTTGCCATTTTTCATACTTTTCCAGACCTGGAAATGTATAAAATCAATTCCATACTTTCCATACTGGGGTAGGAAGGAACCCTGAGCATATGATGGGAAAGCCGGTGCAAATTCCTGCCCCTTGGATGTGTTAACCCCCGACCCCCTACGCCCCCACCCTCCTGTTTGCGAGTGTGATCAATCACTGCGACTGAAAGCTGAGAGCTGATGTATTGGCAACTTTTCCCAGCAGGTGCAGACGTAGCTGGGCTGCTGCAGTTGAATGTCTCTGGTTAGTCACACGCATGCCAAACCAAATCCTCCCCCCCCCAACACCACACTGAAATCTCTCGTCCTTCCTTCCTCCCCCCCTGCCGGGCTCCAGCCTTCCCCTATTCTACCTTAAATCATCCGTGCGACACCGTGCACGCAAGATAATACAAAAAGTGTCTAGGCTAAATCCGTCGCTCGCCGCATGTGTCCGTACGGTAGGCTACGTGCAGATTGATGAGCCGGGGAAACGACTTTGGACGATTAAGCGACAAAAACGAAAATGTATAAGAAGTGAATCCTTTATGATCCAGAGAAGAGAGGACCAAAAACCCTGCAGAGCTGGATCCTCCAGATGTGGGAGATTTTTAAAAAAAAAACCAAAACAGGAGGAAACACTTTATCGTCTTCCACCTCCTGTTGTTTTCTGACTCTCTGTCTTTTCTCTCTTTAAAAACCCCACACAGGCTGTTTGGCTAAGTGTCTGTCATTAACTTTTAAAACACTTATACACTAAAATCTGCAGAGTTTAATTTCCAACATGTCGCATGCTATTAAAATCTTTATAACAGTCTATGATTATGTACAAATAAATGGACTAATTTCTGGGTGTGATGGATTCAAATTAAGTTTCGAACATCTGCAAGTTGAGTTTTACACCATAATAAACTGAATTGGAAACAGTGGCTCCTTGATACTGGGCGTAAATTCATTTAAATGCCTCAGGAAGAAGGGGTGTAAAGTGCATATGACTGCAGTAAATGAATTAAATGTCAGATTATATACTTAAATATTTCTTCTGCTCAAAAGTTCAATGCAACCTTAAGTGACTCCAGCGGTTTTCTTAGTGTTTTGCAAGACTAACTTTGGTGGATCCCATGATTCGGCAATGCAAAACAGGCTTCAAATGCAGACTTGTCCAATCTTTTTTTTTTTTTTAAGATAATTTGACCACACACAGGTGCTAATGTTGTGAATTTCTACAAATTTTATGTGGGAAAAAGTTTGTTCTCTCAGCGTTCGGCTCTGGTGAGTGATTCGGCAGAGTGCGTGAATGACTTTCCATTAAAGTTTTGTGAAATCTCGCTTTTATTTTGAAGCCAATAAACCACCAAAATGTGAGTGTGCACGTACTTGGAGAGATTTTCTTTGAAATTCAGGTTGTTTCCATTGGTTGTTTTAAAGTTCCCAGCGTCAAATTGTGAATTTATGGTGAACAGGATGGGTTGAACTTTAAATATGACATGTAAGAGTCCAATAATTACATTAAACTTTAATTTCTTTTACTTATTCTAACACTGGCTGACGCTTTCTCTCCTGTTGTTGTTGTTGTTGTTGGTGGTGGTGGTCGTATAGGTCACATCAACTTCTCCACAGTTTCCAAGTGTTAGATTAGATTTTCCAGACTGAACCCTCTCACTGTGATGGATTTAATGCACATCGGTCCAGTCTGATGTGTCTGCAAGTTGATTTTCATTCATTAACGACACAGTCTGAGAGCAACAGCTTCATAAAGTATGAATTAAATCAATTAAAATTCTTGCAGCATGTAAACTGAGTCTGGTGTGAAGTGATGAGCTGAAACCAACAGCGTGACCCTTTTGTATTGTTTATTTGATTTGGACTTTTCGGATTATTGTGTCGAGGTTAAACAAACATCTTTTCTTCTTTTGTCTTCACAATTTGTTTTTCTCATAATCACATTTTTCTGCGTCTTTCTCATCTTTCTCCTGCGTCACCTTTTATTCTCTACTTCCCGCTCCTTTTCCTCTCTCCTTGTCCCTCATCTCCTTCCTCCTCTGTTTGTTTTCCCGTCCAGCTGGGGGCGGTTTTGTCGAGCTTCTCCTTCCTACAGTACAATCCATTCTTCATCTTTTGCTTCACCTCCATCCATCACGCCGCCCTTCTCCTCTCATCACCGTTTTCATCATGCCATCATCATCACCATTACCTTCCTCCGTCATCCTTTCATCGTCATCATCGTCGCCGTCATCTCTCACTCACCGGTCCCATTAAATACACTTGGTATGCCATGCCAGCATGAATTATAATAACTTCCAGGAGATAAACCACAGCCAAGACTGTTGTAATTAACCTTCTCTTGCAAACTCGTGTTTTAAATTGCTTTTCCAGTCTTTTCCCTCTCCTGCCGCCCGCACACTCATCGTCTTGTCATCCTGCGTTTCATGCAGCCGGTATGAGCGCGGCGATGCCGAGCTCACATCCAAACCACATACTTTAAATTTATCTGTGAAACAAGTCCAAGCATCTGTTTTGGACTCATCGGACTGTCAATCTTGTGCCAAAGTTTGTGTGCGAGTGCGAGTGACCTCTCCGTCTTATTACACTTTATTACATTTAAAAACCTTTTACACATCTAACGTCTTATTCCAGAAATCAGTTATGCACCGGTCTTCAAACCATCTGCTTTGTTTTTTTTTCTTCATCTTAACTCGAATGGACACGGTTCGCCGTGCCACGGTTTATGTCCAACATATTTTCGGGTTTGTTGCGAGAGCAGAGCGGTGATTTGCAATGAGGAAAGCGTCATCAGCGTTTTTTTTTTTTTTTTCCTCCAGGCACCTGTCGGCTGCAGCAGCTGCGACGCCTCGCAACGGGCCAACGAGCTGCAGCAACATGCTGGTGGTCAAGACGCGAGCGGTAACACGTGAGGAATGCGGTTTGTTAGCGAGGCTGCTGTGATAGACTGTGTGATGATGTCACGACCACAAGATACAGGCAGGGCCGTGTAGCTAAGATCTAGATGAAGCTTTTCGAAAGAGGGTGCGGTGACGAGTCATGAGCTGGAACATGAGCGTGTTGGACGTCATGGAGGGTTTGCTTCATGTGTGGGTTAAAGTTCGTCCCCAGACGTGTTTAAAACTATGTGAAAGCACATATTAATATTTTATTGAATTTGTTTTCCCCTCATAAAAAGTAAAATGAAAAATAATTACCCTCACGTCCTCGTTGGCCCTTTTTACTCCACCCGCAACTGCTAGCGATACGTTGACAAGTTTGTACTCTGTTAGCTTGTAGCCATTTGTTAGCTTTGTTTACGTTACGTTGAGCTACAGTGACAAAAGGTTAAAGCGATGAAACTGGACCTGTCTAAGTCTACAAACACACAAACAAGGGAATCAATTTATTGAGGGTTGGACCTTTATCTGGTCGACCTGTTGCATAACAGACCAAACAACCGACGCCGAATTAGCTAGCGGCAAATTGGTAGCATGTGGAGTTGTGAAATCATGGGCGACGCCGACTTGTAGGCTACAGCTATTTCATAAGCACTTTAGCATTTTGTTGGGCTTCTGAGTCAAAGCCCAGGGTTTTTGTGTCCCATTGAGGTTTAACATGCAGGATTAATTCGACTCCCAACCGACGGTCCAACTCTTAGAAATCAGATTTAGTAATGTAATGTTTACATGTATTCCAAAAGTCTGGTTTTACTCAGACTAACTCAACATAAAGTGAACCGTACTGAATGGCAGCGGTTAATTGTGCTAATTCTAACTCTCGGCACAAGGTTGTGGGGTTTATTTTGCTGCACCCATCGTCCCCACAAGTTGACAGTCCTGCTTTTGCATTCACCTATATTATATCATAACATAAAAAAGCCTAAAAACATATTAGATATTTGAGGAAACGACACCAAAGACACTGACATTTGGCAGCCAAGTCAGTGGCCGGTCCAAGCTCAGCAGGTGAATCAATTAGCAAAGAAAACGACCACTGAGGGCAAAAACAACCAAAACAAAAAGCCTCTTGCACGCCGTCGGCAGCTGGCCGGCCTATCAGACGCTACATTGGCTTTCCATATTTAGTGCAGACGTGCAGCGCTATCGGCCTCGCCAGCCTCTCGTCTGCCATCTGATTTTTTTTCCTCCCTTTCTGTGCCGCAGAGATCATGAGCTCCCTCACAGACCTTTTGGCTACATGCTGTCCTGCCATGACTTGGAAAACTCCCAACAGGGATGAGGCCGGGGTATGCAATAAATAAATGCCGTGTATAGAGGTTTAAGTTTGAGACAGCATTATATTTTTAAGATTAGTTACGTAGAAAAGCACTGAGGGCAGGACCTGTGTCTCCTGGAAGGTCCTGACTGTTGCATAAGATATGCTTAGTTGAAAAACCAGCCATCTAATCAGCCTCTAATTTATCTACATATTATTTTACAGTGCTTTACGAGCTGGTTTAAGGGAAAAGATGGCGCCAGCTGGATCTAACCACCATTTTGGCTCTTTGACTCAACAATTCCTTTCTTTTTCTTTTTTTTTTTTCAAACTTAATCCATTGACGTAATTTGACTAAAAGACCACAACATGGTAACAAACAGCACACAGCGAAACCACCATGTTGAACTGTTTACAGCAGCAGATCTTCTTCTTCATCCAACAAAACTGGGAAGACAGACACTAAGTGGTGACACGGAAACAAATGGGCGTTGGATTGGCCTGATAAAGGCAGCAAACTGGATGTAAATTAGTTTGGATGTGTTGCCTGCACTGCACTCTCTGACTTTTTGCTGAGCCCGTTTTGCAGAGCTGGAGAGAAAATCTAGACATTCCTTGTTCCTGTCCACTGACGACCACGGGGCCATGGAGCAGCAGCAACTCTCCGATTGTATCGTACAAGTCGACCAGAGAGAGAGAAAAGAAGGGAGGGAGGGATGGAGTGAGCGTGGGTGGTGGGGGTGAGATGAAGAGGTAGAACGGGTGTTATAAAGAGGCGAGCGGGCGGCGGCGGGGGTTGTTTTGTGGAGGCGGGAGGAGCTGGAGATGCTGTAAGCGTCCAGACATCCAGGCTGAGAGGGAGAAGCCGTTTTGGACGAGTCTCAGAGCAGATGACTTATATCAATGGAGCGTCTCTGTGGGTTTATGAATGACTGCATGTGTGTGTGTGTGTGTGTGTGTGTGTGTGTCTGTGTGGGTGTGTGTGGAAGAGGAGGAGGAGGTGGGAGGTTGGCTTTCGAACCACAGCTTCCCGTAGTCGTTGGTATTTTCATGCTGATTCGACACATGTACAGACTCAGAATGTGTTTGCTTACTGCAAGGCTGCGTGGGTAATGGTAATGTGACCGACTTGTGTTTCATTAGTGTATGTTTCTCTCAGTGTGTGTGTGTGTGTGTGTGTGTGTCTGTGTGAGTTAGAGACATGTGACCACGTACACAAGAGCTATTGAGTGTATAAATACTGTTGTTGTGTTGTTGTGGTGTTGTTGTTGTTGGGGGATGTAAATTCCTGCCTCGGCTGAGGGGAAAAGAAAATCAGATCCCTCAGATCCAGGCCAAGTCCTTCCAGGTGTTCATGAACCTGAACTCAGCTAAAACAGATGGAAACCCCCTCCCACCACCACCACCACCCACCCTCAGGCTTCAACAGTTACAGCTCAGAGATTTTAACATCCAGCTCTGTCCACACAGTCATTTCTGTTTTTCTCTCACACAATTTTGGGCATTTGACGATGTCTCGCTTGAGGACATTTCAAGCTCCGCCTCCGCTATCTGAGCTATAGTCACTATAGAGACGAGTAAAACAAACATTTCCTACACAAAACCACCATTTAATAAAATTCAGAGTGGAATAAAAGAAGCCCATTCATCTCTGTTTTTCTCTTATCTGTGACTTAAACAGCTTGGATAAATGCACCATAATAAGATTTGCATTATTGCTATAGCCTACATTTATTAAAAGTTATTTAAGGTAGCCCTGCATCTATAATTGCATTTCAATCAATCAAACTTATCTGATGTTTTAGCGAGAATCAAATTAGCAAATGCAGTTTTGCTTGTTTAATTTGCATATAGCCAAATATGAAATAAGTTATTTATCCCTCTGCATGTCTCAAACTGCAGTTAATTATAAATTAGTTTATAATCCAAAATTTGACCTAATGCTTTCATGTCTGCAGACAGACAGTATCTTGAGGAGGCCGACTGCTAGCTTAACTTAGCTTAGTTTAGCTTAGCAGAAAGACTGGAAACAGGTGTGCACAGCTAGCATTGAGCTAACTAAGCACGTCTAAAGTTCTCTAACGCTTTGTCTTGTTTGTTTTAATCTGTACAACCGTGGACTTGATCTTCACCCTGCAGCGCTCAAACGTTTACCCATTTATTCCTACTAGCTGTTCGCTAAAGACGTGGGACTTTCAGAGTGAGTGCAGTGAGCGGTCTGGTCCTTATGTCTATGAGGCTGAGTCAGTGTCTTTTTAAAATAGCAGCAGATAAAACTGAGCAGCAACTCTCCCACACATGTTAGACCGAAGCAGCTGGTTCGACAGGGTCGCGGTTTGTTTGGAGGAAGCCTGAGGTGACGGGCGAGAAGACGCCTCCTGCAACGAAGGCACCTGTGTTTATTTACCGCGGCTTTATTTGACAGAAGCCTGGCACTGTCACCGGGGCATCGGATCATTGATGGTAAAAGACGATAAAACCCAGGCAGGTTTGGCTTGTGAGAGCACAAACACACACACGGATTTACAAACCTCTCACTCTTGAGTGTCAGTGTGTGTGCGAACATGTGTCTGAAACCGCCCCGGGCGCCAAAACACTCAAGTACAGACTCATGCTGCTGCTGCTCGTAACTTGTTAACTTCTATCTCAACAGTGCTGTGTGTTCACTGTTCAGGATCCACAGGTGAAGTCATGTTAGTTAATGTTTGCACACAGGTAGCCGACTACAACGACCGCGGCCTACGTCTGCACCGGTGCTAAAATTAGATGAAAAGGAGAGTGTCGACTGCAAAGAAGTGAGACAAATGAGGTGCTCTCTCATTTCCGATACTAATAACAGCTCTCCTCCACTCAATCCATCACACATTAACACTGTGTTTCCAAGACAAGTACATTCAGCCTATATGATTAATATTTTATGTCTTTTTTTATGGATTTCATTGTTATTACAAGGGCACACTCAGGGTTCAGGCCCGGAAATAACCAGCAAATGACATTGACCGTTGACTTAAGAGTGAGAATATTGTTGCTATTATTGAATATATTCTCATTAAAAGCAATACCTGTGATGTTTTTTAACATTAAAAGAAGTTGATTGATTCAGAGTTTGGCCCAGAAACTTCTTCAAACACCGACTGTTTCTCCATCACGATGACAAATAACGCTCTAATTAGTCCCATCCAGAGGTTCCAGAGGTTCCCGTCCGCCCAGATGTTTCCCAGCTCACGGTGACGGAGCAGATTCCTCCTCCGCTGCCTCCATCTGCTCACTAACCCGGGGTCAGCTGAGCCCCTCAAGCAGCCTCCAGAAGACGTGGTGGTCGGTGGGTGGGTAATAGTTACAGTCTGGATTTTATCCGTTGATATAGTCGATAATTGGGAAAAGTAGGAGTGACATAAACTTGGCCTTTAATTTGCCTTTGGCTCCGTAAAATGTACATTTAAATTACTTTCTTATCCGACCTATTTTTCTATTGACCGATCAGATCAATTCTCCATTCCTACACACGCTGTCTTTACATCAACTTCATGAATTTAATCCAGATGAAATTGTTAAAAACAAACAAAAAAATATTTCCTCTATGTGAGGTTGCGTGAGAGTTTCTGCCCAAAATAATGTCCATCACTTGAAAACTATTAGAGCTGCTCTCTTGGAGACTGGACTTGCACCAAAACCAATTTTCAAATCATGTTGAAGTTATTAACTATTAGCAGCCGCTTTACACAAATAATCATGTTTTTTAAGAGGTTCAATCACGACGGCCGTAATTTTCCGCGTCACGTTCTGTCCTTTCAAGACAAACAACGTGTGTTTTCTCACCTTGGAGATGTAGGCTTTGATGCCTTCGGCCAGCTTGATGCAGGGCTCTCCAAACAGCTGGGCCAGCTGGTCTGGGATGTCCTGGTCCTTGTCCAGAGCGTTGAGTAAACTCAGACACTTGAGCTCCTCTGTGACGCCCTGGCTACGCACCTACACAGGACACACAAACACACACATGGAGCAGAGATTAACACGACACACTCGACAAACTCAACAAACGAGTCGTTAAAAATCCCACGAATATAAATCAAAACCACTCTCCATTGGCTTTGTAACCGACTTCATGTGAAGTGCAGCTGTTGCAGCGCCGGTAGCAACATTTACAGTTTGTTAATTTTCATGTCACGGTGGATAATTATAAACAAGGTAATTGCAGCTCCTACAAAGTACAAATGAATTCTGGGAAAATAATCCACTTAGACGATGGCAAAACCCAGACAATCCATGCAACTGAAGATTCACAAACCTAAACGCTGACTCTGCAAAACGCTATAATTAACCTAGTTATTATTTTCCATCGACTCCCATCTGTTCATATAAACGCTGTTGCGCTCGTTTATTTTCTTTCATTGGCCTCGCGAGGCGTTCAAGCATGTCCTGTACTCCCGATGCTCGTCCTCTGGTGCGCCATCAGTCTCTCCACACCTCCCTAACAGGCCGCGCAGCACTTTCACTTTATCAACTCCTGCACACGCCGCTCATTGTTTGTTTAACTTTTACTTTGTCGTGTTTTTTTTCTTGGATGTGATGCAAGTTTTTCAGTTTAGTAATGTAACTTAATGACTCAAAAAAAAAAGGGAAACAAATGTAGGTAAAACATGTCCGCCCCCCCACCACACGGAGGCTCTTGGCTGAAACGCAACTTTCTTGTGTAACTACAGTGCAATGCATGCGTGGTGGTCGCACAGAGAGCTCTCTCCTGGAGTGAACCGAGCTGGCACATGTGCTCCTTTGCAGCCCGTTGCATATCTAGACATCTAATAAGAGAAAATTAAATGAACAATTCCTTCGGGGGGCCAAAAGAAAGAGAGGAGGAGGGGGGGGGAGAGAGGGGAATAGTTGCTTTTCCCTTTCGCTACGCCTCCTGTTTGGCAGCAACTTCCACCCAGAATGAGACGTGTTGTTTTTGATGTAATTTTGGTCGGCACGGGTCGAATAAGACATGTTTGGGAACTGAAACGCAGACGCAGGCTCTCAGGCCGCAGTGTGTGTGTGTGTGCGTGCCCTTCAGGGAGGCTGTCAGCGTCACGGTCTGAAAGAGCCGCTAATGACTCCATAACAAGCACTGATGAGCAGAGAGAGATTACAGAGCTGCACTCCTTCACTCCCCGTCCTGTATTTGTGTTCATTTCTTTACGCTTCACCTCCGTTTTTCTAATGAAACCCGTTCCCTTTTTGTTTTCTCTCTGCGTGCTTTTCCATCCGTCTCCACATCAGCCTGCTCTCCCTCTCTCTTTCTTTTTTCTCTTTCTCTTCATTGCTTCATCTCACTTTCCCTCCTCTCTGCAGCACCAGTTCATGTTGATGCATGGGCAGATCTCCCTGTTCCCGGTCCAGATAGCGGTGTGTAACTCTGTGTGCATGACCGTGTGTGTAAATTAGTTCAAACCAAGCGAGACGGACGGGACACTTACGGGAAAAAGAACCAGGCCACATGTCAACAGTCTCACCATGTTGCCTGGTCATGAAGAGGATGACTCACGTCTTTTTGATGGCTTCGATTTCAAGGCCGAAGTGTAATGAGTTTAATGTGATGCACATGTCGTTATTCCAGTCGGTCCACATTCTGCTTTTTTTTTGTAGGTTTGTAGGTCACCTTTGGGAGCATTTAAGGTCAATGATCAATGATTGTATAAACTTACGGGAAAAGTTTGGGCTTTGCATCTTCCAAAAAATCCTTGAAAAGAGGTCAGTGAAGTACACACAGCATTCCTGGGCATCGTTCACAAACTGTATTAGATTTTTTTTTCCTGCAGGCAGAAAAACGAACTTGCAACTGAAGGGTTGTTGGGTAAAAGCACAGGGAGCGAGGGACTTGGCTCGACGTGCACATCCGCGCATTGTTCATTGTCTTTCAGCGCTGCGATGAGAGAGGAGGAAGCTCAGCGGGTCGCCGCGGATCATCTGCATACAATCATGAGCACAGTAACAACCCCCCCCCACTTAAAAAACACAAACTGCTGACAGTGAAGTCTGCACAAACGGAGGAGAGACGGTTTGTACTGTATTTGCGAGAGCTGCGTGATGACAGCTACCACTGTCTGAAGTGTCGGGGAGGGCTTACGCACACGCATGCCTGGGTCTGGGCTCACGCGGCGCGACGAATGAGCCGAGAAGTCGAGGGCCTCCCCGTTTGGTTCCTGCACGGCGCCGCTGCCAAAACACACTCCCCTTCGCTTTCGGTGGTTCTGGTTGAAGGATTAATTGTTATTGAGGAGTGTCTTTTGTGTATGAGAATAAAAGGTTGTGTGCGTATGTGTATGTGTGTGTGTTTCCATTAAGTTTTGACAGGCCTGGTAGGGGAGTGTTTGATGCATTATGGGAAACAGTCCCGTCCAAGCTAGCGGGCAGATAAAGCTGGAAACAAGATTTAAAAAGAAGGGGAAACCCTCCTCTGCTCCATTAGCGCGGAGACGAGGCCAGAGGCTAAATCAAGCTGAGCGCACGAGTATTATCACCACATTAATGTACTGTCCTTTCTCAAGCTTTAAAGTGCATGGGGTGGAGGGAGGGAGGGGGTTTTCCTATCGTAGTAAGTAGGAGATAATTCAATTTCCAGATATCATGCAACTTACAGGTCGTAAAAAAAACCGACGTTACCACTTCCTGTTTCTAGCTGCCGTGGAGTCCAGCTTTTATTTTTTTAGGATTTAAAACTCTCGCTGCTGCTGTTTTCTATTTCGCTCCTTTTCAAAATCTGATTTTTGTTCTTCCTCTGCTGCGAGAGTTTCCTGCCAGTGTTTTTGGCGGCGGCTCGGTCCAAATAAGTCAAATTTTCATGAGCTCACTTGGGGATGAGAACATTTGGACGTTGGCTAGCATGACGGATCAGGATATCCACCACTAAGGCTAAGAGTATGATTGAATCCCTCAGTACCTGACCTGACAGAACTGGATTTTATTAGTTATGTAATGTTAAAAAAAAAAAAAAAACGTATCAGTAAGCTTGTTTTTGCTAATTAGCTCTGGACACAAAGGAACCAATGGAACCGGCCAATACTCCACTCTTCTTCTGACCCAGTTTACACCTGGCTCCGCGTACGGCGCTTTGGTCATGAGGTCCTACAGTACTTCCACATCTGGACCGGTTCTGGCGCACACAAAGAAAAACCTTCTGGGCTGAAGATAACAGCCGGAATCTGGCCAGATGTGCACGTATACGGAGGCCAGACTCGGATCGAGATCGAGTGCTCAGGCATGTGTTGGACCAGATTTAGCTATTTGGGATTCCTCTCCAGGTATAGTCGCACTATTCGACCGTATGATGGCGCTTTAGAGACGAAGCGAAGGAACCACGTTGTCGTTTGGATTTGGATTCCTCTTGTTCCTCTTTCAGTCTAGACCAAAGCAAAGATCGCCGCACTAAGGCCTGTTTGGGTTTCCTCACACTGACAGGAGGTAGAGGTCAAACGATTTTGTTGTCGGCTTGCGTTTTCTCTCCTCTCTCAGCGGTTTATCCCTGCGCTTAAATGTAATGGCTCAGCTCTCCTTCACTGTAGTACAGTCTGGTGTCTGGCTGCCTCCGCTAGCACCAGCGCTAACGCGGCCAAGCTGCTTCTTTCCTCCGTCCAAGTTTCATCTCCCAGAATGATCTTCGCCTCCATTGTTCATACACTTTCCTCATCCTACCAGTCGCTGCGAGCCAAGCCGTGCAGCTCCGCTTGGCTCGACGCAGCGGAGCAGTTTGTATGTAATTCCCCTCACATGACTATTCTCTTACATCGCCCCGTCTTTGATTTGCATCATAACAATATTCTTTTCTCCTTCTTGCGGCCAAGGAACTGAAATAAGATCTCGGTTAGGGTGATTTTATCTGTCTCTTTCCTGCACTCATTGTGTTTCTGGTTTAGCAGCAACCATTGGAGAGGGGAGAGGAAAATGTGAAGGCTCTTCGAAGCCAGTATGGACATGCATACCTCCAATGAGGGGTTTCTGGTGGAGGAGGGGAGGGGGGTGGCGGCTCAGCCTCTATATCATTACCATACGACTGGAGCGGCCCCAGAGGTTTTAAACACGAACAATTAGAAGAAGACCCTTCCCTCTTCTTCCCCTCAGTGCTGACAGTAGCTGAGCTGCCAAACCCAGAGTCCCCCTTTTGCCAAATCCCAAAATTGCAAAACAATTTGCTATCATCTCAGAAACATGTTACACGCTGATTGTTCAACGTTAACAAATCAAGACTGACTGACATGAGGTCAGATCTGGGTCTTACACCTGTAAAACCTCACATCGTCTTTGTGTTTGCATAGAAATTAAGTTTGACAAATCCTTGATTAATTTATTTTAATTCCCACGCAGAGGTCTAAGGGCGACTTGTAATCTCAGTAGAACTGTATCCTATAATCTTCTTTGCAATGGAGCTGCTCTTCTTTTGTAAAAATATACAAACCAACTCTCAGAGGGAATATTGCCTTTTTTGGCAAGTGACTCTTAAATCCCGGTCCCTGTGCACTCGTCCCCAGAGCGACGTATTTTCTCAGTGCGTTGACATCGTTGACTTGTCCTTCCCATGGCTCCTAAACAATGAGTCCACCCAGCCAGTCGTCGAGCAGCCAAAACGCAGGCTAACACATGCTAAAAGCATTCATGACACACCAGGCCCTGATGTAACTCTCTGCTGTACTGTTAAACTGAGTTGAATAACTATGCATGAGGTTGGCCGGGGTGTCAAAGGAGAAAAAAAATAAAGGCGGGTGGGTGAAAGCGTCTGTAAATATGATTTTTTTTACTGGACGTTATCAATGACAGATGTTTTACAGCATGTGCACATCTTCTCAGAAAAAGGCTATACACATAGGATTAAGTTGAAAATTGAATTCCAACATTTTACAATTCGTGCAATCATCCTTACAATCATATGTGACAAGTTATGATACCTAAACAGAAAAATATGTGTATGCTAGCCATCATCCACAACACGAGATGTCTCTGTTGTGGTTTGGTAACGAAATGCAAGAACTTAATGTTGGATGATATATTGTTGAAGTGTGATCTCAAGTGTAGAAAGTCACACACTTTGCACAACAAACTGTATTTCACCTACATGTTTGTTGGAGGTTAAGATGCATTCAGCTTCGCTACAGCTAACAGGCTATAGCAAGCAAAAGCAGTCGTTTAAGAAAGTAGCTACCAGGTAACCTTTCTGTTTTAATAATTGAGTAAACATCTGATGCTGATGATGGGATTTTTCACAATTGTTCACCAAAAACATTGCTGTTTAGTGTTTTTCTTTTTTAGCTATCAGGCTGGTCTGCTGCGTAGCTACAAGAAACGTTAGCTAACGTTAGCTTAAGCGACTGCTTTTTATCAAATACACGACATCAGTAAGAAACGAGGGACTGTATCTGGTTCACATCAGAGGACATGCTATGTTTGAA
Source organism: Decapterus maruadsi (assembly GCA_030347415.2). Taxonomy (NCBI): domain Eukaryota; kingdom Metazoa; phylum Chordata; class Actinopteri; order Carangiformes; family Carangidae; genus Decapterus; species Decapterus maruadsi. The sequence continues at coordinate 8,574,323 of CM064898.1, forward strand.
TGTTTATATACCACTGGACCAGAACTAAAGGCAATTATCTGTGTGTTGGTTACGTAAATGTAAAACAAATCTCAGCCTAATTCAATAAGACTGAACTCTAGTCCTTCAAATATTATACATTTTAGCTCAAACTGATCAAGCAGTAAGTTTGTGCATCATTGTTTCAATTTCTTAGCCTAATAAATTGATAATACATTTGCTAATTTTAGCCTACTTTAGCTAAGCAGCAGCGTCTTGTGTTGACTTTTAGTTTAACATCATTTAATATCAATTCACCCAGTGTATCTGCTGCATGTTTGCATCCTAGAAATCAGTTTTTCTATCAAGATTAGCTCGTTTAGTGATGCAACGGCAGAGAGATTTGAGGCCAAAAGAGCAGAAAGAGCAGAGAGGGGGAAAAAAACGATTTTGAAAATCTTTCTCAGACTGTCAGAAAGTTATTTCAGGCACTTTGAACCTGAACTTGAATAATTTATGACTAACTACTGTTCTCCAGATACAAGAGCTAAACTGGGAGAGTCCCTGTTGGTCTCGGGCTTTTTGGATCTAGTCATCATCTAGTTGTGCTGCTGCACAAACACACACTACACACACATATATTTCAGCGTGATCAATGCGCTTTGTGTCCGGACATGCGGTCTCTCGTGGTCGTCCATATGAATTGGATGACTGGACTCCAGAAGGAGAGACACGGGGAGAGGAAGGGTCCGGGCTGACATAGCTCCTGTGATCCTGAGTCCGACTCTCTCAGGAAGCAGCGAACAATGCTTCACTGTTCCCTCCCTGTGTGTGTGTGTGTGTGTGTGCGTGTGCATTTGTGTGTGTGCATGTATGTATGTATTGCGTGTGTGTGGCCTGCCCTCAGTGTGTGTGTTTGTGTGTGTATTTGGCCTGCTCTCGATGGACACCAAACCCTGAAAAGAATATCTCAGAGGGCCACTTGGAAACCTGGCTACAATTTTGTGCGTGCATGTGTGTGTGCACAAGTGTGTGTGTATGCAAGTGTGTGTGTGTGTGTGTGTGTGTGTTGGTCTGGGAGTTCCTTGGCAGACCAAAACTCTCATTTGAAGGGATTAGGAAGAGGAGAAGGCGGCCACGTAACTCAAATCCAGCAGGCCAGAGATCTGGACCGAGAGTTTCTATGTCTGTGTGTGTGTTTGTGTGTGTCTATGTGTGTGTGTTGGGGGGTGGATGAACAGTGCACACACACAGAGGCAAAGGCACAGGAGAGATTTGGCCGTATTTCAGTCCAGTTTCTCTGCGTTGCGGTGCAACAGCAGACAAGACAGAAAGCGGGGTGAAATAACAGCTGAGACCTCGCTGGCTCTGGTTCTGGACATAAATCACTCTACCCAAACAGTGAGGCAGCGAGCTACACAGGAGCAGGAGGTCAAACACAACACACCGAGCTTACGGCACGGTGGAACCAGCTCCATCATGTTGACTTACACCTCTACTCCTGCTTTATAAAACCACAGCGCATAGATTAAAGAGATGGAAGGAGTGAAGAAGCACTTGAGCTGGACTCGGCATCGAGAAGACAAATCGTCCTCGAAGCCGATGCGGAGACACGGAGACAGGGATCATAGCAGCAGGGAAAACAATTATCTCCAGAACAATTCAACTATTATCAAACGTAAACGACATCATGTTTCACTCGAGCGTAAAGCTTTTTTTAAAACGTACTCAGAGCTTTTAAGTCCGGTCGTTAAACAGCGATGTCAAACTCTGTCTGCAAAATCTTCACATGTCAAAATGACTTCAAAACAGCAGTTAGTCATAGATAATGAGGACAATGGCTGTGTTTAAGTCTTCACATGCAGGGATCAGCATATTATACAAGTTGTGGCATCAGTATCATGACGTCTGACGTCTTTGTTTGGTGTTTGGACTCATTCAAACATTAAGCACAGCTCATATTTCTCCATCTTGTCAAACATGATGACACCTCTTCCTAGAAGATGCCATGTTTTAGTTGTATTTGTTTACACAGCCTTAAACCAGGCCAGGGTTCAACAAGAACTACACAACCACTGAGAAACGCTGCGAAACTCCAGCAGGAATATCGAGTTTAATAAAGGTGTGAACGCGTCTGAATAGAATCATGGCCTAGTATGATAATTACTTTTTAATTACTACTAAATATCACCTAATTCTGACTAATATGACCAGGAAACATGATAATGTCTAGGATCTAATCAAGCTAATATCAGAGTATTGCTGCAGGTATAAACGTAGTTATTGATTAATGACTTAATCAGCACCCGCTCCCTTAGGATTAAGGATTTCCAGCATATCCACTTATCTACATGTGTAAACAGCAACAGAAAAATGATAAACGTGGCTAAAAACAAACAGAAAAACATGAACTCAATGACCTCTTACGCTGAATGAATGAACCTAAACCGAAACCCAAACAATTCAGACTGATTATCACTTCAATCCCTGGCTCCCTCCTAACAAACACTGGAGCCCGAACTCATGCAGAGCGGGAACAGCGGCGGCAAACCGACGTCTATATAAATGGTGTCATTAATCCAACAACCTCATAATGTTGTGTGTTTTTTTTAAAAAAAGTTACAGAGCTGTGATTAGCTGTTGGATATAATGAGGATATAAAATAAAAAAATAATAAAATAAAAAATCTACCACACTAATTTAGAGCGGTTCTTACAACGGCCATAAACACCAGTGTATTGTATTTGTTATGAGGTCAGGGCGCGCTGGTGAGTTATGACCTTTACACTTAAGCAACAGCGTTTTATTTTATTTTTTCTACTGTTAAGACGAGTCTTTGGCAGAGCGGAGTCTGGCTCTTCATCTGCGCTCAGACGTTTACACTCTGACTCTCTGCTGTAAAAACTGGCCCAAGGCGACTGTTAAAAAGCTGCGTTGCCTAAACTCCGAGTGTTTGCATGAGCAACGAGCTCATCGTAGCAGCAGCAACACTGTGTGTGCGTGCATGTGATTTGTGGAGGTATTTAATACAAATGCATGTGTATGGGTGCAGTTTGTGTGAATATGTATGTGTATGCGTGTGTTTCTTTTGGACTTTATCATCCCTTCAGGGCTTCGGCGCACCTGGCCGGCGTCCAAGGCGGTGCCGACATTGATTTATTTGTTAAAGCAATCTGATTCATTCCGTGCTATACCTTTTTAATGACCAACAGCCTTCTCCCGCCCCCCCTCCCGAAAAAGTCTCTGATTGCCAACCATACACAAAAGGTATTTACGACAGCCGCGGCGCTACTAATGGGCCCGGGTGGGCCCAGGCCCACCCATTTTAGGCTGGGCCCACCCATCCTAGCTGTTCATCCAATAAGCATCCCGAGGAAAGCTTTGAATGAAAGCTTCTCAGCCAATCAGCGGCTTCTACCCCACGTGTGGCGCCTGCCGACAGGCTGAGTCCCGGACTCCCGTCCCGCCTCAGAGCCGCCTCTGACCAATCATGAGTTAGCAACGGTAACTAAGAGGGAGACGCCGGACAAGCAGAGCGATTTGGCAAGCTTTACGATGCTTTATGACAATCTATGACAATGGCCAAGCAAAGCAGTTTATTTTCTTTTAAAGGTTGACTATGTAGGATTTCCGGAACAATAACAGAACGTTAGACCGTTGCTAGGTAAAACGGGCCGTTGCTAGGGACTCCGTTCTGATCAGAGGACAGCAGAGGAGGAGAACGATGCAGGATTTACCTTATTTTTACCTTTTTACCGTCATTAACAGCATAATAAATGACTTGTAGCTTGTTAGAGGGAGAGTGGAGGCTCTCTGCCTTCCACACCGCTGCTGGAAACCAAACCTGCGCTCAGAGCCTCCGCTGTCACTGCTCTCGTCAAGTTGGAAAAAAAAAAAAAAGCTCCGAGGCACCGGGAGTCGGCGACAGTAAACGTGTTTATGACAGATTAGACTACACAAATACACCCATCCTAACATGTAAATGATAATCCATTGATCCACCGATTGATTATTGAAAAGGCTTGGTTGAAAACAGACGCATAGGCTACGACCGGGAGGAGGCAGGAAAACAGCTGATTAGTGATCCACGTGTCGGCTACAGGCAGGTACGAATGTAAACAGAACGTTGACAAAAAGTCATTGTCGAGCCCGTCAAAAAATGTTAAAAAGACCAAACCAGACTAAAAAAAATTTTTTTGTGGAGAAGGAATACTTTCATTCTGTTCACCTCAAAACGCACTGTGGATGTATTATTTTTACTGCCTCTTCAAATGAGTTACCATCCAGTTCGGCCGCTCCCCCCATCATTTCTCCGCTTCAGCACTGAGCTGAGGACAGTGACCGAAGAGCCACATAGGTAGGCTATTAGTCGCTGTCCTCAGCGCCTCAGAAAAGTGCTGAAACGGAGATGACGATGATGACGCTGTGTTTTTTTTTTTTTGTCTTATTTTAACTGGCCCATCCAGTTTTCTGAAGGCCCACCCACAATCAAAATCCTGGCGCCGCTACTGATTTACGAGGAAGAAAAAAGCAGAAATAAAATAAATAATAAAGGCCATTTTCATTATGAACAGTGAATAAACCGTGAGTTTTCTACCTCCCCCGGCCAAGTTTTTGTCTCCAGTGAAAAGACGGACACCCTCCCTCCCCCCTCTCACCCTCAGCGCAACTTTTCAGCAGAGTATTTATAAAATCAGAGCCAAAGGCGAGATCATTAGTGGGCCGAGGGGGAACAGAAACCAACTCAAATGCATCCTGGCTTTGCCTCGCGTGCCAACATCAGTGAAGGAATCAAACCCCAGAGTCCAAGACGAGGAAACTGCACCGACTGACAATGTGATGATTAATAATAAAAAATAAAAAAGAAAGGGTATGAAGCATGAGGAAGTCCTGCCCTAAAGGTGACTCTACCTCCTCTTCTTCTTCCTCCTCCTCCCAATGATTCACTTGTCCTTCCTCGAAAATGCTGCCGATCATCTGGGAATCTGTGTTTGGTCTTTGGTAAATTTCCACAGATAAAAAAAACAGCAGCGTGCGTCTTTAAAACACAGAGTTGATTTGTCTTTGTCAAGGTCGAGACAAAACTTTTCACAATCTTATGATAAAGTGAAATAAAAGTAAAACTAGAGATTTCCCACAACTAAAAGGTATTTTTAAAAACTGAAAGAGCCTTGTTCAACAATGAACGGGTTATCGTCATCATCATTATCATTATTATTATTATTGCTGCTGTTATTATGGGGTTTTTGTGCTGCTTAAATTCCTGCAACTAAGTCATCACAGTGCAGGACAAATCGGGGATCAATAGGAGTCATTAAATCTCGATCGCAGATTTGTAATTGCTGAAACTCTGCCTCTTTGAACTCGGACTTTAACGAGCATGTACTTGGCTGAAGGCTTTGACGCAATCTTCAAAAGCAGAAGAAGAAGAAGAGAAAAAAAAGTGATTGCAGCTCTCAGGGTAATTTTAAAATGATGCCTTGATTTTAATCACCCAAACACAATTAAAAAAAAAAAAAAAAAAAACACTGATGGGAAAGTACGTGCAGATCATGTGGGCACGACAGTGTAACGTGTATCACGTGCAGAGCAGAGCAAATAAAACACCCACTACATTCAAACAATGAGTGATTTACTGCTGGATCAGGAGGTAAAACGCCTCGTAGATACAACAACTGCTTCGTTTTAAGTAGGGATGGGCATTTCGACTAATTTACTAATCGAGTAACCGAAGCTGGTACTAATCGGGTAATCGAGTACTCTAATAAAAATAAAATGACCATACAGAAAGACACAAAATTAGTTACAGTCTTTACTGACACACAGCGTCACACAGAATATCAGGTGGATAATAAGAGTAGAGACTGGAGTTTAAGATGCACATATGGGGCAGATGTGCATCTTTATGTAAATGCATGCCAATCAGAGCGGGAGGAGAAAACTTTTTTTTTTTTTCTTTTTTAAATCATTAGCTGCTTATTAGTCCACACTTCATGTTGGTGCTTCTCCTCTGCCGCGCATTGGAAATAACAGGGAAGGTTTCAGCGTGTTTGTAAACTGAAAGCTACCAAACTACCAGACCTGACGAGACCTGTCGTCTCCCTCCCGACGGCGTACGCCGCCAAGGGAACCACCACAGATTCTTGTAAAAGGTTTGAAAGTCCTAGGCTCGATCCAAAAACGCTTTTACACAGCAGAAAATCATGTTGCTTGATCCGAAACTGTTTAACACTACAAAAAGCCGGACCACGGCATGATAATGTAGTCTGATCCGACACTAGACTGCGCTCTGACGTGCCGTTTTTTTTAATCCTCGGGTTAAAAATTCATAACCGAGTAGCAGATTGCTAATCGAAACCAAATCCTGCAAAAAATCACAACTATTCGTAATTTTAACTATTAACCATAATAAAGACACAATTAGTTACACTTTACTTCAGTTCTGGAACTCTGGTAACAACAGGTCACTGTCAGCCAATCAGAAGAGAGGAGGCTCTGAGTGTCTCTTCTGATTGGAAGACTATTTCCTGAGAAAAAAGGAGTAATTTTAAAGTTAAAACACTCAGCGAAACCAAATCCTGCAAAGTGTTAAATGGTGGGTCCAGGTGGTGGTGGGTGACTGCTTTGTTGTGACATCACAAAGTCACGGCTGTTGTTTTTTAAGGCTCAGTTTCTGAATACAGGCATTTCTCTCTAGACCGAGGCTTTGATACTTTCAGAGTATTAATATAGAACCTAGAGCTGCTTTATAATCACACTACACATGGACGTCTACCTTTTATACTGTATGGAGCTTTAATATTGAAGAAACCACTCTATTTTCATTGAATGAGAGGCCTTGGATTGATTTCTGGTGTCACACATTAGAGTCAAATCTTCTCCATGCACGAAAGAAAAAACAAACACAGACAAACAACTCCATCCACAGAGTTCACAGGTTGACAGGCTATGATTTCTGGGAATTTAAATTTCCTTCAGACCTCGGCCCAACAACAAAACCAGCTCATGCACACGGAACACTCCTAAAAATAGACCTGAACCCGCTCCATATGGTCCGCACATATCCAAGCCTTGGTCTGCTTCTGCTTAGAGACATTAACGCTCCACTGGCAGGCTGCAGTCACTTCCTTGGATCGGTGTTGCAGAGTGATCTCAGGAGGACGACGTGTGCTATAGATACCTCTGCATGTGCTTCGAGGTAATTGTCTGACTTCAGAGCAACAGTACAAATCCATGCACGTACCTTTGTGTGATTGCATGACTGTCTGTGTGTGCGTGTGCCAGTGTTGTGTGTGTGTGTGACGGTGTGTACACAACCCCGCAGCGAGACAGCAGATTACCACTCCCAGTCTTTGCGTGTGCAACTTTGACCTCTCTTTGTCAACGTTGCTGTTTTGGACTCGGTCCAGTTTAATTAAGTTTTAAGACATACAAAAGCTGGGTGGACCTGCTTGTAGATACTCAGCTTCTTTTCTTTTCTTTTCTTTCTTTCTTTCTTTCTTTCTCTCTTTCTTTTTTTCTAACTTCCTTGTCCCTTAAAACAATTGGGAGCGTTGCCGCTGCAGAGATCGGTCGCGATAAAGACGCAGACTGTATTCTAACTTTATAGGAGCGCAGATATGTTATCAGGGGCAAACGGCGCCCTAATAAAGTTGTGCTCGTTAAGTTTCTGACTCTCGGGAAACAGAGACAGAAAAGAAGAAAAGAAAGAGGTCAGGACTTTCTAGTTTGTCTCCGTCACCTGTGCAGACATACCAACGGTAACGCTCCGGGCGACCGCGAGCTGACATGATGGATGCAGAGAAAGACAAGACAGCAGCAGGAGGAGGAGGAGGAGGAGGAGGAATATGCTGTGACAGCTTTCCAAAATAAGAGGCATGTCTGGCATTCAGGCGAGTCAATCATTTCCAAGTTTATCTCCAGGAAGTTGCTCTCGAATACCAGCATGACCACTGGTAAACTGCACCAGGGTCAAGGTAGATAATGTCCTGGATCCTGGTCACATGACTCCCTGACTCCTGACAAACACATGAATGCAACCAAACAGGACATTTGATGATGAGAAGAGATATCCCAAAAACATTTGACTCCTGATGTTATCACTTGACATCAGCCGTCGTCTGGATAATATGTGAAGTGAACCTGGGGATGAAGCTACGTGGCGAAGTGAGGCGAGAACAGCTGGAGGTGGTTTTGTGTTGAAAAAAAAAAGAAAAACCTGACGTCAGCTCAGATTGTGTAGTTGTTGTTGTGATAAACGGGTAATTTAGAAAATCAAGGCTTGTGCTCTCCACAAAGTGAAGAAAATGATGCAGCTGCTTGCAAACAAAAACAAAAATTCCCCCAAAAAGCTTGACCGGCTGTAGCTGTGGGGTCCGTCGTGTCGGGCGCCTGTGGGTGGGTGGGCAGCAGGGTCTGACTCAAGTGAGCTGGGCCTTTTCTTTTCTTTTTTCTTTTTTAACAAGTGTTGGTGAAATTGAAGCCGAGCTGTGTTTTCTCTGGTGGGGTCCGCACGTCCCCACAAGAATGAAAAACAAGGAGAGCGAACGCTTTGAGAAAAAGGGTCTGAGAGGTTATTTTTAGGACGAGGTCGGACTTATTTTTGGTTGGTGTTGTTGTTGAAAGACGCGGATAAAAAAAGAGCTAACGAGTGCATTTTTCTTCTTTTTCTATAACGTCCGGTGTGGTCCTCGTGGAAACACAAGTCTGTTCGTCTTTATGTGGACGTAAAAAAGTAGAAAAAAAGTTGGTAAAAAAGAAGAGTAGAGGTGGAGAAGCGTCGCCGTCGCCTCGTGCTGCTTCTGTTCTGGCAGATGAGTGGTTTGTATCATCACGAGCGACCACAATAAACACACTGTTGACTCCTGGGAAACGCTGCTTTTCACTTAGAAAAACACAACTCTCAGTTAAAACTGAAGACCATTCGATAAAAATGCCACGTTTCATATTTATTGCACAGTTTCTTGGAGAATTTAAAGTTTAATGTGCAAAAATGTTACTTTTTCTCATAAAAAATACTGATAAATTTTAAGTTTTTTGCCAGAAATAAGATTTAAAATGATGCAACTCTGAAAGGGTTCCATGTTTATTGGAAATGACAATATGACGGATCACAAGCGGGACGTCCGTGTGCGAACCCACTGAGACAGAGGTCAAAGGTTATCATCGGCTGTCGTTACCGCGGTGACTGATCACACGAGGCTGGACGGCGATGACGGGCTGGTGATTATTCCCACAGAGACACAAACAGGCTTCGATAAAATAAAACTTCTCTCTGACGAATCGACAAAAACACTGATGTGGCAGTCAGTGTGTGTAGTTGTGTGTGTGTGTGTGTGGCGTCATTAGCGTTTCCCCACTGATGACAGAAAATCCCGCAGACGAACGACTCCCACATGTTGTTCTCTGCGTTTCAAAAATGTTTATTATTACATTATTTTGCAACGTGGTTCTGATTTTCTGTCGCCGACTCATCGGCATCGATTCATCCTGCTGCACCCGGGACCGGACTGGGAATCAAACCCACACTCAAGTCAGTGTATGTAAACTGTTGACGTTCACTAACTTGTGTTAAACACCCGTCGCCCGCCGCCACCTCACACATTCATCGACTCTGAACCCGTGTGTGACCTACGCTGATTCCTCGCCGCTGTTATAAAGTCATTCCACCTGTTGCTGACAAATGAAGCGCTTGTTGTTGCTGTTTGAGCTCGTGGGTGATGAAATAATATCGCAATTATTTTGTTGTTTAGGTTTACAGAGACAACAGAAGATACAGCTGTGTTTGGAAACATCTGTATTCATGGTCCCCAGAGGATGGACCCAACAACTTTGGTACCAGCTGGACTTTTCCTGTAGCACTACGAAGAACATCTTAAATAAGAATTAGACAAATTCATGTCTCCAGATGAACAACTTAATTTCTAAGGAGTGATTTTTCTTGAATTTTCTATTTTGTAACACCATCATCAGGTCCGTAACTGATTAAATAAAGCAAAAAGTTCTTGTCTTCTCTTCTGTCTTTTTAAAACAATGTTATCCAAAATCAATGAAATATCAGGAAACACAGATTTTTTCAATACCTATACTCAATAAAGTTAAAACTTAATTTCTTTATCTCAAATGTTAGAGAACAGCATGTTATTCAGTAGGGCTGAAACGATTCCTCGAGTTATTCGAAAATAATAAACAATGGTCCGAGGATTTTTTTCTGCCTCGAATTAGGCTATTTCTTGAATTAATATTCTATTTTGTTGTTTATTGAGTCTCACCTGTAGATGACGACTCAGTTTCATCGTAACTACCTGATTAAATAAAGCAGAGATGAAGTTCTTGGTGACTTCTCTCCTTTCAACCTTTTTTAAAAACAATCTCCATCAGGACAAAATCTAGATGTTTCTCAGCTGTCCCCCCTATCCATTTCAAAATTTGGGGGTTGGAAACACAAATGAAAATGCCTTGTTTGGATTCCTCTCAATATTTTGCACTATACCCACTTTGAAAAAAATTAGGATCATGAGCTAGAAGGATGACAAACCCTGGTAATTGAGCTTTATTCCATCAAATGTTAGAGAACACCTAAAAATATGATTATTCAATAAGTACTGAAACATTGAACAATTGGACATGTGTATTCAAAAGTTTAGAGAAGGTTAAATTTGGTTCCCGTGAACAATTGGACATGTGCATTCAAAAGTTTAGAGAAGGTTAAATTTGGTTCCCCTGTAAATGTTAAAGTGCATTTTAGGTGCATTCTGAAATTTAATCCAAACGCCAAACATCCCTAACTTTTTGTGAGTAGTGTATTTATATATTGACAGAGAAACACAATCCCAGATTGGACACATGTTTTCATAATATTCCTGTAAGATTTTTTATCTCCTCTACAAGGGGCCAAGTCGTCCAAAACAAGACTTCTGTCTTGGTCCAAACAAGTACAGTATGTCAGCGTCTCCCCTCCTGGCTCTGGAAAGACCTGGAATCGATAAATTTGATTTAGATCCTCGCGAAAAAGAAAAAAAAAAAAGACAACTGAGCCTTAAATTAAGACAGCGAATTCCAGTCGCCAAAGATATTAAGACGTACAAGAGCCAAGGATTTACTTTCTTTTCAAAATGACTCAACCTTGATTCAGATCTCGTCCGTCCAAAAGCCTAATTTCCTCGAGAGCTAAGATGTCGGCGTTGCACGGTGCCGTAATCGTAACAAACCCCTGCCAACATCTGCTTTCTTAACCTCGGCTCCAGCTCCGGCTCCTAACAGACAAAAAAAAAGCCGACCGGAGAACGACAACATTATTTAAAAGTCACGGCCCGAGGAGGGGAAGCTTAAACCGGCTGCGTGACAGGTTCATGATTTCACCTCTTATTCCCAGAGCTTTTCTTATTAAGGTTTTTTTTCCATTCAGCAGCTGCAGACAAAGCCAAATCCACGCTGTACGGGCTCTTGATTCATCGGTTCATGGATGACCTGCGATCGCGCATGTACAAGGTTTTTAATGAGGCGGTGTTGTGTTATGGAGCGCGCGGCCAAAGGTTTGCCTCAGCAGCAGCAGCGTTGAGACGGTGGAACATCTACGATAATGTTTCTGTGGTTTCTTGATCTTCGAGGAGAGCATGCAGCGCTCGACGGGTCAGAGCGGCTTTAAAGCGAGGCCAGAAACCGCAGTCAATGAGACATGAGAGAGACAAAAGGGACGGCCAACACTATAAGGGTTTAGGGAGAGCTGTTGTGGAAGTGGGACAAGAAGAGTGTGGGTGGAAAAGATGGGAGAGATAATTGGGAGGAGATTAGAGGAGAGAGAAGAAGGAGTTCAGCGGTTGTTTAATTGGTACGGAGATGAGAGCTGACAGAGGGACGGGAGGGTTGTGTTACCATGTTCGGAGTCAAAACGCTGATATCAGAGACAGGACGGGAGCTTGTGTGTGTGTCTAAGTGTGTGTGTGTGTGCGTGCCGCGGGGGGAAACATTGGACTAGACAGACTTCAGCTGACACTAACAAGCCCTCCTCCTCCTCCTCCTCCTTGTGCCAGGACAGAGACGTCGGCCCGTTCCCAGGGTTAGATCATGTTAAACCAGCTCAGAACTTTTTCCATCCAATCAACCACTGGCTAACCAGGTGACACACACACACAGACACACACACAGACACACACACACACACAGGCAGCGGTCAATGAGGTAACTTCACTTTAGGCAAATCTCAGTTTTTGCTTTGTGTCCGTTCTGTTTCTCTCCCTGACAATGGACGTGAACACATCGTGTCTACAGTTACACACACGCACAACATGAAGCAGCTACGGCAACACACAAAGGCTGCACACACACAGACACACACATACCGGCTGTTTGTTGACCTCATCGGCCGCTCAAGTCACTTCCCAGGAGGTTTTTTAACAACTATTCCTACAATAGATGGATAGATGGAAAACACAACCAAAGAGTAAAGAATTGATAAAATCATTGATTATTAGTTAATATTTGGGTTTTTAACAGGTAACAACGAGACAATCACCTGATTATTAGTTGGGTTTTTAACGAGAAAAGAAGATACGACCACCACAGTCCAATCATAGATCTGCTAATTGTCTTTTCTGTTGATTGACAGACTATTTATTACAGTTCAACGTTCGATTTTATAACAAAATTTAAATATAATTTGTGACCGTACAGATCCTGTTTGTTCCACATTGAATAATGTTTCATGGGAACACATCATTTTGACCAATTTAAGAAAAAGTTTCCCATGACTCGACCGCAACGCAGAACTTTTTGTACAATTGAAGGTGTGTGTGTGTGTGTGTGTTACTTTAGAGCAGGATTTCCATGAGGTTTTATTAAAATCAGGATGGTTTTTATCCACTTTAAATAAGGGAAAAACAAAAATAATGGTCTCATTTGAAAACATGATCCGCTATAAGCGACTTATTGCTGCATCACAAACATCTGGAACAACTGTAATGTGCATTGTCCTCATTAAATAAACTAGAAATAAAAGTAAAGTGGATAATACCATAATAATCCCATGCGTTTGGGTCGTCATCATTAGCAGCACATGGTCATAATAAACCCTTTTCGTTTCCTTCCACTATTGTCACCTCGCAGCAAACTCCAGGTTTGGCTCGGTAGGTTTTGACTGGACACGCTCCAGCAGCTCCGCGCTCTTTGATATCTTTGATACTGTACATGTTTCCGAGGGAACGAGGCGGTATGGCTTCGTTTACCGTGTGATGGGAGCCATATGGGTTAACCCTCGCTGGGGAAATGAAGACGGAAGATGGATTGACGAGAAGACGGACATTTTGTTGTAGCACGGAGGTGAACTTCCCAGCGCGTTACGTCTTCATCCATCTGTTTCCTAGTAACACTATAAATTTACAAAATAGTTTCTGAGCCCCCAATTTTTCTTTTTTTTTACATCAGTCGAGGGGGCGATTTCGTACAAGAACCGGCATCTTTGTCCGATTATCAGATCGTATATACGCCGGGAAGTAAAAGCAGCAGCATGGACTCCATTAGTCCGTATCATTTAACAAGAGCACACAAAAAAACAGGCTTTAATCTGAGGCCAAAATACTCTTTATCAGGTTAATAAAAGAGCAAAGTGCTGTTATCTGAGCTTTGATGAACTGTGTGGTCGTTCTGATGAAGTTGTTCAACTGATACAAACATGGTTAATAGTAGTTGAAGTCGTTATTGCGGAGATACAGATGATTTTTCAACATTTTTATGCCACTTTTTCATGCTTGGGAGTGAAAAAACTGACTTTAAAGAGCTGAAATCGTCATATAATTGGTTTTTCTTGACCAACAGACAAGTATCACGTAAAATTCAGCTCTTAAAATGTGAATATTTCCTCGTTTTATTACTTTTAGATCCTCCAATTGTCAGTTTGGGCTCTAACAAGCTGTGCTTACATAATGTAAACCATAAAAAATAATGGGATTATTAAAGAAAATGACTGTTTATTTCACCTATAATGAAAATAATTATCACTTCCACTATTCATTTACTTCCCTTTGTAAATAAAATACATCTAACACCTTCACGCAAGATAAACAATAAACTCAATCACCACTGTGTGTTTATGAGCCACTGATATCGATCTGAATCGGTGTGAAAGTGTAGATTGACACGACACGACACAACGCTGACTGAGCAGTAACCATGGTGACACATGCAGCTTCCAGGTTTACGAGGAGGTTTTTCAGCTTCCAGATGTGACCGAGGCTCATTAGGAGTGTCGGTGCCCAACAATCGTTTATCAGCTCTTAACAGCCGTGTTGACTGGGCAAACAAAGTGATAACACACACACACACAGCGGAGGGAGGCACCAGCTGCTGGCACACACACACACACACACACACACACACACACACACACACACACACACACACACACACACACACACACAGCTGTAGCTACATCCTAATGAGCATTCCAACATGGGAACGTAAATATCCTGTTTTCACGTGTCGGGCTGTTAAACCAAGGTCGCGCACATGTGTGTGGTGGGTCTGTGTGTGCGTGTGTGTATATATATATATGTGTGTGTGCTCAGATGACATCATCAGTCTCCTCTGTTGTGATTAATCTCTCCGAGCTTCGCACTCGTTCAGCTTCTTCACTCCTTCCTCGTTTCCGTCAATTTATGTGACTCAGGAGACGTTTGTTTTTTTGTTCTGTTTGTTTTTTTTCCCCCCACACGTGTTGAAGACACTCGACCTGTTTCGTAACAACTGTCTTAAAGATTTATTGTCTCTGTCAGCTACTATATGATCAGTGCATCTTCTTTGTCTGCAGATTTTATTTACTCTTAGGTGTTTTTTACCTGCAGGTGCTTTCAAAATTACTTGATTATTGACTCATTTCAGAGCAAAGGTAAATCTTTGCTTAAAGCAGAAGTAAGTGATATATTTGTGTTAATATAAGTCTTAAATAGTTATATCTTCCGACAGCAATCACTTACATAGAGTGTTTGGACCAAAACACGGGTCTGTCAGTCACTCTGCTCTGCTCTGAGCCGAGGAGAAAACATTTATCGTATCCTACAGTTTTTATCCAATGAGGAGAGAGAACGTTGTGTGTGCAGCCAAGGAACGCTGAATGTGGCAAAGTTTATGGTGCTTGAAACTTATTTTTCCGACTGAAGTGGTACCAGTTCGATCTGGTACGAGTTCAAATCTTGTTATAGTGACTTTCACCGGTAAAACAGGTCGGAGAAACACGAGTGGGTTGCCTGGAACGCTACAAAGTCGTAAGTTGTGACTTGAAGCTGTAATTTACGATTTCAAAAGCCTGCCTGGAACGCAGCATTAGCGAAAACGACCGGATCGCTTACTTCTGCTTTAAACTCCGGAGGCAGGAGGAAAAATCTAAACTGCCTCTGTCTGCAAGTGAAAAAAATCAACCTTTAAAGCTGAAGAATTAAAAAGTTTGATCTCTGAGGGGAACTATGCAAGTTTTGCTAACCCTCCTCCCGGCCATGTGCATTTGTTTTCAACAAAGCCGGCAAGAAAGCAATCAATAGAGCTGTAGATAACGTTATTTATCAAGAGATTACAGGTTAAAAGATTACGAGTGAAGTAAAAGCTGCTGTATTATATCACATAGGAGCATTGTTTCCTTTATAAAACATCTTAAAATCTTCCGAAATCTCACTTGAAGTTATGTTAACAATCATTTTTAGAAGCCCAAACCCAGTCTTACCTGCACAGACACTACATTGTATTGTGTGTTGCTCGGCTGCAGGATGGAAACAGTGAAGCAGCTGATTTCCCACAGTTACTCACAACTGAAACTGACGTGTTTTTTTGTTCAACGTGATTAGTTAGTTTTCAATAAAGTTCTTTGCCACAAAACCTCCACCTCTGCACATTATCATAACTGTTCGTGGCTCCGTCTGCGTCCTACTGTGCAGATGATTAAAACCTCACACACAGCCGTCATCTCCGTCCTTCCTCCTCCTCCTCCTCCTCGTCCCGTCTCCCTCCCTTCACTTTTTGTCTCTTTCAACTCTCGGACCAACTTTCTCCTCTTCCCTCTGATCCCCGTCTTCCTTTTCATCCTCGTCCAGATGACCTGGCCATGAAAACACTCAAGCGTGCATGCAGGGGTTTTCTTTCTTTCTTTTTTTTTTCTTTTTTTTTTTGCAAAGACACAACATGCGTGCGTCTTGCGGACATGTCTCCACAAGTCTCCCTGCACAGGCGAGCGAGTGTCCATCAGACACTAAAACCTGGCAGGTTAAATAGAAGAAAAACTGGGTCAGAAGCTTTTTTCTGTGTGTCAGATTTGACGTTTTTGTTTTTATAAGCGCAGAAAACAAACCAATTAGTGTCAGAACAAAGGCCAACGTTTGGTCTGTGTGTGTGTGTGTGTGTGTGCGTGCACCAGAAAACTCCAGATATTATTTAACTGACGTCACGTTGGCCTTGTCGTCTTCATTTTATTATAAAGACGCAAAGCGAATCGCAACTTTCTCCTTCATGCGTGTTTGCACGATGCAGATTTTTAAGACGCTGGCTCTCTCTCTCTCAGCCTCTTGTTGCGTACAAACACCTTACGTAACTTTGGAGACGTGCCCAAGGCCTGTTTAGATACATACACACACACACACACACACCTACTGCCAAGGAATCATTTAACTGCTAAACTAATAAAAGAAGAGAGAGGAGGAAGAAAACGACTTGTGCCACTCCTGAAAAATTCGCCCTAAAACTGACTGTAACTCGATTCTCTAACGTGGGATTGAACCATAACAGGCCGAGGCTGCAGGGGGGCAGCGAGGAGGGGGGGGGGGGGGTTAGAGAGACGTAGAGAGAGAAAGTGAGTGAGGGAAGGTGTGATAGAGAAGGAAAGAGAGAAGGAGAACTGTGTATTTTGGCAGTGCAGCCTGGTGTGGGAGGTTTATATTAGCAACCTCGAATTAAATCTAAATATTTGAAGTGATGGATTTAATTTGACTCAAAACTGGTGACTAATGATAAACATACACGCACCTGTATGCTCTGGTTCACACACACACACACACACACACACACATGAGGTTGTGCCGTTAACCTCGCACTGACTTCCATTTATTGCGAACCAGAACTAAAAGAAATGACATTTGCGACTCTCGCTCCCCACAAGGTTTGCGTTTTAAAAAACCACACACGCACTTTCTCAATTACACCGAGTCACCTTTTGTAATGCACACATGTTGCCGTGACGCCCGTTTCCACACATCGTCGGGGGCCGGCCGACCGTTCATTGATCCTGTGACGGAAACTTCGCCCTCGCCCCTCTCTCTCTCTAATAAAACCCGATCCGGTGTGAACGTGTGGGATAAATATAGAGCAGATTTACGTCCCGCGCTGCGTCGCTATAGGAGGTTGTGTCAGCAGCCGAGGCCACACAGGCAGCAGCCGACACACATGTGTGTGACTTTAACTTAGTAATAAAATGCCGATAGCGCTGTTTTCTACTCCTTATCTCCAACAAGATCCTGTGACGATTCACAGCTTTTGTTAAAAAAGGTTAGATTCCCAAGCCCTAGCTGAGATTGAGCAACACCAGCTCTGCAAATGTTGCAAAGTGTTGTGTGACAGTGGTTGTGGTCGAGGCCTGGTGGTCACGTTGGTTTGGGAAGATTGTTGACATGATTGTTTTCCAACTTTCCATTGTCAAATTAAGGGCAATTTTGTTTTAATTTAACCGTTTTTTTTTTTTTTTACCAGCAGAAAAACAGGGTGTGATTATCAGGGTATGTGTCAGGCTCAGACCAGTGGGACGTCGGTGCCACCTGGTATTTGTTTTGAGACTTGGGAACCGAGTGGAGCTGCGGTCAACAAACAAAATGTCCGTTTGATGTTTCAGATTTCAAAAGAACCGATGACATCAAAGTCCCAATGTAGCACCAGCAAAATCTTCCCACAGCAACTCAAACGCAACCAGCTGATTCATTTCCTATCGATTTCAATGATCATTTCATTGACCTATGCATCAGACGTTTGGGCTGATTACACAACCTGAAAACCTGATGGACGACAGACAAAAGGACAGTTCCAACAAATTTCTATCGTTAAAATCATCTGCACGCACACACTTGACGATTCTCTAGGCACAAAATCTTCACGTGATCAAACGTGACTGAAGGCTATTAGGCTCTGTTAGCATGGCGGCCATGTTTATGAGCTGTAAAGGTAACAACACGCAGTTGGTGTCACCTTATGGTCCGCTCGCTCTCATTGGCCACTGCAGATATGTGGAGACAGGAGGAGGTGGAGGTCTGGTGGACATTTGATCAATGTGTTGAACCAACAAGACTTTTATTTCCTTTATCTTCTTGTCTGGTCCGTGCATATGAAACACAAGAACCTTTAAATGTCAAACATGGTTGATATTTACACTTCGACCTCTGGAAGCTCCGACTCGATCGCGACCAATAAAATAACCGCATCAAAACATCACACTGGAGGATTATCGGGCAAATAATCTGTTTAGAAATGGATCAAACCAGGCCACACCCCCATTGATGGTTATGTGCAGCCTTTACCGGCAGCCACGGTTGTTGCCATGATCGCGTTTCCCAAACACGGTGTCGTGATCTCAACACAAATCTGAGCGTGTGAATCGAGCCCTCTTGTTGTTGGGCAGTGAGCTTTTTAAAATGTGATTATATGCTTCTCTGACACTGAGCTCCTCTGTTATGGCTGTAGCTGGGAGGAGGCCATTTTATCTGAAGACCCTATCTGCTTTTTAAAGTCGTGTAGCTCCGCTGCAGCAATAACAGCTAATCCAACAGAGTCTGATTCCACACACCAGAAAACTACAGTCGCTCCCTTGTGGACTGGAAAACTTTCAATGTTTGGAGGGATTTTCCCTCTTCTTCTTCTGTGCTCAGAGGTCATCTGGTCGGCACAGAGATAAAAAAAAAGTACACACACACACACACACACACACACCGCACATAAACACACACGCTCTAAAAAAGACGGTTAAATCACAAAAACACAGACGGGAAAGACTAAAATTGGTGATTTCTCTAGCAAATTGGACCACACACATTTACACATGCACACACATTTTACACACGCACACCTGACAAATACACCCACATTCAGTGTGAATCAGACCACACAGACACACACAGACACAGACACACACATAGCGGGAGTACTGTTGCATGAAAGGGTGAGTCAGAGCCTGTCAGTGACCCCAAACAATAATAAAGTGGACCATTGAAGTGTAAGGATAGGAATGTCAATCACACACATGCACACATGCACACACACACCAAATTCCACCCAAATTAACACAAAAATGACACAAGAACCTATAACTTCATTTAGCCACACAACCCACACACACACATACACGGTGAGAAATGGCTGTGTTGTTGTTTTGTAGCTGAGGTCAATGGGTGTAACACACATCAAAGACGCCGGTTTTTATATAAAATTAAAGTGTGGAACTGTTACAGATCCGCAGCCTCGTGAGACACAGATCAAGGAAGGAAGTCGTAAAATCATGCGGACATGAATCAAACTCTCATCCAGATACGTGACGCAACGTAAAGAAAGTTTTCCTCCCAACTGCAGCTGAAACTCGGCCAATAAAGTCCAGTTTTTTCATCCGCAGACATAAAAGAGAAAATATGTTAAAGATGTCCAGCTATTTCATGAACAAACAACTTCCTATCCGATACAGGGCGAAGCTGAGAAAATCCACAGTGCTGCTGTCAAACATTATACATTTAAAGGACCCATACTCATTGATTAATTGATTATTGATCAGCTCTAGGTTCTACTGTATATTAACACTCTGCAAGTATCAAAGCCTCAGTCCACAGAGAAATGCCTCAATATTCAGAAACTGAGCCTTACAACCGGCCGTGTGATCTTGTGATGTCACAATGAAGCAGACCCCAAGCCCCGCCCCCCCACCCATTGATCCCCACCATCCAGGACTCGCAGAAAACGATCGGCCAATCAGAGCGGCTGCATCAGTATTTAAGATAAAACACGTAAAAATGTAAAACGTGGGACCTTTAATTTTAACCACTAAACAGAAACTTCCTAATATACGTTTTTGTTTTTATTCTAACACAAACAAAGCAGGTTGAAGTTAAGAAACCTTTGCTTTTAATCACGAAATAGTCTCTTATATGTAATAATGATATGTTTTTTGGTCTATAAATGAGGTAAAAAAAAACTGACAGCCTCCTAAAGAGCACCAGGTTTGTCCGAACAACAGTCCAAAAACATAGAAACTCCAAACCTGAGAACAAGGAACTATTGCTTTATCAATTCGGGATCAATAATACTTCCTGGTCTGCCCTATTACGATTATTGTTATTACAGGATGTGGTTGTTTTGGCAGCTCAATAACAGGTGACAGATGTTCATCAACGCCTGAACCTGAAGGAGCTGTTCAGTTAAAGTCCATTCGTTTTCCAGTAGGTTTTCACTGTGTGGCCTCGTTCCATCATCAGCAAAACCAACAGAGGTTCTTTCTCCCACGGGGACCAGGACCTTCTGTGTTTACATGTGTTTGTTCATGTGTGAGTTCCAGCAGCGCTCATGAGGCAACACTGGAGCGTTCCTCATTATGCGATGGTCATTGTTCCTGGCGTCCTTTGTCTTAGCCAGGCTGGCATGGGGTGTTAACGCCAGCGCCACTCAAAGACGGGCCTGTTTCCAGAGTAAAAATAGCCGGCCTTCGCATGAGAACCAGGGGATCCCCCAACATGCAGACACAAAGCTCCACGTTTTCCATTTAGTCTCCGTACAGTATCAAGTCTAAACTATTCCTTATGTGACTTCCTGCCACCTCTGATGTGTCAGAGAAGGAGAAACTCAATTCGACGCATTCCTCAAGTTGTAAAATAGGCTTTTTTAATGCACTGGGTACGCCTAGGGTTCATTTTTACGATCTCATCAATGGAGCACATAAAGTCGTTTTAAACACATTTCTACAGATGCCTCCGCTGATACGAGATCGATGCCAATAAGACAATTGGAAACAGACACAACCGAAGTCTCATATAGTTGCCTTTAAATTTCCTCATGTCATGACAGAGAGGCAACGAGGGGTCAGAAATGAAACACGACCCATGTAATCACAAACCATTTATCCCAAACTGTACTTCTAACCATGCTATTAACTTCACCCTACACTTGTCACCGGAGTTTCCAACAGCTGTGACCCAGTAATGATACGTTAAAGGTCCCATATATAAAGATACTGTAGATGTTTGTGTTGAAGCTCCATACAGTATAAAGGTAGATGTCCATGTGTAGTGTGATTATAAAGCAGCTCTTCTAGTATATTAACACTGTGAAAGTATCAAAGCCTCAGTCCACAGAGAAATACACACAACCTGTATTCAGAAACTGAGCCTTAAAACCAGCCATCAGGGCTTCCTGTGACTTTGTGATGTCACAACAAAGCATTTCGCTATTGCTTTCTCTTAAGTGTTTAACCTGAAATCTGCTACATTTCTATTCAATCACTCAGAAAACACTCTTTTGATTGGCTCACCAAAGGCGTCTGTAACATTGTGATGTCACAACAAAGCATGGGCTCAAAAGAGGAGATGTAAAACATATCTGAGGTGGTTTTGTGGTTCTTAAACTACACCTCAAGACAGAATAAGTGTTAAAATAAGGAACCTTTACTGGTTGACAATCTATCTGCACAGTTTTAACGGATCATATCAAAGGATTATGGACTATTATGGGCTATTTGAGCCCCGGGTTTCCCTTCCTTTGTGATTCACTGTCAAGGACTTCACATCAAAACATCAGCATCTGTTTTCTGATTTAAAAAACAAAGCTTTGATCGACGACACGTGGCCGACCGCGACAAAGGCTTTGTGTGTGAGTATCAAGCCTGAATGATCCTGGACTGGTGTTTCCACTCGTCGCTCGTTAGACAAGTCGTCCAAGGTTGGACCAGAAACATAGCTATCAGATCACCCCCCCCTCCTCCTTCCTCATTCCTCAGAGGACGTGTTAAGGAAATTAGCCTCCGTTTTCAACTGCAAAACGTGGCAGGAGAGAGACAGATGCACCGGTTTAGGATTTCAGGATGGACTTATGCCTCCACGTGTTTTTGCTCGGCAGCATGAGGAGGACCACCACTGGAGAAGAGGAAGGGAGGGAAGAAAAAAAGCCTGACACGTTTCACATCTCTCCTGACAGACGCTGGATCTCGTGTGGCGGGCGCTCAGCACACCGGCCGAGTCCGGCTTCCTCTCTCTGACGGCGGTGCGGTTACAGTTTCACTGAGGCCTCTCGCCGGGGCGGCTTCACGCATCAGCGGGAGCTTCCAGCTTCATCCCTGTAGGGGTTTTTTTTTTCTCCATCCAAATGACCAATGTATACCCTTCCTCTGGGTGAGGGTATCACCTCTCCTGACACACGCTGAACTCTGTCTGTGTGTTTTTTCTTGGTAACAGAGCCAGGAGGACGCCACAGGTGCAACTCTGGAGGTTTATATTTGATTATTGCTCCAATGTGAGTCTGAATTAGACCTTAGAGTTCACTTGTCAGCACCAGCTTTCCTCCAACGACTCAGGACAAACAACAAACCGTGGCACTTTTGACTTGTGACTGCAGCAAGACAGAAGTGAAACTCCCTTAACTTCACAATTTTTGTTTTTATTAACCACCAAAGGCATCTCTATATTTCTGCATCTACAGCGCATTAGAGCAGCACGATGTGAACATGTTTATCTAAGGAGATAAGGATGGCTTAAAGTGGAACCTCTGGGGGGATTATCCCACCTCCTCCATCACTACATATTTCATCTCTGCACACATCTGTAACCCACTTCCCAACCGCGATCCCGCTCGACAGCTTCTGACTACTTGGTGCCTTTTCACCAAATGGCTCCAATATGTTTCCTTTACGCACGCCATTTAACCCGTTTAGTCCAATAAACGCTGTCCGGACAGACAGACGCGCTTATTGCCCCCCACTCACTCACTCACTCTCTCTTTCTCACCCTCTCTCTGCCTCCACTTCGCTTGCTTGGGGAGATCCACATTCTTTGACCGAGCCAGAGAGAAGCGGGGGCGAGCTTCTCCAGAACCGAGTTACTCCTTTAAGAAAAATGTGTCTGGGAAAAATCCCTTAAACTTGATATATTTACTCCAGCAAGAAACAAAAAAGAAGCGCATGAATACGAGTCTGTATCTAAGATTCAACTTTAAGTTCAACCCCATGCTGGTGTTTCTTGCCAGTTCAGTGCACAGCAGAGAGTTCCTCCAGGTTTTTCCTACGCTAAAAAAAAAAGAAAAAGAAAGAAAAGAGGAAACAACTTCCCCTGCAAAAGAGACGCAAAAGCCGCAGACAGACAAAGCGAGAGGAGACACATTAGACCAGGTCTTCTTACCTCTGATATGGACATGTTCAGGTAGACAAAGAGCCCCGTGGTGGAGGCGATCTGCAGGACCACCACCACTATCACCACCATCGCCACCCACATCTTGGACGGCGCCTCCTTGCGCCTCGTCCCGCTCGCTCCTCCGGCCGGGACCATCATGTAGGTGGTGGACTCGCTGCTCACCGATCTGAAATAATCCTGGTGCTGCTGCTGTGCGTTCGGAGTGGCCATGGCATTCCCGACGCATGAGTAAAGACACGGGGAAAACCGCAACAAGCAACAAGAAAAAGGGGAAACAATAAACAGTTTCCACAAGACTTTGACCGAGTGACCGAGAATTAAATTAAAAAAAAGAAAGTCCGGAGCTTTTTAGTTTTTAGAGCTCCATGCGTCCGAGGAGCTGCTCGCTTCTCTCAGCGGGAGAGGAGGAGGAGGAGGAGAAGAAGTAGAGAGAGAGAGAGACGAGCTGAGAGCTAAAGTATGGACGAGTCCATGTCTGTTCAGCTGCCCAGCTGCTGCGTAAAGTGGGAGCTGGTGGAGGAGAGAGAGAGAGAGGGAGAGAGAGAGGGGCTGGCCTACCCTCTTCATCACCCTGGAGCTGTGGAGGAATGCTCTCTCTCTTTCTCTCTCTCTCTTTCTGCTGTCTAGGCTTCAACAAAACAAACCAAGAAAAGAAGAGAAACATAAAAAACAGATTTTTTGTCTATCATTTTTTATGCCAATTTTCCTTCATGAGGGACAAAATATGTCGTTTAGCTCTTCTTTTTTTGTTTCTCATGCCTCAAAATCTTCTCCCTGCAGGTTCTTCACATATTTTAAATACATTGACTTTTTGTCTCATTTCTAAATATGTCACGATGACGCAAACAGATCCTAACTGTCTCTGCAGCAGCTGTGACTCTGCTGCAAGGATTTGATCTATTTCAACAATCTGTCTCGTAAAAAAAAAAGTTTATCATTTCTTTATGGTGGTTGGGTTTTGGTTTGTTGACATTTTGCTGATTCCATGTTGACCTGACAGAGGGCGCTGTCTCCCTCACTGCTCAGATTTAAGGAGCTGCTGAGGGAGTGAAGTGAATTAATAGTTGATTAATCAGATAAGGTCATTATTTGATTTAAAAAATAAGTAAAAACATGTCTGGTTTCAGTCACTTAAAGGTGAATATTTGCCAGTTTTGGGATGGGTGTTTGAACAAAAGCAGCTTTTTCAATATTTTGACAGTTTAGCGAATGATCAATATGTTTAATCAAGTGCAGATTAATCAATAATGGAAACAGTTTGTTGGAGCTGTAGCTTTCTCTGTGTGTGTGCGTGTGTGAGTGAGTGTGCGTGTGTGTTTCTGTGGCTTTCCACTGTTTAAGAGCAAATATTTGCTCAGCGCCCTCCACTTTATCGCCGTGAAACAAGTGCAGTCACGATTAAATATTTAAACTTTGGTCTCCAAACACATCACAAAGCTGCACTCAGTCGGTCGGACATGAAGCGCTGGGCACAGCGCAGGTTTGAGGGAGAAAGCAGCGATCTCCTCGGACGCAGACGTGATCCAGCTCATCTTTTCCCCCCGAACAGACAACAAAAGGTTTTTTAAAGGAAGGAGACAGACACAAACTGTGTTTACAGCTCGGCTCTAAACAACAGCCTTTGTTTCCTGTCCATCGCTGCAAACAGCTGGGAAGCAGCATGTGATGTAGTGTGTGTGTGTGTATATATGTGTGTGTGTGTGTATATGCCCAATGTCGGGGCTGTTTATGCAGGATGGGAGGCAGATGAGCTTGGGTCAGAGCCAGTGCAACAGCTCCAGACCATTAGAGTCAAACATTTCTACATTTATTCTTCTACAAAGCAGAGAAAACTGACTTCAAACCAACTCCGTCAAGTTTCCTCTGTGCAGCACCGCAGTCGGAGGCCTTCGTTCTCCTTTTGTCTTTTCCTCTGCTGACATTAGTGCAGCCTCAAACATGCCCTTTATTATTTCTACAACCTTTTTTTTAATTCACCATCCTCTTCAACCATGTCATTTTTAGTGAAAAAGCTTTACATTTTGCAGAAATCTAAATGTCTACCAACTACAAGGCTCTACAAACTCTACAGTACCAAATATTTCTAAAAAAAAAAAAAAAAAAAAGAATAAAAAAAAGTTGGCTGAATGAGAATAGGAATAAAACTTATAATAACTTTTACTTCTTCCACAAAGCAGAGAAAACTGACTTCAATCTAACGCCCCTACACCTCTGCTCCTTTCTCTGTCGAGTTTCCTCTGTGCAGCATCGCAGTCGGAGGCCGTCGTTTTCCGTTTAAGCCTTTTTGATTTGTGAATGTTGTTGTCAAATGCGAGAGAGATCCAAGCAGATTCTGGCACAGTCCCTTGAGTTTTTTGCACCAGATGTTAAAGGCATCCATTGCAGTGATCGGGACTTGATGTATACCCAAGTCGCCCCCAAAGAATCTGCAAAGGAGACGGAATAAAATCTGGACGGACTGAAATATCAAAACATATGTGGTGGAATCTGCGGCATTGAAATTATAAATAAGAGTCCGTGTCAACAGAAACACTTGTGATAGAAAGCAGTTGGCATTTGAAGATGACTCAGTGCTGAAAGGTCACAGGTTTGACCCCCTGAAACAGTCAAATCTCTATTGAAGGATAACAGGATAACACTCAACACCTGCTCTGGTTGCCTGCAGTCAAACTCTTCCTGTGCAACTATCCCAGAGAGATTTGGAAACGATTAAGTGATTCCACAGCTATAACATTTGCTTTAAATTGTTGTTTTCCCAAGTTTTCATCAAATCACTGTTGTTTCTTCAGGCTGAGTCCAATATCTTCCTTACCCGAAGTCCACCACAGGCAACATCCTCCTGGGACGGCCTCCAAAACAGAGATGCCAGAGCCTGTTGTTTTAATGCGAAACAAAGCCTGTGATCAGTTTAGATTCTCAGTGGTTATAAAACAGGACGACAAGTTTCCGAAAGGTCCAAGGAAACGTCCCTTCTTGAGCTTCTCAAACCTTCTCTTGATCAAAATATCTGTTGGAGACACGCTAGGCTTACGGAGGACCTGCAGAAAGGTGGATTAAGATGCGGGGAAGTCTTCCCGTATTATGTCAAGGCTCATGTTTTACCATCACGGAGATAAGCATCTGATTTGCCGAAACAGAAACACCTGGCGATCCGGAGTAGGCCGTTTAACAATGCTCACCACTGTTCTGAAGGTTTTCCAGGAATCCTCAAAGACTCTTAAACATTTGGATGAAACAAATAATCCGTCTGTTCTCACATTGAGACTGCCAGACATAAGCTCTTTGTCTTTAAAAGCTTTCCTAAGACAAATATACCTTCCCTAGATGGATTTGAAGAATTGTGATAAAAAAAAGAAAAAAATTCCCATTGTCTTTCCCTCTGGGGTCACCACAAGGTTGACGTTTTAATGAAATTTGCTTAAAAACAGCTGGATGAATTGAGAGATATTTAGTGACCCCCTGATTTTTCACCTGGCATCATCATTGGGTCAAATTCTTTGGTTTATTAGCTGAGTTTTCTTCAGTGCTTACCTGTAAATTTTAGCACAATAACAATAGGCTAACCATCAACATGAGCATTACGTTACATTATTAGTATGGGTCTTTAGCTTGACAGATGCTAGCAGGGCTCCTCATGTAAAAGTATGGTACACTTAGTGTAAATTTGGCAAGAAGACTTGGCATTTCTACACCAACAAAATATTTTTCCATCAGACGGTTAGAAGGGTCTGAAAGGTTCTTGGGAAAAGCCTTTGTAAATGATATCCTAGGTTCTTCAAGGATCATCGAATGTTTATTTTGATAAAAATCTGATTCCTACCCCTGTGATTTGAAAATGTAATGTTGAAAATATGAAAGACAGACAGGGGCTACTGAAAGCCACCATTGTTCTCAGCCCCGGGTTTTGTAGTGATGCAAATAACAAAGCTTTTGTTGGGTTACATTTTTGCGACACTCGTACAAGGCCAAGTATAACAACACTTAATCATTGTTTTTTATGATCAGTAACCAAGGTAGGGAAAATAAAACAGCCTCTTGTGACCCATCACTTAAACCGTGTAACACAGAGGTCTGTCTGAGCCTGAGCCTCTAGACTCCGCGGGTGTGCTGATCCCGTCTCACTCAGATTTACGAACTCACAGCCAGTAGCCAATGGTAGTGTCGTAAAATAGCCTGACATGGTGCACTCAACAGCCCTGAAATACTGTTCTGTATGTATCATACCTGGGACAAATAAACCCAATATTTCCACTGCTTTGTTCTTCAGTTTTATTCCACGCTGTTTTATTATGTAAGAAAAATGCAGTCGAGCACATATGCTTTCTCTCTGGTAGTAGCTGCCTTCACATTTGAGACTGGAAGCTGTGAAGGAGCATTTGTTAGTTTGGCAGGACACCTCTTTCCCAGACGGTTAAATCAGTGGAACGAGCAGTCCTGTATTTACAGGCCAATTTCTTTAATCTTAAGGCTACTGCTGCTTGCGATAAGGTCGACATAAAACTCTAAAAACATGTTTAAAATTTCAGAGGTTCAGTGTTTTTAAAAAAATCACTCTAATTCGACCTGACATCATCGAAGCTGTGCGATAAATCAAACTCATCTGGAAAAGAAAATGGAAACAAATGCTCCAATTTACGTCCAATGTTTCAAGCTAGGAATGATGGGAATTTGTGTCCACGTAGAAGAAAAAAAAATACCTCCACATGTCTGAGCTGTGTGATCCTGGCGCGGCGCTGAGATACAGTCAGACAGGATCAAGTGAGTGCCGGTAAAAAACGACCACAAATAGCAGTGTCATCAAGGCAACTTCTTCAAAAGAACTATTTGTACATTTTTCTATTCCTACATCATCACCGTTAGCATTAGCAGCTGTTTACATCCAAAAAGTCTGGAAGAAACAATGTGAGTTTTCATCATATTTCATTCCTTTACTCACCAAAACTCATGTGTTTTCCTCTATTGATGGTTGCATGCTAACTAGCTAGCAAACGCCCTGATCTTATCACTTTTCAATAGTGCAGCCGATCTGGCCTTTATTACAACTGGCCTGCAACCTTTTTTCTTTTCTTTTTTTTATTCACCATCATTTTTAGTGAAAAAGCTTTAATACATTTTGCAGAAATCTAAGTCTACCAACTGAGAGCTGAGAGGCTAGCAACTAGGCTAGCGGTTAGCTCACAAACTCAAAAGTAGGCCACCAAATATTTCTAAAAGAGAGTTGGCTGCAACAAAAATAGAATTAAAACTTTTAATAAAAATAATAATCAGGTGGCCACAAATATGAAAACAATGAAATGAAGATAAATAAACACTTATTGGTGGATTAAACGGAATGATAGGCTATTTCATAGTTTTTTCAACAGGGAACCAAATATCAAAGTTTAAGTTTTACCTAAACATTGTATTTATAATGGCTGACAGACCCTTTAAGATGTTACTTTTGACTTGTGCAAGTAAAGAAAAAAAGACACTAACAGGTTTATCTGTATTTTTTCAGGACACATAGTGTAATTGATCCTCCCCAACTCCATGGAAGCACTAAATGTACATTGAATATCTAGCGGATGCAAACTGTTTCAGTTATAAATGGCAAATAAATTGAATTTTCGAAGGATTAAGCTTCCGCTGGGACAGACAAAAAGAGATTATGTATCTCTGCCATATATTTTCTGGTCTTGCATATACAACCTCCTCTGCTATAAGCTACATATGCGTCATATGCTGCTTCCCTTTTCCATGTCCTCCCTCAGTCCATCCGTCTTCCTGGCAGTCCACCACCACCTGACAACACAACAAGCATTTCTCCAGATGTGTGTGTATGTGTGTGTGTGTGTCCTCTGACACCACAGCTGTCCACCCAGCCCTGCAGCTTATCTATGTGTGCACGTGTCTCAGTGTGTGCGAGTGTATCAGTCAGTAAAGGCCCTGTGGTGAGAAAACATAATGGTGATCAGCAGTGGGAGTCAAAAGTTCAGAGTCAGCATTCCATGACATATTATGTATCAGATCCCAGGGACTATCACACACTTGTATTGTTCACTGTTTTCATGGAAACGTAGGCTATACTGTACGTAGCTCGGGTTGAACATTTCCAACATTTAGCTCCAAGAAGAAAAATGTAAAGTGAAATATGGGATTTTATTTTCTGTCACTAGTTGTATCTGTAAAAGTCATTACATGTAACGGAGATGGCTGGAGAACTAAAGAAACCTCCACCCTGACACCTTTTCTGACACTGTATTGAGTTTGGTCTCCATACGACGATTTCTACAACTTTCCAAATCCAACAATCGGGTCAGAGAGATGTCAGGGATTTGACCAACTGTCTGAATTTCTGTACTGAATTTTGTCTGTAATCCATCCGAGGCATTTCTCGTGAGACGTTCTCCTTATCGTGGTGCTAGAGGAGAAGTCAGGAGCACTAAATCGTCCTCTGTGGGCACCATGAATGTTCTATCCACTTGGTTTTGGAGATATTTGGGCCTTTACCAGGTCATTTTAAAGTTAGATTTTTGGTTGAATCTGAATCTGGATTAGAATCATTAGTTCAACTCCTTGTTGACCCAGTTCCCCCATTCAGACTGAGGTTGTCAATGATCTCACACTCCTATTTATGCTCACACACGCTGACTTTGTCTTCTCACCCACTCACTCCATCTGTGTCGGAGAGAGAAAGAGAGAGAAGTGCTTTGTGTTATTTGCAGCTCTGTGTTTCTATGCACCGATGCAAACATCAGCATTAGTCTCTTTGTGTGTTTCGCTTTGATTGCTGACCCGTTTTCTTCAGCTGTAGACGTGTACGTACTTGAGCAGACTTTTCTGAGTTAGCGACTGACAAACTGATGACGAAGAACAATAAACCTCTTTGTGCCAAGCTGCTGTTTAAAGGTTCAGCAAATCATATCTTTCAGCAAATGTAGCATTTCGCTGACATGTTGGTAATTAATAACAAAAGGAATAGAAAATAAAAAACTGTTTTTGCTCTTATTTCTGTGAAGGCTCACGTCACCATTTGGTTGGGCACCATCGCTCCTTCTTCCTCCAGATCTGACCTCAGTAAGTTAGTGAGTATGAAAATGAGTTTCCTTGATGCCAGAACACAAATTCATCCCAAATGCCAATATTCATGTCGAGCGTGGGGGATGAATGGATCACTCTGCATCTAAATCCCCAACACTGTACTTGATTATAAACTTGTGCAGCGTGCCATGTGGTTGTGGTAGGACAGAAATTCATGAAACCTCCACAACCAATTGCTGGTTTTGTTATTTTTGGATTATAAAAGGTACTTTTAAAGGTGAAACTTACGTTTTCCATCCACAGTAAAGTAATATCCACATATAAACTAAGTTTACCTGCATGACACTGGAATATCTCACCAGTGAACTGGAAAAAAAGAAATGATTATCAATGCACATAGACTAAGAATGATAATTCCACAGTATGATAGTGATTCCTATAGAAAATCATAATTACTTCCATCATCTTAGAGGTTAACCTTTTGACCTCCTGCTGTAAGTACTCAGGAACTTGCTCTTGTGCTGCCATCTAAAGGACATATGTGGTAATTACTGTTGGATCTCAGTCAAAATTGCACTCACAACCCGAACAGTTTTCCTTCTAATGCACATTTTAGCTGTTATGAAATGAAAACCATTGCCTTGTGGATGTGGTGGAAAGTGCTATGGTTTGTTTAAACTGCTAGTCAACCGTCTTTTTGTTGGATCTGTGGTCATCTCTCACAATAAACCGATAATATTTCAGGATTAAAGAGCAGGAAGAAAGTGGTGTGCATTCTGGCTCCCTCTGTGTTTTCTTTCCTCAAGATCTTAACGAAGGCCAAATCCTCTTCTGACTCAATAAAAGAAAAACAGACATGAAGCCAGCGTGTGTCACACTCTCTTATTGCTATCAAGTCTGTATCCAGAGATAAGCACCTCATGACACCCCTTGTGCATTACTTTTCCATCAAAAACAAAATTAACCTCGTAATCCTGATGATATTTATTGAGAAATAAATCCAATGAAAAACATTCACTTCAGATTACGGACCTATATTGTTCCAGTAAACCACACTAGATATCAATATTTTTGTTCCTTTGTGCATGAGTGCACATTGCCAGTCATCACAAATACGATCCCGTTAGTTACGTTAAAACTCTAGACAGTCAGTTTAGCCTCGTCAAGGGAGGAAGTGATGATGGTTTCGGCCAGTTGCTGGGCGAGTAGATGAAGGTCGCTGTCGTCCGCTATCTGCTCTCTGCTTTTGTTGTTCAAGACCCAGTCTATGATGTTACAGGAAAGAGCCTCGGCAAAGGCCTCCAACTTGGCCCCGCGTTGAGACCCGTCTTCGAAGTAATCTCCTGCCAGATCGTGTGTGGACAGCGAATGCATCAGGTGTTCCATTAAGTCCACTCGTTGGCTGTTGACAGATCCAACGTCGTCCTCCTTGTCCTTAGGCGTCGGCGGAGGAGGAGAAGGCAGAAAAACCTTCGCCAGGCCTCCTTTCAACCTCCGGGCAAAACTGTTCCTGCTCCTTTCAAGCTCAGGGAGGAGGGGCGTGGTTGGAGGGGCATCGGGGTAGTCGAGGGATCCCATGATGGGGAGCCCGGAGTGGGACAGAGGTGGGTGGTAGGGCTGGAGCTCTCCAACTGGATCCATCTCTGTGTCCGTGGTCAAACTGTCTCTGTCTTTCCTAGATCCACCCAAGAACGTCATGTTCTCAGCTTGTTCATCATCCATCTGCATGCCAGCTGATCTTGAACTCTGGAAACCACCACAAATTTCCCTCAGA
Organism: Decapterus maruadsi; assembly: GCA_030347415.2. NCBI lineage: Eukaryota > Metazoa > Chordata > Actinopteri > Carangiformes > Carangidae > Decapterus > Decapterus maruadsi. Next base: position 8,606,471 of record CM064898.1, read on the forward strand.
GCGATCTCAATCACCGCTGACGCCAACTCTTCAGCAAGCCTTTCCTGGCCTTCATTAGAGCCGGGCACCTCTGGCTCCACCATTTCCATTTGGTCTATAAATGACTGGATTATGTTCTCTGCCATACTTTGAGCAAACTTCTCAAGAGCCCCAACATTTTGGTGGTTGCTCCCGTGGCCTGCAGGAAAACCGAGGTTTTCCAGATTGGGGTCTGGCATCCTTGAATCTTCACTCACTGCCTGCATCGGTTCCTGTGAGAATAAAAGCAATAATCTCGGTAAAAGGAAAAGAAATATAGGCTCAACTTTTTCCCTGAGCCTCTTTTTTCTCAACAACAATGTGGTGAAGGCTAGTGCAAGGTCCAAGGATGGTTTGAACCACTGCCTTGTTCCTATAATTAGTTCATTTTTTTGTATTTTTATTGGAATATTTCTTGCCAACATGTTGAGTTATTGTAAAGCCAAGAAGGACATAAATATTTCCCTTAAATGGTGCAGCAGTTGAGCTCTAAGTCTCCACTCTGCTCTGCTTCTACATTCCTTGCCTGTTTCAGATTAGAGAAGAAATAGATAAGCTACAAATTGAAAGTGTGTTGTGTGTTCAAGAAACAGTCAAAGAGAGAAAGTGCAATCAGGGCTCTTGTAAAAATAAAGGAAGAAAACAGAGGCACAGAAAGAACAGAAAGTCCCCAGTGCGCTCTCAGATGGAAAGTAAGACTGAGGCCTCTGACCACAGCCTGTCACCATATGAGCTGTCGGGCAGCCAGGATGTGACAAGCAGGAAGTTCAGTTCGGTATCAGATTAGCACAAAAACACCGAGCTGGCTTCAGTAGCAGCAACCTGACATTTTTCTAAACTCATTTTGCTCACAGCTGTAGTTGATGTAGATTGGGTTTTGTTTATAAATCGAAATGTGAAGCTGGGAAAAACGAAATGTTACCTGAAAATATCAGGCTGCTACTTGCTGATGTACAAATTAAATAAGACAGCCGTTTCCATAAAAAAAAAAAACATTAGGCAGATGCATGAATTTTGATTCACAAAGATTGATTCAGCAAACAGGAAATACTAACCCCGCAGATGTGTTTGTATAAACATTTATCAATATGACATAACATGGAAACTCATGCAGCGATCCTCCAGGGCATGGATTCACAATGCTGTATTGATAAGGTCTGGTACTGTTTCAATCAGTTATATGAATGAGGTCTAGACTGTCTAACTACTTTGCTGCAGGATTCTCAAAGGGCTGCGGGCTTTTCAAATGAGTCCTTCGTATCTCCTGTTGAAGATAGCAACATTTTCTTCGTATACTGTACATGATCAGTTAGGTACGAGTTTGTCTAGGATAAGTCCGCTAACTTAGCGTAAAACCACAACATGTTGTTTTTTGTACGTGTAGCCTAATGTTCCTTTGCTTGAGTAATTGCTTACAACATTTGTTGACTTTTTTCTTACCATTTTGGCAAGTTGTAAATCCTTTATACGAGTTTGGGCAGAAAGAAATACTATCAATTGTGTAGTTTGCACAATCAGCTAAGCTAATTGTTTCCACGCCTGTGCTAATTTAGGAAATTAGCTAGTTTTATCTCACGGTACAGCACAAGAATTGTATCAATCTACTAAAATTTGGATTAGCCTACTCACTTTTTAATCCCAAATGTTGGGTCTTTGTCTCAATTAAAAAAAAGATAACCTAGCATGCATCAACTAGAGCACTGGAAAAGAGAGTAACGACCATAGGGTAACGACACGCATTGGTTCAATGGAAGCGCCACCTAATGGCGGAATATGGGTACTGCAAAAGCGCCCAAGAACTGACAACTCTGCATTGTTGGTGAATGAGCAAGTGTGGTATTTTCAATAATTTAAGGACATTTATAGATCACTCGCGTTAATAGCATCATTGAGGACCCTTTACAGATAAACATTAACACATAGGCGAGTAAAAGAATACAAAAAAAAATAGTTGTCTACATTAATGTCTCAATCTACATTGAGTATAATTTGATATGACCAAGACACCTAAAAACAAAAACACAGCCATTTTCATCAATTTACAAGCAACTGGGCAACACACATAGCCTACATCGGAATGAATGGGTTTTCTGGGCGCTTTTGCAATAGCCTACACCAAATGGACTTGGTGGTGTCGATCTTTTCCATTGCTGAGAAAGGATTGGACTAGATAAGACAGACTTTAAGAAAGTAATTTGAAATGGAAACTGACAACCTTAACAATATCCTGATCTCTCTGGGTTGTGTTACTACAACTGTTTAGTTTAGTAGTTCAGTCCAGCAATGGATTTCAGGATTATTTACGGCCATGTTGCAATCGAAATGATGGTTTGATTTTTTCTGCCTCCGCATGAGTGATATGTGATACAAATCTAATAGAAATGTTACACAAATCAGGTTATGTGGTAATTGCTTTGTCTCTCAAACACTCACTCTTAAACACAAAGTCTCTCTGTCTTCTCCAAGTTTCATCACAATGCAGCCAAAGCAAAAATATGTCACGGGAATCCACTTCACCAAAAGATTGCTGTCTCCCCTGGTGTGCATGTTACAAACTTCATACAATTTGTCACACCTTTAGCCTGTCATTACTCATTGAGTGGACTGTAGCCTTGTTTCAAAATGGAGACAACCCAGAGGGGAAGACAAGATAGAGACTGAAGCGCAGATGTGGAACAAATTACAGCTAAAACAAAGAATGTTTTCTCTGGGCAGACTCACTTGGACATCCTGATGGGCAGAGGAATGTGAATGAGATGAGGATGCTACTTTATTCCTGGATGTTCTTGTGTTGCACAATCCTGTCTCAGCTAATGCTGATTTGGTAACACGAACACCTCACCTATAGCTACAGCTAAAGCAATCTACTTCAATGCCCACAGGAACGGCCACAAAAGCAATTCAGTGTATTGCAAAATATTGTTGGCAAAGTATTGTCTCAGGTGACCTTTCATAAAAACTCCATTTCTTCCATAAATATTTTTCATTCTTTGTATTGAAATTTGACAAATCCAGAGAAAAGAAATCTTTAAAGAAGTATAATGGTTTTAAAATCCACTTTGTCACACAAATTACCAAAGATATTTTCCAGACCGATAATCCCCAAAAAACTGAACAGATAAGAGATTTAAAGCTACAAAAGTAGCCTAGTTAAGGCAAGAAAAGAAAAGGGCATCTACTGATTTACTGCAATGACTGGCAAGTCAGAGGAGGAATCCTAGGGGCCAGTTGGAAGAGAATGAAGCCAATAGTTACATAAATGTAATAATAATAAAAAAAGAAAGAAAACAAGACACAGAAAACATCAGGCAGCCATACTACCTGCAGGTCGACCAACTCCTCAGTTAGTAACACGATGACGGTTGCTCTGGTGTCTCTACTGCAAATGAGTTCATACGGAAATGGTTTGACAAATGAGTCCACAAGTTCCTTTCACTTCCTCTGTGTGTGCGCGCACGCAAGCCTTATTTGCATCAATCTAACTCTATAACAACAAGTTCAAAGGATGACAAAAAAGGCCTTTGAGTGTGTCATTATCAACTGCTATAAACAAATTTTTATCACATTATACTTACAGTATGTTATTCTGATTATATTCTTGACTGACAAAAAACACAGACAACAATGAGAAAGGACTGAGACCTCAAGGTTTCTGAAAAGGAAAAATGGGTTCCAGTACAGTGGATTTACCTTTCAAATAATACATATACAGGGATGTGGTCCAACAAAAGGATCGGGTTTGCATTAATTGTTGTTGTGCAACGTGAACAATTTCATGACCTTGACTTTAGCAGCCAAACCCATACAGATTTATTATCAGCTTCAACTAAATCCTGAGAATTAAAGGCTGAGACAATCCACCCCCCGAGTCTACATAAGCAATCTGGAAGAGCATGCTCTCATACGAAAGCTTTTTGTCTTGGTGTTGGATGAGGACAACAGGGAGGGGCGATGAAATAAAAGCAGTGTTGTGAGATGATATCTCCCTGCAGGCCTCATTAGATGCTGAACTGCACTGTGTGAGCTGTAAAGGTTGAGGTTGCATGAGAGTAGCTATCCTGTTCATATAGTGAAGATGGAGCGCAGGAACATCATTTTGTCAAAAAATAAAATAAAAATTGAACCGGTTTGTTTTGTGCTCCACACTGAACAAGGTGATGTTCAGTTTAAGCATTCAGTTATAGGGTCTGTGCAAAAATGATGTAGCTATATGGCATTATCCCCAGATCAGAAGATGGTTAAAATGAAATCTCCCCACATTTATTTGATTCTCTTAACAAGCCTCAGAAACACTTTATGGCCTCAATTCCCGTCATTCTGACAAGAATCAAAGACGACCCTCCCAAACTCCTGGCAGCAGGACGGCTGTTAGCTGCCAGCTTCTCCTGATGTCCACTCTGAACTTGCCCTCTGGGTGCACGAATGTGATCCACAATTTTTATGACCCTCTACAATCCAAACTATATTGAGTGCTGTAAGCCCCGGGAGGCCTGTTGTGCTCTCTCTGCACTTCAGGAAATGGTTATCTGCGTGTCAGAGAGCTGATTTCACAACATGAAATCATTCATATAGGATTAACTGTGAATTTAGAGGAAATCAGATCACCAACACATAGGAGAAGAAATATAACCTGTGGTTTATAACAGAACTGAATGTGAACTAAAGTGAATGCAGGTGTTCAAATGGCAACAAATGTCACCAGACCTGACAACTTTGTTTTGACATGATCAACACAAAACTCCTCACACAAAATAAAGCCTATTGGCAGAGGGTTAAAGTGAAAAAGCTGAAATAAACAAAAGAAAAGCAAAAACCGCAAACAGATACAATGTGTAGTCTTGTGAATGTCCCACATTTTCCATTTCAATACTGGTAAAGGCCCAATACTACTCTTTTTTTTTTTTTTTTTTTGCAGTAGTCATTAGTAGTGTGAAACACCATAGAAAAAACACAAAAAATTATAGCTGCTGCGCAGCAATGGGTCGTGTCCGGGCAAATTTTGCACAAGAAACAGGAAGACAGGTTAGTTGACCTTGGAATGTTCATTTCTGCACAAGCTGGGGATTGAACCCGCAACCTCCGGAACTAAAGACTGTTATCTATCACACTGAGCTAATTGTCAACTGGCAGTGCCACGGTGGCTTCACAAATTAAGTAAACCATTCACTGGCAACGTTTCTGAGGTAAAATTCTGATGTTTGTGTCAAACATCATCTGCTATGAGTCTAAGATTTTGTTCAAAGAATATCTGGTATATTGATGTAATATACTTATCACCTGAACTGGAGATCGAACCCACCTCGTCTGGAACCACAAACCAACACTTAACTCACTGAGCTAATTATCTGGAAGCAAGACATGGTGTGTGGCTTTTAAACAGACTCATAGAGTCAGCGTCCGGGCAGCTGTTGTGGAGGCAGATTTCAGAAAAGGTCAAAATGTCAGAAATTCTAATATCTAAACAAAAAATCTGATAATACATAAATTGCATCTAGACAATGGACATGTTGGTGATTTGTTTTGCTTCATAAGAAAAAATCGGATGTTTAAAAGTGTCACTCTGGGATTGACTGCAGTTGTTCCCATGAGAGCAGCATTCAGGTTGTGGTGAGCTTTAGACCATCGTCCGATCTGTTTGCTTTTTTAATTTAGAGACTTGCTGTGATGTCACCGTGAGGATTCTGGCATTTTTATGTGTCATTGTCGTCGTCACCCATGTTGGGTCTTGAACCCACAACCCCTCACACCACAACCCAGCGCTCAACTCAGTGAGCTAACTATCTGGAAGTGAGACATGGTGTGTGTCTTCTCAAATACACTCAAGACGTCAGCGTCCGGGCAGCTGTTGTTGAGGCAGATTTAAAAAATGGTCAAAATGTCAGAAATTCTAATATCTAAACAAAAATCTGTTAATACATAAATTGCATCTACACAGCATGGAAATGTTGGTGATTTGTTTGTAATTTTAAGTGTTTTGCTTCTCAAGAGAAAATGTGATGTTTAAAAACATCACCTTTACATTGGCTGCAGTTGATCCCATGAGAGCAGAATTCAAAATGTTCTAGAAAATTCAGTTTTTGAGATAAAATTCTGATATTTTCCAAACTTCATCAACCGTGACTCTACAATATTCTCAATTTTTTTCAGAAAGATAGAAAATGTATTTAGCAGGAATTTGATGGTATATGTTTACAGTAGTGTTTACAGTCAAACGTTTTCATGCACTGTAGGCTCAATTTTTGCTTAATCAAAAATCCAAGAAACAAGTTTTGTGGAGGACAGTCTGGAGATGCTCTGGAGCAAGTTTGGTGACAATTGAGCAAAAATTGTAGGAGGAGATACATTTTAAAAGTTTTACACTTATTGAAAAAAACAGAGTGATGGACTTCATAATTTGTAATAAGTTTAAGTTGACGAAAGTTTCAGCAGTATCTGGGCTACATTGTGGTGAAGTTTCACAGCTGTAGCATCTACCGTTGGCTTGGTAGGAATTTTTAAAGTTTTTAATTTTAAACGCTTATTGTGCCCCCCCTGGGAGGGGGGGGCACATGTCCTTGGAGTTGAGTGAATCTGGCATGGGACTGGACCTTTGTGCAAAGTTTGGTGAGTTTTCGCCCATGGGAAGTATGACTTCCTCGGAAGAAGAAGAAGAAGAAGAATATCAGCAAATACAATAGTGTCCTTGGCAGCTGTCGCTGCCCGGACACTAATAAACAGTATATGGATGGAGGGGTGCATGACTGCAAGAGGTCAGGCTACTTGTTTGACGGAGTACTCATGCTTTTTCACGTGCACTAGTGTAAATAATCTATGTCACATGATGTGTTTTGTCCTGACATAATCACCGCGGTCAGTTACAAAGGGAAACGTCAATAAAAGCCCCAGACGTTTAAACTGCTACTCGTGCCTGCGACGTTTCAAAATTCCACACGCTCCTCCCCCCGGGGGTTTGTTCGATTTGAACCCCAAGGCAGCGTGGAAGGCGGGGGTTATTTTCTTTGATTGTGTTAAGATTTCGAGTGATATTTTATTACCTAAATATCAGAAATTCAATTATATGAAAATAAAAAGATCCAACTTCGATCCGATGGCTTGTTAATGTCTGATTAGTTATTTTTAACGCCTGTACCGTGGTAATCATTGTTTTCCCCCCTGGAGGAACCAGGCGGAGCCGTTGTGATACAACCAACGCCCCCTTAGCAACTGCATTCCTAGCGACTCCCTGATTGGTCGGCCCGGATCAAATTCCAGCCAATCAGAGCGAAGCGCAGCAGATTTGGATTTGCAGAAGAATCACTTTTGTTTGAGCCTGCGTCTGTGCAACAACCGCTGCAAACTGGACTATTTACAACGCTATACGCGAGTTTATCGGCCCTAAAACCAAACAACGGCATCGAGAGGTCGAGAATTATAACAAAAGGTAAGATAAAAACATATTTTTGAACGAATTCGTTGAGTTATTTTCGTCGTAGAACCGGTTCACGTGCTCATACTCCACCCAGTAAACGTAAATACGCGTGAAACTCTTCACTCGCTTTAACTGTTTTTTACTCGTCTTTTATCTACAAACGAAAGCTGCTGAACGTCAAACACACACGGACAGTTTTAATTTAAAAATAACCCCGCCATTTGTGCATTTTTTTTCTCCTTCTATTTTCCCCCAGCAGAACACGGTGCAGCCGCTGCATAAATTGTGTTTCGGGAAGAGAAAGGATGCCTTTACCGCGGGGAAAGAAAGCCATGGCTCCGGCTGGGAGCAAGCTACCCAAGCTGCATGCGACCAAGACGGAAAACAAGGTAAAAACCAACATGGATGCATTGTGTCTTCTCTGCAGCACTTGGCTCATTATCATGGGAAAAGGCTCTAAACAATGGAGGCTCTGCAATGCACCCAGAGGATTAAATTCTCAGAGATAAGAGTGGTTGTGTTGTATTTTTAGTTTTTTCAATGGGTGCACAGCAGGAGCACAGTATTTGGGTGTAGTAACATGTGGTTTGTGTTTCCTGTTTTGTTTGTGTGTTGCAGGAGGAAGGCCCGCAGGTGAAAAGGTCCTCCTCCCCTCCTCATGGAGCCCCCAAGAAGAGGACTGCTTTCATTGACATCACCAATGTAAGACCTGTGGTTTTTAAAGCCTGTGAATTTAAAGAGATGACACAGTGGATTCAAATATGGAGGAGGTTCTTCCACATAGACTATTCATGGTTAAATAGTTTACATTTCTTGACCTTTGTCACTGATTTTTAACTCCAGTTTGTCTGTGCTGTGGTCAGTCTGGTCACATCCAGCTGGTATTGTGAAATTCTTGCACAAGATTTTAGTCTGCGGTATTTGTAAATCAAATCACGTCAGTTAGGAAACTGCAGCCCTTGAAGGTCACTTGTCCACTGGTGCATTTATGTGCCATCATCTAAATCAGAAAATTAAGTTTCTTGCTGCTTTTTATAACCCTTTTTTGTCTATCCTGACAACATGGCAGCTGCTGGTTCAGAGGCTGTTCAGAGGAACCGAGCTTCCTAAGATTTAAGTACTCAAGGCAAAATATAGAAAGGACTAAATGGAAAAAAAATAAGCAAAAGTCAAAGACAGATGATATATAGACATCTATGTTGTCAGGGACCTGTGTTTCCGGATTGCCCCATGGAAACGGGACCTGTGTTAACACGGCAACCAACCTGAGAAACCAACCAAACCTCAGGTGTGAAGTTGTGTGTTTTTTTTCTAAAGGGATTCAACATTTTGTCAAATTGGCCCATTGCCATAACCCCTATAGTCTTAGCAGTAGGTTCGTTACCTTTAATTGACAGTGCAAGCTATTTTTAGAACGGCGGAGCAGAGCCATGAGCTGCTCAGAGCTACGCTACGGAGGCTACTGGGATTTCTTGTTTCCCTCATCAAACTCATCAAATACACAATCCAACAACTCCACAACGCTCTGGTGGACACATGGAAATTACTTTTGTGGATATATGCTGCACATTAGTGGATCTACTGAAGCCTCGGTGGACGTGGAGTTTGTTCACTGTGTTGTGATAGCTTTTATTTGTAATTCATAGGTTCTCTGTGTTCAAATGTGAGTGATAGGTGCACCGGTTCCCTGTGTTGTGGTGTGAACGTGTCACTGGACTCTGCATCGGTTCTGCACCGCGGTGTGAACGTGTGTCCTGCGCGACGTCACCAGGGTGTGAAACGAGCATCGCATTTGTTTTTTTTTTGTTCTGTGAATCTGCCACAGTGACGCCAGCAAGGAGGCGGATTAGATTCATCTGTGTGATTTGAGTCAGTTTGGTTCCTGAACGCACCTCGACACCAATTCCACATGTTTTCATGTCTGATTAGACGACACTCGAGAGGGAAATTCGAAAATGTCACTGTTTTCTGGCTGCTGGTGAAATTATATTCAGTCCTTTTTTAATGAGTTTAAATATCTTTTGGGAAGCTCAGTTAAAACGACTAACGACACAAACATTCTGTATCAATAACATGACTGTGTTTAAAGCATGATTAATCCAAACATTATGGACTTTCATATCTGTGTTGTTGCATCATTATGGTTTATCATGAGTCTCTGTTGTGTTTTGTGTCGTTTTGATGAGACTCAACTCTGTTCACAGGCCCACAAGGTTCAGATCAGTATTCCAGGGCGGAAGAAGGATTCGGCAAAGACCGTGGCGAAGAAAGCGACCTCCGCCTCGGTGTCGGCCAAGAATCAAGCCAACTTAAAGAAGTAATCAAAACATTTCTCTTCAGTTTTTTCTTTTCTTTTTCCCCTCCTGTATTCACCACTCCCTCTCCAGAGGTTCTCCAGTTAACAGATGTGCTGTCCCTCCTCTGCAGGTCGTCCTCTGTGAGCTCGGAGAAGGTGGAGGTGAAACCCTGTGAGGAGGTGGAGGAGGTGCTGAAGGATGCAGCAGCAGCAGCAGCTTCAGTGGAGGAGCTCGTGGCTGCTGCGCCCCCTGCTGCTCGTGAAGTGCCAGCACACCTCCGGAAACAGCAGGTACGTAAAAATAAGAGAGACACTTCCACAAATCAACTCAAAAGAAATCTGCACGCCTTAAATTGACTGATTTTTTATTTTTATAAAAGATCCCAGAGGAGTTTGACATTGACTCTGAGAACTCGGAGGACAGTTACATGTGTCCGGAGTACGCCAAGGACATCTTTGACTATCTCAAAAAGAGAGAGGTGAGCTGAAGGACGCTCTTAATGATAAACTCTGAAAGCAGATGAAAGCATTTCTATTAGATTTGAAGGAGAGTCTGTTTGTCTGTAGAAGAGGCTCATTTGTCTCTTTTCCTTTTTGTCGTGATTGTCTGCAGGAGAAGTTTGTCCTCTGCAACTACATGTCCAAGCAGCCCCAACTCAACCCCGAGATGAGGGCCATCCTGATCGACTGGTTGGTGGAAGTGCAGGTGAGTGTTGCTGGGAGCCTGTGTGGTGGTGGATATGTCAGAATAAAATGATTCACTAAGGCAAGGCAGCTTTATTTATACACAAAACATTTAACAGGAAGTACTAGAAGTGAACAAGTGTATAATCGCTATAAAATAAGACAGAATCTGGGTTTCTTGTTTGTCTCTAACCGACTCCCTGCTCATGTGTGTTTGTTTTTTAGGAGAACTTCGAGCTGTACCACGAAACCCTGTACCTGGCGGTGAAGATGACAGACCACTACCTGTCCCAGACGCCCGTCCACAGGGAGATGCTGCAGCTCGTCGGCTCCACCGCCATGCTCATAGCCTCCAAGTTCGAGGTGAGGATGCTGATTTTTAAGATCAGTCAGATTCTAATGTTGAGCTTCTGAGGAAGAGTTTCTTCTTAGAAATGAGAAATCAGACCCTGTGTTCATGTTTAGTGAATAAAACTCAGGCCTTACGTCTTTAAGCACAGTAAATATTTACCCCGTGAACGTCCTCACTTCCTGCAGGAGCGCAGCCCGCCGTGCGTCGACGACTTTTTGTACATTTGCGACGACGCCTACAAGAGGGAGGAGCTCATCTCCATGGAAACCAGCATCCTGCAGACGCTGTCGTTCGACATCAACATCCCCATCCCCTATCGCTTCCTCCGACGATATGCCAAGTGTGTGAACGCGGGGATGGACACGCTGACCCTGGCCCGGTTCTACTGCGAGATGAGCCTGGTGGAGGTGGACCTGGTTCCGGTGCGGGCGTCCCTGCTGGCCTCAGCCTGCCTGCTGATGGCGCTGGTCACCAAAGACCTGGGAGGATGGGTAGGTCACGGGCCGCCGCAGACTCAGACTCAAAAGCTTTTGGCTTTTCATGACAGAATGAGTGTTTCTGTGTGAGGCTGTTACAGACTGTAGGAAATATCTCCATGGTCTCGTCTTATTGCAGCACAAGAGCTGTTTTGATATTAGCCGGTCATCTTTCTTTTGCCCAGTGGTTCGATGTTTTTTCCTTTTTTTAAGCCAGATAGTTGCTCAGTTTGATTGCAGTTATTTCTTTGGTGTAGAAACACAAACCCTCTGGCACTGAAGAAACTTTTTCCTCCATGAGCAAAAGTAGTGCCGCAGCCCACCGTGGAAGTGCCCACCGCCTGATGTGGAATTTAATCTGGTTTATTTCATGTGTGTGTCAAGCATCAAGAGCCAGACAGCAGCTCCGTTGTGAGCGATCCCCTTTCCTTTCGATTTAAATGTAAATTGTTTTCCCATTTTTAAATTTGAGTAATCATTGCAGCAGCAGAACTAAGGATGACGGGTAATTGTATTTCATTCTGGCTCGACTCCAAAATGAACTCCTCTACTTTTTCTCTTTGCAATTTAGAAAAGATAGGTTTATGTAAAACTTGAACACAGAGAGGGGATCTGTATTTTTTGAATTTGTCTTTGGGTATATTTGAATAAAGGCTGGTTTCTGAATGAGCACCAGTACAAACGTGGCTCTGGTTTTCCTCTGTTTCCCTCAGACTCCCATCCTGCAGTTCCACTCCGGCTACCAGACGTCAGACCTGGCGCCCGTCATCAGGAGGCTCCACCAGATGCTCGGCGCTCCTCCTGACGATAAACTGAAGGCCATCAGGAACAAGTACTCCCACAAGTAAGCCCACTGCCTCACCCCGTGTGCTGCACATACTCACCATCAACTCAACCTCAGCTAATTCTGAATGCCACTTAGTACAAACATTTAAGGTCTATATTTATGGCCTATTCACTCCTAGTCTTTATTATCTGATTGGTAAAAGCTTCAAGCAATAATGTAGAGGTAAAAAAAACCCACAACTCTCATTTAGTTAAGAATGCAGCCAATCGGACATTGATTGGCTGCGACGCTCCCACTGGAGCCAATAGGAACGCTGCACTGGGTGTAGCGACTAAATCTTTAATAACGTTTAACCTTTATAATGTGTATCAATCACAGTAAGTGACTCACTGGGGCTCGTTAGAAAGTGCTGACTCTAGTTTTATCTCAAGCAGTTGTGGAGGAATGACTCTCTAAAGACTGTGATATTTGGACATGCAGACAAGCCAACGGGAGGGCGACGGCGAGCTGGTTTATGAATGAAATGATTGATGTAGATAAAACAGATTATGTTCTAAATACTAATCAATCCTTTGATGTTTTTCAGGGTGTTTTTTGAAGTTGCGTCACTGCCGTTGGTCGACGACGATGTTTTGGAGAAAGCGTTACTTCAAAAAGACTAAAGTGAGGGAAAATGTTACTTCTGACAAAACATGTACATAATGTTAATATGTTTAATATTTATACACATAGTCTAGTTGGTCTTTTATATAATATTGGAAATAAATGTTTAAATCCTGTTTTTGATGGAAGAGTTTTAATGTGGGCATTTGTTCTTAAGGAGTTTGCCAGTGTATTATGTTTGTACCAAGTTGTTAATAATGAACTGTTTTAAGCGTCAAGGACACGGTTCGGCATTCGTTTTATAATTGTTTTTTCTTAATAGGAAGATAAAAGAAGAAAAAAAAGTCTTAATTCATTAGTAATTTGTAAGCCCCGCTCTCTGTGTAGTATATAATGTTAAGAGACTAAGTTTTAAGCTCATGGTAGATGCAGAAGATGGTACACGCTTACTTTTATTGATAAATTATGCACTGGCCCACATAGGTTTCCATATGTTGTTAGCAGATATGCATGTGTGTATTTTCATACGTTGTACAGTGTTTATCATGTTAATATTGATATGGTAATTATTTGTATAAAAGACGACAGGATGATGCTGTGCTATTTTTAAATGGCTGTCATTCACAATCTTAAAATAAAGACATGTTTTTTTATGCGTTTGATAAAACTGTTGTTCATCCTTTCTGGGTTTTATTGTCCATTTTTGCCCACTTTTGTTGGTTAGAAGATGTCGTTCTGCTTTCCAGCCACTAGAGGTCGGTAGTGCGCCATCTTCCTCTGAGTCTGGCTTTGGTTCACATGTCTTCAAAGGTTCAGATAACTTCTGTGCAGATGCTGCTGGTGCATTTGAGAAGTTTGATCTATGAGCACTCAATTTTCGATTTGATAGGCTCATTAGACAGAAATACCAGAGCCCTGTAGGGCAAACACCCTCCTGTTTGTTTATGAGACCTAATATAAACCTGTCAAGTAGCTGGACATAAAACACTGGACAAACTCAAGAGCTGATTTAGTCGTTTTCAGCTGTAATATGATCATAAATGCACTTTGACGTATGAATTGAGTCAAAACGTAGAAACATGAAGGCAGCAGCCGCAGCAGCTCCATGGCAGGTGTGAAGGTGCATGGGTTACCATAGTGAATAATGGTGTTTTTTTGTTTTTCACCAATTCATCATCAGGATGTCTTTTGTTCTGATTGCTCGTTGTTAGCAGCTAAATATTTAATACTTCTGTTCCCACTCCCATCTGCTTCAGTTGCAGTCAAACAGTAGATTTCATGTATTCCAGGGATTAATGTGATTATTGCAGCCGTTCTTTTGGGTCAAACTGGGCCATAAATGAACGTCCAGGTGATCAATGGAACTTGAAAGGTTTAGCGTGACATATCTGAATCCAAACTCTTGAGGCTTTCTCTCCAAAATCCTCAGTTGAGTGGCAGTTGCAGTTGACCACCTCCTGGTTTATAGAGATTTGACCAGATCAATATGTCAACCAGATGACGGCTCTGATTCAGATCCTCGTTCTTCAAGGAGCTACTGTGCCAGAGCGGCAGCCGGCAAGAGCTGAGTGGACGGGTGGAAATTGATTTTGTGTCTTCAGATGAAACTGGGACTGGTCCACATCTGACCACCAGTGGCAGGCCAGATGTTTGAAAACCAGAAAGTAGACATGCTAACCATCATCATCAAGGGGATATGTGAAGTTTTACTATTGCTACGAGGTTAGAAACAAGACCACGGCATCAGACTTTAATCTTGTAATTGCCAAAAGCTTTAAACTTGTGCTCAGCTGTGGGTTTTTTCCTCCCCGTCTTAATGGCCCCAGCGCAGTGGGTTTTTCTACTTGACAGTGAGTGTTGGTGCTTGATGTTCCCTGGAGGCCGCCGCCAGCTCCGAAACGCACATCTGCTTCTGAACAACGTATTCTCCTGTTCCTAACTGTTGAATGCGCCGAGTCTTTGAAGCTCCACTTGCTCTTGATTTCTGATCATTTCAATGCAAAAAAAAATCAGTCTTGCAGTTCTGCTAAAAATGACAGTTATTCAAAATGGAAATTTAAATAGAAACAAAAAATGACCTGAGTCCAGATGGCTGTTTTCTGATGTTTTTGGGCTTTCCCACAAGTTTCTTGTTCAGACGCCTGGATATCAAGAGGCCGACAAAAGACTTCATCAAACCAGTGGCCGTTTGGTAGATCACATCTCACATTCAAGCTTACGTTACATCCATTGCCGTCACATTTTCTTCCCACGCTCTTTTCCTTGTTGGTCTTCAGGTCTGTCTTGCATGAGACAATATAAAAGCAGACATGTTGTCGTCTTCTTTCCAATAGCTGGTCCTCTTCTTTTATTTTCCATTTAGTTCGGCCCACAGCCGTGTTTGTAAGCTGCAACATCCCGGTCTGCTCGCTCTCATCGGCTGTTTCAGCTATTTCCATAAGATCTGGGGAGGCTCCGGCCTGACTGGGAGCAGTACAATAATCATATTGACACAACACACTGGAGGATCATTTGGACAAACAATAATTTGCAACAAGCTTCAGCTCGGATGACCCTCTGCGTAAATTGGACATTACATTATCGAATGTGAATGTGAATGTGAATATCTTCCAGGTGTTGACCCTGACTCTGAGAACAAGTAAAAGCCTCCGTCTGCCATGAACTTCCTGTAGTTAGTAGATTACATTCACACACACATACACACCCACACTCACACAGATACAGTGTGTGGACCCCTGCCAATTCAATTCAGACACAAACACTCCACTGCTGTATGTGCACCTCGAGACTTCAGACCCCATTCTTTCTGTTATTCACTCGATCAATTAGGGTGATTGATTGGCCAGACTGTGTACGTGTGTGAATGCGTGTGTGTGTGTGCATTCATTCCCCCAGTTCACTCAAAGCGACAGATCCCAATAACTCAGCCTGATTAAAGTGTGCTGGTGGAGATAGTGCCCGTTCGGCCGGGCAGATACGAATCTAAACTGGCGTTGCCAAACTGCATATGAGCTATTGATCAGCGGGGGGGCTGGGAAACGGGCTTTCACTCCTGTTAGCGTGGCACAGGCAGGAGGCGCTGGCGGAGACACAAGCAGCTTTGCACAAGTTCGTTTCGTTCTCATTTCTGAGCTGCTGCTGTTGAAGACGGAGAACAAAGGTTTCTCTTTGGTTTTGAGGGAATTTCAATTTTTCATTCTCTTTCCACGGTCGCTAAATGTCATGAATACATTTTTTACGCCACCGCAATGCAGTTTGAAGCTGAAGACAGCCTGGTTTGTGGATTTCTACAAGCTCAAGTATCGTCATGTCTCTCTGTATGCACAGTCATGAGTTTGTCTGCTTCTGAATTAATTGTAAGTGCAGCTCCCGGCGCCACAGCTTGGTCCCTGAATGATGAGCCACTTGTCGAATTTGTTCAGCACTTCATAGAGTTGATGCCATTTCACTTGGGTGACGAAACAATCAACTTGTGATGGAAACTTCTGTGGAAGAAAGACTTGTTTCAATTGTGACACCTGTCCCCATTCATCCCAGCCTTTTCATACATTTTAGGTCATTGTCTCTAAAGACTAACGCAGCTCTTCGCACTAACTCTGCTAATGCATGAAATCAAATTCAAAGGTCCCCCTCAACATTTTGAAGTATGTAAAATATTAGATGGTTTTGACAAATAAACTCTGGATCAGGCCTTGTGTCCCATTCAGACCTGGTCCTAACATCCACGTGAGCTCGATACGCAAATAGAGACCATGTCCATACTTGGTGGTCCCACACAACACCCCCCAACAAACACGGCAGTAAATACCCTTTGTGAATTTTGAAGCTTCCTCACAAACGTCCCTTGGTCCCACTTTTGTCTTACCGGGACCTGGTCACCCTCCTCCCTTTCTTCATGGGAACTAGCTAGATTTCAGAGCAGTTAGCTTAGATAGCATATTGTGTTTGTGTTGTTTGTCAGCTTGTAAACTGGCAGTGGTTGAAAATAACTTTCCTCTCTGTTGTAGCCTGCCAAAGGCCTGGTTCTTTCTTTCATTTTCTTTTTTTAAATACAGCGTTTAATTACTTTGATCAAGGACTTCTCTTCAAATGTAAAGACCTTTCAGACACATTTGTTGCAGAGCTTGAAATGGCCGAGCTCAGCTAATTACAGGAACACTTGGAGGGGGGGGGTTTGGCTCCAAGTTGCAGAGCTTGGGATTGGCCCGGTCGACGGTGCCGCTCGGTTGGAGTCTTCCCCACAAACTCATCACAGTGGAGCTGGCTTGGCTGGTTGTGGTGCCGGTATGAGGCTTTGTACCAGATTGTACTTAATTTGCTGCCATCAAACAGAGATAGTTAGAACTCATGTAAGATAAAGCTAAAATAAAGGGTGCTTTTAAAGTAGTCATGTAGCCTGCTGCGGCACATTTCTCTAATTCTCATTCACTCTCTCGCCACCTTTTTCTGTGTATTCTGCCTGATTCTTGGATTGAACTGCATGTTCTGCAAAAACAAAAGCAAGGCACTACCAATTGTCTGTCTTTGTGTGTTTCTTTGTGAATGCGAGTGCATGCTAATTGTCTTTTGGCCTCCCTGAGTTTCCAGAGAGCGAAAGGGCAACCTCACCTCATCCGAGAAAAGATGGAAGAATAGAGTCAGGGCCGAGAAAATACATGAGCCAAAAACAATGGCGCCTCTTGGATTTGGCTGGTTTTTGCTCTCAGTGATTGTGATTATGTGTGTGTGTGTGTGTGTGTGTCTGTGTGTGCGTCAAAATATTTGTGAAAGGAAACTGCTCCATGAATATGAATGTAGTGTCTGGATGCTGTAAAGCCAATGAATACATCATTATCAAACACTGCTGTGTGACTGTGTTTGAACATTTAACCATATCTTAAAAGCTCACTTTAGTGGGTATAAACACAAGACAACAGTGTAACAAAATATGAAATAATGATAGGCTAGTTAATGTCTGTGACCGTGGCGACCCACATGTTTAGACACTAATGAAGAAGACTAAACAAAACAAGGTCACGCAGAGTTTAAAAAATGCTTTTCTTGTTTTTATTGGTCAAGTCTTTATGCTTGTGGATTCTCATTTGTATTTCACACTTGGATTTATTCTTTCAATTAAAAGTCTTTAACTTAATAAGCTCTGCGTCTTTAATTAGGCCATGGTTGAAGACAGATGGTAGCTTACAGTTGACACTTTAAATCGTCCTTATACAGTCCACAGACGAAACGCTGTATTGTGATTATTATTTTAATGTTTGGGCATAATCATAATACACTAAAGAGCTTGAAATACAAAAACATATCTGAGACAGACGTTTCAAAGACTGGTAAAGGCAGCATCCTGTTTGACTTTATAATTAACTCCAGCTTCCACTGTATCTTTTTTGATTGTTTACATGCCAGCCGACTTACTATTACTGTTAAAATCCAGATTATTTTGGAAACAAACAAAACATATGAAAACCTAGATTAAACTACCTGACAAATATAAGCAGACTTAAATAAAACTATTATAATCTCATTGATCTGTTTTACAAACATTTGATGGTTCCATGAATTTGCTGTTTCCTGTTTTCCCTTGAGTTTTCTCATGTCACACGGTTTGACCTGTTGAAAACAAAACAAAACTGTGCCGCATGCTGACAATCACGGAGGAGATTTGATGAATTTTTCGAAGTACAAATAGGGCTCAGAGGGCTCGTCGCCATGGCAGCAAAGAGTTTTTGGCAAGCTCGGACTGAGTACGGGGAGTTTCTGGCTCAAAGTTTCATCGGTTTCCATTGATCTCAAGTGGACAATTAGTTTCTCTGAAATTACCAGGCCATGTACAACAGAGGGAGACGACAATTTTGAAATTATTTCCCTTTCAGAACAACAGTGATTAAAGCCACTGAAAGACCTGATCATGTTGGTTAATGAAAATCAATGTCAGTTCATTGGCAATACTTCGCCTGGTAGTATTGCCAATGAACTGACTGCTGGTAGTACGTTTGTTTTTCCTTGTAGAGTCCATATCTCTGGTTTTGGTCCTTCATGCATGATACTGCATGATAACATAAGTTCCCTCCTCTGAGAGAGGTTATTCCAGACTTCTTCTTTTCAACCCTTAGAAGTAAATTGAACATTAATCAAGTCGTCTGTTATTGTCACTTCTCTTTACCCAGCCCTCCTTTCATTTCTCGCCTCTATTGTAACCACTTCTGAAAGGTTATTTCAGCTGCGCAGCTGAACAAATTCCTTTATAGATACAGATAGAGAAATTTCTCAGTTTTCTTTGTTAGATTTCAGGCTCATCTTCAGTAGAGTTTCTAACCCTCTGATCACACAGCTACTATTTGTGCTCCAAACTCTGGCACACAATTTACATAAGTCTGTGTGTAATGCAGAAAAGGAAGAAATAATCTACCAACCTCACCATCCTCTATCCATTTAGAAACTGCTCTTCATGTTCTGAGTTCACTGACGCAGTTATTCACTGTTGGCCCCTGTAAAAATGGACGTCTCTGAACATTTTAATTCAATCATGTGCACAAATTGTTTACAGTCGAGCATCAATCACAATCACAACCTTCCATAATACATTCCTTAGTTCAAAATAGATCGAAAAGGTGTTGGCTGAAGCTATCCAGCTTATAAATGCATAAAACCATTAGAGCTCTACAGTAACAGAAAGAATCAACTATCTAATAATTAACAAATGAAGCCCAAAAAATAAAAATAAATAAATCAGTAAACAGTAGGCTATTACAGTTGCAATCAAAAATCAATTGATCGATCATGTTTATAGCTTTCAATCACACATTTCTTTTTAAATTGTGTTATGTTTTTGCTTTGTTTGAGATCCTCTGGCAACAAGTTTCCTTAGCTCATCTCCTCTCTCTTTCCTTGAACATTTTTTGAATATTATCAGGGAGTGAATTATAGATTAACCTAAATCAATAAAAGCAAGGGAGGCAGAAATCTAGAAAAAAGCTTTGAGTTGAGTCCACACGGTTCTCATCCCCTCAGCCAGAGCAGCGAGTAGAGAAAAAACGTCACTTTCTTACGTTTTAAAACTGCTCTGTGATTGGTCAAAATCTACCGTCACGGGTAGATTCTTTGCAGGCTGAAAACAGGGGAGACGCAGACGTCTGATCTTTTTTCACATCACTTCATTTATCCCCAAGGTTAGTGTGCAAGTTTTTGCCTAATACTGTCAAAAAAAGCTGCCCCTAGCCTTTAAATACAAACCTGTTGCAATAGATTAGAGAGTGAATATTTGTCCTACCAAGCTATTTAATTTCCCTCCAAGTCCGCTACTCGGCTGCACCTGTGAAGCGTCTCCATGGAAACGTACGTCCCTGTGAAAAGACGTCACGCGGCGTTTCATGGCGGTTTTTTTTTCTTTTCAAACGGTAACCGGAACCGCAAGATGGCGGACGTTAGGCAAACGTTTCTGACGGATTTACGAGTTTCTGCTTCTTCCTCTTCCCTCTTCTACTACATCCATGGAACTACGACGGATTAAGACGGATAAAAGCTGGACGTGGACATGGACGTAGAGGTAAGTGTCTGCTGGCTGTGAGAATTGGCGTGTTGATAACAAAAAGTTTAAACCTCCATGACACAGTTGTATGTAGGCTATTTTTTTCCCTTCTATCTGTGGGGGATCAAGTGTGACGAATAAGCCAAGGGCGTTTTCTGTTTTTGACTCAAAGTCTGCTGAGTGTGCTAGGGAAATTAAAACTTTTGGGCACTTTTGGTTGCTGTGAAATTGAAAGTGTCTTTGTCTAGCTAACCTTAGCTAATTGGTGACATTTTGGTTTGTCCAATTCATTTCAGGCTTGTATGAATCATTTTGTTTTCATACAGGCCTTTGTAGATTATGCCTGGCAGCCCACTTAAAAAAAACAACAACCCACGACTGAATAAAATAGTAAGTTATCACAAGCCAAACAAGTTCAGTTTGCGTTAGATTTCAGCTTCATCTTCAGTTTACTTTTGTTCCCTTTGATCACAAAGTTTCCTTAAAGGTTTGTGCTCTAAACTCAGTCTGTTTGACAAGGTGGAAAGCGAAGAAATCATTTAGTACTCATCTCACCTTGGTCCTCGATCCATTCAGAAACTCCAGCTCACTGACTGAGTTATTCACTCCACTGACCTCCTTGTCAATATTAGCCAATATGGTTCCCACAGGCTGTCGTTTACCTGCCTCTGTTGTTGGTTCTGCAGATTATCACACAGACATTAGGAGGGAATGAGCAAGTAGACACAGAGGGATCTTAATTGTGGTTGGTTTGGGGTTTTTGTGTGCATCTTGTGTTTATTATTGCCTCTTTGTGGACATTTGGGATGTTTGTGTGCTTGTTTTGTGTCTCATCGAGCCTGTTGTGCATCTCTTTGGAATCTTTTAAGTTAATTTTGCATTTCTGGAGGTAATTTCTGCATCTTTTGTGGCTGTTTTGAATCTTTCCCGTGTCATTGTGCATCTAGACTGTGCTTGTTTTGCATATCTTGGTGGTTGTTTTGCTTCTTCTCATGATTGTTTTGCATATGGTCATTTTGTATCTTTGCTATCATTTTCCTTTCTTTTTGTGTGGTGTCTTTAAGGTCAGGTGGCGTTGCTCTGCTTATTTTGAATTTTTTCAAGCATCAAGACAATTTTTTGCAATACTTTAACTACATCCTTTCGTGGCCGTTTTACATCTTTGCCAACTGTCTCCATGTGTTGTTTTAGGCTACATCTCTTTGTGGTTGTTTTGCATAAGTTTTGTGTCTCTTTAAAGTCATGTTGCATTACTGCGCTGGTTTTGCTTTTCTTTGCGGCTGTTCCGCATCTGTTTGTTATTTTCCATGCCGTTGTGGTTATTATGTGTCTCTTCAAGTTGCTTAAAGTGCTTTTGTGGTCGTCATCACTCACAAGATAGCTTTCTGTGGCGGACGCAGACTCGGTTAGATTACTTATTTTCCGATTCAACCCAAGGACAGTATTCCAGAGAGGTCCTCTCTCCTATTACACCCAGACACCGCAACCTTTATCATCTGTCAGCGCCAACAATACATCAGGTGGCTGATCTTTTCCTGGCTGAGCACAGCAGGCGTGTGTGTGTAGCTATGTGTTAGTGTGTGTGTGTGCCGGTGCACGAGGACGTCCAGGTGTGTGTTTATCACCCCCCTCCCTTGTTCTCCTCTCATTTTGGATCGATCTCTACCATCCAAGCGAACATATGCGCCTTTCTGTTGGCACCAAATTACAAGCTGGAGTCCTGTGTCCTGTAGAAAAAGAACAAGATGACACGGTCAAAAAGAGGACATTGAACACATCATCTTGCTGTGTAGCATCTGTTTGACAGCAAACATCACGTCAGACTTGACTTGTTGATTTAAGAACACTGTTCGGGGCCTTTTTGTGAACCTGCAGGGAGATTTTGAGGTGAAACCCGCCGGCCACCTCCATCTCTCGGGCCCCTGGGCTTACCCCCCCATTGGCGTTTTCAGTAATCCACCCATGGCTTTGATATCCTGGAGAAAAAAGTAAATGAATTCATCATGAGTAACCTCAGCTTGTAATGTCGGTTTCGCTTTTAGAATTAAAGAGCAGTGTTAAATCCTCTACTTTTATCCAAGGCTTCAAGGACAGATGTAAGAAGTTTCTGTTTTTTTTTTCTAAAGAGAGAAAGTTGCTTTGGTGATTAAGCTTCACCCAAAAGAAGGAATAAGGTTACAGGTGTCACAGGATCAGCAGCAGGTGACTATAGCAAAAGGATGGGAAACTTTAGGGAATGTGGTGAGGGAGTTAAGATGTCACTGTGACATCAAACTTTGAAAGCTGCATTGCACGAATAGTTCCCTGTTTTGGATTCATTGTCAGCAGCAGCAGCAGCAACTTTTTCAGCTGATGCATGTGTCACTTACTCTTCCAAACGTGTTCCAGGTCAGTGGCGTCTCTGTTTTTGTGTTTTTTTATTTCCTGGTGCTGGTGTGAGTGATTTGTTTGTGCTTTGACGTTCATTCACTGAACCTGAATGACTGCGTCTTAACGCCAAGTCCCACACCTTCTCTACATATTCCATTTGCCATATTGAAATGAAAAGAAACTAAAAAAGTTCCCTCATGTGCATGGGAGTTTCTGTTTTCATACAAACACACACACACACAAAAAAACATCTAAACACCAGAAATGGGTGTGTGGGTGTCAGAATAAAAGATGAAGGACAAAGGAGCAAACAGCCCCTGGGTGGTAAAGTGGAGAAAACAAGCTCAGAAGCACATAGGCACACACCACTGATCCACTAACACACACACACACAGCGTCAGTATGGAGGCATGTCTCTGTGGCACAATGCAGTGCCCAGAGGTCAGTGTCACTGAAGTCTGAAACCTCCATAGAATAACAAAGAGGCAGCGCTTTCCCCGAGGGAGGAGGTTGAACACAGAAGTCAGAGCTCAGACCTGACCCAAAACACATCCCACAAACATTACATAACTTGTGTGTCTGTGTGTGTGTGTGTGTGTGTGTGTGTGTGTGTGAGAGAGTGTGAAGTAAATAGGTGAAAAAACAAGAATGTTTTTATCGGTCAAAATAGATTTAAAAACGCAAAACATTTTCCATTCTGCATTAAAGATCGTTTAGTTTGTGTATAATATTTGTTAGCTGGTCAAACAGTCTGTGATTAAGCATGAATGAAACTGACTGACAACAGCAACACAATGCATTTTGGTGGGAAACATTGGATAGTTTGTTAACAAGAAAAATGTTCAGAGAAGTTAACCACTGATGCCCATTGCTTTTATTTTTCCTTATTTACGCTATTTATTTCAGTTTACCATAGAAATATCTGGACCATTAACCCATTCTTTTTACAATTGCGTTAGAACATCGACCACAGCCGTTTATGATGAAATACATGATGAGCATAATATAAAGGACCCCATTGGTCCTGCACCATTGAGCAATCGCGTAATGAAATATTTAAAAATAGTTTGGCTAAACACCTTAAATATTCAGACTAAATCTTTTATCAGAGACATTAAAGAGATGATAAAACAAGGGGAAGAAAGGAGCTGCAGGGTTTAATCAGTTTCCTTATGATAAAAACAAACAAACATGAATTTCAAGAATCTTACAGATCAGAGACAGGACGCTGGTAAAATGATGGAGGGTGGGCCAGTGTCTGAGTAATGAAGCGTGCTGCCCCCAAGTTCGTGATCATTTGGCCGTTTGTGTGATTGCAGCTGTGTCCCTGTCTCGTGGTTGAATTGCATTCTGGTCTATTTTTCTGCCAAAGAAAGAAAGGTGGTGTCACAGACTTTTACCTCTGTTGTGGACAGTAGGGCTGCACGATTATGGCCAAAATGATAATCACGATTATTTTGATCAATATTGTAATCACGATTATTAATCACGATTATTCATTATGTTCGGTAAAACATGTCTTTTTATTGCACTTTCTTTTGTAAGAAACATTATGTGGACAAATCTGTGTGGTGGCCTGGGAAAACCCTTCACATGGTGGGATTTTGACATTTTCATTTTTTGATATTTACATAAACTAACGTTAGAGGTTCTGAGCTGTTCATAACTGTTTGAATTACTGAGATAGCCCTCGCAGATCAAAAGTTATGGTCATTTTAATCTATCATGACCAAAAACCTGAAAGGTGAGAAAAATGGCCTCATCTGTGCTGTAACATTCTAAAGACGAGCTGACCATGGATGATAGGCTACGACTGCACATGAAATATCCTCTGAACCATTTGTGATAGAGACGAGCAGCAAACAGCGTCTGAATCGCCGGGTTTTCCGCTTTCCGAGGGTCCTTGAATGGGCCATCGGCATGTAATCAAGTGATACGGGAACAGACGCTAAACTAAGATTAGCATCGATGCTAAACCAAACCGAACGTACGGCGCGATGCGACGCTTACACATTGTTTTACAAAACATCAACAAAACATTATACTGTAACTTCGGAACCGTTTATCATAGAGACGAACTGTAAAAAACATCTGAATCACGGGAGCCTCTGCTTTCCGAGGGTCAATGAATGACACCTGAATCAATCACAACAAGACTGAAGACGGCCGCTTTCCTCTGTCGCTGCTGCTGCAGCTCCGCTGCTCTGTGGCTCAGCTGGTAGGATACTCGCCACAAAAACATAAACAAACACAGACCGCCACACATATCATTTCGGCTGCCGCTGTTGCAGGGTTTGCTCGCTTGCAGTTTTGGCAACTTAATGAAGCCCTAACCTTTCGGTCGCCCCCTGGTGGTCGGCTGACTATTGGGTTGAGAAAATGCTTGATTTGATATGCAACAGAGCCCTCTTTTTAAATGTTAAAATCGCCGACGATCATCTTAATTTAATCGTGGCAGCCAAAATCGTGATCGTGATTAAAATTCGATTAATTGTGCAGCCCTAGTGGACAGTTAGCCTGTTGGTGTTGAAGAAACCAACATTGGGCTTGGGCAATTTGGCAAGTAATTGCCCAAGTTACCGCCATTGGGACAAATAAGCTATCCTTCACCTGCTGCCTTTTGTTGCGTTGGTGTTTTTATAGTAGAGCTGTGATCTGTTGTATGCGTTGGGATGCATGTATTATTTTATGTTTTTCATACACCTACTGCAACCAAATTGCCAAGTGGGGACAAATAAACTAGACTTGAACTTGATGTGAAAGTGAAATGAGTAATGAGCTCATGGCAACATGAATTTACAGTTCTGGCGATAAAACCAGGTCTGGTTCACATGAGATGCCTGCATGCGTTTTATGCATTTAGAGTGACAAGGAGATGAGTTACAGAGACACCATCAAAGATGCTTTACTACTATGTTTTCATCTGCTGGGGGTATCTCAGTCAAACCAATTACAAAAGACATTTTGATGACATTGTGAAAGTGTGGGATCATAGGAGTTGTTGTCTTCACTATCAAAGCCGGTGAAAACATTAAAAACATAGGCTATATTATATTCTATAACTCTATTTGATTAATTTAGTTCATTTTTAGACATGTCATTGTGGAAAAAATTATAACTTTAGAGTAAAATGAAAGTGACTATCACCTGAAACGCTGGCATACATGACCGTTAACTTGGGAAGCTGTTCATCTTCTCTGCAGTTTGCACAAAATACTGTGACAGAGTTGAATCCCACAACAGCAGCACTTTAAGGTAATTTCAATTTGTCATCAGTGCTGCTTTCACCACCGGTAGCCGCAGTTGGTAAAGAGCCAATCAGTGAGTGTCTGTGTCATCATTTCCAAAGATCTTTGTTCTGAGGAGGTGTGAAAACTTGAGATTAGTGTGGACGCCAGCTGTAAGCGTGTGAGAGAATGTGTTTTAGAACTTACTGCAACTGCTCAGGATGTATGGAGGCGTATAGAGGTAGGACAAAGAAAACATCCTCTTTATTCCCCCGTATAATTAGGCATGTCTTTTATATCCTTAATGTCCTTGAAGACAGATCTAAGCCACAGCTGGCCTCCGCCTTCTGATTCTCACCGGCGCAAGAGTCACTGACATTCATCAGAATGAGATTAAAGTCAGAGGTTCAAAGAGGTTCAGTTACCTCTTGGTCCGAAACACTGATATTCTCATTTGATTGATCAGTGAGAATAAGTTTGGTTCCTCCAAATTCACAAGACCAAAATAATGATAGAGACAAAACGATATATTGATTAATTTAGATAATAATGAGACTGTTTTTAACTTATGGTTTTCTTGGTCCCTTTAATGTCCTTGAAGACAGATCTAAGCCACAGCTGGCCTCCGCCTTCTGATTCTCACCGATAGTCACTGACTGACAGAATGAGATAAGAACATTAAAGCTTCACCTCCTGGTCTAGAAACACTGATACCCATGATTGATCAGTGAGAATAGATTTGATGCCTCCAAAATGCACAAGACCAGGTTGGGAGACAAGGTAGTTAATTTAGATAATAATGTGTTTTTCTTATCTCCTTAGTCTCCTCTGGGGGGAACTGGAACCAGGTCTTCTGCTCAATTTTCATTTCCTTACAGTACTGCGCATAATGCTTTCACGGCTTTTCCCCAATCAGCGAACAGAGGGAGTGGCTGAGAACAAAGACGTTGAGGTTAGGCTGTATGCTAAATTTGAAGTTGTAGTTCAGCAAAGTCAGTGGAAATTGACGTGTGAGAAGTCATTCATTTCGTTGTGGAAACTTAAATTTGTTAAACAAAACCTTTAGCTGTCGTTTACGGACATCTAGCAGACACTTGCTCTGCTCATTGCAATGGATAATGGTTGTTGTTTACAGCGTGCAGCAGCTTCACCGCGTTCTGTCTTGTTCCGGCACGTCACATACGTCGCGACCAAAAGTTAGTGACTGGCCAATAGTAAATGATGTGCATGAGGCTGGACAAGACTAAAACCCCTGTGGCCGGGCCCTAAAGTCTGGTGGGGACCACAGAAGAGATGAAATGGAGTGTTGGTTATTAGAGACAGTCATGTGCGTCATTTCCCACCTTTCCTGTCCCTTTTCTTCCTCGCTCTTGTTCCTTTCCATCCTCAACTTTGTTCTGAAATCGTCCCCTTTCCCGTCTCTGCTCTGACTCTCAGTCGTTCCTGTCAACAGCCGGCTGTCAGATCTGTCTGGATTTGGACGTGAAAGCCAAAAAGCATCAAACACTTTTTGATATCAATCTTCCTGACTGATGAGGTGGCATGTCACCCAGCCTTCAGCGTGTCTGGGTGGAACAGCTTGACTGAAATCTGACCCGTTTGTTTGTTGATGATATTTTGACATCTTTCAAACAACGCACATAAACTCTCTGAATTGTTTCGGAGGTCTATGGATTTTAAAGGTGTCAAATAACAAAAATCAGCGCTGGGGAAGAAAGAAACATCTTGGTGTGACTGCAGACACATAAAGGAATAAAGGCTGCATTCACTCTTTCTTCCCTCTGTGTAGTGGAGCCTTGGTGTACATCAGAGCCGACGTACTGTTCCCTTATGATCAATTTCAAATGTGTTTTGGTTGTTATCTGTATGTGGTGATTTAGTATACCCCCACATTGTGTTCATCAGCCACTTGCTGCCTCTGCTCTCTCGGGGTGGATTATATGGGCCTCTCTGGTTTATGACTTTAATTTCCAGAAAATATACAGTTGCTATTGTTTGGATTGAAGGCTCACCTAAATTTGATATAAAGTGGGAGTGCGCCGTAACTGTATGAGTGCATGCTGTGTCCTCTGACAGAGTTTCAGCAGAAGGCGGCAGGAGAACACCAGGCCTCTCGTCAGCTCAGCGGTCGC
This sequence comes from Decapterus maruadsi, assembly GCA_030347415.2. Classification (NCBI taxonomy): domain Eukaryota; kingdom Metazoa; phylum Chordata; class Actinopteri; order Carangiformes; family Carangidae; genus Decapterus; species Decapterus maruadsi. The sequence goes on from CM064898.1 coordinate 8,634,346, forward strand.
TTTGGTTTCCTCTCTGCACATCTAGTCACACTGAGCCTCCGCGCTTGGCTGGGGCTCATTAGACTAAGAACTCTGGCTTGTTTCCATGTCCGTTTCCTCTGTGAGCATCTCTGTGTGTGTGTTTCTGTTAATTTACGCACATTGTTTTCCACACACATTGCTTCCTGCATCATTTGTCTGGCTGATTGTTACTTTCTCTGCCACACAAACGACCACAAACATGCACACGCACAAAATGGCTATGACATTTAGTGTTTTTAAAATAGAAAACCACAATCACATTGACAGGGATGAATGTATCAGCTGCTGTTATTATATATTATTATTATTATATTTAGATCCATAGCTTCTTTTGCATGCAAGTTAAACACTGAGAAATGAGATATTAGATTTTTCCATGTTCTTAACTTTATTTGATGGATGACATTACCAATCAGTATTGAGTTGTACGTAAAGTTTTGAAAGTCAAATGGGAGTCACCCTGGTATGGGCTGACCATGTTTACAGTTTGAAGGGAAAGCTAGCTTGAAATCTCAGAAAGACGACTTTTTATCAATTTTAAATTGATTCTATTCCTGCATTGATGCGTTTTAGGTGTTGATATATGCAGCAAGTCGTTTGCCGTTAGGTAAAATCATTTCAGCTCTACTGTTGCTGTGCTTGTGTAGGAAAATAAATAAATAAATCACATCAGGCATCAGTCCCATGTGATTGAGGATAAAGCTAACGTTGCGCAGGTTAAAGTCTGATCTCATCATTATTGGACCCTGAGGTGAAAATGTTGTTGAAGGTGCTTCAGTGTGAATCTATAGGCTACTACTATAATATATGGAGATGGAAAAGAAGAATGTGTAAAAATATATGCATCATTCAGCTTGAAAAACATTTGAATAAAGTTCAATATTTGCATGTTTTTGCTCAGGATACTGCACAGAAAAGTTTTTGAAACATTGAATGTAATGCATAATTGATTTATTTCATCCTTGAGCTTGCATTTCACAGATAGATAGATGATATATTTCTTACCGGTCCTTTCTGGCTATAAGGAAGTGTAGACACAGGTCTTGGTGTGTCCTTGCAAGGTTGCTGCCAAAACAGCAACACAAATCTCTGATTTGAAAGCATGACGTGTAATATCACCTGTATAAGTCTGGAGAATGTTGTTTAGATTAATGGTGAGAGTGTGACGGAAAAGTGTAACGTGGGATTAGGTAGTCGTCTGAGAATGACGGCACATCTAATCAAGGAGGTTCAAAATGCTCTCCCGATGTAAGGGGGTATGTGAATTAAATTGGCTTCAGCATCAATCAGGCAAACGAGGAAAGGCTCCCGCCACGTCTGAAGGCTGATTTAGGCTCAGCAGGAGGCCGGAGGGGGGAGTTGTTAAAAATAAAAAATAAAAAAAACCTGCTGAGAATTTAAATTGAATCACTTCTCCCTCTGCAACTGAAGACCCAGGATTCGCCCTCATCCCGGGGTTAACAGACTAAGAGTTTCCACTAAATAGAGTACACCCTAGCTGTTTGAGAAGCTATGATTTATTTATAACTTTGTTTGGTGTCGATACGGCTCGATGGTTTCTGGCGCTGGCTTTCCAGAGGAAGTCAGACGAGGATGGAATAAGACACGACAACATGGTTGGACGGAGGACAGGGAATTGAATTTCCTAGAGGGAAAGGAAGAAGAAGAAGAAGGGAGTGTTGTAGAGGTGACGTCAGGGTGTCTTGTTTCAAGTTAACTATATTGTGCTAATTGTTTTGTATGCTACTGCATTACTACCAGCTCATGAGATCAAGTGAGGAAAGTTTGATGAGAAAAAATTGTGCATTTCATTAGTTCATACTCAAAACTTTTCATAATAACTTGACGTATAGCATCAGAATTTGCGCACCATTCCCACAGTGCCATGTAAACAACTTGAAACTCTCTCATCTGTCATTTAATAACCAGATATATCTCATTAACAGATTGTCTCTGTTTTTCTATTTAACATATCAGTGGATTTCTGTGCTTCCCTTCAGGCTGGGTCGAACCATTCGAGAGTCCCCTACCCTGAAGAGATTAGTGGGGCAGCTAATCAGCACGAACAAATAATGAAAGTTAAGCTCCCGCGTCTTAATATAATTAACACGGCTGATAACACAATCTGTTATTGTCAGATGCCTGTGTTTGGGACCCAGCTTTGACGCGATAAATGGAAGCAACACTAAAACTTAGCGGTTGGAGTTCGGTGTTCGATGACCGTCCTGTTTGCATCTGCTGTCGGACGTATGTGTGTTTATCTGCAGTTGTGTTATCAGAGATCCACTATAAATAACCCACGCTGAAGTTGTTCATGTGCAGCCATCTGGACGGTTTCATTATCGCCTGTGTGTCGCCCTTTAGTTAATTCATTGTGACCAAAGGAAGAGCAGGATTGAGGCAAAGTTAAAAAACCTTGGAGTGAATATTTTAAGGAATAACTGGAGGATTATTGAGCAACCGTCTCCATCGTTTAAATCCTTGGAGGGAAATAAAAGAGACTATGATGGGAAGCCAGACACCGTGGAAAGAATGGGACATGAGGGAGGGACCGGGACCGGGACCGACGACATTGAGGGACGAGCTAAATCTGGCGGGGGGAACAACCTTCGCTGCAGAAGAACAAGATGATTTCAGCAATAGATGAAAGAGAAGATTAGCATGAAGACGAGGGGGTGCATGAAGGAGAAGAAAGCGCTAAATCCCTAATCCAGAATTTAATTTCCCACTTAAGACGATATTCATACAGATACAGTCACACAGATATTAGCCTCTTAGCGTGAAATGAAGGGGAAATGTCAAACCTAATGTGGGATGACGTGAGCAGCTTGTAATGAGGTGTAATGGGGGAAAAAAGACCTGCCGTTAATGAGGAATAAAAGAGTGAAGTTAAACTCACAGGTTCAAAGGGAAGGGTTTGATTTCAGGTGTCAGAAGCAGTTTGTGATTTAGCTTCAATCTGTTTCCAACCTGTTTGAGTCTGTTCCTCTGACGCCTGCGTTTAGTCCATCAGGTTTAATGTGATGCATTAAAAGCTGCACGGATCAAACAGCAGTCTGAACCAGTTAGCAACGAGCTAGTGAGACTGGTGGAGTGTGTTAGCCGCTAAAGAGATGGACGGAGCTAATGGCAACCAAAAGAGATTCATTGTTATAACTTACATGTGATGTGTGGGTACAAAAAAATGGCTCTTAATTAATATTATGGTGTTATGTGTTTGCCTGATTGGCTGTTTTCAAAGGTTACCCCAAAAGTTGTTTACAGGTTGTCCTGCTGCCCCCTAGTGGCCAAAGAGGAAAAATCAGTTTGCTCTTTTTTAAACCAAACTTTGATGACACTCCAAACCATTTGGTTTGGCCTACATATTTATAGTTGGTTACAGTGTCATCATGAATACATCTGACTGAAGAAAAAGGAAAAAAAAAATTATTGTGTTATGTTGTAGAGACACAAGTCTGAAACTAAAACAACAAGAAAAGCCAAATGAGTCAAATAGTCTGTATGTGATACTGTTATTTCTGTAGAAGATAAGGACCAATTCCATTACATCTAATAAGACTAATGGAAAGTATTGCTCTCAAGCATAAAGTTGTTAATTGGCTGGGACAGTGGATGAGTTCCTAAACATTATCTGCCTGCAGATCAGCTGCTCTGGACGAAACATCCACACTGATGAACTGCTTTTGTTTTCCTGCAGCTTTATCTCTTATCACACTCAACTTCCAAATGGCATAAACATCAGTGTTCAGCTTGTCGATCTTTTTTTTTTTTTGTCCTCAGTTCATTTGAATCCAGCCGTCTGGGAGGTTCCTACTTCCTGCTGATGCCGGTCTGATTCATAATGAAGATGATCAAATCTCGAACCGAATGACCCACATAGTGTCAAAAAGTCTGAACGGCACAGTGGAGAGACGGGTATTAATTTGATGGAAGTGAAGGAGAGATAAAGTAAAGCCAAGAGATGGGAAATGGGGAGAAAAAAGAGCAGAGAAGAAATAAGAAAATGACAGAAGAGAAAAATGACTGGAGGGAGGACAAAATTAATGTCGGCCTATTGGTGGTGTGGCACAAAAAGTGAGCGAGTAAAATTTGTAATATAAAATCAAGGAGACGGATGAGAGAAGGACGAGAGGTGAGCGTCTGTTTCAGATCCAGGGCTCCTCCCTACTTCTGTCATTGTTGCAGAGCTCACAGTCCAAGATGGCCGCTCCGTGCATCAACAGTAAATAACATAAAAGTTGAACATCGCACTGCCACTTCACGCGTAAACTATTTAATTGTGTGTTAGCTAACAATGCTAATAACAACAATAGCTAACAGTTTATTTTCTGACTTGTTCCCGACTCATTGCTGCATCGTGGTCGATTCAGATTTGCCGTCATTCCCAACTCTGAATTTCCAAGCTAAGTTGAACGTGGCATTTATCCTCCAAACACTGCAGCACAAAATCTTCACCTCCCTGTAAACACAAAACAGTGGTTTTATCCAACTTCGTGTAGCCTAGTTGTGTAGTCTTTGTCATAATGAACTGATCGTGTTTTGACTGAAGGCAAAGTGTGTGTGCGTGTGGCGCCCTGTGCTGAATATGTATTGTTGTTTGCTTTAAGTTTGCAGAGCTGTGTTGCATAGTGAAAACTTTTACCTTGCTCACTGTGCTGTGAAGGCAATGTGCATCCATATGATTTATAACTATCAGCAAGGCAACCTTGGTGAATTAAATGCATTTAGGTGTGTGTGTGTGTGTGTGTGTGTGTGAGAGGGAGCATTATTGCAGCTGAACCAGACAATAGTCAGTTCAGAATCGTATAGCTGAGGCTGCAAACATGAAGATTAAAGCAATTTACTTTTGTGTCTCTCTCTCTCTCTCTCTCTCTCTCTCACACACACACAAACACACACACTTCAGAGTCTACAGATGCTGACTTCGGTGGTAGGCTATTTTTTGTTTGTTTTGTTGCGGGTCCAGAGAAAGAGAAGAACTAGAAAAAGACAAGCAACAAAGAGGGAGGCAGAGGAAAGTTTGGAGAAAGGATGAAAAGGAAAAGAGTGACTCACTGCTTAGTCATGCATCAAGGAGGCATTTCTTTTCTTCCCGGCCAGGAGGGAAGTGGGAAACTCGGAGGAAGCTCCCAAACAGAGCAGCTGTTGTACTCGATGTTGAACAGACTGAACGGCAGCTACAGCCGCTGTGACGGATACAAACTCTACTACTGCTGTTAGTTGGAGCCCGGCCTCTGTCGCTGATGTTGAGCTGCTGCTCTGACACTTAAAGGGATATTCCGGCGTAAGCGGTTCAGCTCGTGGCTACAAAGACAGCAGAGTTTTTCTATCATGCGGTCAGTTATCAAGCATCCAAGTGTGTTTGATTTTTTTTAATTTCAGTTTAAAGCTACACTTATTTAAAGAAGAAAAACAAAGCTCAATCAACAAGTTAACTTTTTTGGTTCAAAGCTCTTGTCGCTTTCATAAACCCTGTATCAAGATGCAGAAGTTTTCAGCAATACAAGCTCTGTAACCAGCTGTGAGCTGTCAGCCCAGTGCCAAGCTATTATCATAGATCAGTCAAGTACAGGATTGTAAGAAACTACTGTATGAAAAGGTAAATAAATCAGTTAACTTCATTTGTGATAAGTGCTTCATTACTGCATTAAAATGATTTTGTACTTATAGGCGGGCACATTTTCATACTATGCTTCTCCAAGTACAAAGACAGACAGAACCAGGAGAAAGATTGAGGTGAAGTGAGCGACCACGTTTTCGCCCGCACCAAATATGCTGTCGTCTGTGGGGAAGGGGGGTTGTGGACAGCTGACATTCATTTCAGGGTTCATGTCAGAGGTGAACGTGACAAACGTCGGTCTGTTGCCATCGGTGACGTTGTTGATCCAGTCCTGGTACCTGGAGACTCGAGCGTAGACGCCAGGAAATCCACGCAGGGCGCAGCCAAAACCAAAACTCACAACTCCGCTCTGCACCCATCTACTGTCGTCAGACTCACTCACCATCGGGCCGCCTGAATCCCCCTGAGGAAAGACATAAACGCTAGTTTTTGAGATGGAAGCACCCATACTGCTGAAGCATAACTCTGGCAGTACTATTTGGTGGGAAGTTGACCAGACACATTGGGTTATAAAAGAAAATGGCAAAATATAGTATGATCTATTTCGGTGTTATTCTGTGGCAAGCTAGGAAAAGTTAGCTCATGTTGTGAATCTAAGTAAACATTACTGATTTATCAAAAGGTCAAGTTAAGGAATATAAAATTTCTACATCAGTGTATTTTGAGAGCTCCCTCTGCTGGAGCACAGGGATAAAGCACAGCAAATGGTCCGATGCAATGATGCACTTCAGATTTTTAAGCCAAACAAGTAATTCTCTTTTTTACCACAATAGTTTTAGATCGACAAAGTAACACTAAAAGTGCGTTCACACTGGACATTTTTGTTGCTGGCGACAAGTTGACATATTAAGTCAATGCAAACGGGCAAAATCACTGGTGGTCCGCCTACACGGAATCCCAAGTCTCTCCGCAGCATTCAGATACGCACTGCTCCACACAGTGCTGATACTCAGCCATGCTGGACCAGTAACAATCGTTAGGGAAGACAATATTGATGGGCCTCCAAGCAAGGTGAACAGAAAATTTTTTTGGGAAGTTGACCAGACACATTGGGTTATAATATAATAACATTGGGTTTTGGACCGGTGTGAACGCACCTTAATAGATCAAATACTCCATCACCTTGCAAACAAATAAAAAACAAACCTGGCATGAATCTCTTCCTCCTTCTCTCAACCCCGCACATATCATGTTGGCAGTGATTTCGTATCCCCTTTCATTATAGTTGCATTGGCACTGCCTGTTTCCAACAATTGGTACGTTGACCTCCTGCAGGATGTCAGCGAGAGAACCTTGTGGAGAGAGGAGGTAAGACTGAAATGCATGTGCAGCAAGAGAGCTTCACGAAAAGCAGACAAATCTTCTTTTTTTTAGTTATGTTGACATTTTTCTTTGATGCAATTTGTTAGCTTACCATCTTCTTCCAGGGTACCCCACCCTGTGACCCAGCTGCTCGTCCCGTTGTAGAAGGTGCTGTTGTCTGAGGCCAAGCATATCGGCCGTATGTAATCAGTGAAATTCACCGGGGCCGACAGCTTCAGAAGACACATGTCATTGTTGAAGGTGAACGAGTTGTAGTCAGGGTGGCACGTGATCTCCATGACTGTGCGGTTCACTTCATTGGGGTTTGAACCATCTTGGGTTTGGCGCCCCAAAAACACCTCGATACTTGAACCACTTAAAAACAAAGACATACAGACGGCTGAGTATCAACTGAATTACAGGGAAATTTTGCAAAATGAATGACTGTAAATACTTCCACAGCAAGCACATCATAAGTCTTAGCAGGTAATAATAATGTAATAACCTCTGTAGATCTAGGCTAGCTGATTGCAGTGCTATTAAATGTCACATGTCACATGCCAAGTATCAGTTTTTTCCCCCCAATATAGCCATATCAGACTGCATCTGACTGCCACATATTTTACTTTCATCCAGGTAAGATAGGTCACACATTACAGTATTATATTAGTAAAGTAACACTGGAGATTTGTATTTGTCCAATTAAATCATCTTTTTTGTTTTTATTACAAGAGCCGTGAAACTATTTAAAAAAAAGAATTAGTAAAAGCGTAATTAAAAAATCATTTTGACCTTTTTTTATCTACATCTTGAAGATACACGTGTGTTCGAAGGAATGTGGACGGGGGAGATTCCTAACTATAACCATGCTGACGTGAGATGAAGTGCATGAAGCGGTTTTATCTGATGCTTTTTTCTCAGTCTACACTGAAACTTGATTTGACTGTATGATACTTATTCTTTGGAAAAGGCTTTCTGTGTTCTTTTTCTTTCTCTTTGTATCTGTTCTAATATCCTCTGACATTTGTCATGTATTTGATCATTTCTGTGCTCTCTTTCTCTTTATATCTGTTATGTAAAGCACTTTGTTCATCATTCCAGATGTTGTAAGGTGCTATAAAAATAAACGTTATTATTATTCCCTGAAAAGAGAGTTTATGTTAAGTAATATTTTATCATGCACAGCTATTTCACATAGAAAGAAAATGTTGAACTCCTCACCGTATGCAGTGTGCAGCTGTCAGCACCCACTGGTTGTTGATTAGTGACCCTCCACATTGTAGAGATCCAGCGACGTTCAAACTGGCCTGCCAGGGCCAACTTCCTGCTGTTGCATCCTCACCTCCAACGATTCTGTTTCTCGCAGAGTTCAAAGGAACCGTACCGCATTCTGCCGAAAGACAAAATATGAGGAGAGAGAGAATAATCTTTTTTGCCACCACAATACGCAACAAGTTCTCATACTCGGTTGAAGCAATAGGTCTGTCTGCCTTTCAAATCAGCCACTGTGAACCAGGACTTAACCAGGAAAATGGGGACAGAAGATGATGTCTGCCGGCCTCGACTGAGTTCTTACTCACCACAAACACAATGCTTTACAGAAAGTCAAAGTATTGTGCAGTTGTTTTGAGTGTTGACATAATGTTCCTACTAATGATTTGCTGATTCAACAAGGTAACAAAACCCATTGTAATGATGTGGTAATCTTATTGTGTTTGGATGCTTACCAATGGGTTCTTGTGATTCACAACCTGAAATTCAGAAAAACATGTTAGACAAACCCGTTCAGAATGAAACATACGACAAATTAGTCAGAGTCAGAGAAAATGTATTGCCATGTGATTCTCTAATAGATGCATATTTAACGTGTCTTCTCTATTGAAGGCTGATCTCTGACTTTCCGAATGATTTTGTTAAAACTGTAATTGTGAATGAACAGAAATACAAATGTAACACTTTAACACTAGTCTTCTCTTATTCCACAATGACCAAAACGTGTTGATATTCATGTAACTTCTAACATTCAAAGGACAGTGACTTCTTCATTCCTGGAGCTTTGTTTGACGTTTGAAATAGAGAAATTGAAATATGTAAATATCAAAATTATTGGTGGTATATAGTTCAAATAATTGGTATTTTAAATGAAAAACACTTATATCGGTTAAAAACAGTCTCACGTTAATGTTTCTACGCTACCCACACTTGTTAATGGCTCCATTTTCGATCAATATATCATTTTGTCTCTATCATTAAATTAGTGGTGGCGGAAATGCTGAAATGAGAATAACGGCGATTCGGGCGGCGTTATGGTCATTTCTTTGAACCTCTGACTTTAATCCTTGAAATCTTTCTGGAGGAATTCTACGGTGCAAAGAAAACACTTCGCTTTTCCAAAACTCCTCGTTGTCCCTTTAACAGCATTTAAAAAAATCTGACGTAGCACATTTACATTTCAATAAAAATTTCTGACAAAGAAGAATTACGTTGTTAGAACTTATCCATATGATACCTGAACCCTTTCACCAGAAATACATGGAAAAATGTTGCCTTGTAAAGCCTTGTACTTCTTCCACTCTTACTATGATCCAAAAAGTTGTAGCCTACTCTAAAGGAAAATGAAGCCATCCCTCTTACCTTGAAACAAGGTTGCAATCGTCACAGTTAGGACACACAGAAGCTGCAGGAGAGCCATGGCTACTGTGCCACATTGACTTTGTACACCACTTTAAATATCTCATTCCTTACCCTCTGGTCCACCCACAATGTCATACCTGCATATCGTTTCACTATTTCTCACGACTTTGCACCTTATCCTGTGGGCATTCATGTGAAAAGATGATCCAGTCGGGCACGTTTGTCTTGATTCCGGTCGGGCACGTTTGTCTTGATGTTTGATTGATTGTGTTTTGTCTCCAGCTGCACTGTCTGCAGTTTTATTTACATTTGTGCACATCCAATTGGAACTAATGCTGTAATGCTAATAGTCCTTGGGCCAGACCAGATATCGATATCACTTGAGTGGGCAAAACCTCACCTATACTAAATTGTTTTTAGGGTCAATATACTGTAAGTAAATTAAAATATGATAGCCTTTTCATAGGAGCAGCTTTTTCTATTTTTTTCCCCACATTTTGTTATTTCCCCTTATACTGTAGGCCGCTTATAGGTCATTAATTCCAAAAAGAACACAGATGGCCAATAACACATTAAAAGTAATTTAACACTCTTTTTGGACATCACACATCATGTCACAGGAGACCCCAACAATGGTCAAGTGAAACCAATAACTTTGTAAACACACCCACATGTGCTCTCGTGGCCGCTCCCACAGAGGTTAATTAGAAAATACATTGCAATGTTTTAGACCTGACGATTGCCTACTTGAAACACTACTTTACTGTGCGTTCACACCAAAAGCTTCCAAAGCGTCAAAAACGCTCGAGGGTGGGCGTCAGAGCGGACTGCATAAATATCTAGACCCCGAATATAAGTCTTTTTCACTTTATTTGACGGAAAAAATATCGTCTTATATTCGGATCAGTACGGTACTCAGCTTCACAATGTGATAGACCATGCATGGGTTAAACTTATGTCAGAATATCTCTTTGATACATTGCAGTAGCTGGGTATGCATCTAAAACAGGACATTCTTGAATACTTAAACATATTAGTTTCTCGTTGGGTAGTAAATAGAATTTTCTGGCACCAGGCTCCCAAGAAATGCTGAGCTAACTGAACAGCTAGCTTGCTTTTGTTTTTTCCTGTGTGGCCTGCACGCCTCTGAGCTGATGGCCTTCATCATGACCACTGTGATTTTCTGCCAAATTTTATTTTTAGCAACACGACTACTCGGGCAAACTGCCTCTGCTCCATCCAGTACTCTTCATTTTTCACACGCAGTCGTCCCTGTCATTCCTTGATAGATTATGAAGTGCATTATTTTTCATGCTGCACAGGTCGTGGCGGTTTCCTCCTGTGGTGGATATACGACAGACAGTATGCCATATATTACATCTGTGCTAATTCTCTCTTGAATCCTTTGTAACAAAAAATATGCACAGCGTCTGTCATTCTCTCTGTTACCCATTTTCTCTCCTTCAATCCAATGATCTGCTGTTTTTCTCAGAAGCATGCCAACGGCTCAATAATACAGATAATGACAACATTTCACCGTGTTGTTTGTTGAACGCCACTCAGTCACAGACTTTGCTCGTTCAATGAGCTTTTCTTGTCTGACTTTCTTACAAGGTCGCTGTTATTATTTTTGCATTGCTTCATACAGTAGTGCAGTAAAAAATGAAAACCTTTTTTAACGTGGTGACAGATATATTGTAGCTAGATATTCTTTCTGCTTCAAATGTCCACATAACAAAAAACCTAATTATACACCGAGTACGGCGGTGTTAAAAAAGGCACTGGAAAGCAGTAAAAAATGGACAACAGTAACAGAGACACTTGTTTCAATAAAGTTTTTTACAAAGCCATTGAAGTGATTGAAGACGCTGGTGAAAATAAGTTTCAGTATAATCAAAATGATGAATGTGCCCTTCAACAGTTAAAAGTTAACAGGAACAAACTGCCTCCACATCGGGAAGAAGTGAACTTTATTTTCAGGAGGACGTCTCTTGTCCCAGAGTCTGATTTCGGATCCTCATCTTTGTGTTGATCTCTGTCGAGCTTCACCACGAGATTGTCCATAAATACAATTTTCACCACTGAGACTGAAGTAACAAAACACCATCACAGCCACAGAATGACAATTAGGCGGTTTCTGTCGCCGCAGGCTGCTTCCTGGATCATTTTCTGATCAGCCATCCAGAACATATTGCGTGTGCCGGGTATGACAGTGTCCTGCTTGGAACAGTAGTCGTGCGAAATTTTAATATTAAAATGAAAAACAAGCTCCATTTGTCCAATTTAGATTTGACTGCAGAGGGAGTCTGAGGACCTTGAAGGACATTTGAAGGACATGATGCATATGCATTCATGCCACATGCGTGCACACACTGCAGAAAGAAAGATGGCACTTGCTCACGTGTGCAGTGTTTGCCAATTTATGTGGGAATTAGCACCTTAAAGACATAATTTGTTTTTTACACTGTGATTTGGCTGAGTTTTCTGTGTGGTGCATGGTGCAGGTGTTTTTGGGAAAATGAAGTTAACAACCATCCAAGTGCGTTTGACTTTTTTTTATTTATTTGAATTTAAAGCAACACTTACTTAAAGAAGAAAAACAAAGCTCAATCAACAAGTTAAGTTTTTTGGTCCAAAGCTCTTGTCGCTTTCATAAACCCTGTATCAAGATGCAGAAGTTTTCAGCAATAAAAGCTCTGTAACCAGCTGTGAGCTGTCAGCCCAGTGCCAAGCTATTATCATAGATCAGTCAAGTACAGGATTGTAAGAAACTAGTGTTTGAAAAGGTAAATAAATCAGGTAACTTCATTTGTGATTACAAGTGCTTCATTACTGCATTAAAATGATTTTGTACTGTACTTATCAAATTGATAGGCGGGCACATTTTCATACTATGCTCCAAGTACAAAGACGGACAGAACCAGGAGAAAGATTGAGGTGAAGTGAGCGACCACGTTTTCACCTGCACCAAATATGCTGTCGTCTGTGGTGAAGGGGGGAAAGGGTGGAGACGTGGGTGTTGGTCGTTCACATCTGAAGGTCATTTCAGGGCTCATGTCAGAGGTGAAGCTGACAAACGTCGGTCTGTTGCCGTCGGTGACGTTGTTGATCCAGTCCTGGTACCTGGAGACTCGAGCGTAGACGCCAGGAAATCCACGCAGGGCGCAGCCAATACCAAAACTCACAACTCCGCCCTGCACCCATCTTTTGCCAGACTCACTCACCAGCGGGCCGCCTGAATCGCCCTGAGGAAAGAGAGAAATGCTAGTTGTCGAGATAGAAGCAAGTTGGGAAGTTGACCAGACACATTGGGTTGTAAAAGAAAATGGCAAAATATAGTAGTATTTTATACTTGTGGAACTTCCACACAACAGGTACAGTGTCAGCCATGCTGGACCAATACGAACAGGACGAAAAGAGCGCCTCCAAGCAAGGTGAAATTCACTGGAATCGCTTGAGCGACAGAGCAATTTTTTTGGACCAGTGTGAACACACCTTAAAGGACAATTCCAGGCAAATTCAACTTGGGGGTGTATGTTACTATCATTTTAAGTCTAAAAGAAGGGATGTGAAGATTTTCAGTTCAATCGCTCCTGTTTTGCGTAGCTCCGTCTGTCCCTGCATCGCTACGGCAGCAATGAATGGGAGTGGATGCAAGTTAAGCTGGTTAGGCTGTTTACATCCCTCAAAACCACAATCTTTTTCCACAGACAGTGTCAGATGGCTACTCAAACATGTACCGATAAGTGTATTTACTTCAAGCAAGCCGACATGCTTGTAAAACTACTGTAGATTTAATTCAAAATCTCCCGGAGTCTCGCGTGAGACCCAGTTGCCGTTCTTGGTGCATTCAGGGGCAGTCAGAAAGCTACCGTTTGTGTCAAGCACAGGAATATCAACTCTTGACTTGCTTCAAGTAAAAAAAAATGCATGTTTGAGTCGCCACCTGACCCTGTCTGTTGAAAAAAATGTACTCTTGAAGCAAGTTAAGAGTCGATATTCCTGTGTGTATGACACAAACGGTAGCTCCAACTGCACCCGAATGCACCAATCACGGCAACAGGGTCTCGCGCGAGACGCTGAATTAAATCTAGTTTTACAAGCATGTCGGCTTGCTTGAAGTAAATAAACTTCTCGGTGCATGTTTGAGTAGCCATCTGACGCTGTCTGTGGAAAAAAAATTGCGGCTTTGAGGAATGTAAACAGCCTAACTAGCGGAACTTGCATCCACTCCCAATGAATGCTGCCGGGGCGATCTGGGGACAGAAACAATTACCGCAAAACAGGAGCGATTAAACTGAAAATCTTCACATTCCTTCTTATAGACCTGAAATGATAGGAATACACCCCCAAGTTGAATTTGCCTGGAATTGTCCTTTAATAGATCAAATACATATTCCATCACCTTGCAAACAAATAAAAACAAACCTGGCATGAATCTTTTCCTCCCTCTCTCAACCCCGCACATAACATGTTGGCAGTGATTTCGATTCCCCTTTCATTATAGTTGCATTGGCACTGCCTGTTTCCAACAATTGGTACGTTGACCTCCTGCAGGATGTCAGGGAGAGAACCTTGTGGAGAGAGGAGGTAAGACTGAAATGCATGTGCAGCAAGAGAGCTTCACGAAAAGCACACAAATCCTTTGTTTTTAAAGTTATGTTGGCGTTTTTCCTTGATGCAATTTGTTAGCTTACCACCTGATGACAGGGTACCCCACCCTGTGACCCAGCTGCTCGTCCCGTTGTAGAAGGTGCTGTTGTCTGAGGCCAAGCATATCGGCCGTATGTAATCGGTGAAATCCACCGGGGCCGACAGCTTCAGAAGACACATGTCGTTGTTGAAGGTGTCAGAGTCGTAGTCAGGGTGGCACGTGGTCTCCATGACTGTGCGCGACACTTCATTGGGGTTTGAACCATATTGGCTTTGGCGCCCCAAAAACACCTCGATACTTGAACCACTTTAAAAAGACATACAGACGGTTAGCCGAGTATCAACTGAATATCAGGTAAATTTTGCAAAATGAATGACTATAAATATGAATTCCACAGACTATAAAATAATGTAATAACCTCTGTAGATCTAGGCTAATTGTTCCACAATATATCAGACTGCATTTTGTTCTTCATTCCAGATGTTGTAAGGTGCTCTATAAATAAACGGTACCATTATTCCCTGAAAAGAGAGTTTATGTTAAGTAACATTTTATCTTGCAAAACCATTACACATAGAAAGGAAATGTTGAACTCCTCACTCTATGCAGTGTGCAGCTGTCAGCACCCACTGGTTGTTGATTAGTGACCCTCCACAGAGAGACCCACCGATGCTCAAACTGGCCTGCCAGGGCCAACTTCCTGCTGTTGCATCCTCACCTCCAACGATTTTGTTTCTCACAGGGTTCAAAGGAACCGTGCCGCATTCTGCCGAAAGACAAAAGATGAGGACACACAACAAGTTCTCATACTCGGTTAAAGCAATAGGTCTGTCTGCGCCCTTTCAAATCAGCCATTGTGAACCAGGACTTAACCAGGACAATGGAGACAGAAGATGATGTCTGCCGGCCTCGACTGAGTTCTTACTCACCACAAACACAATGCTTTACAGAAACTCAAAGTATTGTGCAGTTGTTTTGAGTGTTGACATAATGTTCCTACTAATGATTTGCTGATTCAACAAGGTAACAAAACCCATTGTAATGATGTGGTGATCTTTTTGTGTTTGGATGCTTACCAATGGGTCCTTGTGATTCACAACCTGAAATTCAGAAAAACATGTTAGACAAACCCGTTCAGAATGAAAAGAATGACAAATTAGTCTGAGAAAATGTCAGCCAGTGACAAGGAATTTGTCTTGGTTTGCTCTCTAATACATGCACATTTCAATAACTCTGCGTTCACACCAAAAGCTTCCAAAGCGACAAAAACGCTTGAGGATGGGCGTCAGAGCGGACAGCTCCCAAAACGACAAATATTATCAGCTGCTTTGGCCGCTCGTGACTGGCGTCAAACTTCGATCGCGCTGGTAATTGGGGAGCCGAAATACAAAAAAAAGAAAAAAAAGCAGCCAATTCTGACATGTAACTTCTAACATTCAAAGGACTGTGACTTCTTCATTCCTGGAGCTTTGTTTGATGTTTGAAATAGAGAAATTTAAATTTGTGAATATCAAATATATAGTTCAAATAATTGGTATTTTAAATGAAAAGCACTTGAATTTAACTTTTATGTGCATTAACAACATTTAAAAAAAATCTGACATAGCACATTTCAATAAATCTTTCTGACAAAGAAGAAGTACGTGTTGGATGTTGTTAGAACTTATCCATATGATACCTGAACCCTTTCACCAGAAATACATGGAAAAATGTTGCCTTGTACTTCTTCCACTCTTACTATGAACCAAAAAGTTGTAGCCTACTCTAAAGGAAAATGAAGCCATCCCTCTTACCTTGAAACAAGGTTGCGATCGTCACAGTTAGGACACACAGAAGCTGCAGCAGAGCCATGGTTACTGTGCCACATATTGACTCTGTACATCACTTTAAATATCTCGTTCCTCACCCTCTGGTCCACCCACAATGTCATACCTGAATGGCGTTTCACTAATTCCCTTGACTTTGCACCTTATCCTCTGGACATGTATGTGAAAAGATGATCCAGTCAGGCACGTTTGTCTTGATTCCTGTGTTTTGTCTCCAGCTGCACAGTCTGCAGTTTTATTTACATTTAGGCAGGGCTGTACGTAGCTTTTTCCCTGGGAGCACAGGTGCTCCTAAATGAAAAAATTTAGGAGCACAGAAAAAAATTTAGGAGCACTATTCATTTTCATAAATAACACTAAACAGTCCTTATACATGGCTCTATTTATCAGTTAGCGTAATGAAAATGTTTAAGTAAAAACACCCTAATTTTCCCTCTGACTTTAGGTTGATTTCTAATGTGACCAAGCATGGGCCACACATGGAAATGTTTCAACTTTATTTTTTTTTACTTGTTCTATGACCAACACTGTATTTGATACAGGTGAATTGGTCTTTCCTGCCACTACACTTGATATTAACTCTATTTAACAACTTAAATCAGCATAAACTGATTTGTTGAACTCAGCCTGATGTAAACATGACAAGCAGCTCCATGTTGCCCCTGTGTGATGTCCATGTCCAGGGACAGGACAGCTTTGAGGTTGAAGTTTATAATAACAAATGAACCATAAGACTGTGATCACATGAAAAGAAAAACCCTGCTCCAATTTGAGAAAAGAAAACCCACTCTGGGTCATAAAATTAGTGTAAACTCTTCTATCAGACGACGTCGGCCAAACTTTGTGCAAAATTCTATTTTTGAGTAAATCCGGGATGAAAGTGTGTATTTTGTTGTATTTTTTTTTTCACATTGGACAATGCAGGCGCACGGATTATATGTCAGCCTGTACACGATTCAAAAGCCACTGATATTGGATCTGTCATCCGTCATTCAAACGTCTAAACATGCACACACACGGAGCTCGGACTCGCCCCAAGCTTTGAATATCCCGCCCGCGACCAATCAAATCCGTTAAATTTACTCGGGTAAAGTCGTGTTGCAGCTCGTGACAACTCAGCGCGACAAACGGAACAAACGGCCATTTCTGTACACCTTTAAGCTGCGGTAGCGACCGGCTAAAATACGGGAGGATACTGTCAACCGGTGCAATTATCCGGTGTAATTATCAAATCTTGGTCGCTGTGCTGAGGCACCGCGGGTCGGTGTGAGCTGCGTGTTAGCGATGGTGCAGCCTGAGGCCAGGATACAACAGGTAACAGTGTGTCTCTGTTCACCTCCTCTCTCCCTGTGTGATCAGTGCGCTGCGCACACATTTACACAGAGACCCCGCTACGTTACACGACAGTCAATTAAACACAGTTACAGTAAATACAAACTTTACCGCAGCGCTTTTCAAATCCGAGTTTCCTACTGATAAAAAAAGTGCAGCTTGTGCGACTGAGATGTGATCGCACGTCATCACAAGAGTTTTGTGTTGTGCAGGTCACAAAAAAAAAAAAGTTGTAGGCTATGACGTGAAAATTTTACTCTAGCTTGATGCACTTTGTGTGGATTTATTCTAGAAAATGCGAATGAAAGGGTTGAAATCCATACTCGCACGTGCTCCCTTTTTATTTTTTCTACTCGCACAATCTATTTTTAGGCGCATATGCGAGTAAAATGCTGGCACTGTACAGCCCTGCATTTAGGCACACTCAATTGGAACTAATGCTGTAATGCGAACACAACAGTCCTGCATGTGCATGTGTACACTCCACAAGTTTTTAAGATCAACAAGAAAATCAACTTTCTCTACTTTCCAAAGAGAAGAAACGGTTGCTAATTAACTCGGCTCCAGCCTTAGTAACAGTGGGGTGTCATTAGCAACCTCATTCTGTCTCTGTATTTGTAGATTAGAGACAGACAGACACACTACCATTCTTTAGGAACATATGTCAAACTCACCTATTAAAAGTTTGTAATTTGCTCTGGCAATCAATCATGAAGGATGGCACAGTGAAAATCAATAAAATCTCTGTTTATTATGTGCAAGAGGCAGCAGTGGCTGCCAGAGGGTTTCTCAAGACGTGACTGTCCTGGAGAAAAGGCTGAGAGGAGAGAAAACTCATAGTGTTCACACTCAACTACAAAAAGAGCAAAAGATAGAGATGAATCTGATAAAAACATTTGTTAAATTACACAAAACTGAACATATATTAGTAAGTCGACATAATTTGGTTGTTCCATGCACACTGATACTGTGAAATAACTTGGATTCATTCAGTAGACTTCCATATTGACTTCCTTCATATTTATTTATTATGATAAGAACTTCAACAAAAGCAGGAATTTTGCTTTTAACCCATATATGATCTCATCAGCTCATTGTTTTGTACTCTGCAAAACCAGTTCCATGTGTCGAGCCACCCAGCAATTCAAGAGCAGGATTAGTGTATTGATGGCATTCATTCAACACCATGTTTCTTTGTTTTCTCTGCAAGAAAAGAACAGCAAATGTCTGGCTTAAATGTCACATAGGACTGTTATGGTGCAACTAAAGAGCCACTGCACTATACTACAAATTCTGAAGATGTATTTCCCCCAAATGTGTAAAATAGTCGACATAATGACACTGTTAACAGATCATGACAGATCTTTGATCTTGAAAATGCTTTGAATGATCTTCTCTGGAATCCTGTGGTGTTTGGTACGGTGGTTAAAGACAATGGCTGTGAAGATAGTGGTGGCATGTGGTAGGCTAAGTGTTGGAAAGACTACAAGATCAAGATTATTTAAAGAATGTGGACGGTGCAAGTTAAAACAAACAGATTTAAAGTGGCATTTGGTGCTCGGTCTTTGTACAGACAGAGAACAAACGCTGCTATTCTGTCGTCACAAAGTTGGGCTCCACACCCCAGCCCTGGCTTTTCTTTGTCCATTTAATCGGTGGAGTGGCATGCACACACACCTCCCTAAAACCACACTCTCACATTCATGTACATTTTTCTTTCCTCCTTCTTTTTAATTCTTCTTTTCAAAAAGTATAATTAAAAAAATCAAATTAGCATTAGCATTTAGTTTTTACTTTGCTTGTGTCTTTTTAGTAAGTAAAACTAAATGTCTCATTCTGGCTAATTGATAATATCACCAAAACAAAACACCACGAGGTTGCACAATACGCACGCAGAAGCATGGCATGTGGACTTTTGTACACATTAAACTCGTTTGTCTTGAATCACAGAGACACTGTGGGAAAACAAGGGCACAGTTAAGTCAGATCAAAATTTTGTCAGGATTTATTCACGTATTTATGTCTGTATTTGTTTCTACATAGTGAACTTGGTGTTTTTTTTTTTCATTTTTTTAAATGCATAATTTTAAAATTTTTCTGCACATATTCAGAATCAATACAACCTCAGCAAACTATTTGAATCAAAAATCAAACAAAGGTCGATAACTCATGGAGATATTCAACCATACATATGCAGGGTTATGTCTGGAAGCTATGTCTGATGCATCAGAGTCTATGAGATATGGTGTTTACATTTTGATTTAAAGCAACATTGCGGAGTTTCAGCTCAGTGCTTCCACCATCTGGTTGAGAAGCATTATCGTCTGGGGGGGGGCCGTCGTCGCCACCGCCACCGCCGCGGCCGTCGTCGCCGCCGCCGACCTCCCCTCACCCTCCCCCTACCACCTGCCACATAGTCTCCATGCAAACATGTGGTAAATACTGTTGTTTATTAATGGGAATCAACGCTAGATGCGCTGGCTGATTAGTTATGTTTTCGTTAAGTCACAAAGTTTCAGTTCTTGGGATTTTTATTTTTCTCATGAACCCTCAAAACCTTAGGAACAATGGGGATTGGATCTGGTTTTTATAAGTGGTTAAAATAGTTTAATTTATTTCATGAAAAAAGGTTGCAAAATTTAATTACATTTTATTTTTAGCTTTAAGTCACAAAGTTTCAGTTCTTGGGATTTTTATTTTTCTTTTCATTTGTGTTTTTATAAGAAAATTGTTTATTTTTTCATGAGCTGGATTTTCTTTTCTTGTACAAAAGTTAATCATTACTTTCTATCATCATCATCAGTCATGTGGTTAACCACTAATGGTACTGACGTGAGTTTTGGCACAGACATTCATGTTGTTCCATTTCAGAACTTTACGACAACGTGAGCTTGACTTTCCAACAAACCTGTTTCGGGGCTTTACAGGACACTGTTCAATGTGTTCAGAGCAACAAGAATTTCTTCATCATTGCAGATGAGGTGACAAAGGTGCACTGAGGATAAGTTTTCATAACTAATCCCACAGCACTGAGCACAAAGGCCGACTGAACCAGCTGTCATCTACAGTATAATCGGCTGCAGCCCTAACCCTAGCTCCTCTCAGATTATTTCAAACTTCAGATGGTCATCTGGCTTCCTACAGTAACAAAGACCTCAAGACAAATGGGCCTTTATTATGGGTAATTATTAGGAATGCCCCGATACCACTTTTTTTCAAACTGATACGATACCGATACTTAGATCTGAGTACTTGCCGATATCGAGTACCGATGCCAATCCTTCTACCACAACAAAAAAACAAATGATTAGCCAAATGCAATGAATTGGAAGACAAATGTTATTTTATTTTATGCTTGCTACAACAAAATTTGTTGTAACAAGCCTCTGATCTAAAAAGCTTAAGTTCACCGATACAAGTATATTACAACAGTATCGGACCGATACCCAGTATCGGTATCGGGGCACCCCTAGTAATTATTTACCGTATTGCTAACAAGTGGAACACAATTCACAGAAACCTCTGGGCACATCATCCGTCGCATTTATTCTGTCGTCTCTGCACAAGCAGCAAAGTTTTAACACATGTGTTTCCTTGTTGTCTGAATAGTCAGACAGCTCCGGGTGCTGATGAATCACATCCACTGCCGATTTCCATATTTCTTTCCCTCGGGTCTCACTCAGAACAATATCATCCTGATTGACTCATTTTTCACATGCAAATGCACTATGTGTTTTTCTGTAAATGGAGAAATCAGAGACAATTTCCGCAGTGACAACTTGATCTGAGCCGTTGCAGAACTTAAGTTACTCTTCAGAGAGTCTGTGTGATACGGGCTGCCGGAGTGATCGGGTGCAGAGGTGAGAAAGAAGATTCAACAAAGAGAAAAGTGCAGCATAATGTTAGAGTTAATCTGAATTAGATATTTGATCAAATCTGGACTGGAATCTGGTTAGATCGTGGCACTGAATGATGTCACATCCAAAAATCCCCACATATTTTGGATTCCTGAAGTCTTGAGCTCTGAAGCTCGGTGCAGTTGAACCCAACAGGGAGGTGATCTGACCGACCCAACCTTTGACCACCTTCGACTTCACATTCGTCGTGATTTCTCTCAGACTGTCTCAGCCAGTGCCAGGCTTGCTGAGAATGAGCGAATGCACAGCTGCAGCCGCAGGCTCATTTACTTCAGCTTGTATGTTTGTCTGGTCAATATATTGACAACCCTCTTTACACGTGCAAACAGCAGCCCCACTGATAATCCCCGGGCTAACACCAGTATTCACAGAGCAGTGTTGACACGCGAGTGTGTCTGACAGAGAAGGAAGGAAATCAAGGATGTATGTGTGATTGCTGAGGGCCTCTTTCTTCTTCTTCTTCTTTTTTTATGAAGAAAAAAATCAGGAGCTAAGACATCCAGTGCTTTTATGTTTTCTTTAGGTTTCTACCTGTAAATAACCGACCCAGAATGTAGATGGCTCTCTGCCCTGCAGGGAAACTCTACCATCGAAATCCTCAGCAGGAAAACCGATGTGCTGATTGTTCGTTCTGAACCCTATGTTTACATTAACCTTACCAGGAGCTCTGCAAGCTGCTACCATAATGACTAGTGCAATTCAGGGACGCAGGCTGAAGTAGTTTGTACTTTGTTAAAACGTCACAAAACCCAAGTGTGTGGCTTTTTGAAAGAGAAGCAGCTATTTATTGTTTCCCTCCCCTATCATCATCACAACAAAGATGACTTTTGAGGACGTTGATGAATAATGAACTATATATCAAGGCTTGAATAGTGTGTGAGTTCTAGCTAATTAAGGCCTTTTCCACACGGAAATACAGCCTCACCCCTCGTAAACCACGCCTCAAATATGACCAAATGAACTTTGACTTTAACATTATGAACAGAAGTTGAAGACACTTGGTTGTGTTTCCTGTTTGTCGGGTCACTTGTAATAAGATTAATTTTCATTACGATGCAGGGTGTGAACAAAGCTGCCTCGGATATCTAAGATAAGAAGGTGGAGCGTCACCACTGGGTGAGGTGGCCATGATTTTCATTTTGCTGCGTCAATAAGAGGTCATTGTGTCTCAACGGGACCGACCTGGTTAAATAAAAAATAAAATAAAAATAACAATCATAACAGCAAAATCTCGTAATCAATCCTCAGGACATTTTCTCTTGGATTTGTAAACATGTGTATAGCCAATCAATGCCGTCAGTGGTGACTCTCCCGGAAAGCGTCTTCTTCAGGCGTAGAGGCAGGAAAAAGCCAAACATGGAGGATATTTCTGGATCGATTTGTCGTGGCCTTTCGAGGCGAAATGCAATCAGATTAGCAGCTAACAAGCTATTTCATGCTGATTAGAGGGGCACAAACAGGAAGCGTTCGCTGCCGTGCGCGCACGACCTCGAGCTGAGGAAGACATTTACATAAATAGTGGAATAACAGCAGCGGGTTCATGAGGAAGAGTCGGCGGTCTGGAGCGTGCTGTGATTTGATGTGGAGGTGCGAGACAGTGGATGTGAACAGGAAGTGAATAAATGTTGTCCAACAGGACGAGTACATGATGTGTTTGCGTGACCGGAGGTGATCTGTTTATTTGTGTCTGCTTGTTCTCAAGAAGGAATGACTCATGGAGGCTGTGTGCAGCATGCCTCAGAGTGTGTGTGTGTTGTGTGTGCACAATAGCGTCAGTGTTAACAGGATTAAGTGCTCACTTCAAACTTAACAATTAAACACGCAATGACATTAAAATCAAATATTAGCTCCACTTTAGTGGTTAGATTTTTGAGTTTTTCTATCTTTAACACCCCCTCACCACCACCACCCCACACACATATTCTTGTAATGCTATCTTTGTGAGGTCACTCATTGACATAATGTATTCCCTAGCCCCTAACCATAACAATCCAAAACAAATGCCTAACCTTAACCATTACTCTAAACCTAATTTAAACCTAAAGTCTTAACCCTCAAACAGGACCGGCCAAAATGTCCTCACTTCCCAAAAATGTCCTCACTCTGTTGGTTAAAAACTCTTTCCGGTCCTCACGTACAAGAACACATACAGTACACACACACATACTGTATAGTGTAGCTGCATTTCACTGAACAAGCCAAGATGTGATGGAAAAAAACTGGAGTGATCACAACGACTTTCTTTCTCTGCGACTCCCTGTGAAAGTTGTTGCAATCAAACGTGGATGAAACACTCACACACCGTGCACACACACTGCTCTGCTTGCTTGTTGCTGCAGACATCGACCGAATTAGCCACACAGTGGAGGCACTGACACAACATGATTGAGAGTTTGTATTCATCTCTCTCTCTCTCTTTTTTTTCTTCCATTATGGTCAGCCTCTCTCTCCCCATGTGTCTCCTGCAGGCCTGAGGTGTGAACGCTCTGTTCTCACTGTTCACATATTTTGGACGCTTCTCTTCTCTCTGATCACTCCATGTTCTCTTCAAACTGGAAAAACTTGGGCGTCGAACCGAAACAGGTTTTCTGTTTTATTTTGCTCCTGTGTGGGTGTAATGATGGAAATGTAAATTGATGTCTTCAGTGTGACAGGGATATAATAACATTTAATTACCTCACAAGCCCAAAAATACATAAATTAAAAAGTTATGCAATGTTAAAGAGAGTGGGGGGGTGTAACAGGCTGCAACATGTGGAAGTTAAAGTCTTATTGCTTCTGAACAAGAAGGGGCGTAAAAACATAAATAACAGTTCAACACAAAATGATATTCAGTCATTATTGATTTTAGTTCAGGAGAGCAGTTTGTTTAAATAATGATAGAAGATTAAAAATATCTAGATCTGTCAATTCATTAGAGTATTTAATCATGATTAATAACAAATGAATGTACATGCACGTAAGGATATTTTTGGAGTATTTAATTCAGGTTAGATGCACCGGTCCTAAGTTATTTCACAACAACTGTACTGTGTGGTGAACGTTAAAGGAACAGTTCAACACAAAATGAAATTCAGTCATTATTGTGCATCTGGAGACCCTCAAGTGCATCTGAGGCCCAACACAAAAACGTCCAGAGATTACTTGAAACAATGCAACAATGAAGTGTGAAATGTTGCATTAACTTTGTAAGTCTTGATAAAAAAAATTAAAAAAAAGAACAATCAAAGTAGGTAATCAGCTTCATGTAAAATGCCTTGTGTGCATGAGTCATGATGTTTTTTCCAGTGTAGTTGTGTTCACCAGAGATGGAGCGATTACTAAAGTTCACATTGTCATTTCAAGTAGCGTTTCTCTACACACACACGTGTTGTTTTTGGTGACAATGGTCCAGCTTCGTTTGTGGTGTGCGTGAGAGCAGGAAGTATCAGATATCACAGGAATACTAGAACAACTAGTTCAGTGTTCAACCATGTACTGTACACTAAAAACACAAAGACAAGTCAGTTTGTTGGTTGTTTTATTAATTGTCAGCATAAACAATGACATTTAAGAGTCGTTTTTGTTTTTGAAACGAGTTTAACTCTGCAGGGAGTTTCTGTGAGAACATGAAGCTGGTTGACATGAAGACAGTGACGTTTATATCATCATATGATGAGTGGAGTGATGATGAGTGAAGCTGGGAGCTGTGACGACGGAGATCGTCGGCTGATTGACCTGATTACACACAGACAAACGCACACCGACTAAGGTTTTAATCAGGGCGCCTGTGCATTATTCTCATCTGTCCAGGTCACAGTATCTCAAAAGGAGTTTAAATCGAACGCAACTGGACTTGGTTATTTGTGTGGGAAGACGTTTCACCTCTCATCCAAGTTGGTTTCGACTGCGTTAGTGCTCTATTGTGTTTATAAAGACAGTTGTTGGAGTCACACGCCACTTGTGAACAGTTGTTATTCTTTGAGGCTAGGTTTTAGGTTTTTTTAGGTTTTGGTTTTAATCAAGACGCTCTGCGCCAGTCGCATCCAGATCTCAGTGTCACTTCAGACAGAAAAACAACAACTCTTAACTTATTTTAGAATAAAAGCTCCTCTCCAGCTCAGCAGCCGTCAGGAGTGTCAGGAGTTGACAGGACTGATGATGATGATGAAGATGATGATGATGACGATGATGCAGAGAAAACTGGATGACGTAAAACTCTGTGTCTTTAGAGGTTTCTTTCTCCTCTTTGTTGCCGTAGTTTTCTTTCCCTCTGACTGTTGATGCATCTGTCAGTGTTTCATCCTCAGGTTTGTCGTTTTCATGTTTTTTTTTTAATATAGTTTTTTTTGAGTCCATACGTGTCTTGATTTGTCTGTTTGTGTCTCGTTTCAGTCGTGTGTGTGTGTGTGTGTTGTATTTAAACAAGGGATTAAGACAACACAGCAAAAAAAAAAAAAACCTTTCATTTTCATTTACAAAAACTAATGTAAAGAACATTTGACTCAAAGTCTGAAACTAGAGTGTGACTGAAGGTCGTTTTCATCAAAGCAACGTGGAACAAAGTTTGATCAAACAATTAGAAGTCAATTGCGGACTCACACGAACACTGAGAGTCTGAGAGAGACAATAAAAGAGTCGTAATTACCCCCGAGGAGAGAAGCATCGCTGTGAGTTCTGGGACGTCATCTGCAGATGCCATGCTGTCAGAAAACAAATAATGCAAACAGAGCCTCAAAACCTAAAGTCATTTCATTGGGTTTTATTTCTGTTTTTTGTGTCGCTCCACAATGAAAACGACGGCTGCGTAATTACAATCTTTATTATTGCTCATAGCGCGTTTGCGGCTGCAGCTGCTTCATCATCGTCATTGTTGGAATTAAAAAACATATTTAATGTCAAAGAGGAACTATGGAATATTTTCACCTTAATTAAACAGCTTCAGAGTGATTGTGATGGTTAAATGACTCGTTACAGGGAGGATGGAGGCTCTCTGGCTTCCACCTAACGTCTTTTGGCCTATAAACCAACCAGATCAGCGCCTCCGACCCTGTGCTGTGTCTCAATACAAATACTCCTATACTAACACTATCGTCTCATTTCACAAGTATGTCAAAATGCAGTGTGCTGTAAGTAACCAGATGGGTCGCTCATAAGAGCCAAAAATTGAGTGTGGAACGATGGACGCCTCCCAACCTCGGTGATGGCCATCTTGGCTACGTATCTGAGTATAGTATGTAGCATAATCTCCAACTCCATTAAACCATTGGCGCACAAAAGCAAAAAACAAAAAGTAAGGCGTTCATGATCGCTAATTGAAATCACAAACAAAACAAGCTGGTAGATGTGTTGACGGGCAATAATAGCGGTCCCAAAAAAAAAGGCTGGCAATCGTTGTGATGGTTAGTTCCTGTAAGTGCACAACGACGGTATTCGATTTGAGACGACACTAACCATCGAGATTTGTGCAATACAGAAATAAGTCCATATGCACTCCGAAACTGTTGGGCGAGCTCTGTGAATAAAAAAAAGTGAACAAAACAGAGAAATAGACTGAAGATTTATTGGTTTCCTTCATACAAAAGAGGAATAAACCCTCCAGCATCGGCCAATGGTGAAATAGTTTTCTTAAATCTTGATATCGACCCAGAATTTCAGTGCATCCCTACAGTAGTTCATGCGGGGGAAAAAACAGCTCACGCCTTTTTTTCCCTGTTCAGACTCAAACACCATCCAGTTTTTAAAGTAAGACAGAGGAAATGGTGAAGTCGTATGGATGACAGGGCTAAATGCAGCGTCAGTGATGTGCTTTAAAACGAATATATTGTTCTGTGATGGAGCTTTAATGTCGATCCAGGAGCCGTGAAAGGTTGACATGGAGTCTCTGTGAGTCTTTATCTCCTGCTCCTGTGTGGTCGTGGTGTTGTGGTGCAGCCTCGGCTTCACTCTGTTCAGCTGATTAACAGGTGGCGGCGAACGCGCCAAGGTGCGGCGCGGCATGCCAAGTAAAGGCAGCGAGGAGGACGCCAGGAAACATGGCTGCAAACAATACTGAGCTTCAAATACCAGACGGACGAGAACGGTTGCACCTGCACAGGTGTTGCCACCTCTGCTGGCTGATAAGACCTGAGCAGCTCTGACAGGCTGCTGTGTGTAGGATGATGTGTGTATTAAAGACATCGAGCTGCAGACACAACCTCAGTCGTTAATGATAAAACTCAGAGATGATCGGTGTAGAAAGAAGGAAAAGAAAAAAAAACAAGCAAAAATGTTTCTCCCTAAACCTTTTTTTTTGTTTAGTTTTTTTGAAACTCTGCGACCTGTGATGGAAAAGTAGAGAAGCGACACAGCTGTGAAATTTCGGGGCCTTCCACCGTGACAGAGCTGGCGCCTCGGGGACCGTCCTCGGAGCTCAGGTTGCTCTGGGAGACGCTGTTTATCGAACGATCCAATTCAGGGCTGAGTCTCATCTCAGCCTGAGGAGGAGGAGGAGGAGGAGGAAGATGTAATCGGACTCAGTGTGTATAATAATGTGACTCTGATTGACTTGGTTGACGGGTGCAACCAAAGGTCCTGAGTGATCGTGATCAGTTTAATGATCAGGACTACAATAACACAACAACAGTAGATACAGTTTGAATTTGTGCCTGGTATCTTTTTAAAAAAATTGTTTTTATAGATATTGTTTGGGTTTTTTTATGCTTTTATTGTGACAGTGACAGTAATAGCGTGGTGAATGTGAAGGTCACAACTTTTCCACCAAAGCATTTTGGAGTTGTTGGATTGTGTATTTGATGAGTTTGATGAGGAAAACCAAGAAACCCATGAGCCGCTCTGAGCAGCTCATGAATCTGCTCCGCCGTTCTAAAAACAGCTTGCACCGACAATTAAAGGTAACGAACCTAGTGTTATGACTATAGGGATTATGGCAATGGGCCAATTTGTCAAAATGTTGAACTATCCCTTTAATAGTCAGTGTGGCATTGGCACTTTTCCATGTCTCGTGTAACATGTGCTAAATATTCTGCTGAAGTGTGGGCGCGAGCTGCGCAGCCTCATTGATAAGAGATTGTCTTCACAGTCAATTGCCAAAATGGTCGATCGTCATCTCCAGATGAAGGTTTAGCTTAATTCCTTTGGTTGCACGAGAACAAGATGGTATCGTTGTATTCAGAGATAACACCGTGAAACACAAACAATCTGATCTGATCTGAAACATCCTGCGGACCGTTTGGACGATCTGTTGACTCGTTAAAATTATTTATTTCTGTGACAAATGTGCTGCAGGTCTTGTGATCCAGACACAGGAAGTAAAGACTGAACAGGTTACAGGCGGGAACCAAAAATGCTTTAGAGGTCATAAATAACCAATTAATGACACAATACATTTAAATAATATTGAACCAATTAATGAACAGCACAAATTAAAATAATGAGCTTAAAGGCTTTTTGTATAATGATCCAAACGTGTTTAATTATTACAGCTGCCACTGTAACTTTAGTATCAGGAGGAGGAGGAGGAGGCGTCTCCGTGGAGACAGGCGGCGTCTGATCAGACTCTGCCTCGGGCTGAGAAAACGCTCTGACAGGACGAGTTGAGACGTGAGATATGAACTGATCCATGGTCAGTGTGTTTGTCAGCGCAGCGTTCATTTAGCTTTCTGTTGAGTTTGTTTAGTCACCGTCAGTTTTCTAACACATTAAGCTGATTGATATGTTTTTATTATTTATTGTATACAACAGGAATGTGTGTCATTGAGGTCTTTATTTCACGCTCATGAAGAGTGAGTGGATGTCACAATGACTGAAAGTGTGTGTGTGTATTGGCCATCATCTTTTATACTGGCATTCATAGATGTCACCCATCTGTTACCGCTGCCATGCCAGGTGGCCAAAGTGACTGGCATAATCAAATACTGTGTGTGTGTGTGTGTGT
Source organism: Decapterus maruadsi (assembly GCA_030347415.2). Lineage (NCBI taxonomy): Eukaryota > Metazoa > Chordata > Actinopteri > Carangiformes > Carangidae > Decapterus > Decapterus maruadsi. The sequence continues at coordinate 8,663,567 of CM064898.1, forward strand.
GTGTGTGTCTGTGTCTGTGTGTGTGTATAAATATTAGTTATTCATATGTTTGTGCCTCTGTAGGTAATAAATAACCTCAGCGGGGAATCTGAGGTACAAACGACACAGAGAGAGACATTAGTCTTATTAATTCAAAGGTTTTCACCAACACATCAAATGTGACTTTTTGTTGATCAATGAGATGCATTCAAAGGCTGTGAAACTGCAGGGAGGGAGCAGTCAATCAAGTTAAATGTTTAAAAGGTCAGATAAACAAATAAAACACAAACAGCAACAAAAAAAAAACACCTTTTGTGGGCGGAGTCTGGCAGCCTCACCTCTAATTTTACAAGCATGCTCTGAATTATTTTTGACTCCCTCATGTAAAGCAGTGAATCACAAACGCACACTGGGCCCATTATTATCTTTTCTTTTTTTTGGTTTACTGATTCCTTCGACATCCTCCTCCCTCTTGAGGATTCACGGGACGCACTCATGAGTTTCCTTTTGTCCACGACCGACTGTGGTTAAAAAACTCAACGACTGATAAGATTTATCAGAATATTGGAAAATCAAGGTGACTGAATTCATAGGGGACAGGGTGTGAGGTCCAGCTTTTTAACATATCAAACTCTGTTCCCACTCAGTTATGATGTTTAATTTTGGGATAACAGGTTGAGAATCACATGAATAACTAATTAATAACTAATATACTTGTTTAATTTGATATAGATTTATTTAAAACAAATCACCAAAGTATGACACAGCTCACATATCATCTTGTTGCTCGGTCAGAAAAACTCCCTCCAGGAGCTTTTATCTGCATTTTCAAGCACAATGACGCTCTCTGTTTTGAAATTGCTCTCTGAGCCTTTTGTTTTTTTTATTGTGTTTTCCTCTTTCTGCTGCGTCATAGTCATAGAACCTGTTCTGTCTGTTTTGTTGTACGCACCATCTGTGCCTCACTGTGGTTCACCAGCTATGTGTCCACTTTTTTCTGACTGAGGGGAAACGCCAGAGTCTCCGTCTGAATTCAGATCAGATCAGAAATAAATTCAGGACTAAATACTCAAAACAAACGAAGTAAAGGTGCAGTCATTTGTCTTTTCTATTTTTAGTGAGTCGTTCAGAGAAACTGAAGCATCGTTATTGTAATTAAAATATATACACTCTCCAGACTGTCTTCCTCCTTCCTCTCAGCGCCCCCTGGAGGACAGGTTGGGAATAAACTGGTCAACAAAGGCACCTTTGTTACTCCTGTGATCACAATTATATTTAATTATATAAATATTCTATTAATATTATGAACCAAACAAAATGTATTTATTAAACTTCTGCAGCTCTTTATCTGATTTCTTCTTTTTTTGGCATTTAATTGCTACAACAAACACTATGATAAGCCTATGGAAAATAGAAAATGCAAATTGATCTCCTTTATTAATGATAATAAACTCAACTTTCACAAACTGTACAAACAAGTGCAGGCGTATCTATGTTCATTCATATAATTAAAAGAAAAGAGGAGATGCAGATAATGGTGTTTACAGCAGCTCTTTGAATGTGTGGCAGAAATGAACTGAACTGCTTTTTTAAATAAACATGTTTATAATTAAAAAGCAGACGGAAAACTAATCTTAAAAAGTTAATAAGAGTCTCTCGTCTCAAAATGCTCCAGACTTTGAATATTTTATACTGTGTGCGTTGAGTCCATTCCCAAAAAATCTGCCTGTGACTGTGCCTGAGGGATGCTTGTGGGAAAAAAACAAAAGAAGAAGAAATAACCCGATTCAATAATTGATTTATAACTATATTTGGTGCGCCACCAACTCTTGCAGAACTAATTGGTTTAGGGGTTGAAAACACCGAAGGACGTCGCCTCGCCTCCACTTCCAGAAGTCGATGAAGGAGAAAAAGACCCAACGGCCGCACTTCCCCAATGAAAGGGAAAATAATTTAAACAAATGCTTCACCTTGAAGCTGTTTGGAAAGCAATATGTCTGATAGGAGGGGAGTGGGGTGCGGGGGGGGGGGGGGGCAGCGTTACTCCAGTGTGTGGCCTTCATTTCCAGCTGAATACTTTCTCCTACACCTTCCCCTTGACTTGTCTGGCCGGTGTGAACGCTTCCGCTCCGTCAACAGGTGACGGATCAGAAAGCACTGACCTGAGCGTGGGTTCAGTCTGTTGGAACCTGGAGCTGCATGTTAAAACCACAGAAGAAGAAGAGTGAAGAACAGGTGACAGGAAGACAAGAAACTGATCTGTGTTCAGGTTAAGACCCCTCCCGATCGACCACAATCAGAGAGGATTGTGGGGCCGAGGACGTGGCAGCTTTGAGAAAAGAGCCTGTCGAGACACGGGAGGAATAATCGAAGGCAACAGGAGCTGTGTGTGTGTGTTCTTGTAATTACAACGTTGTGAGGACCGGCAAGAGTTTTTAACCAACAGAGTGAGGACATTTTTTGGAAGTGAGGACATTTTGGCCGGTCTTCACTTTTTCCAAGGGCTGTTAGGGATAGTTCACCAAAAATTCAAATTTCACTCATTATCTAATCACCCTCATGTCGAGTCCTCGGTGCCTTCTCTGAGTTACGGGGGGGGTCTGTGCAGCAGTATTTGTCCATATAATGGTTGTGAATGGATAAGACTTTTCTTCGTCAAAAAAGATACACCAAAAGACATCCAAATACCTATACCTACCTATTTGTTTTGAATTGTTAAGGTTAGGGTAAGGGGCTATAGGGAATACATTATGTCAATGAGTGTCCTCACAAAGATAGCATTACAAGAATGTGTGTGTGTGTTCTCCCCTCAGACGTTATTTAAGGGTTTTTTGCTTCACGCTGTTTGCAGCTCGTTCACCTCTCAGTCCCATGTGGATGAGTCATACAGACGGAGTCGGGTCCATTGTTAATATTCTTCCCCCGGTGTGCAGGCACACAGCGGTGGTTCCTAATCTGAGAGAGGACATTTGGTGCAGTCTCCTAGACACGTTGTTTGATGAATAAGATCTGGTTTTAATTAAGGTGAGAGTCAGAGTGAGGGTTTAGGTCTGAGGCATAAAGATGGGAATGTTCATGCAGGTGTGTGTCTGTGTGTGTGAGAAATAATAAATCTGTATTTGTTCTGACTGCAGAAAATTATAAATAACACAAGTTGTCTTGTCTTGTATCCACTGCCACACAAACACACAGTGGACTGGACTGAGATGCATCTCCACATGGAGGCAAACACTCATTTCCGTCTGTTGTTTTCTCATAGAGATGTGTGTGTGTGAGACAGACTGCAGTATGGCTGTGTATTTGTCTCTGTGTGATCTCGGTTTAATCGTCTCCTGAATTCCCCAGAACTGATTGAAGCAGATTGAGATGATGGCCTGTCTCTAGGGCAGCGTCCCGCTACCTGCTGCAGCTACTGGATGGATGGAAATTGAAATTAATTACATTTATAAACTAGCTACATATCCTTGAGGTATTACTGAGGCTCTTTTAGTCATAAAATCCATTTGTCATCAAACTGTGCTTTATGACCGAACACTAATGATATTCACATCAGCTCCGGTGCTGAATCAAGCTGCAGAATATTGTACCTGCTCAACATCAGGTGTAACACATTCAGAAGTACAGCCTCATGCTTGCATGGGTGAAAACTTCTTGTTTGAAATAATGGAACAGGACGTTTAGACACAGGTTAACTGGCTGGATTTTGATATAAGTGCAGCAACACGTACTGATTAAATAATGGACCTGGAAACATCTTGTTCTCCTTGTACATTATTTGCAGACACCAGGACACCTGACTGGATTAGAGGGTCCAGGAGGAATCATTTGGCTGCATGAAAACCCATCTGCAACAAAACGTTCATTCCATGCAGTCATTAAAGATCCCACAGGACAATTTTCTTTTCCCTTTATTATGTTATATTATAAAGCAGCTCTAGGTTCTGTTTTAATACTGTGAAAGTATCAAAGCCTCAGTCCAAAGAGAAATAAACACAGCCTTTGTTCAGAAACAGACTTGAAACCAGTCGTCAGGACTTCCTGTGACTTTGTGACATCACAATGAAGTGGCCAGTGACCTGCTCACCTGAACCCACTGTCCAACCTTGCAGGATTTTGTTTCCCTGACTGTTTTCAGGTTCAAATCTGCTCTATTCTTTTATTGAGTAAACAGCCAATCAGAGGAGAGCCCCATGAAGCCCCCTCTCTTCTGATTGGCTGACACCAAGCTGCTGTTACTAGAGCTCCAGAGAGAATCTGAGATATAAAACTACACTGATATGATTTTTGGCTCTCAAAATCATAAACATATCATCTTGTGAATAAAAATGTCAAAATAAAATAGTAATATTCACAACGGCCATTGGCACCGCTGCTAATTACGGCTCAAATTGTTTTGTCAGCCTTTCCATTGGCCCAAAGCCGTGAAATCCTTTTATGACACAGTGATGCCAATTGGCAGATCATCTAATTAACCACTTTTTTTGTCTTTATAAAATTACCATTAAGAAATACGAATAACACCCAAAAAATGATTTATGGTGATTCCATGAACATTGTCTTAGATGGACCAGGTGATTAGGTGTGGTAAGAAAATTAAAGCCAGTAAAGTTTCCTTGTTGTTGTTTTTTCCCCTGTCCCCTTCTCTAAAAAATTGAGAGCCTGAGACAAACTGTCAGGAGTCCCGCTGGCTGAGCATTTCAGCCATTAGATTACAGGTGACAGTACAATTAAATTCAATGCCGCCACCACTCCAAACAACCAACAGTGATGAGCGAACGGGTCAGAGAGCTGCATAGATTTGACAAGACTGAGTGACAAGTAGACAAAGCGCAGCAGCGTGACAGGAGATAAGAGAAATGGCCACGAAGTGTGGTGGATGTGTGTTTGTCTTTGTCTTGATAAGAGCCTATTTGGGCCAGCAGATGGACAGTTATGGGGAAAGAGGATATGACTCATAATGAAGCGAAGATAGCGTGAGCTTTATTCTCAAATAGATGAGTTTTCAGTCTGTGGTAGAGGCCGAGAGAGTCCCTGCTGTTTGGACTGTGGCCAGAAGGTCACTCGACCAGCAGAGTAGAGCAGAGTCACGACCGACTTCACGTCTGGTATAATGAGGGAAGTCAACTTATTTTTTGGGGGCAGTTACCTACTGCACCGCATCCCCGCCTGGAGCTGCCACTGATTTGGACACAAACCCACTGCAGAGTTTTGTGCCAAGGAAAATTGTACCTCTTTTTTATTTATTTTATTTTTTAGCTCAGAGGTTTGACAGTACAGAGTTTGCAGTAAGAGGTGAATTTTAAAGCTGTGGAGCAAATGTGTCTTCAAATACAGTAGTGAGTTTCCCCTCAGCATTATATAATTTATCATCCACCAAGGCTTGTTGTGCTCTTTGTTCCTTAAAGGACTGAAATGTCACTTTTTGAAGGCTCTTTAAAATATATCGGGGTGTTTGTAAGGCCTTCCAGCCCCAAAAGTGTGAACATTGACAAATAAAATCTGTAATGTGCAGGCTCCCTAGGTTGAGATCCATGTGGTGGACAGGGCTGTTTTGAGAGAATGAAAAGATGTTTGATGCACAGATACACCTGGGAACTATTTTAATTTGTGGAAAAGGGGTATAATATGTCTGCGTTTACCCAAATTGCACCTCTTGAACAGTAGAAGTGGAAAGTAGTTTTAAAGAGGCCTGTCCACAGTCAGGTCTGCATGTAACTGGGATCAAGGCAATAATTTCATGAATGTATCTCAAGCCTCAGTCGAGGTTCCAAGCAAGCCCAGCTGATACGTGATGTCAACCGACTGGTGGCCACTGATAGGCTGGAGTGTCTGCACTAGAAGAGTTGCCACCGTCACGTCAAACACAATAATCAAACCCGCTATTCTTGAAAACACACCGCTGACGAGTGGATCAAAGGGTAGAGATCTGGACGGAGCGATATTTATAAGTAACTATTAATTTGAAGTAGTGTTGTCATGATACCAACATTTTGGTACCGGTATCGGTACCAACATGTTTTTCGATACTTTTCGGTACTTTTCCACATAAAAAGAGAACACAAAAAATGTCATTATTGGCTTTATTTTAATAGAAAATCTTAGAACTATAACATATGCATCAGTAAATAATCAGTAAATCAGTCACTACTGCTGCAGGATTAAAATGTCCATCTATATTAATCTGAACTCTTCCTAAATTAATTAGTGGCGCTGTAACGGTAATAATAAAAAGCACCTTGCTACTCGACTCGGAGCTCAAATTACAATTTTACAAGTGAAAGTACCGGCCCCATCTAATTTGTTTTAAATGCGTCAGTATCCTACCACTCTAGTACCGGTATACCGAACAACCCTAATTTGAAGTAGCCATGGTATTTGCAGAAATTGTCCAAAATCAGATCTTCGTTGTTTCTTTGTTTATCTTTAAACCTTATTTCTAGCACCATCTAGTGTTTTCATTGAAAGAGACACGGTGCATCTGCCCCTGCTAGCCCTTTAATCACATTAAAATTCTTCATTTAGCAGCTTTAATAAATAATTCAGGAGTGTAACATGAATTAAAATGTGTTAACGGAGCCAGTTGTCACTATCATTTAAACAGCACCTCATAATTGGCCGGTTTGTTCATGATCTCACTGCCAGGCTCAATCAATTTCCAGCCAGGGTTTCCCAGACAAAATATCTTGTAACAAAATCTGAGCCGGCTTTATTGAGTGAAATGACTTTGGCAGCAAAGTTATAGAGAAGTGCAGAAACACGGTCATATTTACTCTGAAACAATTACTTTTAACATCTGCTTGCAATATTAATGTTGATGAGTTATTTATTAGTATTTAGTGCCTTGATAAAATCTCTTAATATCACAGCTGCTGAGTCTCAAAAGGTTTTTTCAGGCTATAACTCCAGTCTCAGTGCGGTCATAACAGAGCCCGCTGGAGCATTTTACCCCAAATACCTCTTAAGACCTGTTCTTTGCTCTGTCCATTGTTTTCTGGCGAATGAGAACAAGGATGAGTCACTCGTTTTAAAGATAGCCTTTCTGTGTCCTCTAAAATGGTCCTCCAACTCTCTGACGTCCCCTTTGCGCAGTTTTGTCTGAAGCTGGTCTCCAGGACATAAGATATAAGACTTTTTTTTCTTTTTTAGCCAAACAACCTGCGTACGTAGAGTTTCACTTCTAAATGAGATGTCTGCTGTTTGAAATGGGTCTCACTATAGCTCAGTGATTGCGGTCATGAGAGTGAAGCCCACTCTGGGATGCTATTACGCAGTTATGAGTCACCTTTGCTCTCGAGCAGTTTCTGAAACCAAAATCATCTGCAATCGTGAAACACTGTTGAAATTCAGGTGGCAAAATAGATCAAGTAGATGGAGTGTCAAACCAATTTTGTCTGCCAGAGAGGTCGCACCAGGGGACGTTTCACACTTTTAAAACTAAATAAAGTCTTACTTTCTAAAGTGTCACTTCTGTTGGCAGTGTGCAACACAAAGACTACTGAAAAAACAACAAAGTTCTCACTAGGTTGAAAAAGGAGAAACAACTAAATCTTCGATTAGAAATGATGCTAATTAGCTCATTAACCAACTGTTACTGAGCTGACCATGATGTAAGAAGATAACTAGCATATAGCTAACTATCATCTCCCTAGCAAAGCCTATACTAGCTATCAAGCATGTTCCTAGCTAACAGTGTGTTTGTCAACCCTTGACTGTAAAGCAAAAGTAAGCGATCCGGTCGTTTTGGCTAATGCTGCGTTCCAGGCAGGCTTTTGAAATCGTTACGCCTTACGACTTTGTAGTGTTCCAGGTAACCTGTAACTCGTGTTTTTCCGACCTGTTGTCTGTGAAAGTCACTATAACGGCCACTCGTAACTTCCGACCCGTGAAGTCGTACCAGATCGAACTGGTACGACTTCACAGGTTGGAAAAACACGAGTTACGGGTTGCCTTGAACGCACCATGAGTTAGCAGCCTCCGCCTTTGTCAGGCATCTATTGGTCCTCGTGCTACGTCACCACATTCATGCACATCCCATGGCTGCACACACAGCCCTTCATGCCGTTCTCTCTCCTCATTGGATAACGCTTGTATCCCACAAGGAAAGTCTTAATATGAAAGATTAATGTTTGTGCGGCCTGCAAGATTGATATGAATTACACTTGTTGTGTGCAGAGCGTGTGGGGGACTTATGTTTTAAGTCTGTGACATGTGTTGCCTTTTGAAGCTACATCATACTCTTTTTAAGTGTTTTTGTATTGAATTGAATTGAAACTGAATTAAATACATAGCCTATCTATGTCCTTAGCTGACTAGCATGTTTGTAGCTCATGGACAAATGGACTGTTGGACTTTTTAAATCATTTAATTCATTAATCAAGCAGACATGCCAAATATTCATCAGTTCGTGCCTTGTCTGAAATGTGAAAATTTGCTTATTCGTTTATTAAATAAAATTAAATATCTATTTGTGCAGCTGGTTGGAAACCTGAAGATAAAACCATGAGCTCTGGGATTTTTAAAAATATTTTTTAGGCATTTTTCAGTTTTTTGGCACTAAGTGATCCACTGGCAGATTGTGAAATCAATTGTTTGTTTGAGCTATAACTCAAGTGTACAGTCAAAACTCTCCTGATATTAAAAAGCAGAAATGATGAAGTAGCTTACACACACACACTCTCACACACATTTCTAATAGATAAGCAATTTATTGTGGCTTGTGTGAATCAGTTCTTCCCTAACATGAACTCACACGGGGATTTCACAGGACAGTCAATTTTCTGTTGCCTGCATAGTGACACAGATTGTAATCATCCACAGACACGACACACATTTTAATAGAAATCTGGTTGAGGACGACGCAGTGCTCACGACAAATATCCCCCTGATCTGTGTGTGTGTGTGTGTGTGAGTGTGTGTCTGCCTCAGTTTGTGTTCCTCTATCTCATTCTGTAGCTGCTTCGTGGGAAAATGTGACTTGAATTCTGATGTGTTTAATTGAAACCTGTTTCGTCCCCCATTTACCGCACTCATCTAGAGGATTATAGACGAAGACAGGAGGAGGAGGAGGAGGAGGAGGAGGAGGAAGGGTGGAAAAGAGGGGAGGATGTGAGTAGTGGAAGGAGGAGGTAGAGAGGAAGAGGGAGAAGGAGCTCAGAGCAAATATGAAATATGTGACAGATAAAAATATGAGATGTTTTTATTTTACTTTGTACTGTATTTCGTAGAGTTCACCTGCCACTCAAATGGTGGGCGGAGCTTGTGACATCACAGTATGTGGGTGGAGCTCTTCTCTTGACTCAGCCGTGACCTTGTTGTCATGCCACCCGATTCGTTTCTGTGGATTTACATGATGCATTGATTCCTTTTTTTTTTTTTTACATAGTTTTATTCTTCTGAACATTATAAACTGCATCACCTTATGTTCCTCCCCACCCCTCACACTTTGCATGTTGCAATGCCATCATATAAATATAGAAGTAATAAATAAATAAAGAAGAAAAAGATTGCTTTTTATGTTGCTTTTTATTGGAAATAGTTGAGCATGTAATTGTGATTACAATATTCAAAGCCTGTGATGTGTTCAGATTGGGGACAGTTTGAAATTCTTATTCCTCGTCTTAAAAACTACTTACTTCTCCGCAGGCTTAAAGGAATAATTTGGGTTTTTAGACACTTATACACAAAAAAGCCCATTGAAACAGTCCAATTTCCATTTAAATTTGCCACAGGTGGAATATTTTCAGCGGCTTATCTTCCTGAAAAAGCAGCACTTTCTGTTGGCACTTCAACCCACACACAAGCGTGCATTCTGCATGCACGTCTCAGCAGATATTGGATTGTTCTGGTTTGTGGGGGGTTTTTTCCTGCTTGTGCCCTGATCAGAATCTAATTTAGGTAATGTATCGACGGTGCATGAATACAGCAAGCAAGAAGTTGAACATTTCAGTCTTGCAGATGTTTTTAGGTAAACATATCTCCTGTTAGGAATTAACACATTACTGTACTACTGGATGCATTCTACAAATTAACATTGTTTATTTGATAACAGACACACAAAGAAACATCTACAGACGGACAGACGCACAGAGTTTTCATTATCGACAGAAAAACCGATAACGATATGGACAGGTATTACATTTTTATGCTAATATCGGGCCGATATTATCGAACTCTTAAATAGATGTTAAGACATTACATATAGTTTTATCAATATAATATATGGTCATTGCACCATTAAACATGAAACAAAAGAGGAGTTGCCATAGCTGTGGAGTCACTGTGTAAACTACTATTCTTCAGCTCATAATTTTGACTATTAAACTTGAAAGAGAGGAGACAAGTGTCCAAACATCTTCTGTGTGGTGCTTTAGTTGAGCTGGCCAACTTGTATGGTTTGAGTCTTAGTGATGTGAGCAGCTCTAATCGGAGACAGATTTCCAGTCAGCCAGTCAGCTGTGCAGGTCTATAACATTAAATTATGTTCCAGTTAGTTCTGACATCATCACCGTCCTTTGGGCCGCACTTCGTAAGTGTAAATAGGAAGTTGTTGATGATGGATCGCAACATTTTTCATTTCATTTTCTTGTGGGTTTGTCTCTGCCTATTTCCCCTCAGGGATCTCTCACCTTTCATCATGTTCTGAAATAACAACGTGTTGGGGAATGAACGGGTCCGGGCGGACAGGAAATGAGAGTGACGCAGGCGCTAATGGACGCTGTCGGCCGGGGCAGGTGCTCGTGTGCTTCCACCTGTGACTTAAAATGTGAGTGTGTATGAGTCACAGGAAATCAATCGCGATTATGACTCCCTGCATGCTCATGGACTGAGTGGTGTGTGTGTGTGTGTGTGTGTGTGTGAGTGATGCCTCAGACTAATTACATTAGCACCAATTAGCGAGACAGGAAACTGATAAAAACCTTGCTACATGTATCAATTATGTGGAGCCCCGGTGGGTCAGACGTGATTAGAGAGGGTATATGAGGAATAATCGGAGCAGCAGTTCTCGCATATCTTCAGATTTGGCTTCATTGGCACCGCATGTTGTTGTTGTTGTTGTTGTTTAGGTTCACATTTTGTCAGACAGCAGGACTGATTATTCCTGTCGTGCATGTAAAGCTAATTAAAGAGATGGTTAACATGCATCCGAGCAGCTTCCTCCACCTTTGCATACGTCATTGATTTGATCTGGTTTTTACGTGCATGACTTTGATCACTCGGCTCGAACAGATGAGCTCTGCAGTCGGTAGTCATGTGTAATCCTATTTAAAAGCAGTTTGAATGTGTGGAGTGTTTGTCTTTTAACCAGATCTCCACCATAACCTCAAAGCAAACGCCTCAAGTTTGACCTTTTGAACCCGAGTTATTTTGAAACTGAAATAGCCACAACCTGTCCTGACAACTGTATAACTCAGGCTGCCTGATGAATAAATTAATGATCTCTTGTTTATGACAGACAAGACTACACAAATATACACATCATAACATCGTATATGATATAGTTTTATGTAGGCCTACTGCTCTATTGCCGACTTTGTTGTAAACAAATGCACATGGCCAGGAGGAGGGTTAGCAAAACAGCTGAAAAAAGTGGCCGGACTTACATAGTTCCCCATTAAAACAACCAATATGTCTGCAGGTGGTTGCTAGTGAGGAGAATATGTTACACATAATGACTTGTCCCTGTCTCTGTCTCTGCAAAAAGTTAAGTCTATGTCAGCACTGTAGGCCAGAGGTTTTCACCAGGGGCATTTTTAAATATCATGCAGAATTTTCTATCAACTGCTCTGTTTGCACTGTTCCCATGGACATACAGAGACCTTCCACTGAACGACTGTGACACCCAAGAAAATGTGACGTTTCTCAGCCAAGTTCAAGAAACATCTTGACTCTATGACTTTGTATGGACTTATTATGGATTTATAGATGTTTAATAGATGTAATTCTGTTACATGTGCTACACCAATGTGATAAATGGAAACCGTTAACAAACCTCCCTTCTATCATGTATTATCTATCGATTCTCAACATGCACTCATATATCTTTAATATTATGTATCAATATTACATTTTCCTCTTTTGATACTTTATTTATTACACCAGACATGATGAGCTGTTGTACGACTATACAGTATGTTTGTGTACTGTAGGTGTTAGAAGCTCTTACATCTCCAGAGGACAACATATTCTATTCTATTCTATTCTATTTCACTCTATTGCACTCTATTCTATTCCATTCCATTCTATTCCACGCTATTCTATTCTATTCTATTCTATTCTATTCTATTCCATTCCATTCCATTCCATTCTATTCCATTCTATTCTATTCCATTCTATTCTATTCCATTCTATTCAACTCTATTCCATTCTATTCTATTGTATTCTATTCTATTCCATTCCATTCTATTCTATTCCATTCTATTCCCTTCCATTCTATTCTATTCTATTCTATTCTATTCTATTCTATTCCACTCTATTCTATTCCATTCCATTCTATTCCACTCTATTCCATTCTATTCTATTCTATTCTATTCTATTCTATTCCATTTCTATTGAGGTTTTGTGATATTTTAACTGAGTAAATTGCAGCTCATGCGTTGTGTGTTCACAAAATGCTGACATCTGATTAGACAGATCTTAGTCGTGCTGCTGTGAATCTAGTTCCACTTTGGTCGAAAAAGAAAGAGAAAAAGCAGAGTGTGTGTGAGAACACTCAGTAAATTATTATCCACATTTTAGCTGATGGTTCTCTCTCTCTATCACACATACACTCTCTCATACACACTCACTCTGGCAGAGGAGATTTCACAGGGATAAAAAAAAAAAGCTTCAGAGATATTGCTTTTGAGTCAAATTGCATCCCAGCAATATGATTTCCTCTCTGTTGAGCCTCTTCTTTGTGCACTTTGGACATTGTGCAGGAACTCACAAAACACATACACTCAAACTCACAGAGTTCTTTTCTGTTATCTTGGGATGTGTCAGCAGAGATTGTTTGACAGGCTGCAGACGTGGTCAGCTCTGTCAGGGCCGTTCAACATTCACACACTGCATATTTCGCCTTGTTAAAGCTGCAGTTTGACTTGATTTGATTTTGCTTTTCACCCTTTTTGGTCTCCGTGAATAGTTTCTGTCTCTGTATTCTGTGATGTTGAATAGATGAGGAAGGTCACACGGCCTTATGGTTTGCTGAACCTGAAAAAGAAAATCATATTATTCTGCATTTCAGTGCCTTCAGCTCTGATGCTTTAGATGTTTTTCCGACTGAAATCTTGGAAAAGTTTGTCCAGAAAGTTTTGCATGCTTCGGTACTGTAAGTAAAGAAGGACGTTTTCAAAATGTTGTTAATCGCACTTTCTTTTTTATCAAACCCATTTTTATGTGTAATGAGGCTAAAAGTTTGACCTCGCTGCTGTATAGCGTTTTATCTAAAACCATCAAGCTCGCAAATCTCTTTGAGACTTCAATGAATGAGCTAATTAATGTTCATCAGCAGCGTGTTCACTTATGTATCACATGAGTTTTAAAAAGAAACATGAACCCAGCAGCTCGTCTCTTATGGTTTCATGGCTCGTCTTTGTGATTTGTTCTCTGTGGTTCCTATATATTCCTCCTTTTGTCAAGCAGTTTGTGGTGCTACATGATAAAATTATTATTATTTACTGACAGTTTCATCGCTCCTAGGCAGGTGCAAGTTTGATGTCATGTATGATATCTTCAAAGACCTAATCCAGGGTCAAGTTAGAGGTCTAATAAGGCGTTTGCCGGCCACGATGAGCTGTATAATCCGTGCCCTGGAGGCTTCCTGATCAGACGCCTATAAACCACCTCGACCTGAAGAAGCAGTGGCTCTACTCCGATATCCTTCCCTCCTTCTCTCTCTTAGCCTGAGCTCCTGCAGCCACCCTACAGAGAAAACTCATTTCACAGGCTCGTATCCATGATCTCATTCTCTCAATCAGTGCACAGAGCTCACGACTAAAGGTGAAGGCCAGGAAGTAGATCCGCTGGTAAATCTAAAGCTTTGCATCTCGGCTCAGCTTCCTCTGCAGCACAGTGGTCCAATAGGCTGCTCATCTCCTTTACTCTTGATATTATGATTCATATATTTCACATGACGGTTATGGTTTGTTTCCAAATGCAGCAGGATTTAGATAATAGCATTTAGATAATAAAGTTATTATGGTGTTTTGATCTGGAGACATCACAACCTCTTTGCGTGCTTTGCATAATTTGATTTTGATTGAATTTTCCTGTGTGAACCCATTTCTCAGATTCCGTGTGTTCGTATCTCTTAGTGCATTGGCATGTGCATGAACATGAAGATAAGTGTTTTTGTGTGAAGTGGTCTCAGAGACGTGAACGTCTCCTGCTGATATGTAATAATGTGAGACTAAGTGTGATCATCCAGTCGTGTGTTGTGATCCGACAGCAGTCTGGCGGCGTTCGCAGCGTAGAGGATTTTATTCTCTTCGCTGCAGGACGTCGCTTTCGTCTCATATTCCCGCAGGGTGTGTGTCTGTGTGCATATGAGAGATGGCAAGGTGAGTGTGTGTGTGTGATTGAATAGAAAGACTTGTGCAAATTGCCTCCTTTATGAGAAAGTCATCCCCTCTCTTTCAAAGAGACAGTTCACTTTTGGGGTCTAACGTTTTCATTTTCCAGCAAGTTTATCTCGCTGTGATATGAGACATTAATAAAATGGTGACATCTGATCCCGGCTGTGCCCCGAATGTGCAATTGACACATTTGAGTTTTTATTCTGAAGAGGTGAGAATAATAACTCAGTTCCTGGAGGTCTGAGTCGGTTTGCTCACTGAATGCTGCTTTTACACATCTCGGCCCAGTTACCTACAGTTATGCATCACTACCAAGCATGCTCTATGATTTCTTTATTCTTTTTATGACTTTTTCATGGTAACAGATGCACATCCCAGACTGCAGGACAAAAGATCACCAGTCCACAGAATTCAAAATGCAGATACTCAGGAAATAAACAAATTTCCTACAAAAGCAGCAGCTTTGAGACTTCAGCTGGAAATATCTTGCAATTCATTTCTTACTGGTGTTTGAGTCATATCATGTATTGCACAGCTGCCCTATTTAGAAGATCTTTGCAGACAGGATATTAACACATTTGACCTTATTAGCCACAAGTTTCCTTTTCCAGCCAGGACATTAGCTAGCACTGAGGACCTGAGTCATTTCTACAGTTAATATCGCTGGTAATTAGGCGAGCGTTGGTGGTGGTTGAGTCTGAATACCGCAAGTTTAAAAATAGAGCATGGAGTTAGAAAAAGGTCAATTTACACTTTGTAGCCAGTTGTACAGCTACATTAGCTGCTGCTAGCATTTACACCTGTGTCTCCGACTAGACTGTTGGAGGTTGCGTTGCATTGTGGATAATTTAGTTTCAATAAGAGGGGGAAGGATGTAAGGATAAAAACAAGATAGGCCAACTTCGAGGCCATTTCTTCCGAGCTGATTTTTAACAACTGTCAGCCGGTTACATGCTGCTATTCCGACATGCCGCTATTTCGACATTGACTTCTAATTGTCGGATTAGCGGCATTTCTGTTATAGAGAGAGAGAGAGAGAGAGAGAGAGAGAGAGAGAGAGAGAGAGAGAGAGAGAGAGAGAGAGAGAGAGAGAGAGAGAGAGAGAGAGAGAGAGAGAGAGAGAGAGAGAGAGAGAGAGAGAGAGAGAGAGAGAGAGAGAGAGAGAGAGAGAGAGAGAGAGAGAGAGAGAGAGAGAGAGAGAGAGAGAGCTGATTTTTAACAAACACCAACCACAAATTATAAAATATCATTTTATTGTCATTGCAACAATTTTTCAACTTCGGCAGGCCCCAGACCAGCTGCAGGCTTCTGTGTCGGAATAGCGGTACCAAAAAGTGTCGGATTACCGGTATGTCTAGATAGAGGGATGTCGGAATAGTGGCATGTCTAAATAGAAACATTCTTAAATGTCTGAATAACGAGCGGACCCCCTGTCAGCCATGAGTCTGACGACCAACTTTCTTAAAAGTCGCAAACAAACTCATTGGGAATAAACAATCTAGAATAAAAAACAAATCAAAACAAATTGCACAACCTGGTCTTGTATGACCAGTAGCTCATCAATGTAGCTAATATGGGCTAATGTTAGCTAACGTTAAGAGACTTAAAAATGACAGAATGTACAGTTTGTTGATATTTTCACACATTAATCTGCTTCCAAAATAAGCATAAATTGGGCATCCTTGATTCTTCTCCTCCGAGTTGACCAATAGCGGGAACGCTATGTCAGAAGTTGTCTTGAACACAGCATAAGTCTGTTTGCTAACTTTGTGACTCGTATTTGATTGGTGCATATGTTTTTCATATCCACCATTCAATGATTATTAGATTTTATTTCAATGGCTCTTACAACGAAAGTTACACAGTCAGACTTTATTACTCTCAGTGTGACAAGACAAATGTCGGTTTGACATAAAAAAAAATTCTGGTAGGCAACAATAACATGGATCTTTTTTTTTTTAACACATTCACAATCATTTTGGCCGACATTCCTTTTTCTCACTTCTTTGCCGATCAGAAGAGACATCCTGGAGGCAAAATAAATGTGACATTTTCAGTGGTAATCAAGAATGTGTGTGGGAGGGTGGGTGTGTTCTGGGCTCTTTCAATCCATCACGGCAAATGAAAAACAAAACGCCAGTGATGTCCAATCATTTGCCTGCCATTATTCATTCTCATTTTGGATGCTCAAAAATACTTGTATGCTCAAAACAAACACCGTTTATCCATCATTATGCAGCCTAATCTATTCTACCCTTTCAGTGGTCCAGACGGTTTGGAAAACAAATCTATGGGACCAGACTAGTGAGGCAACTCAAAATGAATGGATTTCACAAATCCACGGTGGCTCCCTAAGTGTTTCTCCTCTGTCTGCGTCATTTGATGTAAGCTGATGGTTTATTCATAGCTAATCCATAAAATTTTGATCTTTCTAATTATCTTTGAAACCAGACATCACAGACAACCTTTTTCAATCTAATCTTTCGACACAAACATCTGGCTGGTCGCAGATGCTTGTGCACACATAGACTGATATAGACCTGTCTAAGTGTTACATGTCTGAAGTGGGCATTATCATTATCAAGTCTTCAAAGACTTTGAATGGATAAAATGTCCTTTGAGACGATACTGAGGGTTTCAAACATGTCCTTGGAGGTGACCCTTTGTATCTTTGTATTTTTATGAATGTGCAATATCTAGACAAATATACCTTTTTATTTATGGTTTTTATTGGTTGTTTGCAGTATATTGTTACATCCACATTGATAGATTTCATTGAGATTTATGGCACGATCTGATATCACCAAGTAATCAACAGCCCAGGACTAAAGTGGTTCACAAAAGACATGGTAAAACATTTGCATTCATTCATTCATCCATTGGTTGCTTTTATTTTGAAGTTGTTGGAAGCTTTAATGGATTATACGCGAAGGTGAGGTATTGGGTTTGAAGGGAAAAGTTTGTCTGTAACAAAGTTCTCTTTGAATGATTTCCATTTTATTCATTATTTGAAGACGGTGCAGTCTCACACTGCCCCAGTGTCCCACCATGTCCAATCATGTTTGCAAAAGTGCAGTGGTCTCTGAGAATATTAACACCTTTCAGTCAGCACATTGGGAATTGTGTCTCTATGCTTGGATCCATTCATGAATCTAAATTAACCAAAAGAAGTGAAGTTTTACTTTTAATTTAGAAATAGAAAACGTTGAATCTTAAGCCAGTGTATTTAACTTTCTTCCCTACAGTAAATAAATCATCACCAATTCCACTTTGCTTCTGCAGATGCCTTGTGTGTAGAAAAACTAATAAAACAAAACTGCTGGGAATAACATTAGGAAGTCACTGCAGGCATTGTTATGGTGCAGTTCTTTCTAAGTCTCTGCCAACCTCTTCAGCAGAGCAGTGTTTGGTCGGCAGTGTCACAGAGAGAGAGCTACATCATCTCCAACTGGCACAGTATGCAATGCATATACATGCAGTACATGCCAGATGAAAGTGAGAACATTTCTGTTTATAACCAGATAGTCTCAGAAAAATTTCCCTTTTTGTGACAAAAAAAAAAGATCCTCTCTGTATGCTGAAGTTTCATATCTTCACCAGTACATGAGGTTGATCGCTGCAGGGCTGCAGAGTACTTTGTACACAGGGATGTGGTTCTCCAGAAGTTCACTCCTCACAATGCTCACGCTGAGCTAAAGAGGGTATTAATTATAAAACAGCATAAAGCATTAATTCCACAAACCCACTCTGCATGTGGTCTGTGTCTGACAAGGCGTTAAAAAAATGCTTTTGGAACTGTTTGCACACAGATGCAGGTCTTTATTCTAGGGATGTCCCGATACCACTTTTTTTCAAACCGATACGATACCGATACTTGGATCTGAGTACTTGCCGATACCGAGTACCGATGCCGATCCTTCTACCACAACAAAAAAACAAATGATTAGGCAAAATGCAATGAATTGGAAGACAAATTTTATTTTATTTTAGCCTCTGATCTAAAAAAAAAATACAACAAAGATGCAAAGCCACCCTCTGATCGCGGTCTTCATGCAGAGCAATTGCATGCACTGGTATCGGTTCTTGTACTCGCTAAAGTTCACCGATACCGATACCAGTATATTACAACAGTATCGGACCGATACCCGATACCAGTATCGGTATCGGGGCATCCCTACTTTATTCTTTAAAAAAATATATAGGAGTGAGGAAATACTTTATATTGTTTATTGTGGAAACAAATAAACTTGTTAATTTCTCCATTCCTGGACCAATCCTATTTCTTCTTTGCATTTCTTCTAGCCATGATTATCCATAGCCATGTCACTGACTACCATGTAATTGAAATCTGCACAATGGTTTCTGATGCCAAATTGAATAACTGCCACAAAAACCAAGAAAGAAAGAGATCGTATCAATCCCCTCTCAAGGTCTACAGGTCACAGTCTGATATAGAATCCATTTTCACTTATCAAGCACTTCATGACTTTTAGAGCTCATATCTCTAAATTAGTTGTCCTTTATCCACCAACACATGGCCTGAGGTTCTCTGACAGACAGTCGCTGTAAGATGTAAGACTGAAAGGAGCAGAGCTTTGGCTGTAAGTGAATCACAGCAGCCGTCAAAATCAATATCTTCTTTTAAATCCCCTTTAAAAACATTTTTCTATTTTACTAAGCCTCTAAAGTGACAATAAAACATGTCAGTAAAGTAAATAACTGTCAGTATTGTATTATATAAAAGAAAACTGCTTTGCTAAAGAATGCTATCAAA
Organism: Decapterus maruadsi; assembly: GCA_030347415.2. Taxonomy (NCBI): domain Eukaryota; kingdom Metazoa; phylum Chordata; class Actinopteri; order Carangiformes; family Carangidae; genus Decapterus; species Decapterus maruadsi. The sequence goes on from CM064898.1 coordinate 8,682,875, forward strand.
AGTGAGTGTGGAAGCTACAGACTGTGGTTTGTAAATATAATAATTGGCCTTTTTATATTTTAAGCAGAACTGTGAAAACACTAGCTATTTGATGTCTTAGTGTATGTGTTTTTTTGCATTTCTCAGTTTATTGCTTGATTTACTCATTTTGGAAAAGTTCTCCTTTGTTTGTTGTCCATATGGGTTAATTCAGGTTGCATTTCAGTATAGCTTAATGGATTGGTGTTGGTTCATAATACAAATAAAACAACATAACACTTATAAATCATATAGAAGTAATGTGTAGTAATCAGTCAGGCAGTCTTGAGGGAGGAAATTCAGTCTGTGTTTGTTTTATCATTTTATCCTTGTGAGGCACTCTGACTTTGATAAGTACTATGTAAATGAACATTGTTATTATATTTTAATGTATCATCTTGTAGGGAATGACTGAAGGCTCATTCTCACACTGAAGTTGTCGCAGTTAGCAGACGCACATAAAATACATACAAATGACATTAGTATTATGAATTAATCTCATCCTCAGGGGGCCATTGTCTATTCAAAGTTTCATGGCATCATAACTCTCCCTCTTCCTCCCTCGCACTTTTTCTATTTGACTTAGTTTTCTTTTTTCTTTTTTTTTGGCAGCACAATTTAAGGATTAAACCTGGGGATTTTAGGGACTGTGGTTGATATTAAATTCATGATACCCCCCCCCCTCTCACTATACCAAGGGAATTAATCTAGTGAAAATAAGATAAAAAAGGAAATAAGGTCAGTCTGCATGAGTGAGGCAGGGCGGTGGATACGATGAAGTGATTAGCTGTACTGGTGCCAAAAAAAGGGGTAAAATAAATAAATAAATAAAAGCCGCAAATGGCCTCCCTCTGTCGCACAGAGACGATGAGACAGCCACACACTCACACAACACGAGTAGCATCAGATTAGTTTATCAGTTAATGGCTGAGTCTGAAAGTAATGACACTGTGCGTTCCCGGCACTGTAGCCCCATTATAACCCTTGCAGTGTTTGTGATAAGGGATGTTACAGTTGGTTGAGTGCTCGTCAACATAATTAGTTTACACAACAACACGCACATGTGGAGTCGTTCATTATTGTTTCGCCCGCCGTCGTGTCCTTGTTTCACCTGATACGTTTTTAGCGTTACTGTAAAAATAATGCCTTTGGTGATGTTCATCTCTCTTAAGTGTCTTGTTTGTGTCATCTTCAAATGTAAAAAAAAAATCCTGCTACATTATTCACACAGAGGAGGGAAATTAGCGTTTTGAAAAATTTAAGATTTTCTGTAGTGCATCTAATCTGCCACGGGGGGGAGGGGGGAAGAAAACATTCCTGATGTGCCACAGAAACAGGAATGACGTGGCTCTAGAGGGAATAGTCTGTCCTGAGGAAGAGGAGAAAATCAAAATGGCATCTTTTTTTTTTCTTTTTGGGTCATAAATGACTGTAATGTAAAGCGAATTATTGCATATATTTATACTGTTTTTTTAAAATGTGTTTTTCAGCTGGGTAAACCCTGGTCCCATCCCAATCGGTCCACTGCTGAACTTCTCCTGGCCTCAATCAATACAGCAGGTAAAACACTGACTTATATCACACCTTATCACAATATAATTTATCAATTTAAGGTGAGGTTAAAGGGGAATTTGCATAATACCACCAATAGAAGGAGTGAGGCGGGGCAAGCAGTGGCTGATGTGCATTTAAAGGGACAGGCTCGAAAACCGGCCGTTCTGAACAGGCTGTTTTGAGAGGATGGAAAGAGCCGTGATGTTTGATCCTTGAGGTATTTTGACCAAAGCATGTCACAGACACGTCTTTAAGACACCTGGGAACTATTTTAATTTGTGTAAAAGAGGCATAATATGTCTCCTTTAAGGGTTCGGGTTAGGCAGCAAAACTTCCCATTGAAAGTGTATATTAATCTACTGACGAGGTGCAGAGTCATCCGGTGTGGCTGTGGTGTAGTTTTGAGGGATACTGGGTTGGAGATTCGGCCGTACAAAAGGTTTAAAGGTGAAACAAGTGAAGCAGATGTTTAATAATATGTTAATATGTTTAATATGTTAAAGCAGTTCAGCTGTTTGTTCTTTAATACATCCACTCAACAAGTTGTTGTCACGACTTTAGCCAGCCCCTTTTTTAAAATGCACCATATTAAGTGGCACAGGGGTATGTACAGTACAGTACAGCAGCAGCATACTGTATGCCGTACGTTTTCCACACAGAACCGGCGGCGCCCCATTAAAGAACACGACACCCTCATTAGTGGAGGCTGCAGTGGCAGCAGCTTGAGCTGTTCCCAGTCTTCCCCCTGAAGTGAAAAGTGAAGTGAAAATTACAGCCCTGCATCACAGAGCCGAGCAGAGCAGCAGGGCGCTCGCTGGAGAAATATCTGAATCCTGTCTGCCTGTTTCTTCATGCACTTAGATTTGGGAGTGTGTGTGTGGTTTGTGGAGGCCGGCTGAGGTCAAAACAATTTTGATTTGACAGCTGTGAGTCTGAATCCACCGACTCTTTACTTTTTTCCCACTCTGCTTCGACAGGCGCCTTCCTGACACCTTTGTTTTTAAATTCTGACATTTACGAAATTGTCCCAATCACGACAAGAGTCTAAACAGAGACTGAACTTTTATGCTGCGCAGAGTTCAGGGATTAAGGAGAAAGTATTTCCAGCCGCAGCAGAGCTCATACTGTAGACGGAGCATCTGAGAAGAGCTGAGTCCAGTCCAGACTGTTTAGTCTCCAGCTCTGTTTGCACAAGATTTACATTTCATTATGCCAGGTTCCCTTCAAATCCCCATTTAAGGAGGTTAACAAAAATTAGCGTTGGCATATTTATTTTTCCTTTTTTATTACTACATGATTCCTGCAAAACCAAGGAGTGAAGGGTATAACACAAAGTTTTACAGTTGAGTTTCATCAAATTTTTCTGCGCTTCAGAAAGTCAACGCCAGGAAGACTAGCTGGCTACTAAGGTACCAGCTAATGGGGATCCTTAATAAATACAAATACAAAATACAACGCCTCTGGGATACTTAGTGATTCACAAGTTTTAAAGTTTATGCACATTAAAAGGAAAAAAAAGAATAAGAGACGTTGTTGGCCTCTTTAAATTTCAGATTTAAGCAAAATAAGAAAGAGAAAAAGAAATTTCAAAATATCAAAAGTTTGCTGAACGCACCTGGAGAAGAAAAGAAGAAAAAACAAAAAGCAAAGAAATAACACAGTAGACTGGGTGTGTAGACACTCTGACACCGTTACCCCAGGTGATTTTCTAGGCTACAATGCGTCCTGGCGCTGTGATGACTGTGATGACATTAATCCCATTTGTTTGTGTGTGTGTTTTTGTTTTTTTTAAAGAAAAAACTATGATCTCAAAATGTAAGCTCCTTATCCGCTGCCGGTGAGGGGCTTTGTGGAAGATGCTTTCTCACAGTATAGTGCTGTGAATGTTAGAGGATGTCCACGGCTGCAGTGTGAGTGTGTTCACTCTACTGTGACTGCAACAGCATGTGATCTGTTTGTTTGTTTGTTTGGGTTCACGACTTCACATCATGGCAGTCATCAAAAATATTTTGTTGTGGTATTCAAGACCGGTCTTGAGACCACATTTTCAAGGTTTCAGTTCTTCAGCAAGCAGTCTCTGCATTTACCTCTAAAACAACTTGTTGTGTTATTATCTCATAGCGTGGTGAATGTGCAGGTCACAACTTGTCCACCAGGGTTTGATGAGGGAAACCAAGAAATCCCATTAGCCTCCGTAGCGTAGCTCTGACCAGCTCACGGCTCTGCTCCGCCGTTCAAAAAATAGCTTGCACTGACAGTTACAGTAAAGGTAACGAACCTACAGGTTATGGGAATGGGCCAATTTGCCAAAATGTTGAACTATCCCTTTAAGATAATTAAAGTTCTACAAAAGAGTATCTGCTTGTGTCACCATCAGAAAACTTGGGAGGAAACTCCAGCAGGTTCTGTGCTAAATATGGTTTCGATGTCATATAAAATCATCTTTTACTTTCTTTTTAGCTGAGAAATAATGCAAATATCAAGCCATATGACTGTTATGAGTACTGATAATAAATATAGTAATGGTTTTGGAAATGGACTTGGTCTCCTTGACTTGACTTTGACAGCTTTGACCTTGACCTGTAGGAGTCACAACAGCAAACTGAACCACTTATTTTCAAAAATGTCAACTTTTCAGTTTGCGTACGTGTAAATGACAAACTTCATGACCTGTGTAATAACCTCCTGCTGATGAAGCGAGTATGAAACGTTAACGGCGCCTTCAGAAAGAAGTCACACCCTCTGCAATAGTTTTTCTATTTGTTTTCTAAATGTAATGCATTTTTCATTCCTGCTGAATCAGAAGGTCAATTTGTCCGACTGTGGGAAGACGTGTGTGTCGACTTCTGTTCTGTGACGTCTGTGATGAGTGTGCAGTTTGTTTGAATGTAACAAACAGGCATCGGTGTGTGGTGGTGGTGGAAGTGGTGGGTTTTGTTCCCCTCTTTTGTCGCATTTTACTTTTCACGATTGAATTTTCTTTACGGGGTCAGTTTTTGCTGAGTGAGCGCGCTGCATTGTCGGCATCGCTCAGCTTCACCGTCTCACTGCTGGATGTGTTCACACCTGCAGGCTGCCGCGCTGCACCACACGGAGCTGCTGGTGCAGCAGGTGAAGGTCAGCTGTCCTGAGCCACAGAGGAGGAGCAGGAGGGAAGTTTTTGTAGTTTGTGTCCAGTACTTTTCCCTATAGCTGTAGGAATCATACAGGACACCTGCATTTTAGCCTATTTACTTTAGTTTTCAGGTTAGTTTTCTTAGTAGGCCACCTTAGTAAGGAAATAATTTAAAGGTAGGGTTGGAGATCTTATTCTGGATAATTTCCTCTTTTTTTCTTAAATTAAATTTCTCGAAATCTTCTCCACACTCTGATTGCAACCAATATATTGAACAATTATGTGATTAAATTCTGGTACCGGTACTGGTTATGGTACCGGTTATGGTACTTGTTCTGGTACTTGTTCTGGTTCTGGTCCTGGTTCTGGTACTGGTTCTGGTACCAGTTTTGGTTATGGTACCGGTACTGGTTCTGGTACCGGTTCTGGTACTTGTTCTGGTACCGGTACTGGTACTGGTTCTGGTTCTGGTACCGGTACTGGTTCTGGTACCGGTTCTGGTACTAGTTCTGGTACTGGTTCTGGTACCGATTCTGGTACTGGTTCTGGTACTGGTTCTGGAATCGGTTCTGGTACTGTTACCGATTCTGGTACCGGTCCGGTTCCGGTTCTGAACTGGTTCTGGTACCGGTTATGGTACTTGTTCTGGTACCGGTACTGGTTCTGGTCCTGGTTCTGGTTCTGGTACCGGTTATGGTACTTGTTCTGGTTCTGGTACCGGTTATGGTACTTGTTCTGGTACCGGTACTGGTACTGGTACTGGTTCTGGTTCTGGTACCGGCATTGGTTCTGGTCCTGGTTCTGGTACCGGTTCTGCTACCGGTTCTGGTACTGGTACCAGTTCTGGTACTGGTATCGGTTCTGGTACCGGTCCGGTTCTGGGACTGGTACCGGTTCTGGTACCAGTTCTGGTACTGGTACCGGTTCTGGAACCGGTTCTGGTACTGGTTCTGGTACCGATTCTGCTACCGGTTCTGGTACTGGTACCGGTTCTGGAACCGGTTCTGGTACTGGTTCTGGTACTGGTTCTGGTACTGGTTCTGGTACTGGTTCTGGAATCAGTTCTGGTACTGTTACCGATTCTGGTACCGGTCCGGTTCCGGTTCTGAACTGGTTCTGCTTCAACTGGTGGAAGGATGGAGCAGAGAGGAAGGATGGAGCAGAGAGGAAGGATAGAGGGATGGAGCAGAGAGGAAGGATGGAGCAGAGAGGAGGGATGGAGGGATAGAGGGATGGAGCAGAGAGGAAGGATGGAGCAGAGAGGAAGGATAGAGGGATGGAGCAGAGAGGAAGGATAGAGGGATGGAGCAGAGAGGAAGGATGGATGGAGCAGAGAGGAGGGATAGGATGGAGCAGAGAGGAAGGATGGAGCAGAGAGGAGGGATAGAGGGATGGAGCAGAGAGGAAGGATAGAGGGATGGAGCAGAGAGGAGGGATAGAGGGATGGAGCAGAGAGGAAGGATGGAGCAGAGAGGAGGGATAGAGGGATGGAGCAGAGAGGAAGGATAGAGGGATGGAGCAGAGAGGAGGGATGGAGCAGAGAGGAGGGATGGAGCAGAGAGGAGGGATAGAGGGATGGAGCAGAGAGGAAGGATAGAGGGATGGAGCAGAGAGGAAGGATGGAGCAGAGAGGAAGGATAGAGGGATGGAGCAGAGAGGAGGGATAGAGGGATGGAGCAGAGAGGAAGGATAGAGGGATGGAGCAGAGAGGAGGGATGGAGCAGATAGGAGGGATAGAGGGATGGAGCAGAGAGGAAGGATGGAGCAGAGAGGAGGGATGGAGCAGAGAGGAAGGATAGAGGGATGGAGCAGAGAGGAAGGATGGAGCAGAGAGGAAGGATAGAGGGATGGAGCAGAGAGGAAGGATAGAGGGATGGAGCAGAGAGGAAGGATAGAGGGATGGAGAAGAGAGGAGGGATGGAGCAGAGAGGAGGGATGGAGCAGAGAGGAAGGATAGAGGGATGGAGCAGAGTGGAGGGATGGAGCAGAGAGGAAGGATAGAGGGATGGAGCAGAGAGGAAGGATGGAGCAGAGAGGAAGGATAGAGGGATGGAGCAGAGAGGAAGGATGGAGCAGAGAGGAGGGATAGAGGGATGGAGCAGAGAGGAAGGATAGAGGGATGGAGCAGAGAGGAAGGATGGAGCAGAGAGGAGGGATTGGAGCTAAACAACTTTGGAGCAGAAAAGGATTGGAATATGGACGGATGGAGGGACGGAGCAGAGAGGAGGGATGGAGCAGAGAGGAAGGATAGAGGGATGGAGCAGAGAGGAAGGATGGAGCAGAGAGGAGCAGGGAGAGAGTCCTCACACCATGTTCTAAACAATTTTCAAAAATGAATATCATAGATTGTGGGAAATACCCCACCCCCCAGTCTCATAAAAAAAGTATGAAACTCCGGACCTTATTTGTCATTTGGTCCCCCCCAAATGCATTGCACTTGACTCAACAGCTTGGTATTTGTGTGTCAGTGTTTTATCAGGTTTTCCTCTGTATTTCAGATTGTGGTCTGTGTTGTGTGTTACTTGTTGGGACTGCAGATGATGTAATGATACAGTGAGCAGTGATCTAAACATGGCGCAAGCATCTCCTCATTTCTTGCAAATGAGTAATGTCGTTGCACACCGTCCCTTAGCAAACTACAACAAGAGGGGTAGATTTCAGTACGACTGCCGGCACTTCTTGTGATGTTTTTACCGTCTGTGAACTTCAATATCAGATCCATGATCAGCATAAGTGCATGAGTGTTAGAGGATGAAAAACACTTGAAGCCCATACAAGGCTTCAAGTGTTTGTTTTTTTTAAGAATGGGGCTGCACTTTGTGAAATCACATGAGACCTGGACTAAATCATGTGTAGTGCCGGTGTCGGGCTCACATTTCATACGTAGTTGGATTTAATCAAGTGCTTTAATTTTGAAAAGTACCTTCATCCTCGGGTATAAATTCTAGCTTTTTACAGAGGCGATAATGGCATGTTGTAAATTTTTTTGATTGCGACATGCCTTCTATAATGCAAAATTTAAAAGCGTCCATCATTTTTATGAAAATTCAGCTCCTGTTGGTTGTCATAATGGAGGACTGGGCTTTCTGCAATACAATCCAGCACTTTATTATGGCCATTATGCAATATAACCCAGCCAGCACTTTATATTGGTGTTGATTGATCTTGATGTGGTCCCCCAACTCCCAGTCTACTGTATATTGTTCTTAAAAGTCTGTTGTATTTTTGTCTGGCTTCCTCTGATGCTGTCTGTATTGTTTAGCCAATGGGGAAAAAAAATCATAAATCATGGAGGAAATTAAGTGTTCAGACAGAAGCGTTTGGATTTTTGAGCAACTAAACCGGTACGAGTGCGACGTTCTCAGAGATCACAGCTCTGTTTTGCGATTCAATATGGAGGCAGGTGTATTTTTACATAATTTACAACGGGAAAAAAAAAATCTTTCCCAGAGGCAGCTTTCATTCAGCAGGAGCCAAACAACAACCACAACATCACAAGAGTGTCAGAGAGAGTGGAGGAGATGGAGACAAGGCGAGGCGAGGGTGAGCGATGTGTAAGGGAGAGATGAGATGAGATGTGAAGGGGATACAGGTGCAGAAATGCCTCACTCTCATCTCTAATTCTGTATCTGGAACAAACACAAACACTCCAGTCCAAAAGGCTGAGAGCTGCTGGACGAGCTCCAAAGGAACAAACGAATAAAAAAAAAAACTGAAAAACTTTGAATTTACAGCCCAGTCGTAACAAATCGCTCAACGTCCAAGTCGGCATTCAGACCGTGGCGGCGGGTGAAGAGAGACAGAAGTGTGTAAACACGGTGACAAACGAGTCTGAGCATCGTTTACACATGTACATTAACATAATAATACAACATTTGGTTGTTATTTTAATCCAAAGCTGCTCTCAGACAATACATTGTAATTGCATTGTATTTATAGCACAGGAGGGTTTTGAATATTCAGCGTTTATTGACGGTGTTGGCTGGACGACGTGTATCGGTACAAAAACAATGGTGGGGATTCAGAATTCACATTTAAATCCTCTTTTTAACCCTCATGTTTTCATTTCACGGGAAAAACTTTTGTATGACCGCTCTATTAGACTCATCATAAAACTGTAATAATACATATATTATCATCATTTGTTTCATTAGTTTTCTTAATCAACTTGAGTTATTGTGAACGTTACAGGTTCACTGAGCTGTTATTTATGGCCTGTATGCCTCATTCATCTGAGCTAATGCATCTGATAAATGAGGATGTGCTTGAGCTCAGTTTTTGTAGTTCCCCCGATTCATTTCTAATGGCACAACAAGAGTGTACAAAAGTTGAATAAAAAGCACAAAGTTGTATGCAAATATATATAATTCATTTTGTCAGTTGAAATCCTTAAGTCTGATCACATAAACTACATTTTTCAGAGATAAAACTTTTAAAAACGGCCAAATTCGACCGGAACGTAACATGAGGGTTAAATTCAGAGAAAGAAAACGACTTGACCACACTTTCAATAGTCCAGCACTTTGAGAAATCCACGACTGTAAAGCCGGTTTCATTACCTCAGCCACACTGTGACCTCACAAAATGCTTTTTTTGGGGGGGGGTCATAACTTACACAATTCATCCAGTAACTACGATACAAATGAACTCAAATGACCAGCAATAGGACAAAATTAATGGGCAACATTTTATAATCAAATGGCTAAGACTCAACATTGATGTTCTGCAGAAACACTTCAAAGCTCATGAATCAGAAATTAAAGATATTGTGAAAATTTGGTTTGTTTGGTTTGGTTTGGTGGAGGCATCCGACCTCCGGCTGGTTAATTCAAGTTCTTTCATATCTCAGACCGTATTGTTTTCATTTCGGCCGCTCTTGGGAGGTCCTGACCCCGAGGTTAGGAAACACTGGTCTGAATAATTAATCGGAAGCAGAGATAACAGACCAGAAACAACGCATTCATATTCATTTATTTCCCCGCGCTGCGACGAGAGTCCCCGGCTCTGCGATGAGGTCATGCGAGAGCGCGGCTGCATAACTGGAGGCAGACGGTCGGTGACTCTGTGGAAAATGAGCTTTTGTCATTCAAAGGTCTGTTAAACGAACCGCTGTGGCTTTTTAATCAGAGTCAGGTGCAGAGCGCCGAATGAAGCAGGTGCACGGGCTGATGGGAGGGGGCGCGGGGGCAAAGTCGTGTTCCTCATGTGCATATTAAAAGCTTTTTTCTTTTTTTTTTTGTATTTTCGGTGCATAACAGGCTTCTGAATTGTCTGTTTTCTCATTTTGCTCAGATTAGATACAGCCGGTGAAAACTTTTTAATCAATACTTTAATATCAAGCGGCCGCCCGCACTTGAACTCACAGATGACTGACGGCCGTTTCTAAACTCTGTAGAGAATTTCAGCATCTGCCATCTCATTGTTTTGGTCTTTAGAAAACACAAGTTTACAGTTTTGGTTCAGTTTTGTCTCATTTTTGGTGAAAAATCGTTTTTACGCAGCATCAAACAACATTTACACACATCTGTCAGTCTGGTGGTGGTAGTTTACAGTCTGAATTTGTATTTGCAGGCAACACGGATGTAGCTCCTTATAAAAAAAGTTTCAGAAACTGGATAAACAAACAAACAAAAACACTGTCTACTCCAGTTTTTGCATGGATTTCATTTCAAATTCCGACCATTTTCACGGCTGTTACAAGTTGTCAAACTCTGCCAGAGAAACAAACTTCTTGCGAGTCGGTGCAACTTTTTTGTGCACAGTCGTCTCAGAGTTTGCTGGTAAATGCACCAGCCAGCGCTTTAAGGGACAAACAAATAATTTTTTTTTTTTTTTTTTTTTTACGTTTTATGGTGTTTTTGTCATTATTCTTTTTCTCCAAACTGAGATTCCCCAGGCAACAGGTTTAATAAAGATGCTGTTGCACGCTGTCAGTGTGTATATGTGTGTTTTGGAGCTGCAGGTGTATTAATAGCAACATTTAGGGAGGGGGGGGTATAATGTCCAGGCAGGTAAACAGACTTGTCAGATAGCTTATCGAAGCAAAAAAACTGCATCTACTGTAATTAAGATAAGCTCCAGTGGTGCTCCCTCCAGTCCTATAACCACCAAACACGTCTGAATGAAAACCGCTTGCAGGGGCGCACGCACACACACACACACACACACACACACACACACACACCTACACAAGGTTATGAAGCAGTTTAATGCCACCCAGAGCTGTTGGAGTCTGTAGTCGATGAAATGCAGCACTGAAGCCACTGGAGTGAAGCCTGGCCCACTCAGCTCCATTTTAACGCCCGCAGTCAACAGTTTGTGTGTGTGTGTGTGTGTGTGTTTTGAATGTGTAATGGAAAGGTATTAAAACTCTTCCAAACACAGTGCCCTGCTCCTGCCCGAGGGCATCAAGTCACAACGCTGCTCATTGCGTTTTGATCATGAATCTTGGTTTGTTAATCCACAGAAGCAGTAAAAATGTCATCCTACAGCTTTCAGCTCCTGCACTTGCCCTTTAGATCTCCATTAATAGCAGTAAAAGCCCCTGTACACTCTGTGGTTAATGCCACATATGTAGGTAGACAAGATATTGCAAGATATTAAGCTAATACTTTTACTGCAAAGGACATGGAAGCAAATTGAAATTGAATTTATGAACATCACAATGTTTGGTTTCCTTCTCTAACCCTAAAATTAGAAAATCTTACGTCTAAAACAAAACAAATTCCACTACAGCCAATTACAGAGATGCATTAATACAAAATAAATCTATCAAGCAAAATATAACCATTATAATATTTGCAAAAACACGTTTGGCAAAAGGTTTCTAACAAAAAGTTGAGCGCTCTCAGATTAGTAAATGTGAGTCAGTGTCTGGGACACGTCCAGCCACATCAGTGGTGTCTCTTTGCTTAGTTGAGCAGCTCTTAGTGTTTGAGGAATGAATCAAAGTTAACGACGTGTCCTAAAGGCTCGTCTGACTTCGTGCCAAGTCCTGAGAGCCAGACTTCTACAGAATAGTATTCACACATCAATCCATGCACGCATGGGAAGTTAATGATGATGGCTGCACATTAATTGCATAATACATCACACAAGCATTCACTGGTAAGATGTTTGACGGTGTTTTTTTCTTTTACTATATTAGTTTCAAAAGTATTTTAATCCCTGTAATGAGTGAGGACCTGAAAGTTTTCCCAAGAGATTTCAATGGATTGAAAATCCACAAATCTGTTAGGTGCAATATGTTAACATGCAAATGATGATAATCTCGCTGTATCAATTTTGTTTTTATTCTGGCAGATTTAGCCAAAAAAAAATACTGATTTGATTTTCACCAAACTAGGAAGAAGGATGAGGAATGGGACAGTAAAGACCGTCTTAAAGTCTGGGAAATAATATCCAGATCATATGCTATTGATTTGAGTTCCTTGGTTACACCCTGCCTTTCCAAAAATAGACTTCCATTCTTTGTAACGGCGGGGTTTCCCATTTTTTTCTAAGGACCCCGGATACGACACCTGAACACGTCCCGGCGTCATCGATTGGCTCATTTGTACTGGCACGACTTCTGGCTCATAATGTTTGGAGTTTGTTTGTTTTTGGAGCTTTTCACTCTTCTTCTTCTGTTTTTGGAGCTTTTGAGTGTCGGCGTTACAGCGCCACCACAGGCCTTACATGTGTACTACAGCGTATTAAGTTGTTTTCAGAAAGTCATTGCAATACTGAACAGTGTCATCGCATATTGTTCATTTTGCTGATATTGTGCAGGCCCGGTTTCTCGTCTTTGTCTTTATATCAGTTGCCTCCGCTGTCCAAACAGCAAGGCAGCAGCCGCTGTGTGAGACAAGATGTCAGTGTTGATGAAATTTTTGGACATGACAGATGTGAGCTCGGTCTTGTTTGCCTCCGCTGCAGCTTCCTGCTGCCGAGCATCTCAGCTCTGTTAAACTGAGTCAGTTTAAAACCTATTCCAGTTCATTTGAGGCAACGTACCTGCGGCAGAAAAAGACTGCACAAGTCACCCTACCCTTAAATCTTTTACGAGCATAAACAATTTCAGGTTTTCTTCTGAATCGTCTGGTGTATCACCGGATCAGCTCAGGTCAGTCTCAGAAAGAGAGAAGGGGAGGAGGGAGTCAGGTGAAATGGAGTCAATTGGAGATGAAGAATGAAGTGAAAAGTATGGAGGGTGAAAATGGAGGTAAAGACAAACAAACAAACAAAAAAACAGATGGAATAGGGAGAAAATTGAAGTGTGAGATGAGACCAAAACAAAAAAAATGGGAGATGAGAGAGAGAGAAAGATGAGGATGGAGGTCTGAAGAGGAGCAGAAAGATGAGGTCGGAGAGAAGGTTCAAAGAAGGTGAGAAGGGAATGACGGGGAATTAGAGAAGAGAAAGAGAAGAGAGTGGACGGAGAGTTGCAGACCTGCTTTGTGTCTTTGAAGCTGGACAAGTAAAACGTAAAAATGTGAAAACTCATCAGCTTAAAATATAAAAATAATGTAAGTTGGAGGATTTGAAGTGAAACAGCACAAAGGAAGATGCAAAAACTCACCATCCTGCATCATCTCCATCATCATCATCACCATCATCGTCGTCATCATCACCAATGAGAAACAGAGCACAGAGCACACACTCACAGATATGAATCTTCCCGAACCATCCGGAGCATCTGGAAGCTGATAGGCCTGAGAAAAGGTTAATCTGATTTACCCTGGCCATATTCATTACAGAGCAGCATTAAAATGATTCATAACGATTCGGTCTAATGTATCTGCACTTACACTTACTTTCATTATAGTCGGTTTCATAAGAATGGAAAGACAAGAAACTGCAGCAGACTGGAGTTAGAGGTATACTTTTTTTTGGTGGGGGGGGGTACTTTTGTTGAGGAAGATTTTAGAAAACAAACAAAAAACAGACAAATGTGAGGGGACTCCTATATAGTGTCTGTAATTGTTCTGTTTAATATGTAGCGCCCTCTATTGTTTTGATATAGGCCGTTTCCTGGCAAAGGTCGCTCCTCTGGACCTGGAGAGAGAAAGTCATCTTTTCCATTGATTAAGGCCTGGAGGCTCAACTTAGAGCACTTTGTTATGGATTTTTTTTTTTTACAAGCCATTAACATTATTTTACACAGAAACCAGTCCTTTTTAATAATTACATTATCTTTAAAGAGACAGAAATACAGGTCCATCACAGTTGGGAATTGTGCATCGGATTCAATCACAAATAGGTTTGATGAAACACAACAGCGTCCATCTTTACTCTGCTGAATGCCTCTGTTGCCGCTCCTTCACGCCACTGTTTGCTCCTCGGTTTAAACACTTTAACCACCAGATCGCAAATGGTGGTAAATCGTTGTGCAACAAGGTCATTTAGCAGCTCCCTCATGTGTGAGTTTGTGGTTGCCATCTTTTTCTCACCAGACGATGTTGCAGCCTGAGAAAAGTGGTGAGTTTTGACAGAGACTGAGGAGAGAGCGGTGTGATGCCAAACTTATTTTTTAGTGAGAAACTGAAGCGTGTGCTGTGCCTGAGCGCCAAAAGACTGAAATCTGGAGGAGGAAGAGGAAGACGAGAGCAATGAATGTGACAGGGCGGCTGCAGTGATCCTGGGTGGTGATCCAGTTTTACGCCAGGTGCTTGTTCGCTTGTGTGTGTTTCCAAACGCTGTTCTTGTTAAGGCTTATTCAAGTGCCACTGCTGTCAGACTGTGAACAGATAACATTTCTACAGCCAAGCCAGCAGCTCTGTGACACCCAGGTTACATGGTAATCTAGTGCTAGGCCAGCACGTTGGCATGCTAACAATATCTAATTAGCACCAAACACAAAAAGCAGCAGAGGCTATTTATTCTGACATGATATTACTACTGTAGCTAGGAACTATGCAGGATATTTAGCTGAACTATGCTGCATTTCTACATTAATTAAACAGCTTTGGAGTAATTAATAAATGACATGTAACTTGTATCAGGGAGAATGGAGACTCTCTACCTTCCACGTAGTGTCTTTTGGCTGAAAAACAACTTTGCAAGATTAGAGCCTCCGTCCCCGATGTCCCAGCTGCTGTCTCTGCAGCACAGTGACCCAAACGCTGTATGACAGATAAGACTACACAAATATACACATTGCATATGATACATAAAGTTATCTAGCACTTTTTTTTTACCTCAAGTGGCCTTTATTGATTGTTTTCTCGCCAGCTTTTTTGTAAACAAATGCACATGGCCAAGAGGAGGGTTAGCAAAACAGCGGAAAAGCCACCGTAGTTGCAGAGTTCCCCTTTAAAAGTGGCTATTTGTAAGCTGTTTACAAGCAACACTAATGCTAATTCTTGTCTCTTTTGTGTTTCTAAATAAATAGATAAATAAATAAATAAATAAATAAATAAATAACTAGAACAACAATGAAACACATCGTCAGCTTTTGTTTTGATGGATGTCTATCAGGCAAGGATATATAAAGGACAAAGATACAGAGTAAAGAAAAGAGGAGTTGAAATTTGGTTTGTAAATGGTTACAGAAAGGCTTCAGGAGGATGGGAGTGATTACAATTAAGGAGAATTAATTGAGAGTGAAAATAAAGCGAGCAGGAAAAGAAATATGGATGGAAAGATCGTGTATTGGATGAGACGGAGGGAGAGAGAGTGGATGGAAAAAGATGCAGCCGGGGAGTGGCCGGAGTCATTTCAGATATAAATAGTTAGAGCAACTAAGTGGGTGGAGGGAGGAAGAGAGGAGGAATCATCACACACACATAACAGTAGAGGATGTTGCTCCACTGCACATTTAAATGATTACTTTAGGGGGGGAGAAAATTAAAAACTATTGCCAGAAAACCTGAAAGCAGTGTTTCTGAAAAAGGTCAGTTTTTAATTTCCCATGACAAATTTTTTAGAAACTCTCAGTATTCACAGATCAGATTGTAATTAAAGTCTGAGACAAGTTGCCTGTCATCTCGCTGTTCATCTCAGAATAACAATGACTTTAAAGTGTCGGTAGTGGACCACGAAGAACCTGAGACTTAGATTCATATCGTATCATATCCCTAATTTATCAGGACAATCAGCACAAACGTATCTGTGCCTGTCAGTACGTGTACAAGACAGGTGAAAAAAACCTTAATCCAACTTCATTTAACTGAAGTGCATGTAAACGCGTTAGTTCAACTAACTGTGCTCGCATCGGGCGCAAAGCAAATTTTCTCCTTGTGGGAGTATTTGTGTTTAGTCACACCGATATGCAAGTACAAACAACTTGCATGAATTTGAGTAGTCGACTCACACCTTCATGTCTGGGTTAATAGTATCATCGGTGAATTTCCCAGGTTCATGACCTGTTAGGTAGGATTCTTCTCGGCGTAACAGTTGAATATTTTGAACTTGTGCAAATTTGCCTTGTGGCAAGCCTGGCGTTCACGTCGGCGCCACAAATTAACTTCTTTGCACTGACTTTGTATGTAGGCTAATCTTGTCATGCAAAAACTTTGCTTTGCATCCCGTAAGACTGGACTTCTCCAGATCAGACTAAAACACCCAGATAATGTGACTGGAAACCTGTTTTCTTCTTAATGTACGCTTTAATTTGACTGAAACCTGACAATGCATGTGCGCATGCTTCACAACAGTAGAAACAACACAAATTGCCGCGTAGAATATTCACAATATGATGAGACTGAGATGAAAGAACTGTGGCAAGAAAATCATTGGATTCATTGTTTTTAATGCAGAATGCTACGGTGGCCCTGAAGGCTCAACACACTGCGAATTCAGAAAACATCTGAATTAATTAAAGAAGATACTGTAGTAGCCATGGTAAATTGATTTTAAAAAGTAGCGTCTGGCATCTAAAACACATGGAAAATGAGGATTGTGCTGTATTTTTAGTCCTGAGTGATATGATCTGTGTCGTGCAGTCGTCGTACTTTCCACATTTGTTCGGAGGCCTCGCTGCTTCTTAACGTTATGTTTGGACATAAACAATGAGAAGCAGAGTCTGAGTCCAAGCTGGACCTGATTCCTGGGGAAACATGTAAACACTAACATATGGTTCGATTTATTTTTAAGCCTGGATGATGACACAACACACACAATACCAGCCGTCCATCATTCATTTTCTGCCAGAGAAGAAAACCTCGTCATGCCTGTGTATATATTTCTGTTTTCATAGTTCTCAATTTTTAAATTCCTTCTCATCTCCCACTGTTTTTTGGCTCTCTGGGCTTCATCTCTCTCTCTTTCTCTTTCTCTTGTTGCCGTGTTCAAACTGTCAAAACAGTGAAGTCGGGCCGTTCTCCAGCGGCCACTACAATGCATTGGTAGCTGAAACCACTTCTCTGTATCTTTCTCACACACTCTGCCACACACGCCCACTCCCATCAGGTTTACAGCCGCCGTACAGGTACTTTACCTTTAGACTGCTTATAGTTATGTGCACATTGACCTGTCATTGTAGGTTGGCTGCTTATGTGCATGCTGATACTTCCTGTGTGTTTTGAACCCGTTATATTTAGCCTCCTCTACTACATGATTGGTATAATAATGATTGGTGTTCAGTTTGTCCCTCGGTGTGTGTATTGATGTGCATTCATAAATATCTTATAGGCTATGTGTTTTATTATGAGGTCACATGACTGTATGTGTTGTATGATAATGTATTTCTCTCATATCTTCAGGCGTGACTGTCTGTGTCTTTGTCTGGTTTTGTGATGGAGGTCTATACTTAATAAATTCATCTAGTTGTGAGTGTTTGGATATACAGTATAATATAATAATATAATATGACTCAGGGCTGTAGGAAGAAGATGAACTCTCTCTACTCTGCTGCAGGCTGCCCACGGGGCTCATCTTCAATACATTTTGTCTGTTTGAGTTGTAAAATTAACCACATTACCTGTGTATAGACTGACAAATGTTTCCCATCAAACTAAACTGAATGCAGAAGCTCTGATACAGTGAGAGGAAAATGGTGGTTTGTGTTTATTGTTTTTTGCAACTTCTTAAGAGTTTCTAATATTTCAAGGTTTTGCTTTTCTTAGATTAGAGCAGCGGTTCACCACAGGGGATTTGGAATAGCTATTAGTTAATAATATTTATTTTATTTTAATTTACTACATTTCCATGTATAAACAACACAATGACAAAGCGTCTGCTGTTTTTAGTCTTGGATTTCAAACATTTTCAGGAGGGATGCACAATAACTTTTTCCCCACTGATAACATTTTTAATAGTTTATATCTACCTACTGTATCTAAGAAAGGCTGAAATGTAGTGAATAAAGATGAATTTAACATTATAGCTCTACCTCACAATAACATAACCAACGTCATTACTGTAACAACACAACACAACGTCACGTCAAAAATCAACATTTGTCATTGTTTCAAATCAAGTCGGAGTCAAATGGACCGAAACTTAGTGGAATCAAGGCAATGTTGGCTGAATTATCGGTTAATGTCATCATCAGACTTGTGTATTTGGCGATAATTATTGGCCGATCATCATCTGTATCGATAGTTATCGTGCAGCCCTAATTTTCTATAAGACACGAAGCAGCAAATATTTCAATTTTGGGTTCCTTTATGTGAAAGAGTTTGACAACCACGGGATTAGAGACGTTGGAGATGTGATGGACTTTTTAAAAAGTTTAAGGACCGACCACAAATATTCACCCCACAAGTGCACAACTTGTCTCACCACAGAGAGGATTAGGCCGAAAGCTGCAGTGAAATAGATTAAGAGTGGCAAAACATCAGCTGGTGGGCTGACTCACAGTCTTCTGGAGGGGGGGCCGGTTCAGTGAACCTTACTGCAGAGGACCGAGGGCTTGCAACATCACTGCACAGCTAAAAAATAAATGAATAAAAAAACATGCAGTGAAGAACAAGTCCAGAAGTTTCCAGGACTTTGTTGAAGGCCACTTGAGGTAAAAAGTTAAATGAAAAAGTTTCAGATCTGTGCTTTTTTGCACAAACTGCAGCAACTGTTCAGTCACATTTACGCTCATTTCTCATGTCTGATTGGGTTACTACATTTTTGATTTCTTAAAATCAGCTCATTAAAATCTAACAAACCGTGTCGCAGTTGAAGTTCCACAATTTCCAGAGGCAGAAACGCTCAGGCATCCACATCAAATCTGCTCCATCCACCGCTGAGAATCAGAGCACATTCTTTTAGTCGACCTGTCAAGTTAAACAAGTTTCAGAAAATGTCACTCAGCCCTCTGCAGAAGGAGCAGAAGTACAGTCATTATCCGCCATTTCCAGCAGGTATTATTCAGTATAATTCAGCCGTTAGAGCAAAATGACAGAGAAGAGCAACCTCTTGTGCAGCTATCCCACACAAATAGCTCCTCTCCTCTCGTCCTCCCTGTGCATCCTACATGTTTCCACTCCACGCCGCTCCTCTCCTGCTGCTGCTGCTGCAGAAATAGCACAGTTACCTTCAAGAGAGCAATTAGACCGATTTACCCCTGAGAGGAGAAATGAGCGTTATTCACTAATTCGGCTGCACGTATACAACGATGGAGGTGGAGGTGGAGGAGCTGGCGATCGTCAGATGGTGGGGAAGGTGTGACGGCTCGAGGCCAAGAGCTGCCTCGAGGTGAAATTATGTAATATGGTCAGTTATGTAAGAGGAAGGTAGCGGATTCTTCTTTAATTATTTATAGTCGGTAGACGATTTGAGGAGGCGTGGTGTCCCCCTCGTTAGCAAAATGACCAAGATGCGTGGGAGGGAAAAAAATAAAGGTGAGAAATTAGCTTGGATTTGATTCCTGTCCAGACTATGCATGAAAATGAGCTTTGCCCACTATTGTGCAGCTTTTACCTTTTCTTATAGGTGACTGCTTCACGTAGCCGATGTTATCTGGAACCTCTGCGTTGGCGGGTGACGATGCAAACCGTCCTTTATGGGTGAGTGAGTGCACCCGGACCCTAAATATCTGTAAAGTCTCCACAACTAAAAATATGTTCTGAACAGTGAAGCTCGAAGTTTGAAGGATACAGTGAAGGATGTCCAGCAGTCAGCGTTGTGAAATGAAATTAATAGATTATGGAATTATTGATTTTTTTATTGGTAGAAGTGATGTTTTGTGGAAAAAAGATCAGACATATAAAGTACAGTGGGCCTATCCTATTTAATATAGGCCTAAATCTTAAAATATATCTAGAGGAAAACTTTAGTAAACAAGTAATTGTATAAAGTCCACCGGCAGCATTATTTACACTGAAGCCTTGGGGGAAACAAAGTTTGCGTTCACACCATTACTTTTGCAGGGCCAGAATGAAGAGGTGAACAAGATGCATCCCCCTTATTAAAAAACAAAAACAAATTGCGCACTGTTCATACTCATTGTATATGATAAGACTGATGTGGCTGTCTAGGATTAGCTCATGAGAGTGTGTTGGATGTCTTTTCTCTGAGGCTCTTTTTTATTTAGCGATGAATACCGAGCGGTGGTTTCCATTCTGTTGGCCGGGACCAGGGAAGGGGGGTTGTGATGAATCATTTGCAAAAGAGAGAGAGAGAGAGAGGAAAAAAAAAACTTTTGTAAAATTTAATCACATAAAAGTTGGAAAAGTTTGGTAAACCCAAGTTTCTGTAATTAAAAGTGATATATTATATGGATGCTTAAGTTCCTCCTCTGTGGCACTTACTGTATAGGAAATGAGCCAAACTGTCACAGGAGCACAAATTGGAAATACACCGAGAACATACTAATGATTTCCCCAGGAAGAGGGGGGAAATAACATTACAGGCCTCTTTTTTTAAAGGGATAGTTCAACATTTTGGCAAATTTTCCTATTGCCATAAGCCCTATACTGTAGGTTCATTACCTTTAATCATTGGTGCAGGTTATTTTGAGATCAGCGGGGCAGAGACATGAGCTGCTCAGTGAACACAATGGAGGTGAACGGTACAAGTCCCCTGTCCCTCATCAAACTCAATTTATACACAATCCAACAACTCCAAAATGCTCTGGTGGAGAAGTTATGACCTGCACATTCACCACGCTATGAGATAATAATGTATAATTGTGTAACATTACGACACACGTAGCAAATACTGAAATCACTCTGCCCAGCAGCCATGTCTGAAATGTTGTTCCAGCTATGCATTTGTCTCAAAAACAACTCAGTCCTCATAATGTTACATTATTATCTCATTGTGTGGTGAATGTGTAGGTCACAACTTGTCCACGAGAGCATTTTGGAGTTATTGGATTGTGTATTTGATGAGCGACAGGGCATGTACCGTTCACCTTCACTGTGTTTGCTGAGCAACTCTGCCAATGGCAATAGGCCAATTTTGCCACAAATGGTGCACTATTCCTTTAAGATTGTGTGTGAGCATTGTGCGTTATCTAAAGATTGTGTCCTATGTGAATTGATGAAATGTAATTGAAAAACAGCGTCTTTCCAGTAAGTCACTGGCACATCTTCCTCCTCCTTCCCTCTGTGGGACCATCTATCTTCAGCCTGTGGCCAAAAGGTGACTGGGAACTCCGGCTAATCCCATTACTGCAGAGCCAACGGGGAGATGACAACATCAGTGCAGACATACACACACATACACAAACACACACAGTCCAAATAAACAAACACAAGCACTCACATAAACCGCAAACATTGATAAGTAAAATCCATCTGGCTTCTGGAGAGATGGTGAAGGCAGCTCAGGAAATGGCTGGATGGTCCTGGGAGATGGAGAGATGGGGGGAAATAAAGAGAAAGAAAGAAAGAAAGAAACATGGGGGCAGACATTTATTACAGCCAAATTAAAGAGACGGGATAAAAAACCAACACATAGTTACAACCTCCACAGTCTGCTGGTTAAGCTGTTAAACATTTCAAACAGCTGGTACACAAACCCATGCACCTCCTGGACGACGACAGCTACGATCCTAACGACCGAAAACGCCGTAAATTTGAACTCTGGGAGAGTTGCCACAGCGACCGCAGCATCCTCCGCTACATCTCACATTTCCAAACTGTTGTCAGTCAGAGCGGCCCCTTAAAAGGAAACCCTTCACTCTCTCCTTGGCACCTTGTCTTTTCTCTTTGCTTTATATTCATAGAAAAGTGAAGCATGTGGGATTTGTTTAACCCAGCAACCTTTTTCTTTTCTTTTTTTTTTTATCAGCACCATCGAATTTCTCCGTCTCCGGAGACGTTTGACTTTATTTGGGCTCTAGCAGTTAATACCTCTCAGGGCCGCCAAGTATCGACTTAACAGTGTCACTCTGTTGTCTTGCCGAGGCTTAAGGAAGTTGTCGCTCTGACCGCTCGGCTAAGCTGCCCGTCACAAGCTCTGCATGATGATGATGATGATGGTGATGATGATGATGATGATGGAGGGGATGACATTTGAAAAGAGACAAGGGGAAGGGGAAAAGGAGAGGAGACGTAGATGAGTCATAGCAAGTAAAATATATAATGTAAGACCTCATTGACTCAGTGCTGATAGAGCTGGTGGCAGATATGCAAGTTTAAAGATAGTTGTTTAACACGTAGTCCCTTTGTGCGGCTCATTAAAACACAAAAGTTATGTAAGGAAGGGAAGGGCACGGATTAGGAAAGAAATGGCTCAGAAGGCTAAACAATGAAACACTGTTGTTGAATTGAATTACATTAAATCCAAAAGGAGTAAAAAAATAACATACATATATATTTGCTTATGTGTAGCACATAATATAGCCTAAGATATGGTCACCATCTTAGATTAGCGTGTTGTTAGCCTATGCTAGTTAGCAGTAACATAAAATAGATGTGAGGCTGGTAGGATTCAATTTGCATTTGTTGCATCCTATTACCAAACATAATTAAAAAAAAAGAAAAAAAAGATGTTGATTAGGCTACAAGAACTTGGACATCTTCCCACTGCTGTGTAGCTTTCGGCGCTAGCTTATCAAGCTCAATTTACACCTGTCAAATTTCAGTAGTAAATTGTCACTTGCACCGTATGTTCCTTTAGGCCAGTGTCTCTTCTGACAGCCACGTTTTCCAGGGAGTTAGTAGGATACTTATGTGTGCTCTCCACTAGATTTTAATTAGATTAACACATTGTTTTGGAGTGATCACAGCAGCTCGGCTGTGTCACACATGATCAGACTCTTCCATCAATACTACTGTAGCAAGTTCAGTTCCCTCACTACCGTGTCATTTAGAGGCTTCGGCAGCACATTCAATAAAGCAGGAATCAAAGGAAGCTGAGGTTGCAGTGACACCAACGCAACATAAATGTGTGCTATAAAGTACAGTTGGTTGTTTTTTTTTTCAAGACTAAATATACTCAAAAATAGTCTTCTTCAAGCAACATTTTCTTAGTCTAAAAGGTTGTTGCTTTTACTGGTGGAACAGAAAATAGACACCTAAAGGGATAATTCAACATTTTGGCAAATTATGCAAAGACGGCTGGTGGGCGAAGTGATTTCAAAAGCAAGTAGTTCTGAGTATTTGCTTTGTGTGTCGTAATGTAACATAATTAAACATGATTATTGTATAGGGTGGTGAACGTGCAGGTCCCTGATCTGTTTTGACGCAAAGCCCAGATATATCCTCAGAAATAAACTCCGAGCCAAGTGCAAGAATTACAGCCGAGGCTGATGGGAATATCAGAAGCTTTGGCACACTTGGTTATAAACAAGGCACTGGACAAATTGAAGTTTAGATCTTTTAATGTCACCAGAGAGAAAGCCAGAAGATGAAATAATTAAATACCATGGCAGACATGTAGATGAAGTAGAAGCAATAAGAAAAGACATTGCCCAGAAGCCTTTTTTTTAAATTCAATATCGACTTTAAACTTTTTTATACACCTGTGTGCTCCTCTCCTCCCGTCTCCGTCTTGAAGTTTGACTGTTTTTTTTTTTTATGAGAAAAAAGACGGCAGTCAGCAACAATCCTATTTAGCCAGTTTCAGGAAGGTAATTACCAGCAGAGCCTTGGAGTGCAACATTATCCAAAACATCCACCCTCTCCACGCAGTCTCAAGAGGAGACTCAAAGCCCTCGCGCAAGCACTCAGAGGAGACGCATACACTGAGAAACACAGGTCCACACACACAGCTGTAATTATTCCTAAACCCTTTTTTAAAAGGAGTCTAAATGAGAGGCAGCAGCTGGGACTGAAGTCCGCCCTCTGATGAACCCTCCGTGTTAACACCATTAGACTAAGACCAGTGCTGTTATGTATACACAATGAAAAAAAAAGAAAAGCTCTAAATTTAAGATTCAATCTTTAAAAGCACTTGTGTTTCAAGGACTTCACTCAACCCCACGGTTAATACTTTGTCATTAAATCAGCCTGGTGCTTGTAGTGATAGTTCATGTTTGAATTAAAAGAAGAGTTTAATAAGTACCGCCACAATAAAACTCACTCAGCTCTATTTTTCTCCTAATTAAAAAGAAAAAAAAGGAAAATCCACTTGTGACTCTTTGGAGATTTTACCACTGATTTGATTTCATCCAGGAGGCATTTTGACAACCCTCCCCTGGAAATGAAAATAATATTTGCAAATTAAGATCAATAGAAGACATAATTCAAACAAATGTCCTTGTTCAGTCTGAACAATATTTGATTACTGTGCTTCACTCAGGAGGATCTATTCATCTCTGACAAGACAGCAGCACCGCAGGAAGAAATATATGACGGTGGAAGTACTCGGCTCCTATTAAAAATGTCCATACTGAAGGTATATTATTGTTATTTAATATATTAATAGCAATTATATTGGTAATCCAATGATCACTTGGAATAAAGGAGGTATAATCAACGATATTACAATTTTAACTTGTTGTTGTAAAGTGCGGTAATGATAATGAAGATGCTTATGAGGAAGGAGGACAATCAATCAAAAGTTTGAGTAATGAGTTAGCTTCAAGAGAGTAAAAACAAAAACAATTGTAAAATCTTTCAAGAGTGATGTGTTGTCTGCAAAATGTGTCGCATCAATTCATCTCGTTCGTGTCACCCGCCAAAAACAGTTTGCAAGTCCAAGTCCTGATGAGTTTGAAATGTTTCAGAAGTTCCTGACCAGTGAGCAAATGCTGGGACGTCCGACCACATTCAGAGGGCAAATGTTCCTGTAATGCTCTTTTTAGTACAACTACCCACTTGGCAGAGCGAGCGAGTGAGCGAGCGGGCTAACATCCATCTCTAATGTCTTTTCAGGCCACTTTGTTTAGATCAGTGTAGAAACTTAATAAGAGCGTGGTGTAAATGCAGATTAGGGCCCACATTGTGAACCAACAGGGACAGACTGCGCTCTGTCCGCCAGCCATCCAGTCAGCCCACTGATGCAGATAGTGAGGAGGATGAAGAGACAAACAGGAAGCTGGTTGTGGAAAGAGGTTGAGAGTTTCTGGCCCGTTTTACAGGAATGGGGGAAGCTATTTGGCTCCTAAGAGCTTTGTGCTGTAATGTGATGGACCACAGATAGATAACCAGAGGAGATGAGTGCACCGAGTTAGATGCTACATGTGTTTCCAATGAAAACTGCATACAAAAACAACTAAAACACACTGTAAACAGGCGTTGATATGTAGCGGAAAAACCAGCCAATCTGGCAACACCTATCAGCTGTTTGGATCAGCGGTGCTGGAAGAGGCGGAGTGATACAGCACGTCACGGAGCCTGTCTGTGCAGAGGAATACTGACCCATAAACGAAGGTTAGAGATGGAAGTTCAAGTAATTTGACATATTTTATAAAATAGTAATACAATAGTTACTTTTCCTGTTAATTACTTTCATCAGGTTCTAACTCAGTTGGGGAAAGTAAAGTATCCTAACTGTAACTGGTCAAAGCTGCTAAAATAATTGCTGTCTGTGGTTCTATATGGGCTGAGGCAATCATTTTGAAAAATAATAGCTTGTCGCAACATATTAAAAAACAAAAAAATAGAAAAAAGAACTATGAACTAGTTCAGTTTTGGACCCGTGAACTTAGTTCAACATTTTGAATTATGAACTTATATGAACTGAACTAGTTAATTTTAAAATTTGTCAAGTGAACTTTTAACTAGTTCATGTAGAAAGTGAACTTTCCGAAGCATCTGTCAGCTTTTTCACATCTCCTTTATCAGATCAGAAAAGCGAGGAAGTCCCATACCGACTGAACGTGGAGAAAAGTAGACCCAAACAGATTGAAGAAGGTGAAAAGTGATATTTGATCGCCGCCGTTTTAGAAAGGGGAGGTAAGTGGAGAAAGGTCAGACGACCCCAGAGGCGGATGCAAAGGAGAGAGCAGAGTGAGCTTGTTGAGGGAAGAGTGGAGGCAGTCGAGGAGTAATACGCATGGAGACAGATGGAGAACAGGCAACAGGAGGAGATCTGTCAGGCAGGAAACTGGTGGGCCGGGGTCTGGGTGGACGGAGTGAGTAACTGGAAACACAGAAGCAGATAAGACAAGATGGAAACTGTAGCACACAACACAAGAGAGACGGCTGAAAAAAAATCTGGAGCAGCTGGTAGATTTGGAAATAGAGGAGTCACATGTTGTACCCATATACGGATCCTCTGTGGATTCATTATTATTTATTCGTATAAAGGTGCAGGATAACATCGCAGTTGCATTTTATTGAAGTGACAGCACACAGTTTGTAACCAGCTTGACTCTGCATGCAGCCATTGTCGTCTTCTTAACAACCGCACATTTCAAGTATTTATCAGGCGTTATTGAATATTTTCTCATTTTACGAGGTTTTAACCTAATGTGTTTTTTCGCAGTGAACAACATGCTCGCTCCTAAAAAATGACCAGATTTTCTTTTCATTGCTCTCTCTCTCACCTGTTTCATCATTGCAGAAATTCAGACGTCGCAGCTTTGAGGCCATTCAATTTCCTTTATTGCCGTGTATTGCGGGAGTGTATGATGTGGGGGAGACCTTGTTCGGCGCAGCGCGGTGGCCTATTAGAGTGAGGCTGTTCAGTTTAGTTTGCAGCGCTGGGTTTAATGGAGCCCTTGGTGTATAATAACATCTGGTGCAGCTCTGTTGTAAAAATGAGTTCAGGGATGATAGAGGGGAGGAGGCACATGATGACACCGAGGGAGCGGGGGGAACGGAGGACGATTAGAGAAGATGGAAAAATGTCAGATTTGGGTTGAGTCCTCGATCTGGTTATTAGCAACTTCCAGAGAGCGGATTCACTTCTGGCCACGTTAGGAAATCCACTAATTACAGACAGCAATTGTGACGGCCACTACTTGTTTTGTTGTATCTATGCTCCCGTCAGGTCCGTCTCTGACAGGTCTATTAGTGTCCAAGTCTCAGATGATGATGATGATGCCTTCAGGGCTTAAATGTCCTCAAACAGAAGCTGAGCATGCAAAATGTCACCTGCCTTTGTAAAGTTACCGGTTAATATTAGTGTATAATCTGGATTAGTGTCTGTATTTAGGGTTCACTCGCCAGATTTTGCTAGAGGTTTGTTGCCTGAAGCAGTGGTGCTAGAGTTACAGTGAATTACTATGGAGAAATAGGGCTAGCTTAGCATGCTAACTTCAAGAGGGGGGAAAAAAACTGATAAATATGACAAAACTTTGATAACTTTGACTCGGCCACTGGGGGAGGACATTATCATCTTACAGTGTATAGTTATTTATTTAGTGCCTATTTAAGCATGCTATATATGTTGTTTTGTTGTTGCTATTGCTACATAGCTAACATTAGCATAAACAACTGTTTACTTAACAGTCTCAAGAGAGTGTTGCCATTTCAGCATCAGATTCATCGCCAAGCAGGGAAATTTGTTTTCACAGTCTGTTTACTAACATTAAAGGGCATTTCGAGTCGTAATCAATGTTTACCTCAGATATAAGGTCACAACTGCAGCGTGACAGCGGACATTTATTCGTTTTTGTTCAAGAATCTAGCGTTTTTTTCAATGTTCATTAATGAGCTCCGGACTAATTGTTCTGTGGTCGCAAGTAACGTCCTTTTGACCATCATTTAAATGTTGAAATTCGCTTTACAATTAAATTAAATCAAAATTTGGACTTACCGCAGCTTCTGCATTGTTCCTTTCCGGGTCAGAGAACAAACGCCTGTGTTCTCTGACCCGAACGAATATAAACGTCCACACGCTGCAGTTGGGAGTGAAATGAACTGATCATAGGTAACCTGACATCTGAGGTAATCATTGACCGGAAATGCCCTTTAAAACTGACATTTTAACATAGCTACCTGTACATGTGAAACATACAGGCAAAGCACAACGCTAACAGGTTGCTAGCTACCCTCTGCTAGGGTTGTTTAGACAGTTTATGGCAGATGGGATGAAACTTTTTTCAAAAGATGTTTTCCTGAAGGTTATTTGTCTGTATAGTGTGAAACATGGGTGAAGGGGGCGGCAGCAGGAGTCTGGTGTTATGGTCCTACAGTAGCATTGTGAGCGATGGCAGTGTTAACAAGGGCTGGTGGACTGGGATTCAGGAGGTCGATTACTTTGGAGGTGTGAGTGTTTTGTTGGAATTTGTTACTACTTTTTGCAGGGAGCACAGTAGCTACAGGAGTATTGATTCAACGATACTGCAGTAGACGGTGGGGTTTGACAAACTTAAGAGTCTAATATGGCTTCTCTCTTGGTTTGCATGCTAACCAGCTAGCCTGTCCCCTTTTTGTAATACAGCTATGCGATATTGAGTCTGCTGAAGCTCTTGGAAAGTGATTAGTATCCTCGTCACCACCTGCTCCTGGCAAGATTTATCACACCTTGAAACGTCCGTCCTGCAGACAGGGAACAAAACATTCATTTGGAAGTAACCTCTCTCTGCTATAGCCTAACGCTGCTAAATATATTCCTAAAAAAAAAAAGTCCAACCAGGTTGCGTTGACCTTGTGTGAGAAGGTCGTGTTTGTGTGTCTAGAAACAGCTGTTTGCACTTCCACCGTGGTCACATCACGTCACGTCAAGGTGAGAAAATGTTGGTGGGGAGGAAATCAGCCACACACACACACACACAGAGGGTGAGAGGAGCAACAGAGGAATAAAGAAAAGAGGGAACAGCTGAGGAATAAAAAGGAGGAGAGGGAAGGAGAGAGAGAGAAAGAGCATTAGATTTAAATGAATCCCTCAGTGCATCGCCATCGAATCTGATAAGGTGACACTCCAGAGACAGACTGGAATGGCAGGTGGAGATAGAGTGTGTGTCTGTCTCTGTGTGTATGTGTGTGTGCGTGTGTGTGAGGCAGACAGAGAGTGACAGATGTGAGGTGTGCCCCAGACCTCATGTTGCTCCTCTACTCTACTCTACTCTCTACTCTACTCCACTGCAGTGCAGGTATTCACACATGAGCTGCTGCTGCCGCCGCCATGACCCAGAGGGTGTGTGTGTGTGTGTGTGTTGTTGTATCTGAATAGGTGTTTGTGTAAATGTGTGTGGAAGATGATTAAGATTCATGATTAGCAGCTGAATGTGGGCAACGGTGTTTGTCTCAGAGGCAACACACACACACAGTACACATTGTTCATCCCTAATTAGGAAATGAGGAAACTAATGTCTATAAATAGAAAGACGGGGAGAAATAAAATAAGAATAATAATGCAGCTAAACTTTAACCTTAACCTGTCTGTGAACTTACAGCATGTAACACAACACTGCTGTTTCCACAACACACAGCTTCATTGTGGTTTCATTTGAATATTCATCGCAACGTCACGTTCATAGCTACGGGGTCGTGCGGAGTTACTTAGCAATTTGTTTGCAATTGTCACATCTTGCTTTTGCATGCACCAGAATTACATTATCTTTTGTAAACCAGGAAATGTGGGCAATGAGATTTTAACAGGCTTGACAGCACAGAAAGAATCCGCTCTGATAACAGGAGAGTGACGGGCTGTCTCCTATAATTGTGCTTAGAAAAATGCGCGTGACGCCTTCCTTCACGCGCGTATAGGCTACAAACCGTGAGGGGAAAAAAAAAGAGGCGTGTGATCCTGAGTCACCATGTTTGACAGCAGCCTCATTAAAGAAGCAGGAGAATGCACAGCTGTGAGACTATTAAGGCCGCAGAGATACGATGGTGAGACGCACGAGGGGGGAAGAGAGAGGCCATTTGAAGGGAGGGGCGTTCACGGGACCAAAGGGAACGCTTTTTGACAGCGATGACTCGAGTGTTGACAAACACATAGACGCGAATTCACATTCGGGATGTCAGGCACACACGTACACGCCAATCACGCCACAGAGGAGTTGCTCACTGTGTCTGAAAACAGCGAATGTGGCAGCAAAGAGAAAAAAGTGCCCCGAGGAAGACAGAAGAGGAAGAGGTGGAGAAGTGGAAGTCAAACAGGGAGGAGGAGGAGGACTACTGTACCGCGAGTCTGAGGAAGTTATTTGTCCCACCGTAGAAGGGTCACGGGATAAATTGGAGCGAGCTCAGGAAGATTAATGGAATAGAAAATGAGACGTCACATACGTTGGAATGAATTCATATTCATTTATTCATCTTTCATTTGTTTATAAAGCTGTTAATGGTTTGGGATGAGCCTACTGTACATACTAAACAAGACTGGCATTGTTGTTGTACAAGCCATTACAAGCGCGAGATCTGCTAAAAAAAAAATAAAAAAAATAAAAAAATAATTACGGTGGCCCAGAGAGCTCAATTAAAATCCAGTCAAATACAAATTTGTTTATATAGCACTTTCCTTTAAACAATAACAAAATCAAAACATGTAAAAACTGCTCAGAGCTACACTACAGAGGCTTCAATGCGAGCGTTTCTCTCAAATTACATAAAGTAACAAACCTAAAAACTATAGGGATTAGCCATTCTGAACTATTCCTTTAAACAATAACAAAATCAAAACATTCAAGACTGCATCTCTCAATGAAAAGAAGCCAGTTAACTTAAAAAGCAGCACGTCATTGATGGCTCGCAATTCTGGGGGTAAAGCGCTCGAGTGCTTCGTAGCAGTAAACAACAACACATCCAGACATGAAAACAAATGTGCTGCAAAATCACAACTCATGCAGGTGATGACGTCTTAAATCTGAAATATGAGCCGCAGCAGCTTTATGTGAGAAGCTTTATGAAAAGATCCGTTTCATTTCTTTGAGCTGCTGCCTTTTCCTGGTTCATTTAACCTCATGACAGGAGTGATAACTCATTACTGGCTGCACTATAGGACACACTATGGCACAGTTTTTAATATTAATGTTGTTGTTTTTACTGTGAAACAAGCTGTGCCAATTCCACGCACATATTATTTTGAGACGTTAGAGGACGGGAAGTTGTAGCTTTTTATCTCAAATTCTCATAAAACTATATAAACAGTGCACTCAGGGGTCAGTCACCCTCTTCATAATGATTTTTACATAATCCCTGAATGTTCACGAGCCAGAAATACTGGCTTCATTGTACAAGAATCAGTTGTGTTTTATAAGCTCATCATATGCTTTTTATGTAACTATAGCTCTCGATAATGAAGTGCAGTGAAAAAAACGTAGAATATAGAGAGTGAATGTGGTGAAAAAGAAGCAGGACACAATGGGATAAAATGTATTTTCCAGCGTATGTATATCAGCTGCAGGACTTGAACCTTCAGGGAGGAAACCGGCTCCTCTGTTTGAGCTCACAAACCAAATCCAGTGTTTTGCACATGAGCCCCGTAATGACCAATTTTAATTTAAAAACAGACGAGCAGGAGCAGCTCTCAGTAGTTTGTCCAGCCGCATGAACTGCCCCTCCCTCCTCCCTCCTTCGTCCCCCGCGGGAGGAAACTTTAGCAGAAAGAGGAAATGAGGCAGCGCTTCATGTAATGAAGGGCATTATGGTAAATTTGACATTTTAGCCTAAACGTCTAAACGTAGAAGAGTTTAAACCCCTCGGAGGAGTGGAAGTCGGCAAGACTCCTACTCACCTGGAGACGTGAACTTTAGTTTTTACATAGTGGTTATTCAGTTATTTATTTGTGTGTGTGTGTGTGTGTGTGTGTTGACAAAGAGATGAGTCAGCTTTTTGTGCGATCACAAGTTATTTGCTCGCTCAGTTTGCTGCACATGTGACTGATGTTGTTCTGGCTTTGCCCTGAGTGGGTTTTGAACCTGGGTCTCCCGCACTGCAAATGACGATGCTAACCGTTTCGCCAAGAGGTCAATGACCACTTGGCAAGTGGATTAGCATCCATCTTTGACGGGTGAGTGAGTTTAAAAGGATAAATCCCCCTCCAGGAGCAGTTTTTCAGCAGCAGTCTCTGCATTTCCCTCTAAAACAACTCTGTCTGGTAACGTTGTGTTATTATCTCATAGCGTGGTGAATGTGCAGGTCACAACTTGTCCACCAGAGCGTTTTGGAGTTGTTGGATTGTGTATTTGATGAGTTTGATGAGGGAAACCAAGAAATCCTATGAGCCTCCGTAGCGTAGCTCTGAGCAGCTCACGGCTCTGCTCCGCCGTTCTAAAAACAGCTTGCACCGACAATTAAAGGTAACAAACCTACTGCTATGACTATAGGGGTTATGGTGATGGACCAATTTGCCAAAATGTTGAACTATCCCTTTAACTTCAGTCCCGCTAACCGTCCCATGCTGTCACTTCTTCTTACTGGTACCTCGTGACTGTGACTACACCCGCAGACCTCCGTTAAACACACACACACACACATTCACACTTTCTTCTCAGTGTGATATTTGGTGAAGCCGAGGTGTCAATAGAAGATAGAAGGAGCTGTAAATGGCAAGTATGTGTTGTTGAGCCGACAGTTTTTTCTTCGACTTGCAGACTGACAGGAAACGAGACAGTCACTTAGGTCATCGCCCATCTGATAAACCCACACACACACACATACACACACATTGAGATATTCAGTTCACATTCATCCACACACTGGCTCTAAAAGGCCATGTCAGCCAACATATGGTCCGTCATCCATCTGCATCGTTTTCGTTTCACAGCCTCGCTCGCCTTACAAATCACATTTACGCTGCGGCGGCGTGGCGCCATATGGCTGCACTAATTATGACACCTTCAAGTCATGGAGGAGACGTTGAGGGATGAAGGGTAACGATGATCGGAGGAAAAGAGAGGCATAGTGACGGGGGAAATGGAGAGAAAGAAGAAGAGGAGGAGGCGATATAACGTGATAACTGGCCGGCTGTATGAGAGCCGTGTAGGGGAGCATGTCGACCTTTAGCTATACATCAGGTGTAGCGGTGAGAAGAGGGAAAGGCTGGACATGTAGAAACAAGCCAGATGTGGTTAATGTCAGAGCAAATGCGTTAAAGAAAATGTTTTACCTTCTGAGACCGAACTGGGAGCTGAAGGCCTGAATCTGGATTTCATGACATAATTAGATTTGGGAAAAGTCTGCAGCTGAAGTAAATCAAGTTTTTTGGGACCAGCCTGACATTCAAAAGGCAAAAAAAAGAAAAGAAGAAAAACTTACCCACCAACGACTAAAAGCCTGCGGGTCTGAGAAAAGCAAAAGTTAGACATCAGGCTCTTCAGGCCGGCTAACTGTGTTTACTGATGAATAGATTGTGATGCATATCTTTTGAAGGCTGAGTAATACTGGAAAATAAAGTTGCAGCCGAGCAGTAAATGGTCCACAATCGATCCTTTTTAGGAAGATGAACATTTGGACTCATTACAGCCTCAGTGAGCTCCGTTTGCTGCTCAGCTGTCGTCATTAGAGCTTCTTACTAAACGGACTAAAAGAGGAAATTTATTTTATTTACCATGAGTGACGGAAAACGTGTTGTTGGGTTTCTTGTTTCATCACTTTGTTTTCTTCCGTTCCTTCAGTTATTGGTATCTCCTCGTGTCAAACGGGGTGAAATGGTGTCTGAAAACCTCTGACCTGTTGAGCTACAGTCGTTCCGCATCCAGTTACTCTCCCTTTCGTTTTTTAGTCTCGTCCTCAGACAAAACTTTACGAACCAAATGAAAATTGTGCACATTCCAATTGAGGCGTTTCTGTCACTTGCCGACTGTAAAATCAGGGAATCTGAAGAAATGAAGATATTGATGCATCCTCGTCTCCTCACTGTTGCTAATAACACGTCATTGCCTCATCGTGGGTTCATGTAACTCTGCGGTTCACATTAATCAGACACCAGCGTGTCTCGTGGCCGTCGGCAGTCGTGCTAATTATCTTGACCTGTGCTCTACCGCTGTGGGACGCCGCATGCAGGACGTCTGGATTTGGACCTTCACACTGAGAGGCCGCGGTGCTCGACATCGGCCCGCTGCGCCGCCACTGAATGAGGATGAATTTCTCAGAGATGAGGCAGAAAACATTTTTCTCTCTCGTCCTTCGTTCGTTTTTCACATCCTCTCCAGCGATTTCTACCAACTCTCCACCATTGTTTTATTTGCTTTTGTAAAACCACTCTGAGACAAAACGTGCCTCTGTGTAATCACTGTTGTCGTCGTCGTCTTCTTCTCTCATGTGTAACTCCCGCTCCCTCTCGGGGCGGCACCAGATGCCTGAGCTGTGAATTCAAATAATTTACAGGTCAATTACTTGTCGTAGCACTCAGGGTTTGGAGCTGAAGTGAGAGCTCAAAGTCCTCCTGGATAAATCTTCCTGTTGAGAGTAGAGCTCCTCCTCCTCCTCCTCTTCCTCCTCCTCTTCCCTCTCCTCCCTCTGCTGCTTCTTTCCGCTGCTCTTCATTACTCCGATGACATCTGACTGACAGCTGCAGCAGTCGCACAACGTCAGCTGCTGTCTCCAGTTTGTATCACCATCGCTGAACAGATTGGATAAAAAAAGAGAGGGAGTGTGTGTGTGTGTGTGTTTCCTCTCTCGGACACAAAATCTCATTAGGACAAACTTTATTTGTTACAAAACTGCTCCGTGAATAACTCGTCGTCCGTGTGAAGGTCACTGATTAAAAAGAGGCGAGCCTCGTCAGATCAGTGCTTCATCCCGTTGGGCGCTGGTTCTCCAGCTGTAGATCTATTGATCCATTGATGATTTGAGTAAAAAGTGAAAACATCTGGGATTGTAGAAGAATTTTCTTTCATCCCAAAACCACTCAAGACAGTTTTACCCACTTCATTTTTTTGGGTTAATTTGTGGCTCATTATAATAAGCATGAAATCTACTTGCACTTCCTTACTGTATAAGGCTGCAGCTAATTACACACAGTGAATGACTGGGAATGATCAGAAATGCAAAAAGTAGAGCAAATGGAGCAAAAAGCTCGGTATGGAAATCAAAATGAAAAGTTCCCTAATGCATTAACAAAAGTAAAAAAAAAAAGTAAAAGTTTCACTGTAAGGTTTGTTAAAATGAATACAGTGCAACTCATTAATGTCTAAAGGAATTAGACAAGAATAAATGATAAAGGGAAGAAAAAAATAAATATATATGTATATCCGAGGCGCTGCAACTTGTCGGACCGCTGCGGGAAAGCGAGTGCACCCAGGGGTGCACCAGACGCTCACACTCAGAATATCGATGGTGTTGAAATGACTAATATCTGCCTGAGAATAAATAAAGACGAACCTCTCGCTGAGGCCACACGCCGCCTGGAGACGCCCGGTCAACAGAGCTCATTAGCAGCTCGGTGACGGTGAAGTTCAAGGTTAATGAGGATGAAATTACAGCTCTTTGTGCCCTGTTTGTTTAGACGGGGCTCTTTATTTATTTATTAATTTATTCATTTTTATAGCAACACATTAGTGGCTCCTGCTGCCTCCGTCTGTCAGGGACGTCACCATCGAGATCCTTTTGGCCCCGATCCCAATCGGTTCTGGTGCTTTTAATCAGCTAAATGTTGATTAAATGTGACTTTGACTTATTGAAATCACATTTTAGACCCATATTGATCTCTGTGGTTCTCTCCAACACATAGCATCATGATAAAAAGGTATAAAACCACATATAGGCTGAATGTAGGCTTTTCCGAGGTTTTTTTAAAGGGATAGTTCAACAGTTTTGGCAAATTTACCTATTGCCATAATCCCTATAGTCATAGCAGTAGGTTCATTACCTTTAATTGCATGTTGTTTTGAGATCAGCGGGGCAGAGACGTGAGCTGCTCAGTGAACACAATGGAGGTGAACGGTACAGCTCCCCTGTCCCTCAGCAAACTCATCAACAACTCCAAAACACTCTGGTGGACAAGTTGTGACCTGCACATTCACCACGCTATGAGATAATCATGTATAATTATGTAACATTACGACACATGAAGCAAATACTCTGAACTACTTGCAGTTTTGAAATCACTCCGCCCAGCAGCTGCGTCTGGAAAGTAGTTCCGGCTGCATTTGCCTCTAAAACAACTCTGTCTCGTAATGTTACATGATTATCTCATAGCGTGGTGAATGTGCAGGTCACAACTTGTCCACCAGAGCGTTGTGGAGTTGTTGGATTGTGTATTTGATGAGCTTGGGACCTGTACCGTGTGTTCACTGAGCAGCTCACATCTCTGCCCCGCTAATCTCAAAACAACATGCACCGATAATTAAAGGTAATGAACCTACTGCTATGACTATAGGATTATGGTGATAGGTGAAGTTGCCAAAATGTTGAACTATCCCTTTATAACTTACCCACATTTCTGTATATAAAATAGCATGGTATGTAACTCTGTCTACAACCAGGGTATGATACACACAACACTGTGGCTTTTTAACTTTATGCATGAATCTGTGTCCAGACTCATATCTCATCTCACAGTTGTGTGTATACCTGTACACTGAAAAAAATGTGGAGTATTATTTACTTGAAAAAACCTAGGAAAGTTTTTGCACTTAGAAATTGTAAGTAAATTCTACAAGGGCGATCATCAAGTAAATTTTACTTGCAGGATTTAAGTTACTTTTACTAGCAAACCTCAAGTAATTTACTGATTATTATTAGTATGGACAGTGAATTTTACTCTCTCCTTCTTTGTAAGTTTTACTCAGATTCTGACTGCTGCAAACTGAAAAATCTCATCTAAAATCAATGGCCTTTCAAGTTAATTTTAAATACCTTTTCTAAGCTTTATATATGGACTATATGTAAGTAACATTTACACAACATTTTATATTAATTTTGTGCATTTTAAATTGCCTAAATTTGTTAATGTTTTTGTGTATTGACACAATGACTTTAAAAATGAGGCAACTGTTAATTTAAGACGTTTATTTTTCTGCAAACACATATGTTTTCCAATAAAAAATGTTCCAACAGGTTTGCAAACAATACAATACTCACATCTGTGACCCTTTGAAAATGGCCCCACAATCCAACAGTTGAGAACCTCTGGTTTAAAAGAGGGTTAAAAAGTGTATTTCATTTTTGGTGGGTAACTCGAGTCCATGGCATAAACGATGGCCATCAGCAGGAGACAGGTCTTTGCAACACTTCCACAGTTGTCGAGTACCTCAGTCCCCTCAACAACAACCGGCACATCAGCGTCGGATGCACCTTCATCTTCTTCTCCTGTGTGGTAGACATAGATCCTCAGGACTTGCTCAGCCTGGTCCTCTTGAGCTGCCTCTCTGCTGATACCCTGTAAAATATAAGTGGAAATATGTTCAGGTGCATTAGAGCTGAATTATTTATTCAAGTTACAGACTTCTGTCAAAAATATCAACATTTCAATAACAGCTTAAGTTTGACATCGCTTTTACATTCACAAACAACCTGTAGTAAATCTTATGCACAACTCCAGTGATTCCTGAACTTTATACGATATATTTATCAAAAATGGGCCCATTAACAAGTGTGGGTAGCTTAGATTCATCCACATTAACATGAGACTTTTTTAATAATCAAATTGAAACTCCTTGTTGGCCCTTTAAGCAAGTTGTATTTCAAGGGGAAGTGAATAAGAATACAATATAATGAACTCAGGTGAACATTGTGATCTGAAAATGTTTGAATTTACCTTGTAGTCCTTGATGAGTTCCCCTGAAGACCCTCCCAGGAATTGCATCAGGGCGCAAAAAACGGCCTTCCATCCGGCTTCAACATGTGGCTGCAGACAGAATGCGGTACAACATATAACTTCAAAATTCAAAACATTCAGCTTCAATTTAATTTAGAATAATATGTTCTAAAACCTCTTTCAACGTATTAAGTGCAAAGCACTACACATTTTTTAAAATTATATTTAATTTTACTTTTGTTTTTTACCTGAATAGCCAGATGACCTTGCTTGTGACACTGCTTGCTGTAGTTGCTGCTTGAGAGGGCACTGTGTCAGCAGCAGGAAGTTTTGGTTGGTTTGGGCTTGAGGGAAAAACATAGACAAGATAAGACATTAATAAAACTACAGAATACTACATTAAAACTACAGAATCATGTAATCATGTAACTAAAATAAGCTGAACCATTATATTCCCCCCCCCCTCGGACAATCTACAACCTTTACTACCGTTGCTACGCGACCCGCGTCCATGTGCCTGTGTTTGTGTACGCCAGCGCGAGGGAGAGAGAGAGGGGAAGGCGAGGCCATTAACGGCTGGATGCGCCGTTATGCCGAGTTCTGCCTGTCCGCCGAGCATGCTACTCTTTAGCTTGGAAAAACGGCAGCTCACATTACCTACAGCAGTGCGGAATAACGCATCCACCCCGTAACTTTATTGCTGGAGATCTTTGAATTATTCGGCAATGCAGCCGAAGTGCACTCCCCTGTTTTTCCAAGCTAGAAGAGTAGCATGCAGTTCTCGGCGGGCGGGCAGAACTCGGCATAACACCGGGAGCTACGTTTCATAAATACAAAACAAACCACTAGTTTTGTACACGATGTGGTGGAGCTCTGCTCACAACTCGTGCACTTACGGAGGGAACAGCAGGGTCTGACTGTTCCCCGGGAGTGCATCACCAAAGTCCAGGGACGTTGCGTTTAGTGACCATAGTAAAATTAAGCTACAACATGCAGCCTATGGTAATGGCAAGTGGCGTTATGTTACATTGGAAAACCCCTGCATTACTTACCTTCAAGGTGTTTTAGCCGCTCCTGCCGCCATTCAAACTGACCGCCGTAACCGTCATCATGTGTTCAAAGATGCGCATGCGTCCTGGAGGCGAGGATGGTCACAAGGCGCATGTGCGGATTCATATCATGAAACACTATTAAAACTTACTTGATATTTCTAAGTTCATGTGCAATGATATGAAACCTTTGAATATTATGTGAAAATATTAAGTAAAACTTACTCTTCCCACACTGTTTATTTATTACATGAATTACATATATGGATTTACTTGAATAATGCCAGTTCTCACTGATACTTGCAATTAGAAATGAAAATTATGACAGTTAACCTAATAAATATTACTACACCACAAAATCATTTTTTTCAGTGTATATATACACTATATGAATATTTGTGTGTGTGTGTCTCTACAGGGGGGTCACACGGTGCAATACCCATCATGCTTCACCAACACCGAGCTCCACCGAGTGTGTTGTGTGTTGGTCAGCGAGGGGGGAGATCAAGCAGCATGGAGGAAGAGGAACGGTCACACACGGTATGAGAAGCAGCACACAAACACACAAACAAACATGCTTCTTGACATGCATCGCACACACACTCACAACCCGACATCCCATTTCTTTATGCACTCGCTACTTCTGTGACAGACATCGCAACAAAACATAAAGAAACACACTTTTTGCTGCCCATGCACGCACAAACACACACACACACACAAGCAGAGTGAATAGGGTGTTTGTGTGTGTGTGTGCAGCGACAGGGTGAGTTGCACAAAAAGCCGATGAGAGCTGACAAGTCGCCCCACAGGCTCTCAACAAGCCAACAGACCCAACACTGCTGCTGCTGCCAGCGTGCACGTCCTGCGTATATTATGCACCATATATACAGAATGTGTGCGTGCGCGTGTTTGTGTGGAGATGCGCTTCAGAGGGGGAGAGAAAAAAACAGAAAAAGGAGGAGGAAGAGGAGAGAAAGTGAGACGACTGACAGCTTCAGGCAGAAATGAAATGAGACGGAGCAGTGGACTGGAGAAACTTCTCCTGGCAACTTTTAAGAAAAGTGCGTAAAGAGGTTTATTAGGAAGCAATTTAAAGTTTCAGTCACTATTTGATTGTGTTTCTAGTTCATAGTTTTTCAGCTTTCAGTCATTTTCTCTCTATATTGTCGCTTTTATTGGCGGCGGCGTCACGCATGTTAAAGTTAATCCATCTCATCTCATTCAGGAGCCTCAGCGTTCACCGCTTGTTTCACTTTAAGGCTCCGGAAAAAAACAAAATATAGTGAAATATGTGAAATAGAGGAGGAGACCTTCAAGCTATTTCTCTCTGCGTCCTTTCACATATTCATAGTTACAGACTTCCCTTGTTGGTTGTGTCACGGTGACGTCTGTCTGTGATCCTGTGAAAGTGAAACCTCCTAAAATAAAAACGAGGTTACGCTCACCTCTGTTGAAAAGGTGCTCACAGCGTTCACAGAGTAAATCCATCCCTGTGTGTGTTAGTGTGTGTTAGTGTGTGTGTTTGTGTGTGTTAGTGTGTGTGTTAGTGTGTGTTAGTGTGTGCCCACGGAGCCGAGACGTATCACTCCATAAATATAAATCCAGTAACAGACATAATTCAGGAGATGCTTGCGCAGCATCCCGTGTATAGAGCAGATAATAACAGCAGGAGGCTGCGCTGCTGCAGCAGCTCTGCTCTGTCCTCACTCATCAACTGTCAAATAAAAAAATAAAATATATATATTTTTCCCCCTGACTGAAAAATTGAGGGGAGGAATTCAGTTTGTCTTTGTTTCAGTTTCACTTTGCCCGTAGCTATGATGAAAAACGAAAACATAAAACGTCTTTAAAAATGCACCAGCAGCGTCAGTGAAGGCATCGGGAGGGAAATGTTCATGTTCATGTTTTTGGTAAAGTTTCATGAAGTACACCAGCTTCGCTCTTTACACATTTATCAACTTCCAGTGAATCTGAGAGATACAGTATCTGTGTGTGTGTGTGTGTGTGTTGTTTAAGTTGTTTATTGTTCTTGGCAGGATAAACCCCTTGAGTTGTCGCAACTCGTTTTCGAGGGGGTCCTACACATCACACATCCACACAACTCATAACTCATCACAGTACAACAAAAGACACAGTACAGTACAACAAAACAACTACAAGCACACACAAGCAAACAATAAGCGAGACCCAACAACATAAAACAACACAAAAACAAACAATCAAACAGAATACAAAATCAGAGCAAGTATACAAAAACAGACAGATAGGTTGCAACCAGGTTTGGGTAGGTATTAGGTAAATATGGTGACAGATTCAATGAAAACATGAACAGGTAGTTTCAAGATGTGAAGATAGTGCATGATTAAAACAGTGAAGAGATGGAGAAGATCTGATACATGTAGGTAGGTGATTCCAATCATTTGGTGCTTTGAACATAAATGCTTTTCTGCCAGTTGTATTTCTAATGTGTGGAACGGAAAAGTAGGGGTGAACAGAGCGTCTGGTTTGATAATTAGAGGTAAGTTGGACAAAATACTGTTTAAGATAAGGGGGGTAATTGAAGTGAATACATTTGAAGATGAATTGAAACCAGTGTAACTGACGTCGTGTGTGTGGAGAGGGAAACTGAAGAGATTGGTACATCAGACAGTGATGTGTAAGATAGGGGCATTGCAGTATGAATCTACAGATTCTGTTATAAACTTTGGTCAGGGGAGCTAACACAGATTTAGAGGCAGAGATACACACAACATCACAATAGTCCAAAATTGGAAAAAGAAGTTGTAACTGACACTAAAACAATTTCTGGACCTATACAACATATTAATACGACAGTTCACCTTCCTTTACCATTATAGTCAATGTGCGTTTTAAATGTTAAGGTTGGGTCTAACCAGACACCGAGGTATTTAATTTTATTGACATTCTGCAGAATTGTACCGTCATTACAAGATATTTTACATGAATCTGAAATGGATTTCAATTTGGAATTTGTACCAAAAATCACTACGACGGATTTGTTTTTATTTAGAAGTAATCTATTTTGAAAGAGCCATTCTTCGAGAATATTAAAGTCAGATTGAATGGAGGTATGGACTTCATCTATGTCCGAGTTTGATGTGTAGATGACTGTGTCGTCTGCATACAGTTGCACAGAGGAATATGTAAATATAGAGGGTAAATCATTAACAAAAATAGAGAAGAGAAGAGGCCCCAAGGCTGACCCTTGAGGCACTCCTCTTTCCTGCACCAACAGGTCAGAACATTTTCCATTAATAACAACAGATTGTTTTCTATTATGTAGAAAAGAACTAAACCATAAAATTGCATTTTTGGATAGACCAATGGTGTAAAGCTTATCTAGTAATAAATAACGATCAACAAAATCAAAAGCTTTGGTTAAATCAACAAAAATTGCACCAGTAATTTCACCTTTCCCTGCAGCAGTAAAAATATCATTTGTTATTTTTAATAAGGCAGTAGTTGTTGAGTGGTTGGATCTGAAACCAGACTGAGAGGGTGATAGGATGTTATTAATCTTGAGATATTCTGAGAGTTGAAAGTAGACCAGCTTTTCTAGGATTTTAGCAATTGAACAAATAATAGATATAGGTCTGTAATTATTACAATCAAGGACATCATTTGCTTTATGTAGTGGAGTAATTCGTGCCGATTTCCAGATGTAGGGTAATTCATTAGTAGAGAGAGAAAGATTGAACAGGTCAGCAAGTGGATACATAAGAACATTGGCGGCTAATTTGATGTATCTGTTTTCAAGGCCATCAAGTCCAGCACCACTGTTTCCGTTGGATTCCCTAATGACATTCAGCACTTCAGTTGGCGTAATTTTTCTAAATGAAAAAGGTGAGGATGAAGCAGGGCGGATTGGAGGTGAAGTGTGGCCACTCCAGTCATTGGTATAAGACACAGGAAGCAGGGTAGAACAAATGGAGGAAAAGTGATGATTTAGTGCTTGGGCAACATCAAGAGAGTCATGCAGAATGGTATCATTAATTCTTATTTGATTAATAGTATGCTTTTCTTTAGCATTTGTAATTGATTTAATCTTTCGCCAAAACTGTTTTGGATTCTTAAATTCAGAATTCAGACATTCTTTATAATAGTTAGATTTAGCATTCCGAGTTTTGACTTTACTCTGATTTCTGAGTTGTCTGTACTTTTCCCAATCATCATTGTTTCTCGTTCTACGGTACGTTGACCATGCTTTGTCTCTTGATCTGAAGAGACTGATCAGTTCAGGGGTGATCCAGGGAAGATGTTCACCCTTGACCTTGATCATTTTCCACGGAGCATGTCTATCAAGCACTTCATTATATTCAGTATAAAAATAGTCCCATGCATCTTGTACATTGGGTATCAATTGAAAACGATCCCAGTTTATATTGATTAAATCACTACAAAATAAATCTACATTCATTTTCCTATGTTGTCTGATCTTTATCAGCTTTGGTGGTGACTTA
Organism: Decapterus maruadsi; assembly: GCA_030347415.2. Lineage (NCBI taxonomy): Eukaryota > Metazoa > Chordata > Actinopteri > Carangiformes > Carangidae > Decapterus > Decapterus maruadsi. The sequence continues at coordinate 8,725,936 of CM064898.1, forward strand.
GCGAGTTTAATTTTCCATACACAGTATACGATAGAGTGATCACTAAAACAGTCAGACATAATACCAGATTTAATAATCCTATCAGGATGTGAAGCTAAGACCCAATCCAGCAGAGAACTTGTTTTCTTGGTGACCCTTGTTGGTTCGTCTATAAGCTGGGTAAGATTTATTCCAGAAAATTTTCTTTTAATTGTGTTACATGTTTTATCAAGCCAGTTCCTATTAAAGTCACCTAGTAAAATTAATTAATTCATGGCAGGTATAGAGGTGATAGTTGAAATCAGGTTGTTAAATGAGTCCGCAGGGGAAGAGGGGGGTCTGTATATACTACCTATGTGTAAACACTTATTTGTCCTATGTAATATAATTTTCACAAAGACTGACTCAAAACCCTGTGGACCAATAATAGGGGTAACTATTTCTGATGCAATGTCAGTAGAAACATAAATCGCCACTCCTCCATGCCTGGTAGCTCTGTCAGCTCTATATAGGATATAGTTTCTAATACAAATTTCATTATCTAAGATATCATTGTTCAGAAATGTTTCAGAAAGTGTAATAATATTTGGCTTATGCAAATGAACCCATGTACGAAGCAAATCAATCTTCGGTACCAGACTTCTAATATTCAAATGAATTATTTTTAAACCTTTAATATCATCCAGTGTGTTTTTCAAAACCATTTATGCCGTCACGTAAAATACTTAAAGAAGGAGTCAGGTTGCAGCTATCACAAATCAACACATATACACACAAACACACAACATATAACACAAAATGACAAGTTATGTCCATCAAGGATGCACAGGCTTTGCCCCAGGTTGCATCGGATGGATCCCTGGGTTTAGATGTGTGTGTGTGATGTGCATCATGTAACCTACAACCCCCACAGTGAAAGCTTTACTGGCGCTCTGTGTGTGTGCGCCATGAATTAATAAAACTCAACAACAGCCAAGAGTTAAAGTAACACAGGTTAACCACTTCACCGATGCAGGTGAAGAGTTTCCTCTCTTCCTCCTCTATTTCTGCACATGGAGCAGATGAAACTATGATTTCTGCTGCCGGCGGCCTGGAGCGCGTGTCCAACCAGCTGGGATTGAATAGTCCACCAAAGGGTTTTGTCTGATTTCAAGAATTAAAAACATTTTGTGTATTATTTTGCTGTAACTTTACATCAAAACACATGAGGACATTCTCCACCTTCAAATTAAAACGTCTCACCTCCCTTTGATGTATTTACTTCCCTCCAGCTTTGGGAAAGAAAGCAGATGAAGTTTGAAAAATTACAAAAAAGACGTAAAAATGTAATCTATTTTTGGCATTTCTCTGCGTTCAAATCCGTCGGTAAACTGTTTTCTCTAATTATTTTTTTACTTGGCATTTTTTGCAGAAATTGTTAAAAAAAAATAGCCGAGGGTGCAAGTGATTGAACAACGTCTCCCTGTGACTGGATTTAAAATGTTTCAATACTGAAGAGTTTGTGTTGTTGTTTTCAATTGATTTTTTAATATTAATATAGAAAGAGATTCAGAACAGGATGAGAGAGGGAAGTAGTGATGAACTGTAACGTCACAGTCTGCAGCTGGTGTCGTTCACTGCCTGCAGGAAGAGGAGGAAGAGGAGGAGGAGGGAGAGGAGGAAGAGGAGGAGGAGGAAGAGGAGGCTGGAGCTTCATCTGTGTCTCAGATCAGTGGTGAACTTAGATAACTTAGATAATTAGTGAGGCGAGTTTTGGTCTCAGCTGTTTCCTGTTCATGCTGCGGTTTTGTGAAACACAGCCAGGAGCTTGTTGTCCTGTCACCTGGTTCACTGTGTTCACACACACACACACACACACACCCCACAGCCTGATGGCGGCTCTGTGTGTGTGAGCTGCAGATGGCAGGAGGAGGGAAACCATGTGTCCATGAAGAGATGATGCAATAGAAAATCAATACGAGGCTCTCAGTGTTGATACTGGTGTGGTGTCTCCAGATACAGTAAAAGGCTGCACTGTCCTCGTGCAAGATCTCATGATATGTTGCATGGTGAAGGTGTTTTCTGAATTTGCAGCACGTTTGTCTCACAGTGCATTGAGCTCTCTGGGCCACCGTACAAAAGAGTCAAAATCAAGTCAAGTCTTGAGGAAACTCGTGTTAAAGTCTTTAGTCTTTTGTGATTGGCTTGAATTCACGGCTCGACTCAAACTCAAGAAGACGTTTCGTCCTGACCTTCACGTGTATGTTGTGGTAAAGAACTCATTCACAGTGTAGCCAAGCAAAAACGTCCTGGACACAAGAAACCAGACACATAGGCATAATGTTTAATACACTAATGAATATATTAGTGCTGCTGAGAAAAGAGAAAACAACTCTGATGTGTTATTATTTTTCATCATAATCTAAAATTACATCCTTAAATTATAATTGATTAACTGCAGGAACATAAATTGCATTTTTCAATATACTATATAAGAAAGAATGGAAGGAAATCAGAGTAATAATAGTGTATTAAGCATTTTAATCGTGATTAATCACAGAGCACATTGCGATTAATCGAGTTAATGTTTTTAAATCGTTTGACAGCCCTGCTATAAACACACTAATCACACTAAGCACTAATAACTGCCTCTGTTGAACTGTCAGCATCATCAAACACACACCTGTATCAACACACACACACACACACACAGTCTCTGTTTTCCGTCTCTCTCTCCATCTCTCTCCTAATTACCGTCCTCGTCCATGGGCACGTTGTCCATTATTTATGAGGACGTCTTCCATTTCCCCCCTTCTGTTTCTGTTTCTCACTCTCACTCTCACGGAGTCACATCTGTCTCCCTCCATCTGCCTCCGTCTGTGACTCAAGGCGAACACACACACAGACACACATGCACACACACAAACAACACACCCACCTATTTATTTATATACATATGTATCTCCATTAAGACGGAGAGCTGTAATGCGCCTCAGCACCAGTCTGACCTGAACCTCAGCTGATCCGCTCAGGCTGTCGTTTCCAGCAGCAGCAGTTGAACCAAAACATCTGCGACGAAAAGACAGAACATGATGTGAACTTTTATTAAATATCAGGCGGCGGAGCAGAGAATCAAAGGTGCATTGAGTACGAAAAATAAAATCAAGGTAATATGAAGGTAATAATAACTTTGCAGGATGTTCAAGAAGAGTTTGATAAAAACGCACTCTCTCTCCTTCAATAATTCAGAAGTCGAGCGGCCGTTGCGTAATACACAGAACCGTTTTCCGACAAGACAAAGAAAGTTAAACTTTAATGATTCACTTGGATTTTTGTTTTTTACCATAGAAGATAAAACCTTTTGATTATTTTTGATTTTTCAACCGTAGACAACGTTTGTACAAGTGCAAAGTTGTTTATTATCACAACCTTTCATTTCTGGCTATTTGACCCAAGTCCGATCCTCTCTCTCCTTTTAGCTCGATGTGAGTTGAGGGAAAAATCTGTCTTTTTATCTGTAAGATGTTCCGCTCGGCTCTGGGCAGATATGACATTATCAGAGTTCATCAAGCTTGTAACTGAAAGTGAGGAGCAGAGACACTGAGGTGTAAAAGCCGTCATGTGCTAAAAGACACTAAAACAATCCCTGAAGTCTCTGTCACCTTAGATAAAATATTAATTAGCTCCTTAATCCTGACAATTGTTTTGTTTATAGTGCAATATGGATACCCAGACTTTTGCATGATGTCACTGTAAATGCTCAAAATGAAAAGATCCAAAATGGTGAAAACTCAATACAGTATGAAAATGAATATTATTATTGCTACTATTATTACTAAGGCTTTCATTATTCCCGTTAGTTCCGTGCACAACCCCCCTCCCCGTCAGATGTTACGATCGCGCCGTCGAAGCTCCGAATTAAATCGAGTTTATGTCTGCGAAGCTTCGATTACCAAAATACGATATTCGGGACAGCCCTAATAATTACTAATATTACAGATAATCCACACTATAATAATGTTCCCAGGTAAAAGCAGGGTTACCTTAATGCAGAGCACCCCCTCTCAACTGAATGAACGTGTGTCATCGTGCTAAAATAATCACACGTTGCTGTTTTTCATACATCTGTGATTTTCTCCATCACTGACTCCAGGTTCAATCACAACTGTAATCGTCCTCCAGCAGAGTGGAAGAACACGGGCTCCATAACTGGTTTACTGACACTGACAATCACTCGGATAATGTCGCTCGGTGACACATCACGCGGCGCGTCCGTCCGAGTCCCGGCGCTCTGACTAATGAAGGTAATTGTGTTCTCATTCATATTCTGAAAACGACGGCGTTCGCTCCTCGATGGCGCCGTGTCTCATGGCGGGGTGTAATCATGAGGGTAAATGACACGAGAGGAGACGACCACGCGGCCACGCAGGATTGTGACTCACTCGGATTCAGATTAGGCGTCCGCGAGGTCCGATCTTGATGGATGATTGTATCGTTTCTTCATTATTCAAGACCGGACGCAGCCGGTTGGAGGGTTTTGATTGGAGCGCGCCATCACAGCACCGATCAGAGAGGGTGCACAGATCAGTGATTTTCAGTCCTACTGTAGCATTAAGCTGCAGGACTCTGCTCTGCTGCCACAATCACACAGAAGCAAAAAAGTAAAATGAAACATGCTGGTGCAGTAAATCCTCCACTAAGGCCAAACCTCAGTAGACTCCCCGAGAGATGAAAGCGAGGTGCGGAATAAGATGCATGAGGCGCCGTTAGGTGAAAAAGACGTGTGCGTGCATCAGAAAACAACGGGAAGTTATTGTGGTTTCTGCTCAGACCGTGAAGGGAAGCTGCTTTAAAAACCCTCGGCGGCCTCGTTGATGAATTTGTATCATCTGTCATTCTTAGTTTCCTCTTCCTTTACTTTATATCTCCAGAAAACATTAACATAACTTGTTTCCAAGAATCATCCATTTTAAAGGTTTCATGATAGAGACAAATGATTCAGATACTTTTAATCGTGCTACTTCGTCATACTTTGTATGATTCTTTTAAAGGGAAATTATGCAAGTCTGGTTGCTTTTATGCTGTTTTGCTAACCCTCCTCCTGGCCATGTGCATGTCATTTGTTGTTTGCTGACGAGAAGTCGATCCATGGAGCGGTAGATAACATTATATATCATATTCGTGTATATTAGTGTAATTTTTTTTAAATTTTATTTATAGAGCACCTTCCATCAAAGTGCTGTACAGTTTACAAGACAATATAAAAACATGTGAAACATTTAAAACATGTGTAAACAAACACAACAAGGTGGAAGCACCTATTCATACAGTATTGACAGGTTACAGGGCATCAACTGTGTTTGTGTTTTTCCACAAAAAAGGTGCCGCCAAGAGATTACAGGTTACAGGGCTAGGACAGTGGGTCAGTGGCGCTGGTCTTACAAGGTTGGTTTTCGGCAAAGAGGCTATAGGTGGAATGTAACAAGTTGTATTTAACCATCACAATAACTCCAAAGCTGTTTAATGAATTAATATTTGGAATTTAATGAAGGTAAAAAGTTCCTCTTTCAACACCAGGAGCTGGTCTGGTCTGACTGGGATGTAATTGAAGACTGATTAACTCCTTGGGGAGCTCATTGATTACAATCAACGATCCACTGTGAAGGTCCTTGAACCATGCAGACGCTCTTCAAGCTTTGTCTAGAAAACAAAATACTCTTCGCTTTAAGGTTTGGAAGTTGTTGTTTAGTCACCGGTTCACCCTTGGGTCCAGTGTTCGGCTGAACGTGTTCTGGGTTGTCTCTCAAATGGTTTCGCTTTAAGCGTGAATCATATTCAAGGTGCCGCGGCGACCGGCCTTTACTCTTATAAAGGTTATAAAAGGTCTTGCAGCAGTGAGTTTGTGCAGTGAAGCGTTGCGGTCATGCACTGCTGGGGGTAAACCTGTTGTGCTCCCTCGAGCGCTCCATCAGCCTCAGGCCGTGGGCGCTCAAACGACTCCCCAACCTGTATGAAATGAGATGCTACGACAGCGTCTGACCTCAGGTTCACTCGCGTCTCTACGGCTCAGGAGCCTCATTCAGTGCACGTGTGTTGCTGCCAAAAAAAGAAAAAGAAAAGAAAAATTCATCATCTGCCTGGTACGTGATCACCCTACTCGTGAAGGCCCGGTAGCTTTTAGCTTTCAGGCTGCATTCAAATTACATTATATCTCCCTTAATAGGAACGGCGCACTTAAATCCTCTCGGGGGTTGAGTGGTGCCTGACAGACAAAATTCAGGGCGCGTGTGGTTCTGCTTTAATGCTACAGGTCCGGGGTCAGTTATCTGCACCATCCTCATGGTGATGGTGGCAGTGAGTGGAGTTTCATTTGTGGCTTTCCAGGTAGGAAAATGATTATTTCCCCCAAATATCTGAGAATATATTTCATACGGATATTTTTTTTTGTGCACTTTTTGGTTTCTCAGCAGTCTTGTGTAGCATTGACTATTTATCTACTTGCAAAATTGTGCTCACTTAATTTTCTGACGTTGATTCATCTTCAAATTTACCAGTAGAATTTATTTTTTCCTCCGAAGTTCATGAACAATCAATAAAACACTTCTCACTGGGACCAACTCTCTCCTTTGTGAGTCAGTTAACGCAATCTTGATCCTTGTTGTCTTCTGTTTTGTTTGTTTGCAAGACACTTGCTGAATCAGCACCGCTCCACCATTGTATCCCCCCTCCCTCCCCGACCCCCTTCGATGTTTAATCCATCAGTCCAGCTCGTTCAGTTCAGGTATCGGAAACCAAGTGACCATTAACGCCTTGAGGACAAAGACTGGAGGAGAGAAAGCCTCTCAGGACGCAGCAGAGATTTACTGCGGTGTGCAGAGATTTTCCTCCTCATTAAATTGATCCATTGTTGACTGAGAAGAAGTGTGAGTGTGAGTGTGTGTGTGTGTGTGTGTGGGCTGCAGGTGAGTTATTGTGCCACTCAGCCCAGGTGGATATTTCATTCCTCTTATTGCAAGCGTAATTACAATCTGCTGCTGCCACGAGGGCAAAACTCGTTATTGTATTAAAAAGAAGAGGATGAAACAAACAATTAGCCAAGCAATTCATTTGTGAGTTGATGGAAAAGCTCTTTAATGCCTTTTAAAGATTTAGGCTGGTGTCCTTGGAAGAAACATTTAAAAGGTTTATTGACCCGGGGCTCAAACTTGAGCAGAGGGAGGAGAAAGAATGAAAAAGAGAGAGTGTGATAGAGAGAGATAAGAGGAGGGGAATAAAGGGAGCAGACAGGACAGTGATTTTATTTTCAGGTTGTCTCTGCTGCTCAGGAATGTAGGCTACATCCATTTCTACTTAATGCGATGCCTCTAAAGGAGCTTCTGCAACTTTCCCACTTAATATTTATTTGAACTCAAGGGAGAAGTGAGTAGGTTTTAATGGTCAAAGGTGACGTTACCTCGGCCTCATGCATTTTTGATCATAACAAGGGTGATAGGTATACCTTTCACATTTAAACCGATATAGTACTGTAGGTATGCAATGGTACTTATTTTCAGTACTTTTTGTGTGTTTGTGTGGTAATTAAATTTAGTGTTTATATATATTTAAAAAAAGGGGCAAAACTTCTAAATTTTGAGAATTTATTGTTACGGTTCAGTGAAAACAAGAAAAGCCGGCCTAATGAAGGGTCTTCCTTAATTGCAATATAGCAGGATCTTTGTTTAAAACGGGCCTGAAAGGTCTTACCTTAAAGGTAGTTCAACATTTTGGCACATTGGCCCATTGCCATAATCCCTATAGTCATAGCAGTAGGTTTGTTACCTTTAATTGTCGGTGCAAGGTATTTTTAGAATGGCGGAGCAGAGCCGCAAGCTACCACCGTTCTAAAAATAGCTTGCACCGACAATTAAGTAACAAACCTAAAAGGAAAACTAAAGGAAATATGGCAATAGGCCAATGTGTGAATTGGAGTTGTTCCAGTTCCGATAGCAGTATCAGAAATGCCTCCAATGCTGCTGGAAATGCCAGCATTGGTATTGGCAAGTACTGAAGTCCAGGCACCGATCCGATACAAAGTGTATTAGAAACAGGATTCTGTTTAGCTCAAATCTAACGCGACTCACGGTCAGTACCAATAAAAGTACCGATTTGGAGACTCATCCCGAAGCATAACTGAAGGTTTAAGTAATGTTTTATGATGATACTTCACACAAATCGTTAATAACTTATGACATAAACCTGCAACTGAAACGAAAAAAAAAAACAAAAAACACTTTCTCTGCTCTGTACTGTAGCTGATCTGCTGCCAGTTCCAACTTCTTATTGAACAGACAGATGAGAGTGGAATTGATCTTCTCATTCATCTCAGCAGGGAGGAGAAAAAAAGAAAAAAAACCCACACATTTCTAAAATGTTCAACTATACCTCCAAACAAAACCCCCTAAATTAAATTGCATTCATGCACAAATTCTATTAGGAAGTCCAATGAGTGAGTGTTGATTTTACTTTGCTATATCAGTTTCAGTTTAAGACAGTCATAGTCAAAAGATTAGTAGAGTGCTTCTTTTAAATGTTACATTACAAATACTAAAAGTTCAGAAATATGCGACGCTCAGTTCAAACAGGTGGCTACATAAAAACACTGTAATACAATGTAGTGAGACTCCTGTTGCACATTAGTGCATTCATAGATGTAAAGTGCTGCATCACTCCGGCTTCAAACAATTACAACCAATTAAAACCAACAAAACCCTAATTGCGTTCGAGGCAGAGGGCTTTTAGAAAGGCCATAAAAATAACAATAAAACAACTGTTGCATTGAAGAGAGGATTAAAATGACAACAGTGAGTGAGCTGCTCCGCGACCTGGGTCGACCACGCAGCTTGTGTCTGACCACCTGAGGCCAAGAGCCGTCTGTGAAGTGCCAGATTTCGGGTTTCTGATGCTTTCCAAGCACTGCCAAGATGAAAGCTGTGCAGTTTTTTTTTTTTTGCAGACGGACTTACGAAGCTGTGGCCTATGGTTTTTGATCCTGATTTCAGTTATTATCCACAGCCTGCGGCGCATCTCTGTGATTGCAAAAAAAACACTCTGCTGGTGCCTCCCGGGGATGATGCTGCTTCGACTGTTGAGCCTTGTTCTGGTGGACGACGACAACAACACCAATACAAAACACAAGAAAAAAAGTGTGTTGTCTCTTAACAAGTGCAGAAATGCAGAGGGAGGGAAGGAGAGAAAGATGGAGTAATGGAAAAGAGCAGGAGTTGAGGTGAGGTGAACAACGGAGCCGACAAACAAACACCTGCAGGGCCATCGACCACCTTGACATGTGTGTATGTGTGTGTGTGTCTCTGTGCAGAAGTGGGTGGGTGTGTGCACGGTTGCAGCCACTTCTCAGTGTTGTTAGAGCACGCTGTGTGTGTCTGTGTGCAGATAGTAGCCCAGAGCTTGATAAGCAGCCAGCAAGAGAGAGTGCTGCAGAGCAATTATTCAGAATGACTCAAAGGCGAGACAGGAGGATGGAGAGGGAGGGAGGAGGAGGAGGAGGAGGGGTGAAGGTGAGGAGGAGGAGGGAGAGTGAAGAGACGAGTTGAAACGGGATGAACTGCAGAGAAAAGAAGAGAAAGGGGGGAGGATAAAGGAGAGCAAGGCATGTCCGACAGAGAGAGGAGAGATTAGAAACACCGTCTGCTAACGTGATGAACTCGTTTCTGCCTGGATCTCACCTCTTCTTTAACCCCCCACCACCCCATCCCATCCCTCCGTCCTCTGCTAATATCCTCACCTCCCCTTCTCCTCCCACCCTCTCCGTCATCCTTGCTCCCCCCTCCCCTGTCAATCCCGATGATGAGAAGGAGGGAGGGAGGGGGGGAATCAGACCGTGAAGAAGGCAGGCGGTCGTCGTCGCTCCGCCGAGAAGAGCCCAGATCAAAACTTCACCGTGAAGCTCTCTGGTACTTTTCTCCTCAGATTGGAAGTGTCAGGAGGCGACGTGAGCGAACAGTGATGGTATTTCATTACAGTCGTGATGCTTTCTGTCTCTTTCTGCTCTTTGAATAGAGACTTTAAAGAAAGGAGAGCTGCAGCGGCCTCGACTGGAAACCTTTTAACTGGATAGAGGAATCTAATAACCACACAGTTAGAAACTATTTCATCCCACACACAGGCAAAGAAAGTTATGTAAATCAGTGGTGTTGACACATTTTAATCAGCTGAGTCATGATCTGAAGTGGTGCTCCAGTAAATGAGCAGTGCAGCTCCACAAACAACCGGCGACTCGTCATCGAAGAAGTTGAGACATCCCGACTTTGAGAGGATTATTAATACATTGTTTGTTTGCTGTAAATCAGTGGATTATTGGTAAATGTTGAATTGTTAGGTCATCTTCATCTGTCCAAATATAACATACTCACATACCCAGTGTCTTCTAAACATCACCATGTCAATTTGACAATGTCAAGATTCAAAGATTTTTATTGGACATACAGAAGAAATGAAAAGTCGTTTCTTTCTCACCTAAAATAAATATTATAGAGATCAAATACAGTAGAAAATAAAATATAATATATACTAAAGTCCTCAGAAAAAGTTTGGAGCCGTTATTTAAGTCAATCATTTCTCCGCACCAGTTGGTTTTGTATTTTGTTGAGAATATCACAGGGTTTAGCCCTTCGTTACTTATTCCACGAATGCACGATCCTAACAAGTTGTACCTCGTTATAAAGGTGGCCGATCAGGCTTTCCAACGATAAACAATAAAACAGCAGTTAGAATTATTAAAGGGTGAAATGATTGACTGAACTCCAAACTTTTTTTGATGCGTTTATATAAAATCACCTATCAGGGGATGTAGTGCAAATTGTAGTGTGTAGGTAACTTTATAGTCTAGGGGCAGAGGTCAGCCAAACACCTGTCGGTATTTATACTGTATATCAATCCAATTTGAATTTTTCCAAAATAAAAACTCAAAATGAATCAACAAGTGAACGATCTACAGAGCTAAACTAAACAATTACGGACAAAACACTTTTTTGGAACCACCAACAGCTTTTGGGTCTTAATGAGGAACATTATCTAAATTGAAACGTATGAAATGTCTCTTTGGAAAACAAGAGGACCCTTCTTTGTTTGATGAATAAAAACAGCTTCTTTAGATTAAATGGTAAATTGAATGACTGAAGACAAAACAACATTTGTTGTCGTGTGAATCTCCCTCTGCAGCTCTCCGTCACTAATTCTTCAACCAGGCTTCAGCTAAACTGAATCGTCCACGTTGTGCTGAGCATCCACACCTGGGATGTTTCTGCACACCTGAACATTTCAGCTGCCGACCAAACAGCTTTCAGATGGAGCCTCGTTCAACAGTCCTTTGTGCATATCTGAAAAATCTGATGAAGCCGTTTTCCTGGCGCTCCAAGTTTACTTTGTACGATCTGTCAGGAAATTTCAAAAATCATGATCAAACATGTTTTTTTCTTATATTCCTCCAAGGAGTTGCACATGAGAAAGAAATCCTGACGTCTCCGTCTGTCAGCGCCTTTGTGGATACGCTAACTGGTGCATCTCTGAGGTGCTGTGAGGTTATTCAAACGGAGGGGGGAGAGGACGCCGTAATGGGTTTGAAAGGGATTTTCAAAGGTTCGGGTCCTGTCGAGATCAAACGTCAATAGCTGAAAGGACAAAGAGGAAACTCTCCTGTTAATTTATGCGCCGGTGATACTTTGAGATGATTTCAATTTAAAAAAAAAGAAGATCCACCAAAGCACTTTTTTATTTATTTATTTATTTATTCTTTATGAATACTCAGCCCAAGGGGAAATAAATCTGAAACCTACTACAAAGACTTTGTCGCTTAAAGCCTTTTTGTTTTTCTGAGACCATTCAGAAGTTACTGCAGCTCCTCTTCCCCTTGGTTTGTTTAGGAGACCCCCACTCCCCCCCCTCCCCTCCAATCCCATCCTGTCTCTGCCTTACAGCTTGTTCCCGGCAACATGCTCATTCCTATCTGTTGCCAGCACTGTCTCTCTGTCTCCCTCCATCCACTTCTGTTTTTACTTCATTTGCTCTCGATGCGGTTGGCAGCATCTTTTCATTCAGTGCATATTCCTGTTTCCTTACGCCCAATTCTCTCGCCCTCTCTCCTCCTTTCACATGAATTCCCCGTCCTTGTTTCACCTCCTCTCTTTGTCTTTTTTCCCCTCTCGCTCCCTCTCTTCGCTTTCTCTAAGTCTCTTTCTGTGTCCCTGGGTCCAAATCTCTTAGATAATCTGAGTGTTATTTTCAGCCAGAACCTGAAAGCTGTCGAGCCCTTCCCCTGTGAAAACCAAGGAGCCTTCAACTCAAAATGAAATACAGTCACAAACCTGCACACACACACACACACACACCATCTCAGATGCAAAGGCCTCATCTTACCACCATTATATCCGCATGGACGATTCAATATCAACACTAAGGCCCAATTCCGATTCTCCCCTTAGCCCTCGCCCTTGGCCCTAACCCTTCGTTTTGCGCGTTCACGTGAAGTGGTAGTGCTGTCCCAATGCTCATTCTGCCGAGGGTTAGGGGGAAGTGGTAGGGCTTCTCTGCTTTTTCAGACATACAAACCGAGGGCTATGACCGAGGGCTGTGAATTTCCCAGAATGCATCTTGCGGCAACCGGCAGCTGTTTTATTTAACCGTAGCGCTGTTATAACGTCATTTTGTTAAGTTTTAATATCTTTTTATGCGAGAAGCTATTTAGACCCCCAATGTGCGGTCGGTTTATCTGACTGTTTAATTTTTTCGACAATATTATAGATATGACATCATCACAGCCATTGAAAAGACTTGAATTAATTTACTCGCAGGTTTTTAACGGTTTTCCAGTTACATTCTTTTTAAGAGATAAATGCTGGTCTCATTGATGAAATGTAACAATTGTGGCAGTCGCATTAGTTTGTTTGAATTAAATGATGTGTGTTTTGGATGCAGGAGCAGCGCTAATAATCAATTTACATCAATAAATAAATGTTTTACCATGAACCGATCAGTCTTGATTAAATGTTATTTTATTTTATTAAGTTAGCGTGGTTTTGAATATAGGATTTGTGTCGACAGCTTGTCATGTCTGCTCGCCAGCAGAGACTACTGATGACGTATGGCCGCTGAAGTGGTGTCCCAATTCGTATGGGTTGACTTTCTACCCCTACCCCTTGTAGCTCCGTTTCAAGGGCAAGGGTTAAGGGCTAGGGGTAGGGCTAGGGCTAGGGGTAGGGATGAAAAATAGAATCGGAATTGGGCCTAAGCCTTCCCTGTGTTGCATGTAAAACACCCGCTCCCCCCTTCTTCTCTGCTTTGACATATTTAATAAAGCTGACATGCCATTTAAATGTTTTCATTATCTGGTGCAACCAAGTCCAATCAATCTACATCTGCTGTTTAATGACAATATTAAATATGACATCATCACAGCCATTGGATTGTCTGATAACCACTACATACAGTAAATCACATTATGTAATAATAATAATAATAATAATAAATAATAATAATAAGTGATTTTCAGAGTAATCTGTTTCAATATAATTTGCATTCCTGAGGACATTTTGACCTTTACAGTACACATTGGTTATTATGCAGTATGCATTGAAAGTCATTGCAAAATGATACTTTGATTTCTGTAAAGGTGTAATCTTGAAATAACTACAATCAATGTAATTTTTTGCAAACAGGAGCGAATAATGTTAAATTTGGATGATTTTTTGTAGAATGTGAGACTGAAACGTAATAAAATGGTTGTTTTGGTCGTAGAAACATTTTATCTATTTATTTTTTTACGAATTTTGGGGGTCTTTTATGTATTTAATTAATAGGACGGCTGTAGAGAGACAGGAAATGGGGAGACAGAGAGAATTGGAATGATATGCAGCAAAGGGCCACAGGTGGAATCGATCCGGGGGCCGCTGTGATGAGGACTAGAACTTCTGCATATGATGTCGCTGTAGAAACAGGGGACATATTATGCAAAACTGACTTTTTCATTGCTTTAGTAGTGCCTCCTCACCCCTTAAATGTAATTTTTGACAACTATGTCAACATTTTGTAAATTGCCATAATCAGAAATGTGTCTCTGAACAAGCCGTTTTAATTTCACCCGACATATTACATCACAATCCGGGTGATGTGAACATTCCAGCCCTCGCTCCCATGAAACATTTTTTAGAAGGGCTGTGAAACTGGTTTTGTGCTCAATTTTTGGATTTTCATTTCATTCACTTGAGCTAGCCTGTTATGTCCCCTTACACCTCTGGCCACACCCATTGGTGATGTCATTCCACATAGACTACGCCCATTTATGTATTTCCTCACTGCTGCCCTCTGGAGGTCACAGAAGCAACAGAAACAAGACGTTCAGCTGCTGAAGTTCTGGTTTCAGCTCAATCAAAAGTCGAGGACCTTGTCAGAAGAGGTATCGATTCACAAAGTGTTGGATCAATATGTATTTTCAGTTGCTCTTTTATTTTTCAGAATTGCTCTGTTGAACCAAGTGAAGCCTCAGTTTTTCTGCTTTTTTTTGTTCTTTAGCCGCTGTGTGTCGTTTGTGCTGGTTCAAACACTGCAACACACATGGATTTGCAATTACAAAGTTTGCAAAAACAAACAAACATCTTAAATCATGAATAAATAGTCAAATCCAGCACAGTGCCAGACTGTGTGGTTATCATCCGTCAGAACGCACTCTCTCTGCTCTTGGCTTTAGTAATTGGTCCCACTTGTGCGAGTTGATAATGAGAACTTGTTATTTCACTCGAGCGTCGTTTTTTTTTTTTTTTTTTATCTCACTCGAGTGTATCTGTTACTGCCTCAAATATTGAAAACCGAAAGAAAACACAACATCTTGCGTGGGGTTCTCTACATCCTTCAAACGGTGACTGATGCATGAGAGGAATCCCCGCCGCGCTCGTTTTCGCCTTCAAAGACGCGCGTCATTAGAAAGCAGAACGGTGTCGGCGGACGGTGTCATCGCTTAATCACTAGCACCTTGAAAAAAAAAACCTGTGGGGGGGGGAAGAAGAAGTTCTTTTCATTCATATTTCATGGATGTCTAGAGATTTTGCGAGCTCCGGTCAGCAGAATTTAATGAGACATCAGGATGGAGAGGGAATGTGGAATAAACCTACGACGGGCCGAAAAGACTTTGATCACTTTTCTAAATCACCAGGAGGAGAGAGAAGATGTGGCTGAGAGACTGGAAGTTATCCTCACATATAAATATAAAGAAATATATACTCAGTACTAATCAGTAGAGAAACTTCTGATCATATAATTTAATAAGATGATACAAGGCCAGTTCATTAACATCCTTTGGGTTTTAATCTCACAGCTCTCCCTGACTGACTGTGTCCCATTGTGTTCAAACCTCAGGGAGAAACTGAATCAAAACTTTATCTTCTTCATCTGTTATTCAGATGTGTGTTGCATCATCAAAGACGTCTCCTTCTTCTTCTTCTTCTTCTTCTTCTTCTTCTTCTTCTTCTTCTTTCCAAAGACTGAGCAGCTTCACTTTTCTTCACTTGAAGTAGGGGTGGGCGATATGGCAAAAATATCATATCAAGATTTAAAAAAAATAAAGTCACAATTTCGATTTTATCAAATGATCTTAACAACATAAACATACTAAAAAACACCCTGAAAAGTGCACTCTTGCAAAACAGACAGTTTACATGAAAGTAAACTAATGAACCCTTCTGAATAGATTTTAATCTAAATGGTTGCAATTTTCCCAACAATTGCCAATCTTTACATGTTTTATGTCCTGCTCACGCTTTTTAAATAGCGGTTATGACTCTTGACCCTGATCTAGGTGACCAATGTCAAGATGGACACCACATGGGTGACACCTCATTATACCTGTATCCTCATCCTCTTGTATAGACGTCACAGGACCGCCAAGGCCGAACTGAAATGTGATGGTCTGGTCTTCTGAGGAGAACTTTTTTTTTTCTCAAACTTTGAAATTACTTTGAACTTCACTTTTCAAGCTCGACTATCTCCTCCTGACCCCAAGTTTGAGCCTTTGCTTGAAGGAGTGTGGTTGTTCATTTTTACAGTGACTGGGCAACACATCAGCAAAATCATCATCATCAGCGGCAGCAGCAGCGGTGTTTTTATCTGAATGGGGACTGTCGGGAGAGATTACTCGTAAGGAAACTAGGGCAGTTGCTTCCGGTCAAGGATTGCGTCTGGCAGGCTGACCCTGGTGGTGGTTTCTCTCGTTTGACATGCACACACACACACATATAGTTTCCCTTGCATCCACTGTACTTGTCTGTTTTCCACCCACCCACTCACTCACTCTGCCTGTGGATTAGTTGTACGAGGATCCAGAGAGAGACAGGCGTGATTGAGGAGACACCGGGGCCGAGGAGGGAAACAGGACTTTTTTTTCCCGCCCAATGTCACACCAGGTTATTGTTTAATCCACTCAACATGAAGATAAGGTAGCAAACACACACACACACTCCAAGAGAGCATAAGATGAGATTTAACAGCATATTCCTGGAAATCCTGTTTTCTCTTCACCTCAGTGTTAAAGATTAGACACAACTACACACATATAATCATGTTTTTTATTATTTTCTATCCGATCTTATCTCAATGCATGGCAAACACCAATTACATTTGGTCACTGTCTCCTAAACCGTGTCCTTGAGAGGACTCTCTGTGGAAATGTGATTTCATTTCCCTGGTGTAGGTTACCGGGGGCGGGTGGGGGACTCCTGCAGAGATCCCGCTGTACCTTTCACCACTCGGATGATTGAGGTTCCTGGTCCCAGGAGAGTTCCCTCAGGAGCCGCTGGTTTCAATCAAAATGACCCAAATTTGGGCCACTATCAAATTTCTCCCTGACAGGAAAGTGGGTTTAGAAGTCATGGGTGACATTTTTGCTTTAGATGATTCATACAACAGGTTAGTAATTCTCCTCTGAGGTCTCTGCCCACCGTCACCTCTCTAACGAACAGGAAACGACGACTACGTAGATAGAAAACGCACGCTTCACAGATTTTTCCTTTGAGAGCAAAGCTTAGTGTTCATTTGTCGACAAAGAGAAGAGGGGGAAAAAAGATATTCAATAACACAAATTGCACTGGAACCATAACTGAGACAGTAAAATGAGGAGCTACAATGACAAAATATCTCTAAAATGCCTTCAAGGGAGTGAGCAGTAATGTGGATCAAAATAGAAATGAGCAACACCGAGGAAAATACATATTGGATACCACGGGTGTAACTCCTCTACTTTCCAGAGATTTATTTTAAGTTTACGGGTGAAACACTACATTATCCTCACAATCAAGAACTTGCGTCACACTACTAAAACTTTATGCTGTTGTATTCCTGACTGTAAAGTATAGAGAAGTCCAACATTTATGTTAACGGCAGATTCTTTCACTCTTGAAGGCATATTTCGATGTTTAACCCATGGTAGAACACCCCCCAAGAGATCAAGTTTAGCCTTTAGCCAGATAGCAAAACAATGCTGTCTTTGTAGCCACAAGCTAACCACGATCAAAAAAGCCACTCGTAGCCACAGATGTTGTTCAGAACAGCACCATACTTAGTCAAAAGTACAAATAGGACCCCCGCACATAATATGAGGCATCAAACACCTGCTAGCTTTGCCTGGTTTCAACTGAAAAGAGACAAAACAGAGCTCACCCACTCTCCTCTAGCCGTTTCCTACTAATGTGGAAGCCCGAACAAGCTATTAGCCTAGCGAATGGAGTAGAAAAGTCAGGAGTCCAGTGGTGCTCAGTTTAAAAAATGCAGCTGCGATAGTTTGAGCAACTCAACTCTGTTCATCTTCCTGTCAACATCCGCTGGTTATTGTTAGAAACACATAGGGAAGGC
This sequence comes from Decapterus maruadsi, assembly GCA_030347415.2. Taxonomy (NCBI): domain Eukaryota; kingdom Metazoa; phylum Chordata; class Actinopteri; order Carangiformes; family Carangidae; genus Decapterus; species Decapterus maruadsi. Next base: position 8,743,783 of record CM064898.1, read on the forward strand.
AGATATGAACACTGATGCGTTCTGTAATCGACTCGTCAGGGCTTTCCCACAACTAGCAAGCGGCCGGAGGAGAGTGGGTGAGTTAGCCTATGTTTTTGTCTTTTACAAACCAGGGAAAGCTAGCAGATGTTTGATGCCTAAAACCATTTGCTCTTAGTGGTTAGAAAAGGGCTTTATCTAAGAGGTTTTTATCTGTTGTTTATTCTGAGCCAGCCATTATTTTTCAACCCTTATTATTAATATTAATAGTTAATTATTTTATATTCTTTGCTGCTCACAGGCTAAAATTAGCTTTGAATCGACTGCTGCTGAATAGGTGCTGAAGACGTCAGAAATGTCGACATGATCGTTATTCATCCCCACAGTCATCACTCCTTAATGAAAAGTGTGTCATCTTGGCAAATTAAGTACGAAAAATGATTGTTATTTGGGCCTAGCTGTGCTTGTTTTCTTTTGGCTCGGTATGTGCCCGGTCTACAGCCCAAGTCTGGTCCATATATAGGCTACAGCAGGGCTGTCTGTTGTTGCTTCCACATTAGTCAGTCAATAATGGATGATAACAGCTGAAATCTACCCAGATATGGAAGTGGGACTTGTGGGCAACAGGAGTGTACAGAGCCAGGGGCCAGAGTTTTCATTCTACTATCTGGGAATTAGGTTATGGAAAGTGCTCTTTGTGAAAATATAGGAACAAAGTGAACAGTGGATCAACGTATAAGATACAACTTGTAGGCTACATGAATATTAATTGAACCAGTTTCCTGATCTTTCCCTGAAGCACAAGCTTTTATCTCCTAAACGTACTCCTTGAAAAAGAAAAAGAAAATATAGTTGCTTTAAAATCTAATGAAGAAAACATTCAGTGTTTTGAAATCTAAATGTAGCCTAAAACCATTTGCTCTTAGTGGTTAGAAAAGGGCTTTATCTAAGAGGTATAGCTTTATCTGCATTGTTTATTCTTAAAATGCAGCCAGCCATACAATGTTTTCAACCCTTATTATTAATATTAATAGTTAATTATTTTATATTCTTTGCTGCTCACAGGCTAAAATTTGCTTTGAATCGACTGCTGCTGAATACTTTTTAAGTTTGGATGGCCAGCTATTCTTCAATCCTGTGCTTTTCAGCGCATTATAAAGCTGGAAGGGAGAATATTGAATGAAATAATTACACCGGTCATAGATTAGACCACCAATTGTTAATGATTCCCAGGAGGAGACCGGGCGTAATCATCACAGGGACTGGAGCAGGAGCCGGTAACGCTGTCGGCCTGCGTTGCCTCAAAAGAGGTAATTTGTCATTGTCCTCAGACGTGAAGGGGACCATTATTAGTGCCAGGACAGGAGCTTTGTTTTATATATTTAATTTTTTTTGCACTCATTTGTTGTGGAAACCCAGACTCCAATTGAAACTCGGTGTCACATTTGATAATGGCAGATGACTCACCTTGTGTCTCGAGGACATGTCGACACATCCGCTGCTGAAAACAATGCTGTTTGTTTTGTTTTGAATTATTCTTGCTTTTTGGCTTCTTCTTTTTTTCTTTTTGTTTATTTTCTTACTTTTTAATATTTGTCGGGTTAAGGTTAAGTTGCCTCCTCCACCTGAGGAAGTGCAGTGCTGGGCGTCACGCCAGAGAAAATAGCAACGCCGGGAAGTATCGGGGCCGGGGCAAGTGGTTGTTGAGTCATTTGTTATTGATCATTTAGCCTATTGGTCCCAGGGGACAGATTTGAATCATTTTGGGCTGTGGGAATTCATGAGTGCTCCCCAAGAGGTCACACACTCCACATTTACTGAGTGAGTAAAGACAGCGGCATTCATGGTGAGTGATGCAGAGACTCGAGGGAAGGGAACTGGTGCTTATTGACCACTGTGTTTTTTTATGGGGCTGCTTCAAAGGATTAGATTCCTGGACTGTCAGGTCAGGTCTTTGAAATTAAAATGGGCAGCAAATGAAATGTAAGATATTTATAAGCTCATGCATTATGGAGTTTGCACTGGGCTGTAACGTGAAGTGTCAGCAGGTTGTCTCTCCGGCTTCACTCTCTCATTCTTTCACTCTTTGTCTCTTCAGGTCTTTTCGTTCTGCTGCTCACCTCAGCTTCCCGTCTCCTCTTTCACTCCTCGCCGGCCTTGGTTCAGTTTGTTTTCTACCTTTAGTGAGTGTGCTGTATCTCCCACACAAAGCAAAATGAAAATGGTTGCAGAAAATCATTGGAGTCACAGCATGTACTTTTTGTGTGTCTGTGCCCCTGTGTGTGTGTGTGTGTGTGTGTGTGTGTTCCCACCGAGGCCAAGTATTCATGTGGAATGATGTTTTGACGTATCATTAGGCCCTGCTGGACTAACCTGTCAGGAATCATGTCCTTTGACCTGTCTCACTAGAAGAAAAAGGACTAGTGCTGTGTCTCAAATCACATGTTTTCATAGTAACACTCTTTATTTTGAGTGTACAAGTGCATTCACACTGACAAGTGTGCAACATGCAGTGCACTTGGTCAGAGTGTGAAAGGGGACAACCCTGTGGTTCACCTGGTAGAGCTTTAGAGGGTCTAGTTTTCACAGACTCTATCAAAATAAAACGACCTTAAAGGAGAACTATGCTGAGTCCCAACGCTGTCTTGATCGCTCCTTCTCTCTACAGCTCCCCCTATAGTTTGGGATTGCATATGTTCACTGTTGTAAAAACTCATCGCTAACCCTCCTCCCTGCCCCATGGCCATGTGCATTGGTTTTCAATGCAATCTTCAAGAAGCCAGTCCATGAAGCAATGTCTACAATCAATTTCATTATTTCCAGGAAGTAGAACAGGGTGATTAGCTAATTGATTTTATCTATCCGAATTTATGATTCAGGGTGATATAGCCTAATTGTGTTATGGACAACCTCTCCAAGTTTCTGTGGTTCGCACTCAATTCAAGTGTTCTCCAACATCAACATTGCGTCATGCAGTAATAAAACCGATGGCTTCACCATCTTATAGCATCCAATAGGCTATTACCCACATCTTAAAAACTGTAGCATAAAGTCAGACACTGGAAATGAGAAGTGGCACATTTTCTCTACAACATTTTACGTCTTCACATTAATTTGCATAACATTATCCGTGGATTCACAGACTGAGCTCATTTCCAATCCATCAATGTCACAACCTGAGTGGCTCATTTTGCCCCCAAAACAACTGTCCCTACGAGCTGCGAGACACTGCAATAGTCTGTAATAGTACCTATAAATGTGCAGAATGAAAATTTTCTCAAGGATGCGTGCAAATGAATTCACCGACTAAAAAGATAATGGGGAGATATAATAAGTTGGCCTTGTAGCACAGAATATTTTTGTCCTGAATAGAATCGGTAGGTAGATCTGGATGAATGCCTGCAACAGAAAGAACCACATAAATAGAATAAATCAAGATAATAATCATGTGGAGTTGAAAAGTATAGGAAACAAGCATCATTGACCGTAGAGAGTGAAGGTCTGAAACAACTGCTGTTAACAGAAAGATGATGTGTTTCATAATGGAAGCAACTCCTCTATTCCCCCCTTTTGTGTAGAGGCCAGAAACCTCAACAGAGCATAACCACCACAGCAAATTACCAAGTAGGTGCAAATGTAAAACACTGACTGGGTCCATGTTGATGGAAACACCAGCAGTGATGTGGCCAGGATGTTAATGATTTATAGAAATTAACACGAAGGTGGTTTATGATACCATTATCAATGGGATAGTAACCGTGAGAGTTTGCTGTCAGTCAAAGTGCAGGGTTATTTTCTGTTTGGTAGTACGGATGCTAATGTGCATGAGCTACAAACACGAGGAAATGAATCTGTGTTGATGAGAACATCACATGAGGTTTAAAACCACTTTACAAGGCCTTTAACTTGGTCTGTGCTCCAAAGAGACTTGATTGGTGCACTGCCCTTGTAAATGCTGAGAAAGGATTCCAAAAAAGAGGAATCAAACCTGTTTGAAAGAAGCCTGAAATTACCCAGAAATCATGGCAGATGAGTGCTACTCAAGATGGTCAAGGACTAGAGAGTTTTGTATAAAGTAAAATTTGAATATCTTTGATTAAATAATCAGCTCTAGGTTCTGCATTTACACTGAAGAAGTGTCAAAGCCTCAGTCCACAGAGAAATGAAGAGAGTGTGTATTGAGAAGCCTTAAAGCCAGCAGCAGGACTTCCTGTGACTTTGTGATGTCACAACAAAGTAGTCACAAAGCCCTGCCCACCACCTGGACACTGCACTATCCAACACTTGCAGGATTTTGGTTTCTGTGAGTGTTTTTAACCTGAAATCTACTTTGTTTTTTGCCCATCATTCAGAAAATGGTCAGCCAATCAGAAGGATAGGCTCAGAGCTTCCTTCTCTCTTATTTGTCCGAGAGAGAAGCCTTAAAGTAGAGATAGCCTATAAAACTACAGTACACTGAGATATTTTTTTTTGGTTCTTCAAACCAAGAATATATCTTGGATGGATCAACACTTCAAATAAAACCCAAGAGCTTTGTAGTCTAAGAACTGTTTTACCATCAAATACTCAAAAAGCCAAATGTAAACCCATTAGATCCATAGGAAGCTGAGATACCTGGTTAAACTGCTCTAATCATGTGAGATCAACCTCAACAGAGCAGATTATTCCCTAATTAAGTCTGGACTCATTTTGCACAGGGGCTCATCCTGCAGACTAACATGGACTCAGTAATCCCCCCCTCTTTTTTTTCTTGGGGTGCAAATTACAACTTCAAAGCGGACTCTCTAGCAGAGTAATACTATCACTGATTGAACATAATTGCTTTAATTAGCTCAATTTAATTTATCAAATTAATTAAATCTGTATCATTTACTGTACTCCATACAGAGAGAGAGAGAGAGAGGGTGAAAAAACTCCATTGCACAAGAAGTAATAAGTGCATTTTGAAACTCATTACTTTACAAAAGCCGAACTTTTAAAAGAAGAGGACAATGTTTGGCTTTTGAATGGATTTGTGAAGTTTTGAAACTGTTGCCTGTTCTGCAGTTTTCACTTTCTCTGAGAAAGTTCCCCAAACCAAACAAGTCCAAACCCGTCTGTAAAAACAGACACTGGCTCCACTCCACACTCTGGCTTTGAACTGTGAAGATTATTGTCATCAGTGATAAGTGATTTCCTGTGTTGTTAACCGTTCTGTCAAGTTGTCGTATTTTATTGATTAAATAGAAGATGATTTTCTAATAACCCAACCTTGGAGGGACTCCTGCGATGTCCTGGATCATGTACTGTGAAACTGACTGAAGCTCAGACGAAAACCACTGATACTTTGAGCTGTTGGCCCAGAGCCGTTTTTGATTTGTTTTCCTGTCAGTACCTGCCCTCCCCAGAGTGTCAGAGCAGATTTAAATTAAATCAAGACAGGACGATCGAAGACAGGAAGTGGTGCTGAGACGACTCGACCTGCGGGTGGCAGCCGGTCAGGCACAGGGAGGAGAATTTGCGCACAGAGTCGTGGGCGTGTTTGTTAATGCGGGGCGTCCGAGATGTGAGGTCGTGCAGTGTCAGGATGACTCCTTCCTACCCTTCCTTCCATCTCTCCCACTTTAATGCAGGTCGCTGTATCAGAACGATACCGACGCATTTTAAACGAGTCCTTGATTTCAGACAAGTGCTGAAAAAAGCAGGCTTGTCAGTTTCACCATCTGGGTATTAAACCTGTCAGATGTTTATCAAGAGGAGGCAGTGAAACAAAGACTGGCTCCTGCCAGGATTTTCCAGGCTTGGTTCCTTTTTCTTTTTCAAATGAAAATCTAAATGGGGCTTTTAGACTGAAACTAATGCAAATAGGTCAGAATGATCCATGTAGAAGACATGCACATGCATTCAAAGAGGTGCCATGTGGAGCTGCAGCAGTTAGACCAAGTATCATAAACGTAATGATGAAAAAGATCAGAATGCATTTTAACTGTGAACATTATTCGAGAAAAAAGATTCAAAAAGTCAGTTGTAAAAATATGAATATTTAATCTATATGTTGCTTTTAACCATTTCATATATACTGTATATAATAATGTGACTCAAGGATGTCAGGTCCAGTTATACCTGACATTTTCTTTTTCTCCTTTGACTTCAGAACAGGCTTTTCATCACTTTGTCAGCAACGGACAATATGACAAGATGATGTGGCAGTGACTGTAGATTGTAGGTTTGCTAGTCATTCACATCGTCCATCGGCTGCACCAGCAGCCTGGACGTTGAGGGAAGAGCCGTGCTTTTGTGTTGTTTACAGCAATTTCTGACCCTACCATACTATCACAGTAGATATTGGCGATACCCGGCGTTTGAATAAATCAACCAACAAGTTCTGCTTGAAAGTTTGTGAACCCCCAAAACATGGTGCCTGTGATTGTGGCCAAATAGTGACTAAATCAGTTTTGGACTCATCTGTCCAGACGATGGACGTCCAGAAGGCCTCTGGTTTGTCCAAGCACTCTTTGGCAAAGTTTTAACGGACAACTTTGTTCTGTCTCGAGAGCAGAGAGAGCTTGCAGCAAAATTCATGCGGTTTTGCATGAATTTGCCTCTAAAACAACTCTGTCTGGTAACTTTGTGTTATTATCTCATAGTGTGGTGAATGTGCAGGTCACAAATTGTCCACCAGAGCGTTTATGAGTTGTTTGATTATGTATTTGATGAGGGAAACCAAGAAATCCCATGAGCCTCCGTAGAGTAGCTCTGAGCAGCTCACGGCTCTGCTCCGCCGTTCTAAAAATAGCTTGCACGACAATTAAAGGTAATGAACCTACTGCTATGACAATTGGGATTAGGGCAATGGGCCAATTTGCCAAAATGTTGAACTATCCCTTTAATCTGAGTCTCTATTACTCACTTGACCTAACCAATGCAGCTACGTACTCTGATTCCATGTTTCACGTGCTATGTGCAGTAATCCCTAAGACATGAACACAGCGTGCGGCATATATGCGGGGGTGTGCTTTACCTTAATAAGCAGTAGAGTTGTGAAGTAATGTTCACCATTGTGGCATAAGTGCAGCCATCTTGTTTCTATTATTAAAATCCTTGCACCTAAATTTAAAATCACACAGGATGACTCACCTCTGTTGTCTTGGGCTCCAGACATTCTCTCTTCTCACTGGTCCATACCGCTCCCATCCTGTGTCGGGAAAACCGTCAGCAGATGGGGAAGAGGAATGCACAATAAGTCTGTCCACACATAAATACACAGCCAATGGTCCAGAAATGTGTATATATATGTGTGTGCGTGTGCGTGTATACACTGCACATGACAAGATAAATCAAGTTTATTTATAGAGCTCAAAATCCTACACAGTCCCCGCAGCAGATGAGGGATGCAGAGAAAAAAAGACAAAAGGAATGAAACCTCAGCAGTGTGGATGTAAATGCAGCGTTCATACGGCGAGTAAAGTAAATAAAAATCAATGGACCGGATCCTGTGGAACAGAGCCTGTGAAATAAATAAATCCAATGTCATTTCCTCGCATTGCTCCAAGCCCAGTGTGCCCGGTTTCTCTCTCTCTGCAGCCTCACTTCTTCTTCTTCTTCTTTTCCTTGTTATTCTAAACTAACGACAGCGGTAATGAGACGGAGGTCAGCTGACGGGGCATCGCTTCATCGTAGCTATAGAAACCCAACTTTTATTAGTAGACTTAAAGTTTCTGCTTTTAATTATAGTAAACAGAATCAGACAGTGCACCAATGCAAATACAAGGACATACCTGGATATCCCTTTTGACACGGGTTGAGAACTGCATATTCATCTGATGGTTATTTGCATACGAGTGTGGACTCTCCATAAATCATAACTTCTATGAAAAGATAACACCGGTTCTGGTCTTTGTCCCTTCTTTTTTTAATAAAAAAAGTGACAGTGGAAATGCACAGACATGGTAGCTGATTGGTTATTCTTCAGAAAACTTTTAAACTTTAATGTTCCCAGTCATGATCGGGTTGTGATAAGACTCTTGCTGCCAGGCCGAAGCCGTCCGTCCAAGAGAGATGGTGATAAGACACTTTCTAATTCCCCCTCAAAAAGAAAAAAGAAGAGAAAAACAGACATCGGAGTTTGGAAATGTAAGACCTGACACATTTATCTCCAGAATTACTTGAGAGCATGAATAACTACATCACAAAAAGGTCACTGAATACAATTTCTAAGTTCGTGTAAAGTCAGTTTTTTTGTCCCTTGAACACTGTGCAGGATATCAACTCAGAGCTGATGCTTTGGCCTGTTTTGACCAAATCTTGGCACGGAAACTCAGCTGCTGTGTGGAAATGTGCAGATTGTACTGAAGAGTGAGCTTCTACAGAAAGCACAGAGATAGAATATAGATCCATATGGAAATGTATAACATCTGGTTTTAGAAATAAATACACTGTGTTTATCAGATCCACATGGGATGCTGTTAGATTTGTAAACTGTGCTGTCAGATTCATGCGGCTCGAATGCAAAAAGCTTATAGGAAACACAGATAAGGGATGAAAAATCCAATGCAGAGCTTACTGCCAACTTTCACCTTCTTCTTCACATCATCAATCAGGAACCGCTGATCTTAAAAAGTTCATACCGAACCGTCACTTCACCTCCTCCTCTGGTCCTCGGCAAGTTTGAAGTCACTCACCTGAGTGGTTGTTGAGAAAATTGAAATGCAGACAGACCGAGACAGAGAATCCTCTAGCCTATTTATAGTTTGATATTTTCACTTTAAATCCAACATTAAACCCTGTCTGACTACGTACAGAACATTTCCGGAGTCATTACACCCCCAAGATCTATATTTTACAGCTCCCTTATCAGTTCTCAGACAGAAAATGTCAGTCCTTCCCAGAAACTACTCTTTGTCACAATCACAAGTTCTCCATCGTCTAAAATCACAGATCGGGTGTCAAGGTGAAGCTGCAGACGACGGCAGTAAGGAGCACTTTTTGAAGATCGCTCATATTTGCCTAACGTTAAAGACCATAAACCACCAGTCTAAGTCACTTTCGTTATAATTGTGCTTAGAAAAAAATAATCTGCCAGCCGCACACTACTGCATGTCGCTCATTAAGGAAGCCACGTGTGTGGACGTTGTCGTCATTTCTGGGGGGGGCATGATTCACATCTGGCATCATCTGGCCCATCCTCGTTCATATTACCATAATTCCCTCTGATAGAATGAAACCTGTTAGCCAGCTCGCAGCGCTGCTATAAAAGCCCATTACAGTATTAATCAGTCCCCACACACTCCTCATGTAGGAGTGTGAGCATGTGCCATTGTCTGGGTGTGTTTATGGATTTGTGTGGGATCCACGTGAGCTTAATTTTGCATGGTTTGTGTATTTTTGGGAGGTTTTTTAAAGTGAGATGACGCTGAGAAGTGAGTGTTGGGTTCCTCTTGTGGCTCATGTCGTCGTTACCAGAATACTAAGTAGATACCCGCGACTCTATTTCCCTAATGTGTGTTTGTGTGGCAGGGAGAAAAAACAACAACACAATAGACCATGACATCATTAAAGACAGAGAGAGAGAGAGAGAGAGTTGATAATTAAAGAAGAGAAGAACGCACATCTCTATTTTATTCATGTTATTGCTGCAGGACAAGCTGTAAACACTGAACTAAACGGCTAACGTTAGCTTATCTGGTGTAAACACATTCAGTAAACATATTGCAGACAACAGCCGAGGGAACTAATTGTTTTGTGAGCGTTTAAATGCTCTGCTGTGTTCAACAGCTAGCTGCTTTAAAGCTGAACCCAGTGGTTTACAGTAGCTATAGGTTTAACAACTTCCTGTTATGGCTGGAGGCTAGGACGATGAGAGCTGTGGGAGTCAACCAAAACACATGGTAGCCTAATGGTGCGCTGAAACTGCTAAAGATGCTAGCTAGCTCACTGACCGCCATGTTTTCCATACTTTAGGCAGCTAACTCTGTTATTTATTAGCTACAAAGATCTCATTAGTTGTTAATAACAACATTTTTTTATTTTGAAACACAATCTTTGGCTTTTTAATTGCTCAGAAAACCCATGCTTTGTCATTATAAAAAGTGCATAGGCTACATGTTATTACTGTATATTGTTTTGAAGCACAATAAAATTCTACAGATTCAACTGTTTGTGGAAAAAGACAAAAAAGTGTGGAAGAAAGAGTGAGAACAAAAAGAGAGGAGAATGCTTCAGTCTTTGAGACTAATTCCCCTCTTTTCTGGTTTAGGAATAAAACCCTGCAGACCCTATTTTCTGCCACAGCTACACAACCCCCCTCTCTCTGCCTTCTCCCTGTTTCAGCAAATAAAACCTCCTGAGGAAAGTGGACTGCCATCAAGTTGTCTCCTTTTGTCTGAGTATGCTCATGTGTCGTCTCCCATGTTGCCTGTAAAATGCCAGATTCCTTCAGAATTGGACCCCGTTGATTTCCACGAGGGGATATCTTGTGTTATTTTCCATTCATGAACACAGACCAGCAGATCTGAGCCACACACACAAAGCCTACACTCTTAACCTCGTTGAGTATGTTTCCTGGCAAACCCCATGTCTTTATATTGGTGGCGACCCAGATTTCAACTTGTTTTTCCTCAGTGGCCTGTGGTGATTATTGTCCCCATGGTCAGGTCTGAGAATGAGAACGAGTGATTTTATGAGACAATTTATGAAAGGCTTCTTCAAAATAAATCATAAACCGTCTCAGCAGCTTGTCACGTTTATTTTCCCTTTCCTCGACTTGATTGAAGCGTGTGTCCTTGAAACCTGTAAGGAAAAAGGAAAGTCGAGTGGCAAGTGGACTGACCACCACTGTCAAACAGATGGTGGAAAATCATTCATCTCTTCCAGCTGAGACGCTCTAATCATATCTCTTTCTCTGGCTTTGATTAAACTTCGCCTGGACACCAATACCAACAAAACGGTCGAATAAACGTTTATTTTAGACAGTCAAATTTAGAGCATGGCAGAAGAAACAGAATTATGTTTAGCACATTAGCCAATTTAACTCCTGAATGGATGAGTTAGCTGGACAGCGCACATGTGCCGGAGGTGCAGGCTGACTCTCGCTTCAATGGCCGCAAAAACCGCCAGCAGGTCCAGCAGAGGAAAAAGGCATGGGCAGTCGTAACTGTGGTTTGGAAACAGCAACAGGACTATGTTTTCCTGTGGTGAAAAATATAGACTCATAATGATCTTTGGATTTCAATGTCAGCCAGATGTTTCATAGTTTAATCTTGAGTCTCTCCTCTGAGAATTTTCCAAAGAATCATTTTCCTTATCAGGGGACTTTGATTTATCGGATGTCTCATTATTGTATCATTTACCATGTTTGGTAGCAAATCATTGTGATGGTTCACATTCTGTCACTCTATAAAGCCATGCTATTTGATGATGAATTTTGACTTTTACATTTTCTTTTTATCTTTTATTGCAATACTGTTTCACACAGTTCAACAGAATCAACTAGAAACTAGAATAGAAATAGTGTTTTTCCTTGTGTGTGAAGTAAAATGCTCATCAGAATCACTCCAAATTAAATGTTTTCCGTAGATCATAGATACTCAGTGAAGACTAGTTAAGATCTAACCCGCGAGCTGGTTAATTGTATCCGCCAGGTGCAAATCAGTGTGTGATTAAATGGGTGGATGGGAAGGAAAACAGAGCTAGAGGACTGATCAGCAGTAATCAAAACCATTTTAAATCTCAGCCTCTGTGTCTTCAAGCTGCTTCACAGGTAACAGATGTTTTTTTTTACAAGTAATATTTACAGCTGAGAGAAATAAAACCCATTTTAAAGTTTTGCTACTGCGACATTGTTAGTGATAACACTTTGCTGCAAAAGTTTAGCATTGAACTTTGGTCCTTCACTCAACAACGCCTTGGTATTCTCGTTTTATTGAAAATTAGCCCCAATCCAGACTGACCATCACTTCCCAATAGAGATTCTGTGATACCGCCAAAGAAAGCATCCCGTCTAAGAGAAAACCAATGAATAGTCTCATTAACATTCCTGCTTTCATGTGGGGAAATCCCTGTCTGAAATATTTTTGACTCCACCACCACATCTGGAACAAAACGTCCTACACAAGACAAAACATTTCAACTATTTTTTCACAACTGTACATTATTTTAAATAATTTTAACTTTTGTAAGGTTAAATATCCAATTTAAGCTACATATGTTAACCCCACTAAACTAAACTAAACCTACAAAATGACCCAACAATACCTTACCTGTACACTATGGTCTGCTTTGCACAAACCTTTCACTTCATTACCCTTGAGTGAAAGCGTGCATTTTTCCTTGGTATTCAGTGGGTGTTGGTAAGCAGATTCCAAAGAAGATGTAGGCGTGTTTATCAGTTAATCACTTCCTGCATTGGTTAAAGAAGCTAATAGCAAGTGATAAATAAAAACTAAATAGCATGTTGGAAAACATTTGGTGCTTACAGCATGGTTTGTTTGTAGTAAGTCAGTGTGAACATGAAGGAGATCTGAAGTAAAACTGTTCCAGAAAATGCAGAGCTGTCCGGAAACTTTGATCAACTACTAAAATTAATGAAAAATGAGGCCTATTTATTATGTTTTAGGCAGACAATTCTGATCAGAATTTGATTTTAATTAAAGCACCATATCAGACCCATGCATCAATATAGGCTGACAGAATAATGTAGCAGCAGTAAAATACTCTATGTTTTTCCACCTGAGGAAAAAAGGAAACGCTTAACAAACACGATGTGGCAGTTCAAACCAAATGTGCAAGACTTCCTGCACCGGCGTTTCTTCTCTGCTGATGCTTTCAGTCAACTTTGATCAAAAACTCTCCAGAGTTCCTATATCTTCTGACTCAGCTGCCATTGAGTCACTTGGCCTCTGTCTGTGCAGGGTTGTTTTTTATCAAGGGGCGGAGATGAGGGACTGCAGGTACCGTGGGAAATGGTTAATCAAACTGTCTGAGATGATGCCGCCGCAGAGACGGAAATCCCCTTTCAAACTGAGGCGATAATGAGACTTTGTTTAGAAAGTTGTGCCTTTTTTCCCCTTCTCAGTGAAAGGAGAAACTTTGGCCTTTTACTCTGAGGGAAAGTCGGAAGGCTGAGGAGTTGGTTCCTCATTAAAAACCTCTCTGTCATGACAGTAGTGAGTACCGCCAGCAGCACAATATATAAGTCGGGCGAGTAATGGAGAAAAAGTTGCCATTTCATTCTTTTTAAATACCGTTTCTCTTCATTTCACCGGTAACTTCAAATTTGTCGGGCAATGTTTTCATGGTGCTTGAAGGGACGGGGAGATGGTCAGACCTTTCGCGGGGGTTTCTTGTTCTGCCATGTCTGACATGCCTGTGGTAGTGACCTTTTGCAAGATCGCTGATGAATGTAAACCTCCCGCTGCATCCGCTGTTCTCCAGCGCAGCTACATCAGAAAACTGTATTTCCCATTTTATCTACAGTTCAGCGAACTGGGTGGAAGTGTTTCACCAGAGAATTGGAGGCATTCAGCTCAAAGTTCGGCTTTATTACTGGGCCTCAACAGAGAACCACCCACATCCCTCCACTAATGTTTGCTCCATCAGTGTATTACAAAAGACAAACTGCTCTTTATATGTCTCAATTGAAGCACATTGAGTCTGCCTTGTGCATGAAATGCACTTTATAAATAAAGTTGAACCGAATGTCTTAAAAAATTAGAAGAAAAATCTGCAGTTATCAAGTAAATTTGTATTTTTCTCACCAATGATCTAGTGTCTTGGCACCACTGGGAATTATTCACAGCCTTAAGCCAGACTAAGCGAAGGGCTGGATGGTGTCAGGGACAGTTGCATGGATCATTGCAGCACAGGTGGAAGGATTGTTGGAGAAATCCCACCCCCACCACGTGCTCAGCCGTCCATTCGTCTCTTCTCCCCGGTCGCTGATGCTGTTGTGAGCCGGTGGAAGTCATTAGCAAACCTCCCGTCTCTGTTTACCTGTCGTCAACATGGACGGTTTGGCTGGAAGAAAAGATAAAGGGAAGTGAATGAAGTCTGAAGTGAGCTCATATTCCTCTTGCTACACTCGTGAGGACCACAATGAGTCACAGACCACAAAAGTGGACGTAAAATGTGGACATTTTTAGTTGGTCCTCATTTTGTGAAAGGGCTGTTTGAAGGTTGAAATGTTCAAAGGGCTAATCTTGAAAAGGTTATCCATGCTTTTATCTCATTGCGTTTAGATTATTTTAACGCCCTGTACATCAGCATCGGCCAATCAGAGCTTAACCGTCTACAGCTTATGCAGAATGTAGCAGCTTGTCCCCGGGACAAAGAAGCAAGAGCACATAACACCGGTGCTTTCCTCACTTCACTGACTTCCCATTAGGTGCAGGATTAATTTTAAGATTCTTTTGTTTTTAAGTCTGTATGGACTGGCCCCAGGATATTTATCCAACCTTATAGACGTTTTTCACGGCAGCCAAGATAGTAGGACAAATACAGGTGTTCCCAATGATACTAATTAAGTCTCCCTTCCATTCAGGCCAAACACAAAGGTGCTGCTATTGGCTCGTTAGAAAAGCTCTGCTACACCAAATGGAACAGAACCTTAATTAGTATTATTGGTAACACCTGTATTTGTCCTACTAGCTCAAGTCAAATTGACTGCCATGAATTGGCCCTGGCCTTTTGGTTAAGTTAAGTCACCTGTATTGGATTTTTTTGTTACTGTTTTGCTTGTATTTTTCATTGTTGCTGATTATTTTATCCTGTAAAACACTTTTTAAATGTGCTGTATAAATAAGTTGACATTGACAATGTTAAGCCTCCTAGGCACGTGGGAGTGTGTACACTTTTGAAATTTCACATTGTCTTTTGAGCGTCACTCATCTGCAACCATTTGAACAAGAGACAGGTTTTATTTAGACTGCAGAGAAAAAAAGAATCTCTCAAGCTCTGTTTGTCTATGTGACTCACTGACTTTTATTGATATACCAATTTTCGAGAGAGACGTGGAGAAGGTTCTCCGTCTTTCTCTGCTACAGAGGAAGTGGCACTGACATAAAGAGGGGAAGAGTTCAAGTCGCACATGATGTGACATGTGTGAGTCCCTTAAATTTTTCATGTAGTTCCTGCCACACTGTCGCTGAGTCACTTTAACTCCTATAAAAAATAGAAAAAAGTACACCCTTGAGTGAAACAGCTGTACGGTGCCAAAGGTGATGAGCGATGGTGACAGACTGAGCCAGTAGACTGACAAAAGTCCAACATCAGCATCAGGAGGCTCGTTTTGTCAATTAGGCAGGCGATGATGCGTGTGGAAGCAGCTCGCAGCCTCAGCTGACCCGTACCGCCTCATCTCCTTTACACCTGTGCCATGTTTGATGGCGTGTACCAGGGCGGCTTCTGCTGTAAGACAAATGTTTCTGTAAAAGCCTTTCCACGCTTCAATACTTGACCAAAAACCATTGCCCTTTAACGGTCTGAACTGTCAAACAAAGGGTGATGCATTTTTAACTGACATTTTCTTGATCTCTGGTTCAAAGCTTTATCTAGGTGTTTTCTAGAAATCCACATTTTAAGCATATGGACAGAGCCAATCATGATTGATTATTGATTGACCAACCAGCTGCTGTTCACTTACCGTCTGAGTATTAGGACCGGACCTCAATATTTTTCTTAACCTCCACCCACAAGGGTATTGTGCCGAAACCCAACTCAACCAAGACTTTCCAACAATGTTAGCTGTTCATCACTGTAACCATGACAATGAAGGTCCTATAAGATCACCCTGCCCCTCAGGCATCTATTTGCTGCGATGCTACGATGGGCCGCATCAAAGAGTGGCAACAGATGACCTATACGGTTGTTGAAGTTGTTCAGTGGAGCAGAGATGTCCACATACATCCATCAAAAGAACACAGAGGACATGTTAAAACACAGTTAAAGCATTGCTCTTTTTTGTTTTTGTTTTTTTGCAGAATTGCTTCAACAGGACGCTTAGGTCAGGATATTCAGTTGTTGTTGCAGAATGCAAACTTGTGATGCCTTTGACCTTTTGGATATCTAACAGATGTGGTTTAAGTTGCTGTTTATGTTTTCCTACCTATCTTCCTTTTATGCTTGAAATGTCAAGAGGCTTATCTGCCCCTGGCACAGTGACCATGGCAAATGTGATGATGAAGGTGACAATCAGATCCCAGGAGTCTTTATGCTGTAATTTAATGCCAAACCAAGGTTTGACACGGACAGGACCTTGGCCTTGGCAGTGAATTAACTTCAAAGGTATGGATGATATCCATCTTATGCATGCTAATGATTTTGGTCCAGTACTTTCAACAACCAACAAAATTGATAATTCAAGGTCACCAATTAGCATTCAAAAGGCTGAATCACATACTATCAGGATGTGAATCATCTTTTTGCAGTAAACCCCAGCCACCTGGAGCCCCTGCACTTCTAAAACCTTAGGAAGCTTTTAAAGTCGGTTTGAGATGCTGGCACACAGCCTACACCAGCCAAAGTCTAAAAGTCATTTTCAAGGTATAAAAGAGACATCAAATCAAATCAGCCTTACCAAAAGTGAAAGAGAATGTCTTAAAATCGGTCTGATATTGCATCAGATATTCTCTGATGAAGTGCTGCCTCAGGTAATGGGAGAATTAGCGTTATGGGGGTTGATAATTTCTCCGCGTTAAAAGTTGAAACCCTCCTGCCCTTCCATTAGCAGATCCACGGCTACTGAAGGGAGGATTTGCGGCAAACCATAGAAGAGGCATTAAGTATAGTCTGCTATTGGCCCTTAACTATGGGATCCAAAACAATATGTAAATGTAGCTGTGTGTCGAGATCTGCTAGTGGCCCATGTTCTTTACGCTCCATGACATAAGAGTTTTGGTCAACCATCAACAGGATACCAACAGTTTTTCTGTCCTATTGCTACATGACTAGTGACAGAGTCATCAAACTCAAAATGATGTGTCCAGTTTGGAGTGTAAAGTACTGTACATTGGTACCAATATGTTGGAAAAGGTTGATATGTCTGGAAATGTTGGGTTGATCTTCAGTAGTTGTCCACTGGAGACCATGAATATTCAAATCAGTTATCTTGCTTCGCAACTCTAAACAATTTGTCCCTGCCTTTGAGGCTTTACCAGACCTTTGTCCTCAGGGAAACAGACTCATGGAATAGCCATTAAGAAGCTACTGTGGTCTTGGTAAAAGTCAGTCCTTTGTTCAGGAGAGGACCTTTGTTGTTACTGTTGCAACAATAGACACAAGGTCAAATTAGTGGAGTGGTATTAGATAAGGGAAACAACACTGTTTCGAACACTGATGGTTCAAAACAGTCGTCTCCTGAACTGATCAATTCTCAGGTCTTGTCACTGGCAAACCCTGAGTTTTGCTAACAAGATGAGACACATTTGTTCCCTCTGCTGTGCACACAAGAGGATAGATGGCAGGTGATTCCTCAGAGAAAGAAGATGAAAAAAGAAGAATGCCTCAGCTGAGATGTATCACCCTCACAGGCACATATTCATGTCATTTTCATTCTTTCCCTACTTGCGGCCGCCTATTACCAACAAAGCCAGGCTCCGCGGTGTATATCAGCCTCCCCTGGACCACACGCTGACCTCCAGCTCTGCAGCTTTTATCCTCCGCCTCTTTTGTCAAGACAAGTTTACTTACAGGGAGTCTTTATGAAGCTGCTTGGAAATTCTTTGAGTGCAGCATGGTTCAAAGTCACAGAGCAGCAGAGGACACGTTCAGAAAATACAAGAGACAACACTTGACAACTTGTGAGACATAATTTGTGCATGTCTCTGCATCTGTATGCTTGTATTTAGATGTATGCCACGTGTTCTTCCATGTGGGTAAGAGAGCTCTTCAGCAGTGTGAACAGTGAGTTGTGCTTAGTGCAAATTGCTCTTTGTCCTCATGCGATCTCTGTGAAACAGAAAGAAAACACCTTTTGTTCTTCTTTTCTCTTCACTTCGTCTCAGGGCATCATATTTCCCCAGATCACCTCCGTGCTGACCTTTGTTTTGGCACAGCTCTGTGCTCATGCTTTTATTCTTCAGTTACTTTCTCCAGTGTTTTGTATTGCCCTCCAGTACTGTTTTGTTGTTAAACATTTATCTGCTTATATACCGCACATAAAGGCTCAGCTTGCTCTTTGTTGATGACTGTTACTGACTAACACAATAGTACAATGGTTATCAGCTCGAGGAATCCCAATCACTTATACTGTACAACTCATTGTTTTTTGGTTCAAGTTTTAGCCAAATATCTTCACAACCATCAGCTATATCAGCGTGGAGTTTGAAAGCGATATTCATGGCCCTCAGAGGATGAATCCTAAGTTTGCAATACCCTGAATTTTCCTCCATCATGTTGACAGTATGTGATTTTGCTTTGATCCATTTACTAGAATAGATTAATGAAATGTCTCCACAACTATTGAGGAACTCATGAGGTAGAATGCATTGTCCATTAAACGGGGTTGGTGGTTTCGAATCCTGCTCCATCCCAGTTGCTGATGTTGTGCCCTTGGCCAAGACACCTTACCCTATATGAATGTTTGGAGGTGGTGGGAGCGGCTGTTTGGTGCACATTCACAGCCATGCTTATGCCCAGGCCAGCTGTGGCTCCAGATGTAGCTTACCGTCAAGTGTGTATGTGTTTTGAATGGATTATGTGAATTTGGGTACCATGAAAGGTGCTGTATAAATCCAAGCCATTAAATTTGCTAAAGATATTCAGGATTCCCTGAGGATGAATCCTTAAAAGTTTGGACACTTGAACTTCACTCTTTCTCAGCTTCTAAATTCTCTACAGACTTGCCAATAGAAAAGTTGCAAACTACTTTCCGGACTAAAGTTCGGAGTTCGCAAGTTCTTTTTCTAAAAACACCTTCCTCTAAAAGACTTTATAACTGAATTTCAGACTTTACTATAATGAATGTGGCCGTGAAGCTCTTTCTGTACACAAAATCCAACATTTCCTTCTTTATCAAAATAAATCACACATTAGAATAAAGAAAACCAACTGGGTGCAGCGTGAAAAAGGCTTATTAGAGGTGACATGAAAAGGTAACAAGGCTGCCCACCAGCCTTCAGAGTCAAGGTGACGCCATTATAATAGGATGTGTGTATAGAGTGGGGCTGAAGAGCAGATATTGGCTCTTTCTGTAACAGAGGCCAGAGACTCAGGGAGAGTCCTTGATTTAAGAGAAACAGTAATACTGTAATGCACTGAGACAGAGAGGATATAGGTGTGTCTGCAGGGCTGTGATTAGATGGACATGTAGGTAAAAAAAATACAACAATTCAAGCAATTAAACATAAAAAGATGAGGTAAGGAAAAGAGATTATGCCTGCACTGACTTGTAAAAGTCAAAGAGCAGACAAAATCATAATGCCTCGGCTGCAGCGGGCTCTGACAGAGCCCACATGGTGTTATACCAGTCGGAGGTTTAATATATGAGGAAGCAGGGACTGCATTTGAAGTCTACAGGCTCAAATATGACTCACCCCCGGCTGTCAGACGTACCTCGCTCTCTCTGCATCTCTAACAACGTCAGCCTCTTCTTATCCCCCATGTACTTTACTCTCTGAACAAGGCTTCATGGAAGTGGATGGTTTTACCTCTCACCTGCTGCGTTCACAAAACAGGATAAGAGAGTGACAAGAAACTCAAAAAGACTTGCATATCTGTTTTTTTTTATTCAACATTTTGAACTGACACCCGCTATGCAAGGAAATACCATTTCCTGTTGTATTGACACCAGTGGAATTCATTGGAAATAACAACGGAAAGTGATTTTCGATAAATAATTGTTTGACTTTTATCACCATGTTCAGTTCTTACAGCTGTAACCTCCCATGGGAAGTGAATGAATGCATGCATCAACATAATAAATGTCCATGCTATGAAAAATTCAACGACTTGGGTCCATCCTATATATAATACAGAGCATTTGTAAATATTGATTGGACCGTATAAATATATCATTACATTTTCATGACATGTTGCCTGTTGGTCATAATGGAGAGTCCCGTCTGATAAAACTCACTGTCTCATATGAATATTTATTCACTCTATATACGTTTATGTATTTATTACTCGGAAGCAACTTCTGACAATTACCATATCTTTTAATGGCGATGATGTATCCCAGTGGTTTAGTAACCATTATGGGATTACAAGCGGGCTTTTTAGAGCTTTTATCCTTAAAATGAGTCCACAGGTTGGGGCTTTAATGGCCTGTTTAATGGAGTCACACAATCTAAATGCCATCTCAGTGGTATTTTTAAACGATTCTATGTAAGTCTGGGGGAAACGGTAAAGTACTGTCATTTCTTTTTTGGCATTTTAGTGCCTTGAGGAGCATGAAACAGAAAGACACAAGGTCACAGGGTCAGCAGGGGTCCAAAGGGAAATCAAACAGATCAGAGACAAGGCCTTAACAAGGTCGGGCCACTAATTTAGACAGATTTGATCAATTGGAAGTGAAGTCACACACAGGTCACCAAAAACGGATGAGCAGTTATTACTGCTAAAGGGTCAAAAGGGCTGCAGCGACTCAGCTGCTTTGATTCAGTGTCTCAGCTTTAGCGATTTGAAATCAATATGGATCAATGGCTTTGAACGGATTAGGGCATGGATGGAAATTGTAAGAATGGAAAATCAGGGCAAAACGAAGTTAACAACAAACAAATTGCATCAAGGATAACGTTGAAAAGCATTTCCTTCAATCTGCTTCCCAGCCAGTGAAAATATTAACCAGCCTCACTGTAGGCAGCGTTATTATTAAACCTTTATCTATCCAGCGGAAGTTAACAGAGCATAGATTAGAGTTTTAGTTATGCAAACATTTCTGGAGGGCAGAGCTGCCCTCGAGCCAGAAATGTTCCGACTGAGTTAAACCTTAATGGGAGGGAGTCTCAGGAATACAGACTTGATGGCTAAATGCTCTGATACAAAGTTACTGCTGCTGCACAGCCCTCCTAGTCAGAGGCTTACGTTTGTAGCTAGCCAGACGGCTACAGGCTAACATTGTTTAAGTTAGCCCGTCAAAAGGACATGGTTTATAAACTAAATGATCGAAGTAAAATAAAGTAGGGCTGTTGATCCATTAGATATAAAAATCTATGATTAATTATGTTTGGTCGCTCTTTTTCTTCTTGAGATAAAATTATAGAATTGATGTAGATTAAACACAAGTGAGGTAAACAATATGTGAAACAATTATCGGCCCTGAAGCCAAGAGAGAGAAACTTTTCCCAGAACTACAAGATTTTAAACCTTCACAATGTGTTAAGAACCTGGGCGTTATCACAATTCACCGTCGGCTTGAAAGGTATTAACGGTAATAATAATAAAACCCAGGTCTACATGTTCATATACAAGTTGAATTTCAAAACATCAAGGTCATTATAATTATAACTTTAGATGGAAATAATTTTTTATATTATTATATGTGTCCCTGTTGAAGTGCAAATTGAATATCAATGAAGCTCCATGCAGATGCTAAACAAAAGAACAGAGAAAGATGAGAAGGCTTTTTGAATGAATTCAGTATTTTTATGTAAAGATGGACCTAAGAAATACTGGACTTGATTGTCATCAAATCTTCTTCCAGGATCCACTGAGATATAGAAAGTTTGTGGCTTTTGACTGAGACCAAACATCTGAGATCAACCTGGGTCTGGAGGGTTAGGGCAGGCTTCATATCAAGGGACTGCGAATGACTTTTACTTGCACTCTGTCAGCATCTAGACAGATTATATGGAACAGGTGGCCGTACTGTTAGTAGCGGTTTGGACCCCAACATGTCATGTGTTGGCTGGCGTCAATAAGGCGGCTCTCCTGAGGGGAATTTCCTTCCACTACAATTCCCCCAAGTGTCACTGAGGGACAGAGTGTGAGGCTATTTCGGTCACGGTTTCAATTTCTCTCGGTTATAAAACGTCTGAAAGCAAAAACAAATCGGATCAGATGCAAGACATCAGGACCAAATCCCATCAAATGGGAGTCCGTGAATTGGAGATACTGGAAAAACAGTTCTAGCAGGCCACATTTTGAAAATACACAAGTCAAAAGTCCAAGCCCCTTTCCCCAGACATCTCTCTAAAGCAATGCCTCCAGAGCACAGGAACATGCAACCCTTGTTCAGTGTAATAAATCCGCGAAAGTATATCGTGCGACCAAATGTAATCCCAATGTGAGCGATGCAGCTTTCTGCGATACTGTCGTGTGTCGCTAACTTTCCTCCAGCTTTTTCTCACAGCTCATTCTTTTGAAAAGGAAAACTATAGAGCGGTAGGTGCAGAGGAGGGAGGGAGGGACAGAATTGGCACTTTGACACATCACAATCCAGTTGATTTGAACATGATCGAGGTGAATGGAAGGTGTTTTTACAGGATTGTCTGTCCCACAGGTGATTGTCTTTTTTCATTTTTTGTGAGAAAGCCTTTAATTAAGTGATTGCAATCAGAGTGTGAAGAGGATTTCAAACAGTTTTGTAAAAAACAATGCTCCAGAATAGGACCTCCAACCCTACCTTTAATTTGCATCAGGCCAGCGGGCCACTGATTTACGGTGGGCAGCGCGACAATAAAACGAGGGAGGCCAATTGGAGTAAAAAACAAATAAAAAGATTAATGCCTATAGGATGCCGCAAAAGATGCTACACTGAATTTAACTGGCTCTTTACTGTCTTTGTCTCCGGGAACAAAACTCATTACTCTGTGAAACATCGAAGCAGCTCAGCAGTTTTTCATATAAACCTCCGTCTGGAGCAGCTGTATCCCTATTATCTTTAGCTTTTAGGTGTATTGTGATGGTTTATAGCATATAGGGGGGAGTGGGTGACATCTGGTGCGGTTCCTCCTCTGGCATCCCCACAATCCTCGGGTGTCAGAGCCCCGGCTGCTTTTTAATCAGCGGCTAATTCACACCTCAGGCTGCAGGTGAAGGCGATTTAACAGCAACGAGCCGGTCGGTGTCACAGGAACCAGCGGCTCTCTGACCCCCAGGACCGGCTCTACATGCAGCCGGAGTTAAATAATGCACATATACCATAATATCTAATGATTTCCTCCTTGTATGGATGAGATAAATGTAACATGAATATGAGGCAGAGACATTAAGGCTTCTTAATCTCTGAGGAAACGAGTGCACTGTGATTTATTATACATCACATGTTTGACATGAAACTGGAAAAAGAAAAAAAAAACACGCATCTCGTTCCTTTGTGAGTTATTGTTCTGCCCATGGTTGTGGGACAAATAAAATGTAAGTGTGTTGTAAATTGTGCATAATTCATGGCAGGGCTGTGTGTGTATCAAGGGACCCCATATATTTCTGCCATTACGAAGAAAAACAAGGCACTAACCCATGATGTGTGACTGAGAATGAGCTGTACCTACGTGGAGATGAAATCATTTCTATATGAACAGAATGGAAACATTTAGATCTCCCAAACAGAGTAATATTCACTTTGTGTTTTAACATAATAAAGAATAAAGGAATTTAAAATGCTGCAACGCTCCGCCCATTTCTGTGGTCATGAATATCCATTAAAGGCCTGTGTCTTGTCTGTGTGTCTTATATAATGTTAGGTACCGGGATAACCAGCTGAACCAAAGCGGTGGGATGACAGAGTGGGATTTGATCCATGGCGGTGGGAAGAGAAGAGAAGAGAAGAAGAGGAGGAGGAGGAGGAAGCGATGGTGCACAGACTGAGACATGAGGAGACAGAGGTAAGAAGGCAAATCCTCTTTCTCCATCATAAATGAAGGGATTCCGAGCTGAAGGGTAATTAATTCTAAAGCCAACATGACGAGAGGCTAATTCCTGTTTCAGTTGACAATATAGTTCACTGATACGCTGCATGTGTGTGCGTGTGAGATGTTGCTACTGTCTCTGTGAGGACCGGTTTAAGTGTCACCCAGAGTCTGACTGAAGATGGCTACGACTAAGATGCTACTGAAATCAAAGCGGAATTTTTGGCTTCAAGATGAGATACCATTGGTTTTGGTTTCTCCAAGAGCACAACTATTCAAAACTCTAAATGAGACTGTCAGTGTCTGCTGTGTCGAGTGGGAGTTGAACGTCCTTACTTTCTTTTTTTCTCTGTCAGATTTTATACTGACAAACACATCAGACACCCCTGAAGACAGATGTTACCTTTTCAACTCAGTAACCAGAGTTTGAACTGTTGGAGAGGAAAGGAAATTTTTGACTGGGTAGCAGGTGGTGCATGAGTCTAGAAAATCAGTGTTTCATCAGGATGTAAAGTTTTTTTCACCTGAATTAAACAGCTTTGGAGTAATTGGGATGGTTAAATGACTTGTTGCCTGGAGAATGGAGGCTCGCTGCCTTCCAGCGTCTCTTGGCCATAAACCAACTTTGCAATATCTGTTTCTCCGACCCCGTGTCCCAGATCTCGTCTTGCAAGAAACATGGACTGCTTTATGGCACCACGACACAAATGCACCCGGTAATCCCACCTCTTTAGACATCCCTCCATGGATTGCCTTCTTGCTGGTGTGGGGTGAAGAGGGACCCGGGCGGGCTTCGAACCCCAGACTCCCGGATCGGAGTCATGCGCGCTAACCAGTCGGCCAAAGGGACATCCCCTTGGCCAAGTAGCCAGGGCACATGATCAACTGGAGCCATAGTGACAGGACCACCACTGTCACATCGGCTTCGTTGAAAACAATTGCACATGGCCAGGAGGAGGGTTAGTGATGAGTTTTTACAACAATAAGGCCCTGTGATTTATTATACATCACATGTTTGACATGAAACTGGAAAGACGAAAAATATTTTATCTTGTTCCTTTGTTTATTGTTCTACCGTTTGTGGGACAAATAAAATGTAAGTGTGTTGTAAATTGTCAAAATTCATGAAAGTGGAAAAGTTGAAAACCCCAGCGCATTTCTGCCAAACAGGCCAAGAAAAACTGGCACAATCTGATGTTCTGACTGAGAATGAGCTGTACCTGCATACCCCTGTATGTGCACACCTAAACCGGGCTCTACAAACACTGAGTGGAAACATTTAGATCAATCCAGCTCCCAAACAGGGACTATTCACTTTTATTCATAAATAATAAAGGAATTTATAATGCACAACTGATAATATTGTGGTCAGAACCCCCAGTAATGTTCTTGTTATGATTAATGTTGTGTGACTTCTGACTGACTGTGAATGTGTAGTATGGGCAGGTATAGGGTGGTTGGATGAGAAACTGAGGGGGGAAGAGAAGAGGAAGACAGCTGTGTGTGTCTGTGTGTAGGTGAGTGAAGGAGGAGCAGAGACTGAGACATGAGGAGAGCTGTCATAAGTTAAATGTTATTTGATCATAAATGAAGGGTTCAGAGCTGAAATATCAATTCTAAAGCGGCAAAGTGGCGCAGTGGTTAATTCACTGTTGCCTCAGTTGCAAGAAGGTCCTGATATGCTGCATCCCAGGCCGCCCAGATGTTGCCTTCTCTGTGAGGACCGTTTGCATGTTCTCCCCAGAGTCTGACTGGGTTTCCTCCTACTGAAATCAAAGCGGAATTTTTGGCTTCCAGAAAACATGTTTTAATCCTCCAGTCAGCGCCCTGACCAAAAGCTCTGGCTAAATCTGAGTTGGTCCCCGGGTGTCTGTGGCTGCCCACTGCTCCTCAGGGATGGGTTAAATGCAGAGAAAGAATTTCACCTGTACAACTGTATATGTGACTAATAAAGTACCTTTACCTTTACCTTTACCTTTACCTTTACCTTTACCTTTAGGCTAACACGTGAGTTTAACATAGACGTCAGAAATAGCCCTGAAGACAGGGGCTACACATTTACAACCCACAGACACACAGTGAACTGTTGGAGAGGAAAGGCACGGAAAATTTGACTGGTGGCAGGTGGTGCATGAGTCTAGAAAATCAGAGTTTCATCAGGATTTAAAGTTTTTTTCACTCTGAATTAAACAGCTTTGCAGTAATTGGGATGGTTAAATGACTTTTGGCTGGAGAATAACTAATGTTCAAGAATGTTTCTTTCAAAACAGAATATGTAATATCTGTTTCTCCAGAGGAGGATCTGATCTGCATTGCAAGAAACAATGGACTTTTATACACACACAATCCCACCGTTTAGACAGATTTCCTCCATGGAACGCTTCTTGCTGGCTTCGTTGAAAACAATTGCACATGGCCAGGAGGAGGGTTAGTGATGAGTTTTTACAACAATAAATATATGCACTCCGAAACTGTAGGGGGAGCTGTAGAGGAAAAAAAAATTGACCGGACTTGCTTAGTTCCCCTTTAATCTCACTTTTGATAATAAAAGCAATCAATTTCCTGTTGAGCCTAATTTCAAATGTATGTGCGCAACTCGGCCTTTGTCCTTTCACCTGTTGGGGACTCTGAGGTCAACTGTCACGACGACCCTGTGGCTGTCACACTCATGGATCAGTTGAACTCTGATTGTCGTGATTCCATTCAAAACCAGTGCAATTACCACAAATCCTGCTGTGTCCAGGTGTTGGACCACATGGGAACACGCTGCGAGTAAAAGCTGTGGAGAAAAGAGTCTGTCAATCAAACGCAGTCCGTGCTGCTCAGACGGTTCTTGGACAGGATTCAGTTAGGCAGATTTCACTGAGGCCGGAAACACATGGTTGAGTTGATTTCTGAGCTTCACGGTTGAACTGATGGTGGTTTTTAAAGGCTGTGGGGCAAACATGTGCCATGGTTTTATTACAATCAGACTCCGTCAGCTGTTTGAAGTTGCAGATTGTCGGCGCTCAAATAACACGTGACCCTTTGACCAACATTGAAAGGACAGAAGGTGAAACCCCCAAATAGCATTAGCTTCTGCAAACCCACCGAGACTGAGGCTTGATGTCAGGACGACACAGTTTATGATGTCATGAATGATAATTAGAAAGATGAGCATGATGGGAAATAAGTTTGCAATATATTATATTACTACAAATTCTATTTCATAATAATTGTCCAAATATAATAATTTGATTTTATTTTGTTATTTATAAATTTCTCATCTTAACTCCATTTTCCTGAGGACCCCTTTGAAACCCACTTGTGTAGAAATAATGGTCAATTTAATAGTAATGTCAAGAGATTTGGACTTGGAAGCATGAAAACATGTGTAATCTTTCCCTTTATGACAAACATGACATTTTGACCGTTCTTTCTAGGCTGTTTCTTGACATTACCACACAATTACGTGCTCTTTCTTGGCTATTTCTCGACATTATCGCGTCATTAGAGGCCTGTATATCAAAGGGTTACCAAAAAAAAATCAATATGAGAAAAATTTAGATTTGGAGTGGCAGTATAAACCATGTAGGCCTTTTAGTCCGTTTGACTGTCAACAGCCATCCCCGCAGCTCTAATGCAGGTGACATAAATAAAGATATAAATGTGGAGCAGGAGCAGGTTTGAGCGCGGCTTCGCATTTCCACGCCACAGCGGAGCTCAGTAATTCAACACTTTGCAAGAAGAGCTCGTTTGAGGCTTCACGTCGAGCGGGACCACGGTGTCAACTCGTGGTCGGTGAAGCGCGTCGGAGGCTGCAGTCTCTCCCCCTCCTCCCACTCTCCCTCCCTCCCTCCCTCTCTGTCCCTCCCTCCGCCTCCTCCTCTCAGCTCCCGTCAGCCAGGACTCCTTTATCGCCGCTTCCCTCCCATCTCCTCCGGTCCGCCGCGTTGAAACTTTCCCTGAAGGAGAACGGAGCTGTTTTAAGAAGAAACAAAAGCACCTGTTTTCCAGTTTTCGCTCGGATCTTAGAGGAAGAGGAGGAGGTTTCGTTCACGTTGTCGCTTTATCCCCGCGCGTGTTGGCGCAGGACGCGTCTTTTTTCGGTGCGTCCTGGACCACAATGGACCGCAGAACGTGTCCGCCTTGGAGCTGCGCGTGTGCGCCTGGGACTGAGAACTGGTAGAAACCCTCAACCCACACACATCGCACCTCACACCGTGGGGCTCTGGGGGGGGAGGCTTTCACCGCGCCGCTGCTGTCCAGATAAAACAAAACGCGAGGTAAAGGAGGAGGACGTTCATTCCTGCGCCGAGGAGAGACTCGCATGGACATACTGTAGCCAGCGCTGAAACAACACGCAGGAGGATGGAGCTGTATATATGAATTAAAGAAGAAAAAGAAGAAGAGAAAGAGGTGAAACACTGTGAACTGCAACAGGACGCAGGTGGAGGAATTTGATGTCTTCACAGGTGAGTGAGCACGTTTTATGCACATCCTGCTGATTGACGTGAGTGTGCGCCCTTGGTTCTTTGACAAGGAGCTGGTCAGTGTGGAGAAATGTGAGGTGGAAGTTGTCAGAAGTTCTTTTTATTTCATTTACATACAGAAATAAATTTGGATCAGGTGGAAGTTTGAGTTCAGTCGGTGGATTTGGGAAAACGAGGCGAGGAGTGTGAGTGAATGACATGTTCAAGGAAGCAAATGAATGAAGAAGTATAGGCTACACAGCATGTGTGTGTTTCTGTATGTGTGATTAAATGGTGATCGTGTGCAGGTGGATGAGGCAGCTCGGTGCTCGTGCAGATGGATGGAGCTGCGTTTTTACGCATCGCACCGTCTATTGTGCCTCAGAAACGCCCGCACACGGCCAGTCCGGACACTTCAGAGTTTTAAAATGTGACATTTCATATTGTTAAAGACGTGACGTGTGATAACGGTGACACCCTGCTGATGGAAATTGAGGGAAATCTCTTGAATCCTGTTACATTTTTTGTATCCTGACGCGTGTTTTTGGCTGTTTGGTTTGACAATAATAATCCGCCACATTTCAGGCTGAGCGACTTGTTGAGGCGCTGAGATGTGATCGGAGGGTGTGTGTGTGTGTTCAGCTCTGCTTGGTTTCATTCATGGAGGGTGTGGCTGCTGCGCGCGTGTCCATCCCTGCCTCTGCTCTGCTCCAGCTTCCCTGCGTCTCGTCCATGCTCCTAGAGGGAGGGGTGATAGCGGAGGGGCGGGGGTGGGGGGGTAGAGGCTCATTCAGCAGCAAATACCTGCACCAAACTGTGAATTAAATCATCTAGCATGCCTGTGTGTGTGCCCGAGAGAGAGCGCGTGCATGTCCCGCTAATCCACCTGTCTCCAGGGAGGATTAAAGCTGCATGGGGACATTTTGGGACCAGATTTTTTTTCTTTCTTTATTCTTCTTCGCCTTTCAACAACATAATCTGTGACACAAAACGTTTGTTCCTTGAGCGAAAACCCCAGGGATGAAGCCACAAGTGCCAGTCCATGCGCAGCAGCAGCAGCGTCTGGCGGATGGCTGCGCCTTGAGTGCAAATATTTTTAGTAGCCAAGGCTGGTTGGGCCCCATTGAGGGATGGGAGGGAGGGAAGGGAGAGGGAAGAGAGAGGGGTGGGGGGAGTCGAAGTATGAGTCAAGCTTGGGGGAATTGTGACAGAACAATTAGTGATACCAGCAAAACGACAGAACAGTGTTTAACTTCACTGCAGATGCTTTTTCTCAATTAAAAACCTGTTTTCTCGCTTATGATAGAAAACAAGTGTTACAGCCTCATCTGAGTGAATGATGATGATTAGACTCAGTGTTTTTTTTTGTTATCACATCCTGGTTCCTCTCTCTCGTTCTGCTCCTCTTGTCACAGCTCAGTTCATCGCTTCCGCTTTAGAAAAAAACAACTCAACTTCCTTTATCAGCTTGAAAATGGAAAGAATTGTTGGCTAAGCTTGAAGCCGTCACAGTTTCCTGTTTCATTTCGCTGGTTTCTCTCAGGCCGACACACTCCTCAGGCTGAAGGTTTGATTCCCAGTCGTCATCAAAGACTTTTTTTACCTTCTCCTTTCCCAATTCCTGGTCCAGGAGAAAACGCTCTCTGACGCTCAGCGATTCAAATTCTGGAGGCTGTGGTGCCTTTCTGCTTAGCATATTTCATTCATCACCCATTTCCTGTTGCGAGCACGCTCTCATGCAGCTTGCAGTCTGAGAGTTGAGGCCTCATTCACATTCGAGGGTGTGTGAAATAATTTTATCCGCCAATTTTTATCTGCTTCTGAGCTCTGTATCCATGCTCACTCAGCCTGAACGCTCACGAGGAAGGACGCGCACGCTGAAATGCAGGTTGATTTTTTTTACAGAGGCCGTTTGTTTTCCTGTCAAATGGAAAAGGTCTTGTGGCCTGAGGGACTTTAAACAAAGCTGGCAGAGACACATATAGTCAGACATGTCCACATTAACATCCTCCTCTGTCTCCAGGACGCCCACCTTGTTGGAAATGCCACATCCTTCAACCCCACCTCTGATTTGATTTGCAGAATAAATCACATATAGATATATACGCCTTCAGTATATATCACCTCTGCGTTTTCTTTCCCTTTCTTTAAAAAAAGGGGGTAAAATGAGCTGCATGAGAGAGGCTTGGCTCTGAATGGCAGCACAGGGAAGAACAATAAGTGCAGAGGATGAGATCAGAGCGTTCGAATCCAGGAGGAAAATGGATTTCAAAGGAAGAAACCGGTGTTTCAGGGAATGAAATGGGATGTGATTGTGCGCTGGGCTTTACTGGCTTCCATTCAGTAATCTTTTTTTTTTCTGCAAGAACATGCATTTCATGTCTGCAGGCAGAGCGTGTGTGTGTGTACTCTTGTCTTTGTATCGGTGTGAGGACCGTGGTGACTTCTAGACCTTCAGGGGGACATTGATCTGGTCCTCACATCTACAGTATCTAATGGCTTGTTGGAGACAAAGCTGTGGGTTTCAAGGCAACAGCATTGGACTTCAAAGCTCTCCTTGGATCACGGTCCGCCGTCTAAAACCATCTCTGATTGGACGGTCGTCATCCCACAGATCTTGTAATGTTCAGAAACTGCTTCATGCAGCGACATAAAAATAGAAACCGTTTGACCTTCTCTATGAAACTGTCTTTTCTCACTCCTTACACAAGTTCTTCTTCCTTCAGTCTCCGTGTGCACAGGCGGGTGAAACGCCATGAATGCTTCAGAGTGACCTAAAGTCAGCGCTTGTACAGTTCACTGCGCTCCAACCCTCTTTGAAATAGCTTCTTTTTTTTTTTATCGCTGCACCTTGGAGTGTAGTTTTCATGACCAGTTGTAAACACAACATACCTTACAAACGAACCATACTGTAGCTTCTCCAAGTGTCCTCAGCTGATTTTCAAACCTTCACCAATTAAAAAAAAGGGATACCGTGGACATAAAGACAGTTTCAACTCCCAATGTTCATATGCAACATTGGGAGTTGAAATTGTGCAAACCTTGTTACGACACGTCTTGCCTGAAGGCTCTTGTGTTGGTGCCATACTAAGTCTTCTTTTTGGATAATCCATTTGGGTTAGGGTTAGATGCCATGTTTGTAAGACTGCCTGGTTTTATATGATCAGGAACAGTAAGGTAATAAGTATTGATAATCGTATTGGTTGGGTATGACAAATCAGGGCCAAAATTGGGCCCAAAACCCTGATTTCTGCTTAATCAGTACAATTGTGTGTAACTACAGTAAGTACAGTATGTCCCCTAAGACTTCTGGCTTTTGAAGAATCTAGACTGGACTTTGCAGACAAGTTCATTAGGTTGAAATGATTCTACTCAGTCTGTTCAGGACAGATCACGCCGTGTTGATTTACTGCAATGGGTGTTTGGTCAGTGTTTGATTGATTGATTGGTCCAATTAAGGAGAAAATATTTGGAGGTGACTTATTATCTTGGTCTGAGTTTGTTTAGGCAGACTGGCCCTGATGTCTTGGATCAGTTAATTGATCTTCAGTCGCCTTGGTTTGGTTTGGTTTTCCAGAAGCTCTAAATGGTCGAATCAGTCGCAGCTGTCCAGATTGAATGTTATTTTGCAGAGGTACCATCACGAAGAAGAACGTGCTCCCTCTGAACGAGTGCCACTAGTTTTCTCAAGACAGCGGAGTCGTGATGAGCTTCACCTGCGTTTCTTTTCATCCCCGTCAAAAATCTCTTCAGTCTGAATAAATCTCGCTAACGTGAAGCTTTGATTGCATGAGAGCACTCATGTTGCTCCCGTATGAATCCTGACCCAGCCCGGCATGCATCCTCGGCGTGTGTGTGTGTGTGTGTGTTTGACTACAATCATGGCACTTGATTCACTTATACAGTGGAAGAGGATTTCATTTGGCTGAATTGCCTCAGTCTCTCTTGGTTGAGACGCACAAGATTAAAGTGACAATCAGCGATGAGAAGCAACAACAATAACCATCTCCAACCCCCCCAACCCCAGTCCTCCTGCGACCCTTCATGGCGAGCAACTGACTGATCACAGAACCCAGCTTTAACCTCCAGTGGTGGGCTGGCAGTAGACGACTCTCCGCATTTGTGAGTCAGCCCCCGCTGCTGCTGCTGCTGCTGCTGCTGCTGCTGCAGCAACACTTTCCTTCCTCCAAATGGACAGTGGAGATAAATATAGAAGCTTCCTGGGTGATGACATCCGTCCTGTAATGGGCTTGTGTGTCTATGTGTGAGCAATTTAGGATTTCCCAGCTGCGACCGACTCAAAAATCTGGGATCCTAAATGAGCAAAATCCGAAGTGGTATCCATCATTAAAGCTCCTCAGCATGAATCAAAGTGACTTCTCATTTCCCCAGTGGTTTTTCAGCGGTGGTGTTATAACAGCAAAACCTCCACTCTGATATTTAGAAGATTCATTGTTGATTTATTCATTTGTCCACGTCCTTCAAAATGAGACGTCAAGCCCCCTTGAAAAGTGAGGCATCTACTTTCACCAAATTCAAGAGTGAAACTAACCAGTCGCTCTTAGCTGTGCATAAAAGTAGCATTTAATGAGCTGTAGCTGTCTGTGCTCTTTAAATATTGATCACTGAACATTAGGGAATGATGTTCTCTTTTACTTTTTTTTAGGAAATGGAAATTGCACAGTTTTGTAATGAAATGCTTTTACTTGGGGAGTGAGAATGGGCTGTCGTAAGCTAAAAAGAGTGGGAGTGCTACAACAGCTGTCCTGCTGTATAGAGCTTTTAAACTTCAGGGTGGTGGTGGATGTACAGGCTCCAGGTGGGGACTCAGAACTGGGGTGGACTTTATCTGGTTTAATCTGATTTGGGATAGTTAGGGAATAGCCCTAAAACCAGCCATCAGGACTTCCTGTAACCTTATGATGTCACAACAAAGCACTCACCAAACCCTGCCCACATGGGTGTCCCTGTCCTACACTTCCAGGATTGAGAGGTTGTTTTTTTTTAACCTAAATCTGCCCTGTTTTTATTGGATCACTCGAAAACCAGTCATCCCATTGGAAGCAATGGAAAACCAGTCATCCCATTGGAACCATTAGAAACCAGTCATTCAATTGGAACCAGTAGAAACCAGTCATCCCATTGGAACCAGTAGAAACCAGTCACCCCATTGGAACTTGTTTTTTCATCCAACTGGAACCTAAATCTGCCCTTGGAACCAGAAGAAACCAGTTTTGGAACCAGTGGATCATCCCATTGGAACTAGTAAAAACCAGTCATCCCATTGGAACCAGTAGAAACAATGGAAAAGAAACCAGTCATCCAATTGGAACCAGTAGAAACCAGTCATCCCATTGGAACCAGTAGAAACCAGTCATCCCATTGGAACCAGTAGAAACCAGTCATCCAATTGGAACCAGTAGAAACCAGTCATCCCATTGGAACCAGTAGAAACCAGTCATCCAATTGGAACCAGTAGAAACCAGTCATCCAATTGGAAGAGAGACTTAGAGCATCCTCTCTTCTGATTGGCTTTTGGATTGTCTGTTTTGTTTTTTTAAAACATCAATTTTTTTTTCTTATGGGATCAACAGTGTTAAAAAAAAGGAACCTTTTGGAATTTTTAGAGCTGAACATGTGATGTAGGAAAGTTGCCAACCTTTTTTAGATGGTTCAAAATGTTCTGGCAGGAACCCGAGACCTTTCAGAGGAACATGACAAGGCCTTTTAGCGATGGGATCAAGTCATCTCACACTGTTTAAGAAAATGTCTTTTGTGACCGCAAATACATTAACAACAACCGCTTGCATGTTGGAAAAAGCCTCGAATAGAAGCAGAGCCATCGTAGATCTTTAACTGCACCGAGTAGAGAAAAGAAAAGTGAAACCTCTTACACTCGTTTACAGATGGGAAGAAGTATTGAGTTTATCCTCTGGGCTTTCAGAGGGGGTTTTCTGAAGAATGCATTAATGTCTTACTCTCTGATTCTACCATCGATTTTCGTTTTTGACGTGCTGCCAACCTGGCACCTGTTTTTGTCCTGGAAGGGTTTTTTTTTTTTAGTTGTGTGATCTTTCTCCAGATTGTTTTATTCTGCTAAATGTTTTATCAGGAGTTGTTCTGGCTCCTGGCTCGTCTGAAGGGTGTGAAGTTTCTTTCCTCTCCAATGAAGCCTTTTGCCTCCAGAAAACAATAGGCTTACTATAGAAACAATAGAAAAGCTCTAAACATTTTTATCAAAGAAAAGTTCCTCAACCAAACTATCACAAGATAGATTTTCAGAAGCTTTTTTGTTATGAAACACAGATAAATCGCATTTCCTCTCGGCAGCAGAACAAAGAACCAAGCGTGCATCAAAACCAAAGTTATTGAATCCTGCTTCAGAACATTTCTTATTGTCAGATTTGTTCACACTTTTGCGTCACCACAGTTCACTTTGAATATTTCTAAGTAGTTGAAGCTGAATATTTGCAAACTGCACAGATTAAAGACTTTCTCTGAGCTGCCGAGACCTTTTGCCTGCAGGAACGTGAAGCCAGGAACAATGCAGCCTCTTTTTTTTTATCACAGATACCTTGAACTGCTTCGTAGACCTGAGATCTAAAAAAAAAAAGTTTTTTATCTGAGTGAGAACAGTTAACACACAGCTGGGTGATAGAGGGGTTGAAACAAAGGAGTAGAGAGAAGGGTATACAATGAAGGAAAGATTAAAAGTAAACAGAAAAAATATGAAAGGGAGCCTTTTATTTTTTAAATTTAGAATATGGAGAGAAAACAAAAGGGAGAGCAGTTGGTGCAGATCAGATGTCACAAGGTCAGTGGGTCCAGTTTTAATCTGCTGTAATCACAGTTTATATAATCTCCATGTATACAGTAGATATAAATACCCTTATGTGCCTGTGTACTGTAGCCCTCTTTTCATTGGTTATACAGCAGCATGGAGCAGCCAATAGGAAGCGAGCAGACAGATTATGCATGAGTTTAGCATCAATTTGCTGAATTAAAACCCATGAGATGCATCTGTTTATGAGATATATGAAGATGTGTTTATGAGAAAGGATCAGGTCCATCCTGAGTGTAATGGGCTTTTATAGTGAAGTGTTATTGGTCAAGAAGGATTTAACAAATGAAAGATAAACAGGACGGGTCGCTAACTACGTTACATAAGCCACAGGATTTTTTGGAAACTTGGAAAAACCTGCTGTGTTTAGTCAGAATGATCGTGGGGGGAAGAAAGTAACGTGTTGGAAACTTTTCAGGAAAATTCCTCACGCTCAGCGTTTTCGATCGGTTTTACTTGGACGGTGGCGGATCAAGGCAGCTCATTTATTTTCCTGTCACATCAAGTCCAAGTCAAGGCTTCAGCCGTGGGCCAATAAAATGAACGGAGCAGTCAGATAAGATTTTTTTAAACTGGAAAATCAGACAGGAAAAGCTGCTTGTCATTTGGACACTTTGGAGAGCGGAGAAAATTGCATTGTGGAGCCATGAAGCCGTCACAGAAAGAAGATGAATTAGCCTCTAGCCTCACCTTTGTGGGGAATAGAGCCACCTGCAATGCTGTTAAAAGCTGTGATAAAAGAGACAGATGCTATGTGTTCATGTCCAAATTAGAATTTGGAGGTAAAAAACAACATGTTTTTGGTCATAAATCTCTAATTCACCCAGTGACTGTGACACATTTTAACACAAACTTGTAAAAAGGATGAAGTGATTATCTTTTATATCCAAAAGGTCAACTTCACTGTGACATCATAATGTTCTCTAATGCCACATCTGGTCATTATGCAATGTTTTTTTTCCTGCTGTGTTAATTAGTTAATCAGATAATCCTATAGACCTATAGATGTAAACATTGGAATTTAACAAGCAGAACATGAAACTTTGATTTAATTTTTTGTTGTTCAACATGTTCATGTGCTGAATTTGTAGCATCTCATCTCTCATAGGAACAACTCAATTACCTGGAGTGACTGAGCCAACACAATTGTCTTATTTAAATTTCAGGTTCAGTTGGAGCTCTGCAGCGCTGAAAGAGAAATAAGCGATTCATGGGAGAAATTAATTGAATGTGCTCAATGCAAAAAAAAAAAAAAAAAAACTGACAGAAAAGAAGAAAGAGTCAGAGGTGATTCCGGCCATCCCAGTCTGTTGGAAATACATATTCATCCACTGCTCCGCTGTTTTCACAGTGGCGCTGCGGTCGGCGGCTGGATTATGATCAGAGACAGTGTTTGTTTTTGAACAAGTGAGGCGTCACATTTATAAACAGACCAGAAGCCACAGTCCCAGTCTGCGGTTCAGGCGGGAACGTTGCATGATAAAGATCAGGGAACAATGGTGGTTGTTTAGTTTAGTTCAACTCAACGTGTGTCACATGATGCTAAAATCTACCGTGGATCATATTGACAGATTTTATCAATATGAAATCTCGCAAAGGAGCATGTGCCAGTTCAGATTTGATCGTATCTTTAGTCGTGTGACGTCACTTTGAACTTTATCACTCCTGAGAACCTAAACCTTTTAAAAGCTTTAGAGGAACAAAACCTTCTCTGTCCACTTGTTGCAGCACAAATGGGTTGTTTGTTCCCACAGTATCTTAGTAAGCTACAATACCATTTTCATTGTTGCTGTTTTTCTGTCTGAAATCTCCTCTAATGTCATGAGAATAGACGACAAGTCTGTTAACGTCACTTTTCTTTACTGTCCCACTGTTTGAGAAAACAACAGCCGGAGTCATCCGACATTCCCAGCAGGATGTTTTCTAATATAACATCTGAGCCGGTGTCTCTCTCTCCGCCGCTCCCTGGGGCCTCCTTTAGAAATCATACACAAGTGCGAGGTAAAAAGTGTGAATTATGTCCCACATGGCTCCTTGTAGATTTCCCTCGCCGCGCGCTGCGTCTATTCTCATCCATATGCACGGCTCCCGACTGCACTTACTTTACAATTTCCTTTTCTGTTTGAGCTTCTCCTGGAGCGCCTGCTGTCTGACTGTCTCCAGAGAGAGAGATGGACGTGAGAGGGAGGTGAGAAGCAGAGGAGACGTCGACGTGTGCATTCCTCATGTTCCCGTCAGGTGAAAGTCAGGGAGGTCGGGAAATCAGACGACACAATGTCCACTAATCGCCAAACGTGTGTGTGTTTAGATTATCGCTTCATCTCTTAATACCTCAAACACATGTACCTGCATAGTGAAGGCCGGGACTGTGACTGATCTGTTTAATCTAGGAGTTGTCCAAACTTGGTGTCACACCCCAAACGCACACATGGAGGTCAGTTACAAAGAGATAAACACACACTCTCCACATCCTTATTCTGCTTACAGTTCAATTTATTTCTATTTGTAAAAAAAATAAAATAATCAAATGCAAATAGAGGAGGTTACGTTCACATGGATTCAACCGGAAAACAGTGATGAGGCGTTTACTGCCCGTTTCAACTTAAACAAGAACAAGAACAAAAACCAATGTTTGGATTGTCGGCTCCGGGCCACCGTAGAAACATGATAATGGAGGAAGTGTTCTCAGTTGTAGGTGACTAATGTGGCTGAATGTGAATATCTACAAGTCCCTTCTCCTTCTGAGTCAGTTTATGTCATTTAACGCATGTTTTAGACAGATTACCTTTCAGATCAAAGTCTATTATTGATTTTATATGGTATTAACAGAGAGGGTTGTAATGATTCTGAAACCAAAACCACAACTCTTGTTTCTAGAAGACAAGCCTGCTGATTTCAATCACAATGATATTGGAAATTCAAACCACAACCTTTGTAATAACCTTTATTATCCATAATATTCATAAAGTCTTCATTCATAATAGCCTCATTGAAGCGCTGTAGCGTTTTCTTGGAAAATGTAAATGAAATAGATAGAAATAACTAGAAAAGGGTCAAAAGGTCAAAAATGAATAATGACACACTTCCTTTTAACGTCCCAGCATTGTGTGAGGCAAACCTGTTGTGCAAACAGTTCACAGTTCACTGCAAAGTTTAAAGACACAAAGAAAGTGTTCACACCGCTTCCTATCATTCAACACGCACACACACACACTGACAGGTCGTAGTGAGTCTCTAATCAGCTGATTCATCAGTCGGTCCTGGAGATAGTAGTAAAAAAATGCAGCACTTACAGTAACCGCCGTCAGGACGCGACGCTGGTGTGTGTCGCCACGTATGAAAACCAGTGTGTGAGAACGGGCTGTGCGTGCGTGCGTGTGTGTAAACCAGGTGAATCAGAGCGAGGCCGTGGTTATCTGATGAGCTGCAGAGTCTCGACGGTGGCAGCGTCCGCTTTATCTAAACACAACGGTGATCACACCTGCACCGACGCACAACGCTCCCCTCGGATCCATCCACGCTCAGAGGGGAGCAGCTGTGTGTGTCTGCTGTGTGCGACATCACACCTGTCTGCCTTCACACAAACATACAGCACACACACTGGAACGCGTGTGAAGGGATTGTCATTTAACAAGGCAGCCATGACAGAAGAGTCGCACACAAACACACACTGATGTTATTCCTGCTGTCGCTCTCTCACACTTTTTTTTTTTTTTTTTGCGCTTCGCCACATGTTGAAATCCCCCCGTACATCCTGCCGGCTCCCGGGGAGTTCCCATCACAGGAGAGGGATTTAGCTCCCCACATGTCAGCATATGGTGTGTGCGTGTCTGTGTGTGTGTCAAGACTTCCCACAATTCCCTGATGTCATTTGTCAAGTGTTGACAGACGACGTGAGGGAGGAGTTTTAAATATAGATGAGCTCAGAGCATCGGTTCAATTAAATCACAGGATCAAACTTAAACCTGAAAACACATTTAGGGACTCTTCTTCTTCTTCTTCACTTTATTTACGGTACGACTCTTCTTCTCTCCCTCTTTTCTACAACTTCCTGCTTCCTTAACAGCCCTTATTTCCATCTTCAACAGGTGTCTTCCATCCTCCACAGGTTTATTCATCTCCTCTTCCTCCTGCATCTCTCTCCTTCTCTCATTAATTTCTCCTTTTTCTTCTTGTTCTTTCCCTATTTATCGCATGTGCTCTGCTGCTTTATTCCCTCGTTCATATCTTCCTCATCTTTACTGCCTTCCGTCCTTTTCGTATTTCTGTTAGCTTCTTCTATTCTTTCCTTTCCTTCTCTACTTCTTATTCCCTCTTTTCAGTTTTCTTCCTCCCTCACTCGTTCCCATTTATTCATGTCTTCTGTTGTGAACATTTTGTCCTCCCTCGACCACCCCGCTGCAATTTCTTTCTTTCCCTCCTCCCCCTTTTCCCTCTCTCTCCTCTTCTTCCCTCTCTGTACTCCCCTCTTCCTTTCTTCATCCTCCACTCCTTCACCTCTTTTCTCTTCCTGCATCTAATCTCAGTCACACCTCTCTCATTCATTTATTTCCTGGCTTTTCTCCCTATTCATTCTTATTCCTTGCTTTCATCTTCTACGTGCTCACTCTTCCCCTCCTCTCTCCCCTCTCTCTCTCTCCTTTTCTTTCCCCGCTCTGTATTCACCTCAGCTCTCCACCTCTCTCCTCAACTCTTAAGGAAGAGTCCACAAACACTTACTCTCTCACTCTTTTCTCTCGCTCCTCTTTTTGAAGGTGATGTGCTTTGGGGGATTCATCAGTTCTGACACTTTGACACACAACACACACACACACACACACACACATTTCTACTACTGTATGTTTGTTTGCAGCATAAACATTCCTGCACTTGTCACTTTTTCTACAATCTTTACCACCCTTTCCTCCTGTTTCTTTGGTAACACTTCATAGTAACGACTCAGTATTAAGCTTAAACATTATTAAAGGGATAGTTCAACATTTTGGCAAATTGGCCCATTGACATAATCCCTAGCAGTAAGTTCGTTAGCTTTATTTGTCAGTGCAAGCTGTTTTAGAACAGCGGAGCAGAGCTGTGAGCTGCTCAGAGCTACGTTATAGAGGCTAATGGGATTTCTTGGGTTTCCCTCGTCAAACTCATCAAATACACAATCCAACAACTCCAAAACGCTCTGGTGGACAACGTTGCCGCTTGGATAATAACACAATGCAGTTTTTTAGAGGGAAATTAATGCAAAACCGATGATGTGCATTGCCCTTGGGGGCAGTTTTTCAGCAAGCCTCTAAAACAACTGTCTGGTAACGTTCTGTTATTATCTCATAGCGTTGTGAATGTGCAGGTCACAACTTGTCCACCAGAGCGTTTTGGAGTTGTTGGATTGTGTATTTGATGAGTTTGATGAGGGAAACCAAGAAATCCCATGAGCCTCCATACTTTAGCTCTAAGTAGCTCGCGACTCTGCTCCGCCGTTCTAAAAATAGCTTGCACCGACAATTAAAGGTAATGAACCTACTCTTATGACGATAGCGATTATGACAATGGGCCAATTTGCCAAAATGTTGAACTATCCCTTTAAGTCTGAAAATTCAATCAATAAACAAATTAAAGATTAACTTATTGATCCAGATTTTAAACTAAGAAGCTTTAAGAAAAAGCTTTATAATTGATAAATTGCAGTGTAGTTTTTATAAAGTCTTACTGCTACTTTTACTTCACACTCATTAAGAGTTTGCATGGCTCTGGGTGCAGATAGTGGCACTAAGCCTGCCGGGGTTAGAGAGGTTCACTTCCCAGGGAAAGAGCCAACCAGACAGTGTGTAACACCCCGCCACTCCCCCACCTCCCCGTCCCCCCTCCGGCAACATCACACTGCAATATAAAAACTCCATTAAGCCTGCTTAGGTGAGTCCATTAATCACAGGTACTTAACCTTTGATGATGTCACTCACACACACGCTCTCATTAACAGATTTATTGGCCGAGGCCTGTTCTGTCTGGAGTGCTGTAATTAGGGATTGCGTCGGTTGTCGGGAGGTTTCACAGGAAGAATTAAAGGTTGTTCAGGCGCTGCTGAGATGCGATAGAGTCCAGGTGGCTTGTTGGGTCGTCGTTGTCGAAACCCTGGGCAGATTCCAGCTGTTATCCTCTAGTATTGGCGGGGAGATTTCCAGCAACGTCAGTCAGAACTACTGTAGTCCCGATTTCAAAGTTTATGACAATACTGTATATATGGGCTGGATTTTAGGCCATGAAATGTGGTATATGATGTCAGAGCAGAAGAAAACAAGCGTGTACAGTAGGATTTATTGTTCTGTCTGGATAGGGATCCTTCTTGACATTGTGATGTGTCGCCTTGATTAATTTCCAGGAAGCGCAGATCTCTGTGGCAGTCGGCTCTTTTGATCCCTGTGCATTTACAGCAGCTGAAATAAAAGATTTCGTCGTCAGATCTCAGCATTCAAAATCATGCACCTACATGTTATGAGCCAACATGTACAAACACAGCAAAACAACACAACACTGTATTTCACAGTTAAGTTACACTTTTAAAGCGGATTTCCCCTTAAATCTACTATTGTTCCTGTGAAAAGGACATTTGTGTTCAGGAAACCATCCCTGGATAGAGACTTAAGAAACAAAAAAAACACAAGATTATAATGCAGTTTCACTTTTATTTCAGCTACACTGTCGGATTAGGAGATTTAACTGACAGATTTCCATGGTATCGCTACTCCATCTTGTCGTATTCGTCTTAAGAAATCCTCCAAAACATTTCTCTTTTTTTTTTCTATCCCAGAGTTGATGGAGTGGGTCTAGCAACGCAGAGCCTGCTAATATTCCCAGCAGTCAAATCCCCTCTACATCTGGCCTCCAGCCAGACTGAAGCAAACACTCAGACAGTATCTGGAAGAGCTTAGAAAGATGTCGGCTCCCGCTTCAGATCCTTGGCAGTGTGCTGCCACGAGTTTAAGCCGAGTTTGTGATGCATGAAGACAAAAGGGAGTTCCTCGTGCAGCTGTCTGACTCCGGGCAAAGACTTTTATTTGTCTTTTGGGGCATTTTCACCTGATTAATTATTGATAGAAGGGTAAAGTCTGGAATTATTCAAGAGCCACTAACCCCCTTAAGTCTGTTCTTCCAAATATAATGTTGTCTGCGGAGCCTCATCAGTCTGCGGCCATTTGAGTTTATTTCTCCCTTAACTTGACAATCAGTGTTTTCTAACAAGCCCCCGTTCATCGGTCTGAGCTACCAACAACACACTCATATCAAAAGTTACAAAACTTTTTCAGGCTCATTGCGGCCTCCTTTCTGCATCTAGAGTCGCCTCACTTGTTCCAATTGGCTGCAGTGGTTGCTGTCAGAGCCAATCAGAGTGTCTCACATGGAGGTTCGGCTTTTCTTGGCTGCATACCCAAACTAAAAGGGAGTGTTGTTGCTTAGTGTTATTGTTTATTCAGAGGGAGGAGATCTTGGTCTGAGGTTGGTATGAGGACAAAAAACAGACAGAGACCAGACCAGGGACGAGACGAGACCTGTCGCATGTTAAAGCAGCGGAGAGTTTGGAGCTGAATCTTCAAAGTGCAGATTAAAAACAAAACACTCATAAATTCTGCTCCAGAAACTGAATCACAAAATGACCTCTAGAACAACCCAAAACAGATTAATGCTTTTTTCCAAGGTGACATTGTCCTTGTTTTTTTTATCAAGGTCCATGTTCAAATGGATTTTACAGAAGTTGTTATTATTTGATATACTCTATAATAAGAAACTGAGGTTGTGTTGATACTGAATATGAGGAGCTCTTGGTGAAATTTAAAATAATGAATAAGTCTTGTAGGCCTGAGCGGCTTAATGAAGAATTGGGTGTTGATTATGTTTTGTTGTTTACATATGCAGAAATAACATGAATGCCCAGTCAATACAAAAATAATTAGGCCCTATATTACAGGCTATGATCCCTTGTTTAGTTTGATTCAACCCCTGAGGCTGTGCGAGTTAATTAAATTAATTATATTTGGATAACTAATTATTTTAATACTGATTAAACAAATTATTGTGCAGAACTAGTTTCAACTTTTCTCTCATTAGAAAAGAAGAAGAGAGAAGAAATTAAACAAATTACAAGGAAGACGGCAAAAAGACCAAGTAAGTCCCTGCCGTTTGTTTTTGAACCGCAAATCAAAGAGTCGGTATCGTAACAACAGACACAAGGGCAATCAATGAGGGAGAGGGAGAAAACAACAGATGGCAAACGATTTTCAAAAGGAAGGCAAATTAATCAAACAGATTAAACGGAAAATACGAAGGGAATTGAGACAGACAGATGAAACTGAACTAGCACCAAAGTCCTTTCAAAGTCACAGCACGTCAGTCGCTCCAAACTAAGACTTCAATACTGGCCTGCTGAAAGTTTTCAATAATTCATTATATTAATAATGGCACAGTTTAACACAAAATGAAAATTATGCCATTTTTTTGCCCAAATGTTAAAATCACATTGTCTTGTTGGCTAGTTATTAGCTACATCCTCAG
Organism: Decapterus maruadsi; assembly: GCA_030347415.2. Taxonomy (NCBI): domain Eukaryota; kingdom Metazoa; phylum Chordata; class Actinopteri; order Carangiformes; family Carangidae; genus Decapterus; species Decapterus maruadsi. The sequence continues at coordinate 8,787,351 of CM064898.1, forward strand.
AGATATATTCAACTAAATGCTTCACTTTTTAATGGTGTGTGTTCCCAAGCTAACTTTTTAATTGGCAACACATTTTTCTATTGGGCAGCTAACGCTCGGGGGTTTATTAGGGCTCCACTTCTACTATTTACTGAAAGTTTGCTAAACTATCTTTGGGAGCTGGCTAATTTGTAGCTAAAGGCAACTAGCTTGTTTGAACTTTTGGAAGATCAATGAGGCAAATTATTTAAAAGTCAGAGTGAGGTTGGGGTACCATGATGTATTAAATTATGGAGTGAGGAGTGAATGCTAAATGATTTATGAGGTTTCCATCGTTACCTTTATTTAATTTTTGATAGAAGTTTTTAGATGTGTAAACACTTAGGGCTTGTCGGTTAGCTTGTTGTTGCTAACTCCTGAGGGAAATAACTGAGTCTTTAGCAGCTAAATTCACTTTTAAATGCTGTGTTGACCAGCTCATTGTTTACTATACACAACAAATTTTACATTTGGTGTTGCACAGGTAGTGTTAAGGGGTTTAATATATTTCTTTATTTATTACAGACTCCAAGTCCAAAAAGGAAATAGGCTGAAATGTCACGGTCACAAAAGACTAACGTTAGCTAATCTCTAGCTAAATGCTAAGCACAGCTAATTTGAATTTGTGAAGCTCAACAACCCTAATTATCTAGAGTGATAAGAGATATATTTTTAATTTATGGATTGAACAGTGAATACCAAATATTATCTTATGTTTACCTCTCTTTGATTTTTTGAGTGAAGTATAGCTCCTGTAATTCCCCTGATAAACTTTCCGTCCATTAGCTTGTTGAGATGGACGTGTGGCGGACGTGAGATTATAAATAACAAGATGTAGGCAGTAAAATATGCAGGGTGAAGAGAGTTTATTTATCGAGGAGCTGTTTGATGCTCAAGAGTTACTCACCACGGACCACTCTCGGCTTGTGTCTGTCAAACTGTCCTGCATGGCAGCGCCGTCCGTGATGTATTTTTTCTTTTCGTGGACTTTGACTTTGACCATAAGCAGTTCTCGGTAATCCATCATGGCAATCAATGCACACCGACAGCTCCTCCATGGGCTCAACTGTTGCAGCTACAGGTGGAAAATTAACTTTGCAAAGATGAAACTTCCCCCTCTGGGTGTTTAGCAGCAGGAACCTTTGGTCACTTCAATTGCGATGATGCGATTTGGTGTTCAGGAAAAGAAGAATAAAGATTTATTGATTTAAAACTGACACAGTACGGCCTTCCTTTTTTTCCGCCATTGATTTTTCACTCAACGTCTCTCCCCCAGCTTCATCCAACTTCTCACCTCGCCTCTCTTCTCTACACTTACTGTACCTCCCTCCTCGTCATGTGTTGTTTTCCCCCTTTTATCCCACTACAGTCATCCTCTGTCAACCCCTCACCTGCCAGGTCTTCGCCAGTCTATAAATCCTTTACTTGGTGTCGTTGGGGGAATAAGAGACCAGGTGTCAAAAGCCAACTGTCTGAATCATTCTTTTCATCCCCGTCACTGTGGGATCGTCTACTTCAGCTCGCCTGCAGGCACAGACGGCTCAGGAGGAAGAAATAAGAAATGGGCCTCCTCTTTGGCAGATTGGTTCTCCCTCTCATCTGTCTTCTCCTAACAAAATTATCTGGCTGATCGTATCAGCCGTTATCAGTTCAGCCCGTCCTCCTCCTGCTGCTGCATGTGAGCACTGCTGTATTACACCGAATAACACCAACCGCAGAGTCAGACCCCAATTATTGGCTGATTTAGGTGACTGCACTCAATATAGGCTTCATTAAAGGCCTGCAGGGAGTTTTTATGAGATGGCGTTCACGTTGAAAATAATGCACGTGTTGTATGAATCATGAATGAGGAAGAAAAGGCAGGTGTCACCAGTGAAACTAAACTGTGTCAGGAGTGGACGGATGAAGTGAAAAGTCACATAAGATGTCGTCACATCCAGACAGATGGAGACAACCTGACTATAGGCTAAAGCTTTTGCATCCACACTAAAAACATGAAATGAAAACAAGAACACATAAAACACAAAACTAAACAACATCAATGACTAAAAATACCAAAATGCGGCGTCTACAGATTTCCCAGAAAGACAATTAGCCTAAAACAAAACATCTACATCCCAAATTACCAAAATGTATTTAAAAGACACCTGCTCCTTAAATTTCAATAGAAAGTGAAATATTTAATCTTGCTCCATTGACTCTATAATATCAACTTTTGATTTAATCCTCCTAGTCCTGACTACTTCGACTTCAAAGTAAGACTAAATACACGACTTGAGAAGCAGCTTCCCATGACATTTCATGGGAGGACGTCTTCGTAGCAGGACCACATGTAGGGATGCGTACCAAATTCAGTACTTTCTTTGGTACCGCACCTTGCAGAGTTTGTGCTACTCCTTGGTTTCATTTGTTTTTTTATTTACAGAGTTTCACACAGAACTTTCTGACAGCTGTCTCTCCATGTTTCTCTTTCTGCCACAGTAAAAAGGGAACATTTCCATATTTTCAGACAAGATGGTCTTTTACATTGAAAAAATCATTTAAAATACTCTTAAAGGCTGAGGAGTTTTAATGTTGTTGAAAAAATAAATATTCAAAATTCAGAATTTTGACTATTATTTATTGACAAAATAACTTTAATTACCACACTTATGTATTGCTTCAAATGTGAAAGGCACCCATTACTTCAATAGTACCCCTCCTATAGGAGCCCTTCACTGTATATAAGCAGGAGAACATGTCTGTGCTCCCTCTCACAGCGAGTCCAGGACTGACAGACCCTCTGGGACCTGTCAGTCGATATCCTCAACAGCTCTGTCGGAGCTGATCACTGACCTCCTGAGACGGGACTTCCTTCCTCCTCGCGCTCAAGCCTTGTTCTCAACCCCCCCTGCTGCTGGTGCCACAGTTCCCACAATGCCCCTGGGCGCTGTTTGCACGACCCTCACATCCGAGATGCACAAGCTGCACAGCGTGTGTGTGTGTGTGTGGGCTGTCGGTGATGCATCTGTCTTCCTGTCTTTCTGTGACATCGGTTGGGGAAAAAAACGCCACTTCAAGAGAACGTGAGCAGAATTAACGCACACACAACACAGACACACTGACACACACAAGGTGCAGCAACCCCTCTGGCCATGGCAGACTAATGTCAGGCCACACACACACACATGCACGAATGCATTGAAGGTCTGTCAGATTCACCCTGTCAAACAGACGCATGGGGTTCATCTGGGGCTTTAGTGTGTTTGTGTGTGCGTGTGTGTTTACGTCCACATGAACCCAGTTGTGCGTGTGGCTCATATCTCTCACTGACCATCTTTCTGTGTGGGTGTGAGTGTGTGTGTGTGTGTGTGTCAGCAGGCTGGCTGTGTGAACAGATGCCTGCTGTCTGCCCCCTGCTGCCCCTTTGAAGCTGCCTCTGGTGCATACCAACACACACAGATATACATTGGTACAAATATTTTAACACACGCTTTTGTTCCAACGGAGACAAATGCACCGGCCTGACTTTCAGTTGACATTTCCCAGAATTCCTAGCAGCGCTCTGATTGGCCAACGCAGCTCCTTTACAAACATGTTGCTGTGTTATGAAGTAAAAGCAGCTTCACACGGAGCCGCTCTAATCCCCGCTGCGTTCCCCACACGCCTCAAATAACCGAAGGTGGAGTTTAATCACAATTAGTCTGTTCATTTTCATCCTGAGTATCAATTAGCAGCTTTTTTGTTTCCTTTGAACGCGTCTGTCTGGCAGTTCTCCTCCCGTGGCAACCAACAGTTTACTGTAGAGGTGTGAGGAAACCGTACGGAAACTAAACTATTTATTAATCACTCGCTTTGTTGTTCGCACTCGGTAGGAAACAGAAACAACACACCTACCGCCTTTCCTCCTGTGTGTGTGTGTATGTGTGATTGATTGATTGTGTGTTTTTTTCTCCATCTGTCTGGGCGACAAACACTTACTCCCATTTGCCGCCGCCGCCGCGCTCTGCTCTGAGATAAGCGTCGAGAGATTGAGGAACGTGTTTGCTCTGCTCTCACTCGAGGAAATGAAACACAAACACACAACAATCTGACGTTTTACTGCGTGTTACTTCAAACGCGGTCACGGGAGGATGAAGTGGTCAGTGTGTCGCCTTCGCCTTTTGTCGTTGTGATTCTGTTTTAGTGGGTTCGTTGTTTTTCTGACAGGTAACCTGGGTTGATACGGTTTGTTAGCAATTTGACGCCAAAGCTCACAGCCATTCTGTTCACTCCTGTTCGTCTAACTCGCTGAAAACCTGCAGTTCACAGCTTTACCGAACAAATTAAAAAATTAATTAATGTCTTGAATGTTTCATTAATGCATCAGTGTCTCTGGGTCTGACACTGAGTGCAGCTTTGAATATCTGCCAAAAAAGAGAGAGGAGCTAAAAGAATCAACGGTTGTTTTGTCCACACTTCTACACTTTCATTTAAGATGAAGTTTTCAGGCACCTTTTTTGACAAACCGCTTTTTTTTTTCAGAGCTTGAATTTGGAGATATTTTGAAACAATGAAATCAGTGTGTTTTGTTTTCCACCAATCAGCTGCAGAATAGATAATCTTCTTCCTGTTTACACCAAGTGTCAAGATGAATATAAACAAAAAACATGGTTGTTTTCCACCAATCAGCTGCAGAGTAGATGATCTTCTTCCTGTTTACACCAAGTGTCAAGATAGAGATCATTTCTAAACACGAAAGCATGGTTGTGTGGATATATCATCCATCCCTCCTCTTCTACTCCTCTCCTCTCCTCTCCTCTCCTCTCCTCTCCTCTCCTCTCCTCTCCTACTCTCTCCTCTCCTTTGATCTCCTGTCGGTTCAGGTATTTGCTGCAGCGGTGAAACGCTTTGATACCGTCATATAGTGGTGATAAAAGTGAACGCCTGGGACAGTGAACGACTTCGGCTCAGAGCTCTGGACAGGTCAGCTTCACTTCAAAGTCGTCCTCTTCCATCAGAGAGTCATTACCGTTGTCTTCACCTCCGCTCACGTCTCGTATCTAGACCTCCTCTCCCTCTGACACGGCTCCACCTCTGCTGCCTGTATCAGTGTTAAAAGAAACAAAGAGGAAGACGGTGAGTTTGACGTGACAAGCAGAAAAAATACACCGATCAACTTGTTTATTTTTCATTTTTTATTTCATCCTCTTACCAGGACGTGTCCGTGCTGGTACCCATATTTGTTTCCCTCTTGCACTCTGGCTTCCTGTTGGAGGATTAAGTGTTGTGTTTGTCCCAGCGTCTCTGCACCACCCACCCTCACACCCTCACAGTGTGGAGGCTGGAGGAAGCTTTATTAGCATTATTATTATTATTTATTTCTACAACAGGCAATTGGATCCTGCCGTCTCATATTTGTCTCAGCACAAACACATTTATTTCTCTGCGTGAGGTACAGCACATGATGGAGCGGTCGGCGTTTAGTTGAAGGGCGTTCAGTGACTCCTGAGCGCTGCAGAGGACGGAGACGGCCTCTGATTTAAAAGGAGGGACTTTAAAGTGAAGATCAATCACCATGGAGAGCACATCGGTGAGATTAATAACAGCATCCATCAGACGGAAATGAAGCAGCTTTGTGATTAATCTCAGAATGGGGTATACTTTATAATTTAGCGTTTGTTGACTAATTAACTGGTGGTTTTAGTGACTGTTTCCATTTCTTCTCTGTGATGTCACCTCTGCTTGAGAATTGGTGTTTGAAGTTGTCATTGTTACATTTTTACCTTTACCTACTGTTTCTTGGCTGACCCACCCAGCTCTCGTTTCTGCAGCACTGCAACACAAACGCACCCCGTTACCCGTAATCTCATGTTTATGACAGATTAAAACAACACAAATATACACATTGTAACATCGTATAGTGCTCTATTGTTTGATTTCTGGCAGGCTTCGTTGTAAATAAATGCACATGGCCCAGAGGAGGGTTAGCAAAACAGAGGAAAAACAACCTTAAGTCCTTTCTTTTTCCTTCGGCATTGTCGTTTCACAAGGACTTTTCAGGAATGCTGTCTCTGCTCTTGTGCACGGTGGTGATGTAATGCCCACTGTGTGGCTACGAGCTCCAGCAGCAGACCCGCATTCATCCGCACAAGTCAAACCTTATAAACATTTAATAGAAAAACCAATGCATTCATCTGTTTGATCCAGATCACAGAGCTGAGCAAATGTCAAAGTGGAGCTTCGGCTGGAAATAAAATGGAAATAAGGAAACAAGAGTCAACAAAACGAGTGATACCTTGAGCAGGAGAATAAGAGACTGGATGGAACAGAAGCTGGGAATAGAAATAGATTAAAGATTAAAAACAAAACCATGCGGGAGACAGGAAGATGGATGAAGGCAGCTTCAGTGGAAAGAAGGGGGGAAGGTAAACGAATGATGCTAAGCGATGGACAGAGGAAGACAGGAGGAGATGGATGGACGGAGAAGCTAATTAGATAATGCAGCCGTATGTCCATTGATTTGCATTGAATAAAGCATCCACTTCAACATATATATTAGATCCCCCAAAACATTGATTATTCCAGTTAAACTAACTTCAGTCCTGCTTGTGATGTTAAAAAGACACAATATTGGGGTGTGACACGTGGGAGATGGAGTGATGGGGACCAGGCGGCGTGAAAACCTTTGTGAATGGGGTTGAGTAACGCCGTCGAGGCTGAGAAATGAGCGAGCGAGGGAGGAGGGTCACGGCAAATGAAGAATGAGTGCTGGGAGGGAATTACAATGAAGCCGTGTTTCAGAGAGGAGTGAATGAATAAGCGAGCGAACGGCCGGAGTGACGAAGAAGGTGTGGACGGACGGCGAGGAGATAAATTGAGTGATGTCGAGGAGAGGAGACAAGGTGATGATGGATGGAGGGAGGTGCTGTCACGAGGAGGAGGAGACTGATGGATAGATGAAAGACTGGAGGGTAAAGAAGTATAGAGCGGGACTTCATTCATGAAACACCTTAGAAGAAAACCGTTTTCATTAGAATCAGAAAATATGTCGGAACTTGTTAAATCTTCCTCGACCTCGTAGTTACCTCTGAATAAGTGCTTCCTTCCAGCTCTGAAGATCCTTCATGAGCAGGGATTTGGAGAATTTGGTGGATTATTGATGATTGGACAGGTTAATGAAATGTTGTTGCGTCTTGTTTAACTCACATTTTTCCCATTGCCATAACCGCTATAGTTTTAGGAGTAGGTTTGTTACCTTTAATTGTCGGTGCAAGCTATTTCTAGAACGGCGGAGCAGAGCTGTGAGCTGTTCAGAGCTACGCTACGGAGGCTAATGGGATTTCTTGGTTTGCCAAAATGTTGAACTATCCCTTTAACAACCCCAAAAATAAACAGTAAATCCTCTTAAAGCACAGTTCATCCAAACCTACAGTACAGACACGAGTCTCTCCACATTTACTGACTGACCCACACAGAACAACAACAACAACAACAACATTTCATGGTGCTTTTCTGCCCTTTGACCTCTCGATACCTCTGTTAAGAAGAACATGCTCCAGATCTCTGTGCACCAGACGACCCAACCACCTCACAGTCTTGGCAAAAGATGTTGAGTATTTCCTGGTCAGCAGCTCAGACACATTAACTCCACTGTTTTTTAATTACAGAAAGTGTCAACAGTGCAAGATGGAGTATTTGTTTTATATACAGATGCAGTGTAAAGACACGGAGGAGGATGTATGTGTTCATCAGTGGCTTCTCTCTGGTGGGAACAATCAGCTTGAGGCCAGATTTCTATTGCAAAGTTAAGGGTTGTGTATTGAGCCGGTCAATAAAAAAATCATTAATTACTGTTTAATGACTCTAAAGGAGCTGATGCAACTGCTCTGTTACTTTTAGGTTTCTCTAAATGCATTGTTTGCTCAGTTTAAAGGATGTTTGCACTGCAGTTGGTTTCTGATGTACTCCATCAGCTGTTTGACTTCCTGGTTCTCGTTTCCCTGCGACTCTTTGCCCTAAACCGTCCTCCATCCTCTTCACACCTTTAAGCCCGACCCGACCTTGACCGCGCTGCCTTTGAACGCCACCCGTTGCGTATTTGTGGCTTCTCTTGAGACCTACTTAACGTTTCAAGTACCTGAACACTCAGACACGTTGACCTCAGACTCGTCTGAAGGACCCGGGATCAGATGAAACGTGAAGCGTTTTTTAAGGTGGAATCATTGTTCAGGAATTCAATCTGTTTGGTTAAGGTGAGGATGAGGCAACTTTCAAACAAATTGGCTACAACTTGAGCCTTTTTAACATTTGCATTAAAACATGAGATGAATTAGTCGTTAGCAGGTAATGTTTTAATCTCGAATATATTGATTCTTGTAATTTATTGGCATTTATACATGATGGAAATTGTGATATTGAAAGTGAAAGTCATGTTAAAGTCTCAGTTTAGACCCATAGAAAAAGTGAAAGGTTTGATATAAACTGCAGGAATCAGGTGCCAAGAGTTTTAATTGCTGCTGTGAACCATGTGTTGCAGCTGCTGCTGCAGCATCTGTTGCATGTGTGGATAAGATTTGGATGTAAATCACACGTCCTGCAGAATTGTCCATTGTGAGCAGAGTCCCTACTGGTTGGGCTGCTTTTAACAGAAATGGAAAAAAACCTGCTATTGTGTGTCAAGAGTTAGACCGTACCACTGTTGACCCACTGCCTTCAGTGAAGAGTGCCAGGTCGACACGCAGCTGGGCTAGTGCTTGTTAGGGCCTCGTTGGCAAATCACCGAGCAGCTCCGCTCAAGCACCTTTCATATTTGTTTCCCCATGTATCTGCACAGATGCTCGGTTCAGCACAAAGTACCGTTGGAAACAACATGCCAGGTATGCGCTCGTGCATCTGATGATTCCAGTACTTGTCTGGTTTCCTCCTGTCACTGTGATTGATTGCAAACATTAGCATGAGTGACTTTTGTGCAGGTGCACTGACACCAAACCAGCTGTGAAGTATTAAAAACAGGTTAGTGGCCTCAGTCTCTGGCAGATCGTCAGCAGCTGCTGTCAAATCTGTGGTGGAAATTAGAGGCTGACAATGATTTCAAACTGGATCTTGAAGCTCAGGGGCTGAATTTCACACTTCAATCTGTTTTTTTGTCATAAAAAAGCTTTTTTGACTTCCTCTGTCACATTTCCAAGGTTTTTTCCAAGGCGAACAGTGGCTTATAAGCATATTTTATCCTCGAGCAACGTTTGTTCTCCTTCAAACACTCCATCAAAATCTCTCTGTGTGGCTGTAACAGATGCTTCAGCCTCACCAGAGCGGACCCACCGCTGGAGGAGGGGAGATTAATGGAGAAAAGGGTGGAAATAATAAGAAGAGAGAAGATGGGGAGCGCGAGATGATGGAGAGAGGTGGGATGTAAGGTTCAGGAGAGTGAAGGTGATAAAAGCAGAAAAGAGGTAGAGGTAGAACAGCAGAGGCTGAGAGAGGATCAGTTCACTGGTTTACTTTCACCTGTGTTGACAAGTAGTTTTTAAAAAAAGCCTTAATGCACAAAGGGATGATGGGAACATATTTTTTAATTAGGCTGAATGTGTCTTGGTGGCAACCTGTTTTTATTTCAGTGTCAGAATTTTTCTTTCTTTTACAAATTCACCTAAAAATTGTATTTATTTATTAATAACAGGTTTCAAAAACCACACTGAAATATATCTAAATTGGGAATCCATGAAGTTTCCAGTTTCTAAAGTATTCATGAGCAGCGTTTTTTCTCTAATAGCCATTCAACGTACATTACATCGACTATATCTATTAATCTTACTGATAGTCGCCTAGGCAAGTTTAAATTTGCCTTCAACGCAGCATGGATTTGCAGCATTGCTGTAGTTTAGGGCAAAAATATGAAATCATTATCAATATTGATCAAGATTGTGATATGAATTGTAGCTTCTGGTATTTGTTTTTCATCCTGTAGACTTGTCTCATTTACCAGCTACTGCTTAACAACAAAAGCCGAACTATCAATGCCCAATGCAGCGATCGCCAGTTCGACTACTGACTATGCCAGTCTGTACTGTGTGTCATTCCCCCAGTCTGTCTCCCCATTTTAATGCCTCTCTCTCTCTACTACCCTCTCAATTTACTGAGAAGAAATGATAGGAAGTGAGTGCAGATCAGGAATCAGCAGCTTTCACTGCACCATAAACAACTGGAAATCAGATTGTGGTTCCTCGTGGCGTTACGGGAAACAGCTGATTACTGCTCCACCCTGTGAGCAAAACAATAAGTAAACTGATAACAGTTATAAGTAGCCATGCTGCCACTTACGGGATTTGTAGTATATACTGTAACCACACAGTCCAAATTAGTTAATCACTTCATCAATTAGAGCTGATATGATGTGAGTGTAACAGCGCTTTATGAAAACAGACTTGGACGGAGTGTAAGAATACCTGTGGAGTCTGGAAAGTGTGGAGGAGCCAAGAAATAAAGTGGAAAGAAAGGCAAATCAAAAGTAAAAGAGCATCAGCCTGAGGGCAACAGACAGAGGCGGCATACAAACAGCAAGGCAGCAGCTGGTGAAAGGATCAAAAGGAAAAGGAGTCATGTTGCGTGGGGAGGAACGACGAGGGAATCGACAACGGCAGAATAATTTAACACAAAAAAAATAATAAAACCAGAGCGAAAGAGGAGAAAAAGGTTATTTGAAGATCTTCTCTGACTCAGAGTTTGGCGCTGTTATCTTTCAGAGCGATATTACAGGGGAGGGAGAGGAGGAGGAGGAGGAGAGGGGAGGAAGGTCTGCAGTTAGGGAATCAATGGAGGGGAACGAGTTTGACCTTTAACCCCCCTGACGCGTCGGCGCTGCAGCCGCTGTGACTGACGGAGCAGAAAATCATCAACACGAGTGAATGAGTGAGTGTTTTTTGCAGACGGCAGCACTTTATCTCTATCTCTCTGTCTCTCTCTCTCCACCAGACGGGCGGCGTTCACGCTTTGTACGTTTCTGTCCCTCACAGACTAATGTGGTGGATAGTGAGCGAGCAGACCGGTGGCACGCAATGAGGAGGGGGGAGGAGCGGGGTCCTCACCTCCTCCAGTCAATGAGTTTTCACTTTCAAAAAGGTGAAATCTAAGATTTAAAAAAAAGTTCTTAGTTGTGTCTCTGTTGTGTTTTTAAGTGAGCAGGAGCACGTCTTTGATTGTAAAGAGATAGCTTCAGTGTACGTGCTATTAAGAGCTGAATACATGCATGAGTGGCCGCATGCAGATTCCGACACACACACACACACAGACAGACACACACAGACACCGGCACACAGCAGGTTCCCTGAGGTATTTTTAGTCATGCAAATCCCCACTGTTTGCTCAGCCCTGCAATCACGCAACACTGTGTGCACTGGTCATGTGTGTTTGCAAGACCGTACGAGACCGTAACGCACAGGTGAGTGTGAGTCAGTGTGACCGGCATATCTGTGTGTGTGTGTGTGTGCATGTGTGTGTTTACATACAGTACAGGTACTATTGGTGTCACTAGGGTATACAGGACATGTCAGTTGGCCAGCGGCTTTGTGTTGTTTGAGTTAAATTTGCTTGGAAATGTTCTTTATTTACAGGATAAAGGGATGATTGTGACCTTGTGCCTGTGAGTTGGAGCTGCAGCTGAAGCTGGAGCTAGGACATGTGTTAGCCTAGCTTAGCATAAAGACTGGGGGACTGGCTCTGTCCAAAGCTCAAAATGGACTCATGCCAATTCCTTTAAAGCTGTTAAAGTTTACACATTTTAAATGGTAATTGCACAGAATCTTAAAGAATCATTGTAATCGCTCGATCAAAATTGACTTAAGAACAACAATGATGATGATGCTAACCGTTTCGCCAAGAGGTCAATGACCACTTGGCAGGTGGGTTAGCATGTCTTTTATGGGTGAGTGAGTTTAACGTCACTACCGCTAACCACCACACGTCGCCACTTTTCCTCACTGGTACCTCAGGACTGTGGCTGTTCCTCCTTTTTTAGGCCCCTGGCAGCCATATTGGATGTACTGCTGCCAAATTGTTTCCAACAATTTATTTTAAAGCTCTTTAACATTTTCCACTCTTTTTCACTGTTACTGCTCAAATGGACTCATGGTTAAATTAATCATTATAAAAGTCTGAGTTTGTCTCTTCATTAGGCTTCATTCGTCCAGGTTTTTATTTTAAATTGAATTCGTAGCGTCGCCCGGGAAGAGCAGCCGCAACGTCACGTAGACAAATCACAGATTAAAGGTGTGATGATGAACTGAAACTGTAGTAACAGCTTTTCACTACAGCCTCAAGAGAGCGGGAGGTGGTGAGAGAGAGAGAGAGAGAGAGAGAGTTTGCAGACTGTACAGTAGCAGTGAGGCTGCAGACTGATGCTCATTAGCTGATACAACTGATACTGTAAACACACACACACAGCAACATTATGCCTATTGACATCTGTACATTGAGACTATTGATCCATCCACTATAGCCGGCTTTTCCGCCGCATCAATGCTGCTCTGATCGCCAGAGCTCAGCACTCAGGCTGCTTCCCAGTGCTGAGCCTCCTCAGTTTACACAGTCATTTATTACAATTAGAAACAACTAAACCGTTTTCAAGGAACTAGGGAGCTGGGGGAGGGGAGGGGAGGGCTGATTGCAGATGGAGATGGTTCGGTCCTCCTGCAGGCAGATAACGGTAACGTATACGCAGCAAAGCATTTAATCAAACTGTGTTGCTCCACAGTACGTTCCAAGCTTATCATGGTCAGATCAGCAGAAGCAGAGGAAAACCAATCTGCTTTAAGTGAGTGGGAGAATAATGTAAAATGCATGTCACAGCCAATTTAATAAAGTGAATGCACTTCTTATTAAATCTGAATGACCAGTTGGACATTCAATCTGGCCATAAAATATCAGTGCTAATGAAAAAGAGAGGCAAGATGAATGGAAATGCTCGACCAAGCTGCGAAGCCTGCAGATGTTACCCATTGATTTTGTTTTTTTTTGTTTTGGATGATAATATTTGCAAATGTTTGTTTCTATGTGTGTTTGTGTGTGTGTGTGCATCCCAGCGCATCTTAACAAGCTTATGGATTGATCTTGGGAGAAAATGGATCAATGTGTTGTTGCTAATGAGCATCTTCTAACTAGCTAGCTCACGTTTTATGGATAGATACATAACTGGAGAAGATGAATATATCTTTAAGTCTAATTATTTTCCTATACAGATGGATATCGTAAATGTGTGTGAATATACTTTTTGTATGGAGGATGTGTCACACTGAGATAATGATAAAGTAGACTGTCAGAAACCTGCCGTAGTTACATCAGTCATGTGCATATATATGTGCACAAAACCTGCATGTGTTTGTCTCCACTCACAGCTGCATGTGATTAATGGAGGAACATGGATTTGGATGAATCAGATCGTTGATAAAAGATATGGAAAATATGTTTACAACTCTACATCTTCTTCCTGGTACTGTGTGTGGCATGTGCATGTTTTAAAGAGGCACTCAAGGGATTAAGTGATTTTCTGGGTCATTTATGTATCTTTTGTTTGTTGGAGAGTGGGCAGAGACAGAAAATATTGGAGAGAGAGAGGGTGAGAGACATGGCAGACGGGAGTCAGACCGGGGATTAGGGGATCAGGTCGCTCATGCAAAGTACTATTAAGTCTGAAAACAACTGTATAATGCTGCTTTGTCTGGCTTCGAGGAAATAACCCCCGGTGATGTTGTCAGGGTTGTTATGGCGACCGATTTATAACAAAAGTTGCAAAGAAGTTGGTGTTTACAGGGACAAGGCGTGCTTTTAGTTGTAGGTGCCTTTTCTTTAGGAACCAAAACAGTTTTGTCTGCATTCACACCACAGACTAAAGTCCTGAAAACATTATGCAAATCAGGCAATGGAGCCACTCTGGCGTTTTGGTCCGTGATGTTGTCGTAGTCCTGCATGTTTTCTTTTTCTTTTTTTTCGGTAGTGTGGATAATGTTTAGATTTTCTATTTTGGCGTAGACCTTGTCCCTGCAATTCCATTGTTTGATATCGTCTTCCACTTGAATGCCAAGTGAGTCCTGCTCCATCAATCGTACACTTTCTTCTGTAACTCCATCTTGATCCAAAAATATAATGAACTGTAGGCTTCAAAAAGGAATTACGCTACATTTTTACCTTAATTAAACAGCTTTGGAGTAATTAGGATACGATATATGTTAAATAAATGACTTGTAACTTGTTACGAAGGAGAATAGAGGCTCTCTGCCTTCCACCATAGTGTCTCTTGGCTGAAAAAACAACTTTGCAAGGTCAGTGCCACCAACTCAGTGTCCCAGCTCTCGTCTCGGGGGCACCACAACACAAATGCACCCCGAAACTCATAATCTCTTGTTTATGATCGATGAGACTACACAAATATACACGTCGTAACATCATATATCATTCGCTCCATGGATTGCTCTCTTGCAGGCTACATTGTAAACAGATTCACATGGCCGGGAGGAGGGTTGGCAAAACAGCAGAAAAGAGACTTTAAAAAACATTGCAGGTGAAATTAAATGTCAGAAATTCCTTAAAATCTTTGAAAAGTCCTACCTCCTGGATTCAGGGACTTGTTTGGGTGGTAGATCAATAAACCTTGAGTTAAATTTAGAAACTGGTTCCTGCAGCTGTAACAAGGCTATAAACACTGTCGAGTTGCCTAAAAGGAATTGTAGGACCCACATCAACCCCCTCCTGTTCATGAAAGAGCTGCAGTTCTGCTTTAATGTTGCTTTAAGGTACATTTATCTACCCTGAACCGCTGCGTACAGGCCATTAGGGTTGATATGTGACTTGTTTAGATTCCATGTGCAGCATGAACCAAAGTATTAGTCTAAGGCACAGTGGATCTCATTAGAGTCCACAGCCTGGCTAGTGCTGAACATAAGTCCACCTGTGTGTCTGGGAATAAGCGTAAAGTAGGTGATAAAACACTTTGTTTCCTGGCTTCTTCCCATGAAAACATGACGTCATCCTTGCACATGAATCTCTGGAGCCTTCTGATCAAAAGAAGCATAAATAACAACTTGCAACCTGTGTGTGTGTGTGTTTGTGTCACATGTTTGATATTCTTCGTCGGCATCAACCGAATCAATTAGTGATTCCTGAACATTCGCAGCTACGCCCCAAAAAACTCAACAAAGAGAATTCCAGTGTTTTGATCTTTTACCGCAAAACACCTGAGGAGTTGCTCAGACTCCCACACGCACATACACAGACACACAAACAGGTCATCTATACAAATAACACCGAGAGCACTCCACCTCGCAACCTCCTCCCACTCGCACAAACACAAACCCACACGCAGACTCTCGTCAGTCGGTGTGTTAAACCTGCCTCGTCACCGAGACCTGTGACGGTTTGCAGCTTCCGTGCACTTTCCCAGCTGCGCCTCTTCACTTTCAAACTGGTTTGATAATGCAAAGCCCTGCATGTGTCCAAGAGGTGACAAATAGAAACTTCCAGACCTGCTGACTCAGATCAGACGAGGACTCGGTGTTTCTTCTTCTTCTGCAGCGCCAAAATCACAGGCTCCATAAATACAGCCTCGATGATGGGTCTGGAAAGGTCCCTCGATGACAGGCAGACTCCTGGCAGAAAAAAATTGTAGCCATCTGTGGGGTGACGTGGAAGGTGAAGGTGTGTGAGTCTGTGCCAGTCCCTCCTTATATCATCTCTTTTCAATCTTCTCAGAAGATTTCAAAGCTGAAATATGGAGCTGCGCCATCAGGAGGGGGAAAATCGGCCCCTAATGGCGTCTGATATGAGCACATTTTGCCAAGATAATAACTTCCTCTTCACCTTTTCAGTCAATTTTGTTCATTACTTTCAATTTTATGCTTTCTTTTCTTGTACATAAAAATCTACCTTGTTTTTCAATAAAAACTAAAAATTATTTTGCCTTTAGTTGAATCACAGGAACATGTTCATGTATTGTCATAGACAGTTTAGTCAGAATACTCTTGTATAAATGTAGTAGACCATAGATTAATTAGCTGATTATAGTTATTTAATCACTAGAATAATGATTATTAATTGCATTTGTGCTGTTGTAAGGAACCATACATGTTATTTTTAGGCATTTGCGTGACAGAAAAAGAAAAAACATTTGAAAATTGGTCATATTAGGATTAAACCTCCCTAAATATCCTATACTGTGCAGTGGTGTTGCCTTAAAACCTCCCTGAAGTGGGTTTTTGATGATGTATGGCAACAGAGGATAGAATCTGTAAATTGTAGTGTCAAGGATCACTAATGCTGAAATCTAACTCAGGTTTGCAGTAGCTGGAGCTGCAGGCAAACTGATATCAATGCAGTCCAGGCATTAAGTATTTACTCTATGGTCAATATATGAAGATCTTTGATCAGTTACTGTAACTTGCGGTGTTGAAATCACTGGAAGTTGGCAGACATTGACAGTTACCACAGAAAGAAGTGATTTGTTGTGTGTCTGTGTGTGTTTGTGTGTGCATGCCCAAGGAGATCTGATCTTTTTCTTCATGGTCTGCCAGACTAAATCCTTTGAAAGTGTTTGGATCATGTTGCAGCTGTAGCTGAGTGAAACCCCAGTGTGACTGACTGACTGTGTGTAGCAGGGCTGAGACCTCTTGTAGCTGTTCTTCCTGTGGCAAAGATCTTATGGGTTACAATAATAAGCTGCTCAAACAAACGACCTGTGTGGTTGTTTCGCTGTAAAAACACACACGTCAGCACCGACCGAGCCGAGTCGATCACTTCGGGATCTGAGGAGAACATGACGTGAAGATGAAGGAACGTGTGCTGTGACGCAGCCTTTAATATAATTGCAAATGACTGTGGGGATGCCACACGAGCCCAGAGGTGGAGCATGACTCACTCGCAGCTTACTAGCGTGTTGCTATTAGCCTCCTGACCCCGTAGGTCAGATGGGAGTGCTGAACACACACACATGCACACACACACTGTGTCTCCATGACTTCAGAGGACTTTCCATTGATTTACATTAATTTCCTAGACATTGACTCTTACCTCACTCATGAGGACGGCTTACCAAACCATTTCCTTAACCTCACTCTAACATTAAAACACATTTTTCATGTTAAGTTTAATGATTTGTCTTTTTGTCCCCATAAGGAAGACAAGTCCCCGTAATGCAAGTAAACACATGTAGGTCCCCACAATATGGGTAAAACCAGAACGACATACACACTCTCACCTACATGTTCCCAGCGTCACACCTTTTGACTCTTATTTTTCTTCCTCTTTGTGCCCAGACTTTTATTCTGTTTGACTTGCTGCTTCCTCTTCAGCGCACAGACCCGCTATTTTTTGTCGTTATGCATTCATATATTCAAAACTGCTTGTTTGCTTTCATCCAATGATGTCGCCCGAGAGGCCTGATTGTACCGGTCTGTTTGGGGAAAAAAGGCTTTTCCGCTCTCTACATTTGCTGCACAACCAGTGTGTACACACTTGTACACAGGTGAAGTTTACACCATAATACACATAAATTGTTTGCATCTGTACATCCTTTGACAAGGTTGTCCAGACGTCGAAAAATGGATTACCTGAAGCCGCTACAGAATTTCTTTTTATCTCCCTTTATCTGTAAAAATACCTCAGTGTGATTAGATGAGATCCATTTAAACATTTTTACAGAATAAATAATCAAAATTATTTCAGTCTCAGCTCTTCAGGGTGGTACATAATCTGGTATCTATGCATGTGCAAAGGTTTACTCCAATAAATCTGGTGGACTGAGTGGCCAACGGATAAACCCAACGATGCTAACGAGGCTGAAAAGGTACCAGAGTGAAACTAAAAGTGTGAAACAGCTGGCAGTAGTAATGAAGCTCTCCGGCTGTGCTGTCGGAGGTCTCTGTAGTGTTTGAGAGTTCGGCACAAGTAGGCTACTCTTTGCTGAATGTAAGGGTTGGTTGTTATGGAAACAAAGTGCACATTACATCCCATCTTTTTGAGTAAAAAAAGAAAATGTTACGAGCTTTTGCCAGTCAGCATTGATGCAAAATATTGTAGCTTTTATATCAATTTGTTTGGCTCTTATTCTTTCTTGTTTCTTTCCCTGTCTTTTTTAATAAACATCAAGAAAAATGATGGATATACTATTTCATATACGAGCACAACTCTTTGTTTAGGATGCAAAATAATTCCCTGAGTACAGTTTCGATGCTGACTCAGACTCCACCGCCCACACAATCGATGTCTGCAGCGAAAACTTTGTGGACACACTTTGCAGGAAGGCATTTGCGAGTGTTGAGTCATCAGGTGGAAGGAGAAGCTGGATGGCAAAAGGCCGTCTGCGAGATGAGCAGCAGCAGAAAGAGACGTGTTTATGAATGAAAGTGTCAGAAAATGATGCACTCGTTGGATTAATAAGACGAGGAGGAAAATGAATCCGAATTTATGTTTGCGACTCAGTTGTTTTTGGGAGCACAGCGTGACTTATATAAGCAAAACAAATCCCTTCAGTGCGCAATACATTTATTTGGATGACTGTTATTGTTCAAGTCAACACATGTTAACCACAATAACTCTGCAGCCGAAAAGACAGAGCAAGTCTGAATCATCTCTGCTCTTCAGTAATATAACCCAATTTCAAAATATTATTAACCTGTTTGTCAGATTCATTTTAAAAGGTCCACTGAGTATCTACACACAGATCAGCCTGGAGGGGGAATTCATCTTCACTGCTGCATCACTTAAGATTGGTTTTGATAAGGGATGACACAATATACATGTGTCAGTGCTACTCAAGCATATAAAATAGACTTTAAAAATCCAGTACAAAGTCATTTAAAGCTGGTTTTTAATTGTCGGGGGAATAATAAAGTTGTAAAGTTGATATTTCAAAAAAATCAAGCTCTCTTAAAGGCGCTATTCATAAAGTTTTGCTATTGCTTTATAGGTAACGTTAGCATATCACTGTTTACTAACTATTCTGGAAGAAACGTTTCGAGTTGAATAAACTTTTCCTTTACTGACTGACAGCTGTAACCAGACCACATCTGTTCTTCTACTGAAATTAGCATGCTAACCTGCTAGCCCTAGCGTGTCACGCTCCGTAGCCTCCAATCTGAGGGTGTGACATAATGTCTTCACCAGCAAGAAAGGGCAGCAGAGAATACTAATAGATAGACCTTTTAAATCACAGATATACTCTGCTATAAATACTGTTGCTTACATCTTATCTTAAACGTTCAACTTTAGCAAGAATATGAGTTGCAAATCAAAGTGTGAGTAAATGTTTAAATCTGCAGGAGAGCTGATAAAACTTTTTCAGCCCCTGGTAAAATCTGCAGAGCTGTCTGTCGGGCTGCATAAGTAGACAACAACAACAACAACATCCTCCAATCAGCAGGTATAGGGCATTATGCCTGCGAGGTAAAACCCAGAGGAAATTCTTGCAGACAGGTGTTTAAATACTTGCTGTAAAGCTTGTAGTGAACTGACTTAGTCCATGCATCTGTTTTTTGTACAATTCAGTATAGCGTGGAGAAGCTCATTGGAATAATGTCTTTAAAGTCTGTTGGACAATACAGTTTTAATGGCTCCTGCAAAGGCGACACTTTCCCACTATGTTCCCCTATACTGGCTTTAGGTTGAGTCATCAGGATCTTGGTCATTAATGAGAATCACCATTGAAAGTTAAGTTTTAACAAGGATGTCCTGTCCTTGACTGTCACAATGAAGTAAACGTTCCACTTGTCTTCTCTCCAATTAATCTCAAAGTGCTCATCCTTTGCCACGAGCAGGGAGGGAAAATTTATCTCTCCACCTGTCACAGCATCCTGATTGTTAGTGGGGATTTGGCACATGTGTGTTGGTGGCCTTCACAGTGGGAGTGGGCGGAAATGCTCTTTGTGTTTTTGAGTGGTTTTTAAAATCAAACTGAATGCAGATGCTTCACATGAAAGGACGTCACATGGATAAGGGACAGTCGACATAAGAAGCCACTTTTAATGGATGAATGTGAATAATTGATTCCCTCATATGATTATAATTATCGTATAATGGGTCTCATTCATGAAACGTGAGCAGCACAGATTTGTGTGTAAACCGCGTGTAGCGCGAATTTACGTGCATTTTCTGCATTCATCAATCTTTTAGTAGTGCAGATTTGTTAGTAACTACTCACAAAATCTACACCTGGTCCTGACTGTGTGTAGCGCTTGTGTAAATGTAGGAATGCAACTAAATACTGCCTGTCACTGTTGAAAATTACAATTTTAATCCGTATTACTCTCTCTCATGTTCAGAATGCGCCGATGCCTTTGAAACGCGTGATTTAAACGTAACAAACAATTAGACATATTTGGACGGAGAGACGGTTTAGGGATCAGACAAGCACAAACATGTCAAGGCTCTATCTAATGATGATAATCTGATAGAAAACCGGAAAAAAAATGATTTGTGTTGCTACGCGCTCCGTGCGCGCACACTTCATCCTGCGCATTGGCGCAGCAGACGGCTGCTGTAACAATATAACCTGCCTATAACTTTGTGTTGATCCAACCATGCTCCTCTACTGAGGCTGTGAAGAGCCTCCTCCTCCCGTGGCCGCTTTAGCGCTGTATAGATATATATTTTTTCTTTTCATATTTCATATCGAACTATTCTGGCTTTACGTCTTAAACAGCTCTAATAAACCAATGATACTTGGTTCTTCCCTCCACGCCTTTGACCTGTCACAGTCACACCACTACTATCAGAAGAGAATTAAATATTTTTTCTGGACTCCACTTCATCCAAAATGCCTTTGATCCCCGATCGCTCTTTTTTCTCTCTCCCCCTCTTTCCTCGTTTGCGTCATGGCCGCAGGTGAACAGGATGCACCTACCTCCTAATATGGTGGTCAGGATCTCCTTATATGGCTATTCATGTATGTAGATCTATGTTAATTGCTGATCACCGGGGGCGTGCTGTTCATTTACGATGGGCCGGCATTCATGATCCTACACACGTGTTTACGAACAAATCTGAGTTTACCACACCGTTCATGAATCTGGAGTAGAGTTTTAGTACCGAGAGCTTTTATGTGCAAATCTACACACAGATTTACTAACGTTTCATGAATGAGACCCAATGTGTGTAAATTAGGTATTTTTCATGTATAATTAACATTTTTCTTCCACTGCTGCACGTCATCATCCAGTATTAATGTCAGATAAATGTACCGTTAGTACATGAATTGCACTCGCTATAGGAAGCAGTGCAGAGAGGTCGTTAGTAGTCGATGCCGCTCCTCAGGGCTTGACACATCTTAGCAGGTCATTTGCCATATTTTCTCCCAAATGAGCAGAGACTCACAGACTGCAACATGCGAGTCCTTTAAGGGCATGTGAAGCTATTGTCACGGGGCTTGTTAGAAAAGTACAATGTTAAGAATTGTCCCCTTTACTGGGTTCATTTTTTTGTATCATAAAAGTAGAATCCAGTGAAGAGAAGAGAGATTTATTAGTCCACTGAAATGAAGTAATTTAAAGTTCAGCCAGTGCAGAACATCGGAGAGACACTGTGAGTCACAGAGGAGAAAATGCCACAGTGGAGTTCACACTTAACGAATGCAGTGCAAATTAAGATTAAGTGATTTTATGCATGATTTCTCTCTCACTGACTCCCCTTTAGTTTCATTTGACCCATAATGAATTTTGAACAAGAAATTAACATTGTGGTGCAGATGTTACCAGGTCCCGTGCTACAGTCGGTCAGATCAGATTCTGCTTTTCACCCGATTGATGCCGATTTGTTTTGATGTCCATGAGTTTCCACAGCAGTGTGGAAGCAGTAAAGCCCTCGTGTCCAACATATGTAGTTTCTAATGCACAGCACCGCATACCTTCAGAAAGCAAACCAAGGTTGTACTTGAAGTTTCAAAGTTTTGAGGGTGCATCAATTTTTCTGCAGATAGTTTCCACCGGCGACGGCAACGAGGGAAAAGAAATGGAAATTAGATTTTAAAGTATAAATTCTCCATGTTTTCCCTGATCTGTTTTTTTTTCAACAGGATGCGAGAACTTTCCAAACATCCAAACAAGTCATTGTGCAATTGATCAGTTTTATGAGCTGTAGTTAGAGCAGTTAGAGTTTAAACAAAAGTCGTAGTTAAGGTCAGGAGATATTAGTCCTATTGTTATAATAATAACCACCATAACAAACACTGCCTATTGATAAGAAAAAGGAAAGCAAGCACAGGGGATCTGTTTTTACTTTTTTTTTGGCTCAATAACAACATTACCAAGCCTCCCTGATATTTCCCCCTGATACTACAGCAGACAGACAGAATAATATAATAGTTTCAGACACGCCAGAGAGCTGTCAGTCAGACCTGCTTGTTTCAGGAACCCGCAGTACAAAATGTCCAGAAACAAAACCTAACTACAGTATATAACACAAACAGGATGTATACGGAAACTCACAACCATGAGAGACCCGGTTTTGAAAAAAAAAAAAAATCATAAATTCAGTTTGGCGAGTTCTGCTTAGAGAAATTTGGGGTCGACAAAAACAAAAACAACAACACCTGCAGCAATCATCAGAACAAACCCTGCAGAGAGAGAAGCTACAGCACCAGGAGTTGCTGCTTGCCTGCTCCTCTATTTTTTGTTTTTTTTTGCTTCGTTTACCAGCGGTTGGGTCTAATTTTCTCACTGCGGCCGCGTCACCGGTGAAATCGTTGCGTCCAGGCCTCCTCATTGTGCATGCTGTGTGTATATCTGTGTATACCGCACACAGCGCCTGCAATGTGGAGGCTGAGATGCATATAGACAACCTGCCAAGGACGAGCCGCACAAAGAAGGGGTTTTTTTTTTCACATACCATCAGCGCACATACACACACCCTGCAATTACATGGATGCACCTTTTAGATTTTGCCATACTGACTGACCACACTGCATCACCGACTTCAAATGGCTTCTCCACGTGAATCAAAGTAGCTCTCACTTTTGTCTGCAGGTCGCCACAGTGTCCCTCTCTCCGCCCGCAGTCTAGCTTATATTTTCAGTGGGTGGTGTCTGTGACAGCTCCTTGCTTCTCTGTACACAGAGCTTAGGGGTATCTGCGCTGGTGCTTATTATCTATCTGCCACAGCACCGGAGTGGCACCATGTAGCTGCGGCAGCATAATGACCCGTGTAAGATCTCAGTTTAATGCAGCACAGATGACAAGTCACACACACAACGCACACACACACAGCTCTGGTTGTGCTGGTGCTAATGATAAAAAACAAAATATCCAATGTAGCATAAACTCATATTACGCGACCAATTTGGTGCCTTGTCCCACTGGGTTATTAATGCTAACGGCTACAAAAGACTGTCAGCTAATTCACAAGCTTTTGTTTGATGTCACATTTAAGAGGAAAAAAATAACAGAAAAAAAGAAACTCCCTGTTCTGCTCAGTGTTTCCTTTTCCAATTAGCTCAAATGCTAATGTAGCGTTTTCCCCCCCAACTCCATTGACAGCGACTGTTTCACCTCACTGGCTGCTGCATCCTCTCATTCCCTGTTTTTTTTTAAATTCTTCTTCTAAATCCACCTCCGTTTCCAAGTCTGCAATCCTTCGTTCTACTCGCACGGCCGCCCCTGCCCATTAAACAAGGCACATGTTAATTAGCTTAGTGTGTGGGACTAGCCAATCCCGCGGGGAACGCCACTAGGTAATTAGCTTGGGGCTAATAGGCACAGCAGTGGCACCGCGGGGAGGCAGATTGGAGACCTGTGGCCTGTTCCAGACAGTTGCTGGTCTCTGGCAGGTCCTGCTGTAATGTTGTGTATGCAAGAAAGAGACGTTAAATATGGAGGGGAGGGCACAGAGGATAAGAGCTGGAGGGGGAGGCTGAATGAGGAAGAAAGCGTTTAGAAGAGCCGCAGACGTGACTTCATGTAACTGAGCTCACACAGATAGGATGGAAACGGCCTCATAAACCCAGACCAGCCTCAAGACTTTCACATTTTTTCACACCTTTTGTGTTTTGCCTCATAAAGCTGCCGTTTCACCAAGTGCTGCACAGACTGGGAATCAACACAACTTTAGAGCAGACTTTGTTTCTTTCCTCACTTTATAGATAAAAACACTGCAGACAAACAAAAATGTCAGCACAGAAAATTGCACATAACTTCAAGTGAAGGGTTTCCTAAACTATCAAAGCAAAGTAACATAGACTTGGTGCCAATACCAAATGTTCACAAAAGGAAACCAAACCATAAAAAACGTTTCTTATATCTATTAATGGAATGAAACAATTGTCAGATCTTTTTCTTCATAAAAGCTCATCCGATCTTTGTAGCCACCAAGCCATTTCAGAAGAGACCACAGATCAACAGTGGTTTACGACCTGATGGATGACACATGCCTGCAGGCTGTAGAGAGATGAGCATGACAAATAATAGGCTATAATAGAATATTATATAATAGAATTTGGTATAGTATAATATGTCTGTTTTCTGTCACTGCAATAACTTAGGGCACCTTCTCCTCAGTCTGAGCTTAGAATAAAACAATGTGAATCCCATTCAGTTAAGTTGCTTAGCAAAATGAACCCTCTAAATCAGACTCTAACCAATTGCAGAGTTTAGTACAGAGAGAAGACGGTAATGCTAACAGTTACATAAGCCTTGCTTCTTTTCATATATTAATCAAAGTGATAAACACAGGCTCATTGGAAAGCACTGATTTTTTTTGGTTCATTAGCCTAGCTTTAAATCACCAACATGCCTTTCCTAATGGTAAACCAGATAGCAGGTCTTTTATGATTAATTGAAGGTAAAAAAAAAAGAGAAAAAAAAAAGAACATTTTCACTTGCTAAGCCTTTGGAGGACCAACCAACCTGCAGCCTCTAAACTTATAACACAACTGTTTATGCACAAGTGAAGGAACTTTAAAAACCTGCAGAGCAGACCATGTCCTGCTCTAGCGGGGTTACTCCACAGCTCACAGCAGGAACATCTCTAAATGTAAAACCTTGCAGGAGCCCGACATCGCATGAAAGTAGAAACACTTCACGAGATCGAAAAGTCTCTCTGCCCAGGTTGTGGGTACAAAACAGTTGCGTGGGGAATTTACAAAAGGCCCTGACTCATGTAGGAGTGGTAATGTATTGCCGCCGCCGCCGCTGATGATATTAGGACTGATGATAAAAGCTGGAGAAGGCTGGAAGTGCATGTGGGATGGTGCATGTGGTATGAAGCAGCTGTCTTTGAACCAGAGAGGAGCAGCTAATGAGACAGCCGGGCTGGTTGCATATCAGCGTATTCTTTATGACGACTGTTATACTGATGGAGAAAGTGAGTGTCTGTTTCACATATGGTTGGGTTTGGCCTTCCTAAAGTTTCTCATTCCCATTGACACAAGTTAGTTCACAATTTCTCACCTCGTCCAAATACAGGAGCAGATTTAATCCACCAGATGTTAAAAAAAAATTTTAAATGCAGATTTTTAAAAGACCCGAAATGAACCCTCATCTGGTGTTTTCACGTTGCACACAAACAGAAGCAGGAAGAAAAAAAAAGAGCAAAAAAAGGAGAGAGAGGAGAAAACAGGTTGGGGACTCACTCACTCACTTAGTCATTTTCTCTCGGGGCAAGTCCAGACTCGGCCTTGTGTAATGAGCACAAGCACACACGCACGCACACTACTCACACACATGCACACGCATCCCCCCCCTCGCCCACACACACTCGCCGCCTACAGGCATGCACATACACATAAAAACGCACATCAAATAGATAGACACTCGCATTAAAAACACACATGCAAATATGGATTTGCGGCCCAAAGACACAATCACTCTCCCTCTTTCTCTAACGCACACACATGCACGCACACACATACAGTTACATGCAGCCAATTTATTCATGTATTCAGAGAGGGGCGACGCTGGTTGTGGAAATACTCCAGCACCGGTCCGGCCCACGCTCCATTTAGCACATCTGGATGAGTTGTTGGGTGTATAAATGTGCAGCGCAGTCACCTCTTCAACAGGCAGCGGTCAGTGTTTCTACACAGGAGGATTCACTACATTAAACACAAACCAGCACCAACATCCATGAGACTTCATTAGGACCAGAACCATAAACAAGTCGCACGCTCCAATACCGCACATTTTTTACCTTTTATGATGATTGAACGTCTATAAAACATCCTCACAGTTATGACGCAAAAGTTTGAGCTTTTCAGAGGAAAACCACAATTGGAATCAGAAATATTAAATCGTTTTATTACATTCACTCATTCAAATATAGATAATTATAATAAAGTTAAGAATAAAAGAATCCCTCATATTCAATTATAAAATAAAACTAATTAAATACCCAGTACATTTTGATAAAAAGTGTGTTTCTCTATTCAAATGTGTTTTTTTGTAATCTGCTTTGATACTTAACCTAGAAACTGTCATATAAAGTAAATTCTCACTAGACTCTGCTTCTGTTACCATGGAGAGGAGGTCGACTAAGTCACAGATTAGTTCAATAGAGGATTCAGAACGATTTGTTGTTGGGTTGTGAATAAAACGCAACTGCAGACAGTTTGAAAGCTTGAAGCTGAAACGCGTCTGAGTGAATTTTAATCTGTCATTGTGACAATGCCATATAAATAAAGGCATTTTATTGATTTAAAGAGAGTGCCTTGGAGTTTTTCTCTGCTTTTACAACTGTGACACATTTGAATTGAATCTTTCAAACATTTTCTTTGTGTCGACATGATTCAAATTCCACATTTTGTGACTGGAAACCTCATAATAACAGCATACCGTAGATCTTTGTAGCCCAGTAGCGCCCCCTGGTTTCTGCTTTTCCTGAACAGCTTTCCTTCGTCCTTCAGTTATGAACTCACTGCTGCCAAGTGCAGAACACTTGATGTCACCAGTTCAGCTCTTCACTTTGTAGTTTCACCACTGCAGGTGTCAGTTCCCGGCTGATGTCGCCCACCTTTCCAACAGCTTTCCTGAGTCCATGTTAGTCTCCACCACGGCCGGTCCGGTGGGAAATTAAATCCTGACCCCGGCTCTTTCTTTGTGTTATAAACTCCTGTCTGAGGAGTCAAACGTCCAAGAAAAACATTTCCCATCCTCTCACCATTTCAGTCTTTTTTGTTCGCCGAGGACGTCGAGGGAGAGATAAATAAAATGAAGGGTGTGGGAAAGGAAGAGGACAGGCTCCACTGATCCAGCTCCGCACGAAACAAGAAGAACTCAAAGTAAAAGAAGAAGTAGAAGAAGATCAAAAACTGTTCAACCACCATCATGGTATCTGAAGTCCAGGCTTTGGACCGATCAATCAATCAATCAAACCATCAATCAAAAATCTTAGATCCAACCGAGCCAAACGTGGCAAGATCAGAGTTTGAAGAAGCTGTGGGTTCCTACAAACAGACGGATCAATTCTCATTCAGGCTGATAATGCCCGGATTTGTTTCTCTCAGTTGCACAAATCCTTTTATCTCCTTTTGATGAGCAAACACCCAATGTACCAACCACTCAGCCGAAGCCTTTATTTAAACGGAGAATATGCTTGAGTCAAACTTTTGCTTGAGTCATTTGACCGTCCAGGGTTTTTAAGTCATTTACGGCCGTTTAATGCAGCCACAGACGTTGCCAGTGTAATTAATCCTGAACAACTTTTAATTTACGTGCTCGTCCAATCAAAAGAAGCTTTTCCTCATCGCAGTTGGTTTGATTTATTCAGCCTGAGGTCGGGCTCGTGTTTGTTCAGTTCATTGGCAAGTGTGGCTCGGTAAGAAGCTACCGTAGCGGTGGTGGGCGAACGCTCCAGTCGCTTTATTAGATCAACCAAACAAACACCTGAAGACCAGGCGCTCGATAAAATTAGACTGAAATCTCTGTGAATACCAACTTAATAATCAGCCAGCTGCTTTTGTATCAGGACATTTTTCTCTCTTGCGTCCTCTGCACACAGCTGAATAATGTTCTTATCAGGACTGTAGCTGTCAGCACACAGACCTGTTATTAAAATACCAGTGTAATACTCTGGACGCTTGTCCTTGAGACACACAGTCTTGGCTCGGTCTAAGCTGAATACAGCAATCGTCATGATAAAGTACTTACTCTGTGTCCATTATTATTTTCTGTATTCTTCTTATACTCAGTAAATTATGAAAAAACTCTGGAGGGTGACACACAAGAGTGGATTTTCACACCTCTCCAATCCTGTTATATAGAGACCATGTATAGAATAAGGTCATTTATCAATAATAGATTCATATGAAGCTGAGATTCAGGCTAATATATAAGCCTGGATAATAGGCTTCTTATATATTAATGTTAGTATATCATGTTTTAATGAGAAAATGAATCAGATAACTCTTGAAATTTGCAAAGACATCACTTATGTTGATGATTTTGATCATCATCATCAATCAACACAATCCTATCATCAGTCCACATACAGAGCAGATGGGACAGGAGACAAACCAAGACTGGTATAATGTAAAAATAACAAAAACTGCATTGAGTCATAATACGGTAGAACTATACATTTATAAAGATGGAGCTGTTGGGATTGTGATCCCTGTGCCTCTGACTTCTTTATATGTAGGATCAATTCTATTCTGGTTTCAGATCATAGATATATACAATGACTTGTTTGGAGTGCCTCACGTATAAGGTGTTCCAACAAATAACCGGGTTTGAAGCTGTGAATCTGGCATTTTTGATTGTTCCCATGAAATAAACGCCAAAACGAAGAGACATGGAATAACATTTTATTTTATATTTGTTATGAACTTGTTGAATTTGATGTAGATCTGATATCTGATATTAAATGAAACTAAGACATCATGAGAAAAGTGCATATACAGTTAATTGTTATTTTGTTGCCTGATGTTGGCTGTCGGCTTATCAGCTGTTATCCCCGCCTTAAAGGAATGAGTGTAAACCACTGTAGACGCTACCTAATAAAGGCTAACTATTAAAAGTTATACACCTCCTTCTCAAGAAGAACTGACATCTCTGAAGTCAATAATTTAAGGACTTTTCTAGATCACCCACGTTATATCATCATTGCATTCTAACATTGAGGTCCCTGCACAAGATGGCGGGCGGCGGCGGCGGTCCATTCCAAAACAGCAGCGTCAACCTTGTAATTTCAGATCCATCATCTGTTGACTCAAAAATATACATTTACTGACTGTTGAATCTGTTGACATTTAAAGGAATAGTTCACCAAAAAATTAAATTCTTGAAAGTCAATAGCGCCCGACACAAAAAGGTCCATAAAACTACACAAAAACCTTGTAATCTTCCTCCACACTGCTCATCCGCTGCAATCCAAGTGTCCTGAAGGGATATAGTCTAGTCTAGAGTTTACTCAAAATTACATCATTTACTGTAGGACCTTTTTTTAACCAGTCCTGTATGGAATTTTCTGGGGCGAAACAACAACCTGCAGCCACACCGGTCCTTTGAGGAATCATTTGCCCTCGATGCCATTTTTGTTTTTTTTTAAAGTGAATCATGTCCTTCTTATCGTTGACCTGTGTGACTCATGAAGTGGCTCACTTCCATTTCTGTTCGGGGCGATCATCGGCCTCTGCGTTAACTTTGACATTCGGTCTCACACGTACAAACACAAACACACACATACACACACAGGAACACAGGCTGCAACAGAGCCCGACGTGCAGATTAATTAGAGGCGCTGTTATGGAAATGTAGATGAGGCAGAAACAATGTGGAGACTCAACCCACTGTAGCACACACACACACACAGCTTCTGTCTGTCCGAACACACACACACACACACACCCTGTTAGATTGGTATGCAGCACCAGTAATCCTGGGACTCTCATAATTATGTCTCCGTCCGTCGCTGCATGTTATCTCTCCTGTTTCCTCTTTGTTTTGTTTATTTAAATCTGTCTCCGTCATTTCTTTTCCCGTCTCCTCTTTGTGTCGTTTCATGATTCTCCTTCACTTCCTGTCTCTCTCTCTCTCTCTCTCTCTCTCTCTCTCTCTCTGAGTGTGTGTGGGCTCTATCTCTTCCTCCTGTCTCCCTCCTGTCTCGCTCGCTGACTCTCATTAGATTTAAATCCCCTAATGAAAAACAAACAGGATGGAGGAACACCTCCCCTCTCCTCCTCCTCCACCTCATCCTCCTCCGGCCTCCTATACACCTCCTCTCCTCCTCACCTCTGCTTTATTTTTTTATTTTCCCCACAGAGACCAAAAGAGTTAGAGAACAAAACTCTCTCGCTCTCATAAAACGGCTGCAGAGATAAAGCTTTATTTTTTTTGGAAGTGCAGGTGACAGCGGGAGGTGAAATTGCTGCATTTGAGGTAGTTGTGAGGAGGATGGAGACATCTGTTTAGGCAGCTGAATGGAAATTAAATTCCTCTCAGCATAAACACCCTCTTTTCATTTGTTCCTCATGAATATTTTCTCTCCATCTCCATCTCTTCCTTCCTTCCTGCTCTCCATCCATCCATCCTCCTCTCCTCTCGCCATTGCCTCTCTCTGCGGCGGTGCATCCAGAATCAGTCGGAGACAGACGGTGCGTGGGGTCTCCCTGGAGGAGGGATACGGAAAAATAAAAACACACAGACACACACAAAAGTCTATACGCACAAACAAACACAGACATATGCCAGTGGAAGAAAAACCCTCTGTCTTCAAGCACAGGCACTGAAACACACACACACAGGAGGTGGACACGCACACACGCACCCGCATCATTTTCGCACTGGTAATTTCTGACAGTGTAATTTCTCCTTTATCAGAAATCAGCAGCGTTGCACAGCTTCTTCAGACATGAGTGAAGAGGTGGGGAGGAGATCGAACGCACACATGCACGCATGTCCTTGTGGCGATCATCATACACTTATAGGACGCAGATTTTTTTTTTTTTTTTACGTGAAGTGTTGAACTTTGATCATCGACTCACTCATGTGTCTTAATTTTTCCGCGTCCTTTACCAAACATCGGTCACACTCGTCTTCCTCCTCCTCCTCCTCCTCCTCCCTTCATCTCCGTCTCTCTCCACACGTCCTTTTCATCCTCGCCTCTCATCCCGTCTCTTCAGGCGTCTTCTCCCCTTCTGTTACTTCACTTTGATTCTGATTAACACTAACTAATCTCAGTGTGTGTGTGTATGTGTGTGTGTGTGTGCGCTGGTTTGTAATCTCATCCACCTCCCAGTGCCACCAAATTAAAAGTTTACACTTTGCAAAGATGCAGCTGCTGACGCTGCATAGTAACAAGACTGAACATGTTCACAAAGCATTCCCGGGCGCATGACGTCTGTCCGACTACCCATTTCTCCGACATTTCTTTATTTTTGCATCTATTAGTCCGACCTCCCATTTCTCCGACTTAAGTAGCCCTAACCCTTAACCTTACCCTAAACCTAACCTTAACGCTGTAAAATGGGTAGTCGGAGAAATAGATTATAAGATTCTCCTG
The DNA here is from genome assembly GCA_030347415.2 of Decapterus maruadsi. NCBI lineage: Eukaryota > Metazoa > Chordata > Actinopteri > Carangiformes > Carangidae > Decapterus > Decapterus maruadsi. The sequence goes on from CM064898.1 coordinate 8,818,791, forward strand.
GAGCCTTTAGGGACGATGAACCTGTAAATATCACAGGAACAAGTTGAAATATCAAAGTGAATATTTATTGCCTATTGAAAAGGAACTATTCAAGTCTGGTCGTTTTTCCGCCATTTTGGTCTCTTTTCTTCTGTAAGTAGCTCCCCCTAGAGTTTCAGAGTGCATAATTCCTCTGTCGTTAAAACTCACCACTAACCCTCCTCCCTGGCCATGTGCATTTATATTCAACAAAGCCGGTGAGAAGGCAATCCATGTAGTTAAATTAACAAGAGATTACAGATTGCCGGGTGTGTTTATGTCGTAAAGCAGTTCCATGTTGATGATGAGACGAGAGCTGGGATGCCAGGTTGGAGGCGCTGATCTTGTGAGGTTGGTTTTCGGCCAAGAGACGCAAGGTGGAAGGCAGAGAGCCTCCATTCTCCCTGTAACAAGTCATTCGACCATCACAACTGTTTAATTAAGATGAAAACTTGCTTAGCTCCTCATCAAGTGATAGTGAGGCCACAGATGATCTGAAAAAATGACTAATTAGTTGAGGTTTTTACCACCTCTCTGATATTGGTGCACTATTACGCAGATGATGACGTACACGAAAGTAAGTTCCACCGAATGTAGTCATTTCTAATCTGCCAAACTAAAGATCAAGTTCTGTTTGGATTGAGCCAGAAGCATTTTCGTTAAAAGGGATGTTGGGATCACTCAAGATGAACTATTTGAAGAAGAGAAGTTGTCTCACTTTAGAAGCACTGACTGCTCATTAAGGTCAGAGAAGCTACAGAGAAGGTTTTGATCATTTCTCGTCGTCATCACAAAAATGTCAGTCGAATTTGAAACTTTCCCAATTTTACGCCAGGATGTGTTTGAGCAGCTGATAAAACAGCTTCTGAATTATTCACCAAAACCCTCCAAACTGTTTTGACTCCATCATCGAGGACGGACACGATGGTTGAGTTGAGATTAAATTGAGACGGACAAGTTCAGAGGAGTGAACCGCTTATTTGTTTATGTAGCGTCTGACTTGTCCATTTACACGGACACCTTTCGTAGATGAAACTACATGTCATGACTTTATTATGAATTGATGATAAGATGAGATAAGAAAACCAGATATAAGCGCTGAATGCATTCTTATGTTGCAGTCTGCAGATTGTTACAGTTGGGAAAAGCAGAGGGAGGCGGCGACGGCGGTGATAAACAGCAGAGCACGGGCAACGCTGTGGAGAGATGACAGGGCAATAATTGAAGGCACAAAGGAGATAGAGGGATTCACAGGAAGACGGAGGGGTGGATGGACCAGACGGAGGGAGGGAGAGCCCGTCAGACGAGTGTGTAGGTACAGCGGTAGATTAACGGGAGGAAAGTGACAGATATTAGAAATGGAAGAATGGGAGCTGAGAGATTTAGAGGTGTCGGGCGTAAGATGAAGTGACACACAAATAAAGAAGGGATGAAAAGATGAATGGCTGGAAAAAGTGGGGAGGGGTTAACCCCATGTTGTCCTCCTGGGTCAAGGAAGGAAAGAAGGAAGCGAAAAGGGAATGAAAGATATAAGGAGGGAGGGAACCGATTGGGTCAAAAAGGAAGGAAGAAGTAAGGACGAAGGGAAGGAAGCAAGGGAAAAACCATTGTGGAAAGAAGGAAGGGAAGAAGGAAGGAAAGGAAGATAGAGAGAGGTAACAAATTTGTTGAAGGAAGGAAGAAGGGAAAAAGAAGGAAGGGAAAAGGGATTGTGGAAAGATGGAGGAAGGGAACAGATTCATTCAAGGAAGGAAGGAAGGGAAAAAGGAAGGAAAGAAAGATGGAGGGAGGTAACAGATTTGGTGAAGGAAGGAAGAAGGGAAAGAAGGAAGGGAAAAGGCGTTGAGGAAAGAAGAAAAAGAGAAAGGAAGAAAAGAAGGAAGGATGGAGGAATGAAACAGATTCATTCAAGGAAGGAAGGGAAAAAGGATTGTGGAAAGAAGGAAGGTAACAGATTTGTTGAAGGAAGGAAATGGAAAGAAAAGGAGAAAGGAAGAAAAGAAGGAAGAATGGAACAGATTCAAGGAAGGAAGGAAAGAAGGAAGGATGGAGGAAGGGAACAGATTGGGTCAGTTTGACCCAGAAGGACGACAGGAGGGTTTTAAGAAGACAGAAGTGATTTGAAGATGTTTTTGAGACTCTTAACTTTCCTCCAATGATAAAGAGGGGAGTCAAAAGAAAAGGGAAGAGGAAATAGAGAAAAGAAGGGAAAGAGGGAACGGACCGGGCTAATAGATAGATATTATACATCCATACAAAGACGGAGATGGATGAGGAGATGCTGCGAGCTACGGTTGAAGGAGCAAAGGCCAGGAGAGGGAATTAATTTCCTTCTGTGACCCCTGAGGGGGACGAAAGCAAGCGAGTGAAGTCGAAAGAGAAGGAGGAGAGAAACGCCCAAGTCGCCAAAGGGGGATTGAAGAAAAGAAAGAAATGGATGGTTTTTAGTGGAAAAGGAGGATGAGTGGAAAAACTGAGCAGATAAACTCCGAAGTGGAGGATGAGCGATCTACTGGTCTGGACCAATAACTCACTGCAGACACTGAGTTTTTCTTTCATTTCTGAGATTTATGTCGTATTTTCTTACGTGACCTTCCATTAATATCCCTCGGTCGCTTCCATCCTCCTCTTTCCTCTCCCCTTTCTCTCCGACCATGACCGCTCTGTCGTTTTTACTTCATTAGCTACAGTGCTATGGTTTCCTCTGCAGGCTCCATGCACCTGTTGCTGCAGTGGTGCAACGTCCCCTTAAGTACCATTAAAGTTTAACTGGACTGCAGTTCTTCTTCTTCTTCTTCTTCTTCTTCTTCTTCTTCTTCTTCTTCTTCTTCTTCTTCTTCTTCTTCTTCTTCTTCTTCTTCTTCTTCTTCTTCGGCTGATACACAGTGGTTTTGCCTCAGGCTCTCCTCCTCTCTTCAGCTCAACTCTCATCTCTTTGGAAACCGAGTTCAGCTTTGACGACCAAGATACTAAATCAATACGACATTGAAGGAGAAAGGTCCCTTTTCATGTTTCTCGTGAGTTCCTGTGGTTGTGAAAATGAAATGAAGGTCGATCAACAGCGAGATGAGTTTCTTTTACAGACTTGTACAGAGATCGACGTTCTGTACTGTGGCCTCACTGATGTTGCTTTTAAGGAGCTGTTTCGAAGCTGGAAGCGAGCTGCTTCACTGTTACCATCTTGGCAGCTAAACCTTAAAATTAGCAAAGACGGAGGACGTGCGCTCGCCAACCATACACCTTCAATCATGCATCATTTTAAGCCTTTTTAAAATCAATGGGGAAGGTAGCTCTTGAGACAAAGAGCGTTTTTTTTTTGTACCAGGCTGTAAATGTTTATTTCTGCCCCTAGTGGCCATTTGAAGAACAGCAGTCGTTGAAGCTTACTGTAGGTGTTGCTTTCATGTGTGTCGCCTGTTTGTCTTTTCGCATTAGTCCATCCATCTTGCTGCCTATTGCATCCATATTAAATCACTCCAGTTCATAATCAAATTCCAACGTCCACTGTCGGAGCAGGAAGTTTGACATTCATGGCCGTGGGGTTGTTTGTTTGCAGCTTTCCTCGATTCTTCTTCTGCTCTTTTCCTCTTTCATACATGTGTGGTCTCTTCGTCCTGCCAAGTCCTCTTTCATCTCTCTCTTTCTCTCTCACATGTGTACAGCAGCATGTAGCATGCTTGACTGCCCTCACCGCTGTCATCAACTGACTCACACAAGCACCGCAAACACAGATTTATGCGTGTTTACGACTGCAATTTGACTCACACTCACACACAAACACACATGCGGTCGAGTTAAAAGCGTGGAACGAGGAGGGTCTGAGAGAATATTATCAGCATTGGTCAAGGCTCCAGCAGGTTGGCACACACACAGACACACACAGTGATGCTGGTTAAAAGGGTGTAACAGGCAGGTCTGACAGACAATATTATCTGCTTTGGTGGAGGCATGGCAGCTTGACATGCAGACACACAAACACACGCACACATGTGGCATCTCACCACTAATGCGGTGTGGTTTTATCATTAGGACTCACACGCTGGAGGCAATTACACGGGTCATCCTGGGTTTTAATTGAGAAATCAGGCAGAGGGAGATAGAGACGGTGAGCAGGGTGGAGGTGGAGAAGAGACAGAGGTGGAGGCAGGAAGAGAAAGCAGACCATGACAAAGAGGAGAGAAAGAAGGAATAATGGGCCGACATGAAATGAAACGTCCGTCTCACTCGTTCTGCATGTCAATGTGAAATAAAACACACTGGTTCAGACTCGTAATGAACAACGTTTTCACATCTCTTACGTCTAATTCCTCATAAATGCTGTCACAGTGTTGCTGCAGTTGGTGACTACGTAATGCCGTAAATAAATCCACAACAAGAGAAATTTGAAATGTTTATAGAAACCCGTTTGTTTCTGATTTAACAAGCGTAAACTCAGCAGTTGCTGCAGCGACAGAGTTATAAATCATTTGACAAGGTTTAAAGGAATAAATCTACCAAAAACACCAATGTGAAGGAAATTTATTGTTGAGTTGTATTGTTGTTATTGGTTCACCTCTTGATTTTTAATCTATCCAACATTTGTATGTTGTGGTGAGGTACGGCTAAAAATAACTTCAGAGGTCACTGTGACTTTGACCTTTGAACGCTAAACACATGTCATTTTATTCAAGTGAGCGCTTGTGCTTAATTAGAAGAAGTTCCCTCAAGGCGCTGCTGATGAGACAGCTGGACCGGAGGTTACGTTACGTCATGTTACATTGCATTGTGGTAAATTAGGTTATGTAAGATTATGTTACATTGCATTATGGTAGATTACGTAACTTTACATTGTGTTTTTGTTAATCCTACTTTGCGCTGCGATAAGGTATGTTGTGTTGCATTATGAAACGTTATGTCACTTTATCTTTTGTAATCTTGCACAAAAAAGGAGTGTGAAACCACATTAGAGTGGACTGATCCATTGATATTTTGATGCCTCCACTTTTGTAGTAAAAGAAGAAGCAGAAAACTTATTGTTCCATCATGCGCCTCAGCTGTTTTTAATGTTCTCTTTATGATTATCCATCACTGTAATATTGATACCGCAGGAACATGTATGTGTGTGTCCTCAATACAACCTCTATAGAATTACATGGAGCTGAGCCAAAGCTATTATGTATAATCCAATATGATGAATAGGTTAACTTATGTGTGTATTGACCGGAGACACACACACACACACACACATGTGAAACATCAATCTCTATCTCCCAGGGGAACAAAGTGATACACAGGACGCTGAGCCCCCGAGGGAACAGTTACAGTTGTGTGGTTGGTTATAAAAACGATCATCTCGACTCCTCATTGACTTCCTCCATGTTGGATTCACATTAATACTCAGTCCAACATCAATGTGTGGAAGTCCAGTCTGTCACGTGGACTGATCTGAATTTCTATACTTAAATATATGTGTAAAACAAAAGTAATTAGCTAATAATTAATGAAATATATTACAAATGGGAACAATTTTACATAGTGATCTAAACCCATACAAATATGTTTCCTTACATAGATATTTCTTCCCAGGAAGATATAAGATGGTTTTATTAGTCACACAGTGGGAAAATTGGAAATATAATAAAATATAAATATGATAATAATAAACTGTATTGATATAGCACTTAAAAGGTATATATTACTGTGCATCAATGGGGAAAAAATGAGTAATTACAACAGCAAGTGTAATAAGTTGCATAAAAACAATGATTGCATTTAATATGTGAGAATAAAACAGACACATCAATGAAATAAAGTATTTAAATAGTTAACATTTATTATTTACATGAACAAAATGAGATGTTGCAGAGTGGTTGCTTTAACTTTAACTTTTATCAATGATAATTAGGGCAATAATAATAACAATATTCACAATGATTCCCATGTAAAGAGTCGAGTTAGAAGTGGATGTCTCGTCTGAATGACTGTCGACTCAGTGGGACTTCATTGAGAGGAGCTGTTATAGTCGGTAATGGACTCTCTTCTGTGACGCCGTGGCCAAACACTTTAAAACTATACGAATGTAATCGCTCTTGCTGGCACAGACAGTGGCAGGTCGTTAGCTGCAGGGCCGCACTCGGCCGCTAATGAAGCCCTTTTTGTAGATTACCTTAAGTGCATCATTTTTATGTTGTTGTAAAAAATAATAAAAACCTGGAGGGATTTTTCTGCTGAGTCACTGTTTCTTTAATTCATCACACACTGGCCTTTTTCAGAGAAAGGGAAGAGTTTGCGGCGCTGGGAGTTGATTGGTTTGTCTGAATTGAAGTGGGATGAGTTTACGGCAACGTCTTATCCCGACAGAAGGTTTGAATCCCGACTCAGCATTTTGATGTAAACTGGAGAAAGTGTCCAGTATTGATTCGTTAAACATCATTAACATTTGCTGGTGAAGCTAAAACCCCCCTCTTTTTATTTTCATTCCAGCATTTCAGCCTTTGACAGGAAATGCTGAGGTTAACTGGGAGGTTGGTATTGATCGTCAGTGAAGCCGGCGTTAAGTGTGTGTAGGTGTGTGTGCATTAGTGTTTTGCCCTTGAGTATGGAGTCTATTGATCATGCATCGATGATTTAAACAGCATCTTTAAAGAGAAGAGGTCCTTGAAAAGCGAGGGAGCAATCAGCAGGAAGCTACTTCAGAGGAGTTATGTGTATGTGTGCGTGTGCTATGTGTATGGTTATTATAGCCTACATAATATGTGTGAAATCTATTTTATTGATGAAGTATGAAGTCGCTGAAAACATATATAGGCTGCAGGGTAAGGCATGCTTTTGTGAGTGTGTGTGTTGGGGGGGGTCCCATCTGTTTTTCAACCCCTCTCTTTCTCCATCTCCTCTCCCCTGTCTGCTCTCAGCTTGGATCTACTGTATCTTCCCTACCATCTGATGCTGCAGCCTATCATCACCCACAGTCTCTTTCTCTACGTCTCTTCATCTTTCTTTTGTGTTTTTGGTCTTTCTCTCATTTCATGTGTGTGTTTGTGTGTCTGTGTGTGTATGTGATGCTTTTTCAGGACAGTAATTCACCTAGTTGCTCTATAAGCTCCTTGAGATGACAATATTGTTGATTTAATGGGCCCTGTTGTCACGGAGATGTTACCGAGAGATGTAATTATGCTACCTGAACGCCTCACACTCTGCTGATGTTATGTGTGTAGTTGAGGGCTGAAGAGCTTTTGTGATTGATGTGTAAAATGTCTGAAATACCAGTTATTGCTTGGATTCAGTCGTTAGCTGAAACGTGGTTCATGTCTCCCAGAGGATGAACCCCGATCAATTTGATGACTTCACATTCTGGGTCAAAGTCGTTAGCAGCCAATATGTTTGGTTTATGACCTACTGAAAGACATTCCCATCATCCTTTGCTGTGCCTTGTGTTAAGTGCTACTGTCCTAATGCTACCAAAACAAATGGGGTCACTGTTATAGGCCGAACATCAGCATTGTTATCATTAGCAGGTCAGTCTCTAATTACAGTAGCATTTAGTAGTATGTTTAGTAGTAGTAGTTACGAGTTTAGTTAGCTAACACACTACAGTATGTGAGAGTTTGTGCATGAAAGCAACATAACCACATGTCTTAAAGGTAGAAGCTGCACAATACTGTGACTATGACGACATTCAATGATACAAAAACCAGGAAAACATGTCTGATAAACAATGTAGTGTTGAGCTTTATTCACTGTTGAGCAGCCATCTTTGATTGCAAACTTGAAGCTCCTGAAGTTTTCCAGCTTGATCCCACAAAATTGTGAAGGTTTTTGTGCAAAAACAAGATGTAGGCTATAATTGTTAATTGACTGTCAGACTTTCTGCTAACATTCATTCCAAATCCAGATTGTTATTGGTTTAAAATTGGCCAGAAATACTTGTACAACCTCTGTGAATATTTGAATCCTGTGTACTAGCAAGGGGAATTTCTAATGTGAACCTAATCACATCTGCCGCTGCCGTGTCCTCGGAGTCCCCTCTGGTCTAAATAATGAATTTAGTGGTTATTGCTCAGGCGTATTCATTGAAAAGGGAACATGAACTCTCTTAAATCCATTTACTTATCGGAGAGTGTGTCCCAGACAGATGTCGTGCGTGACTGCTTATTCAAAATGTACAAGTCGCACAGTAGCATATGTTCACAAGTTCACTAGAAGCCCTTAAAGTTAGACGATAGATGTCACATTTTACATATCTGTCAGCCTTGACTACTTAAAAGGGTAAGTTAGAAAAAAAAACATTATACATGAATGTGGCAGACGTTTAAACCCTGCTTCCAGCTGCAGCAGCACAGTGATAAGGTAACCTTGAGGAAAAAGTGTGATTTTACATGCTCATTGTGATGGATTACCACTCCAACAAACAATTGTAAAAAACCTCTGCAAGTTGATTTTATATATTTATTTTACAGAAAGAACGAGGCTGCAGAGATGCAGTAGTGTACAGTGACCTGTGTTGCTCTATGAAACATGCAAAAACACTGGTCTGCTCATTTAGTTTCCTGAAAGCCATATGCTGTACTGACATATGCAGGTTATATATTATACATCTCCTGTGACCTCAGCGTGAACTTATTCTTTTATTTCTATTAGGACAGGAAGCTGTACATTATAAATTAAAAGTCTTTTTCTTCTATAAAGTATAAAGCTTTGAGGCTGCAGGCCTGCGTTTAGTTTTGACTTCGGCCGTCTTCAAAAGCCAAATTAAATCAACTCAGGTAATTTAAAGAGTAAGAGCTTTCGTCTACTCTCGCTGCTCTCACAGCAGAGTCTGAGTGTTGCTTTTTTCTTTTTAGCTCTGAAGGCATCGAGGCTTTTTAAGGCGGAAATCTTGTGTCGCCCAGTGGAAATCACTCACTGTTTGTTTATTGTTTGTTATTGTTAGAGCTGAGCTGTTTCTGATTGGTTCACGGCACCTCCCCGTTCCCTGACAGCACAGCTGCTCGAGCCGTCGTGGAAACAAGGGATCTAATTAGCAAATTAGCAAATTTTATCAGTCGTGTTGTGTTGTTTTTCGCATGTATGAGGAGAAAATCCTTCTGCGCCCACTCAGATGTGATGCCTTTCTCACTTGAAAACCTACTGTATACTGAGAGCCTCTCCATTGCAGATGAGCAAAAGAGTGACAGAGTAATATACTTGATTCCTTTGGTCCGGCGCTGTGGCTCTGACCCCGGTGCTCCTCATATCGGCTGCTCGTGATGGTTCCCTCCGCTAATAATAGCACTGGGCCAAAGTAGCTGCCCTGGGGAATCTCAGCTGGACTCTATTATTCAGCGTCTCTGTTGCCTTCGACAATTAACTGAAAAAAGAGAGAGAAAGAAAAGGTTGGAGAAAGAGAGTGGAGGAGGCAGGAGAGGGAATCGATACAGTGGATGCTGTTTTTTTTAAGAGGCCAATACAATCAGACCTGTGGAGTTTTCTAGCGATATGGGAAACACATGGATGCACTCAGGACAAAGTCGGCTTTATGTTTCTTTGCTTTTGCTTTTTCTTTAAAGGAGCATTTTTTTCTTTTTCAGTTTCAGCGCAAACTCTTTACTTTTATGTTAAGAGTTATCTTACTTTCTTCTCCAGGTGTGTTCTTTTCTTGCCTAAGGAAAATAACCTGTTATAATGTGAACTAATGCTTTGTTTGGCCTAAAGGCTAAACGCTTAGGTTAGAGGTTAAGTCACTTTTCCTCCTGGACATCTGTATTTGGTTTGCCCTATCTATGTTTACGTTAGCCTAGAGTTTTAAATGCCAGAGGGTAAAATGTAAAGGGTAATGCTGCGTTCGATTGCACTCGGAACTCGGAAAGATCCGACCTCCAACTCGGAAAAAAGCATAAACGGCCCTGTTATAACTCCGTGGGAACTCGGGTTGGAAGCCCGAGTTGGTGCTTTGTTTGGCACCGCGAGATGTATGTATTTATTTAGGCTATTTATTTTCCAACCTAGAAGGGAGAAGTCATGGAAAAGGGAATTAGCCTAGTTTCACTTTTCTGCTCACTGGACATCCCCTCATGTAAGACTGTTGTTGCAGAAGTTTTCTCTTTCTCTCTCTCCCCCAAGCAGCTAATGTTCTTCCCCAGCAGAACGTTTTGATGGTCTAAAGACATCAGCTTACTGTGGCCCGCCATGTTTTCCAGGTTGTGCAATGAAACGCATTTAAAATGTACAGGTTTTCCGAGTTCCGAGTGCAATCGAACGCAGCATTAGTATTGTCTTAGTTTTTCACCCACTATTTTGAAAAAACACTGATCCGTACAGTGACCGTTGTTTTTCTTTCACACAAGTTAAATGGCTGCTGTGCGTCGTCCTTGTCCGTCTGCGAGGTGCAGACGAGTGTATTCAGTGGCTCATGAGAGGATCGAAAAAAAGAGAGCGAGATGGAAATCTGCGATGACGACCTAACCCACGTTGAGGAGGAACTACTGTATGAAGTACTCAGTTGTAATGGATAACGACCAAAACTGAGTCAAGTCTAGTAAAGCTGTAGATGTATAGTGGGAAACAGCTGTAAGACCTCTGATTAAAGCTACCCTTTCAAGCTCTTCACAGCAGCAGTATCTAAGTTGTTCTCATTTGGCATCACAGTTGGTGATCCATGTTCCTGACAGGATGAATTAACATCACTCGCTGCCTTTCATCCAACCGTTTAGAAGTGAAAGACAAGACTAAAGCTTCAGCAATGGGCTAAGTGCTAAGTTTTTACATTAGCGTCCTTTAATTTAGGGTTTGTTGGCAGGTTTCAGACCCATGGTTGTAATTTAAAGCTATTTATTACCATGTTTGTGAGTATGATTTAATAGCACTGAACAATGTCCATCTACAGCAGTATCTAATAGATGTTTACAATTGGCAGCGGTCATGCAACAGTTTGTCAAATCAATAAGTTTGTTTAAAGAAGGGTAATCATTTACAAAATGAAGGTTTACATCCTTTTTTTATTCTAATTTGTTCACATTATGGTTTTTTTTATGGACTCAAATTAAACTCCAACCAGACAACTCTGTAAAGGAGACAATAAAGTTAGTGAGGGCGAGTTGTCACAATGTGATTTGACGGTTTATTCCTTCGCAGAGGATTCTTCCTTTGTCAGGTGATTGACAGTGAGTGGAGCGTGGAATAACAAACACACTCCTTAGCAAAAAAAAGAACATCCAACTACTGCGATAATGAAGGAACAATAAAACCCAACACTTTGACAAAATAACCAAACGAAGGCTTCATGTTTACTCTGATGGATTACCTCAGTCCGCGGAGGCTGTTTATCAAACTGGAGAAAGAGTGGCGGTAAATGGCTTCTTCTGAGGCTGAAGGAAACGAGCGGTAAATGTTATAAACCAGAGGAGAGAAAAAAAAACCACACAGCTGGAACCAGAAAACAGAACAAGCTTCACTTTTCACAGTTTGACCCAACCTGATTGTTTTGAGCCTGACAGCCAAAACAAAACGCAGCTCAAGCATGTGATTCATACGCCGATCCAGTGCGCTTCTGTAACGTATCAATAATGACAGAGAGTGAGGTCAGGACATTTTCTAAAGTAAACTAACGAAGCAACCTCCAAAACATGACAACTAAGAATTTCTCCATGAATAACAACCTGACTCACCGTGCCGCTGCTAAAGATCCACATTGATCCACACCCACTCCCTCTGCAGAACAAATGGCACAATATACTCATCTGCACTCATCCGCAATTACTTACCCCAGATCATTACATGCAATTTTAGTATTTCTGTGCATTAAACCTATTGAAGCTCAGCATCCATGAACTTCAATGGGGAGGCAAAGAATAGTTTTTTCGCAGCAGTGAAACAAGACAGTCATTGGATAAATGCTGCGATGTTGTCAGCATCTGTGGGACTGAATGGAGCGGTGGGCGGGGCCTGGACGCTGGCTTTCTACGGCGTAGGCCTAAAATGAGCTGAAAAATGAAAAGTGATCTAGCTGTTTTTTTTTATCTTTGTTCATATTTTGTCTTCCAACTGTTTTAAAGTTTTGCACCAAGACAAATCCTTTGACCAAATCCAAAACAGAAGAAGAAGACAGGGCATGTTAGAAAAGATGCGGATATACTGTAGCACTGGTGGTTTGCAAAAAAATCTCTTAATTAGTAAATTTGGGGACAAAATATTCACTTTTCACATGATTCATTCTGGCTCACATTATGCAAAAACAAGCTGATGTGTTTCGGCTGTGCAGACTTCATCAGAGCGTATGACATACATATTTTGTCCCCGAATTTCCCAATTAGAATGTGCTACCATTGCAAGTTTTTTGCAAACTTTTTGATTAAGTCTTTTGGTTCAGCGCTCTGATTTGAATGAGCCTTTTTGTTGAAGCGCAACCTCTTTTTGTGACTGTTATTATGATGTATTGAAAGTCTAAATTCAAGCTCTTTGTGTCTGTTTCAGGTTGAACAGCCAAAGCACATGTTGGAGGTCGGACACGTCCCGTCCACGAGACACATGAACGTAACAAGGAGACGCTGAGACGACTCGTTCCACACGAAGGTCAAAGCAGCTGAAGGGTGAGTTTATCAGGACAGACGGTCTCCTTTTGGAGTAAAATTAGGTTTAGTTGTTTATAAAAATGAATATATTTCATTTTGTGTCTGTGTGAGTCAGACACAAGCAGCCCTGACGAGTACAAGCAGCCCGTTGACGTCCAACTCCACGGCTCCTTGGAGCTCAGAGACGCTGTGGGCATGTTCATGTTCAGACACACAGCATCAGGATTTGGTGTTTAGTGGCACCATCTGTCCCCGAGCAGGAAACTCCCAGAAGAACACACACACACACACACAGACATACAGTATAGTACAATACACACTAGTAGATCCCTAATTATCCCCCTCCAGTGGACGCTTGGTTTCCCCTCTCTTCCTCCGTCTTTTTCCGCTCTGTCTCCTCTCGTTCTCCCACAGCATCCGATGGTGTCTATTTAAAGGGATCGGCCTCGACACACACACACAGACACGCACTCGTTTCCGTCCCTGTCTTCCAATCAACCAACTCTGACGACGCTGCATAAATTAGCTCACTTGTTTGTTTGTGTTTGCTGGCTGGCAAAGTGCTTCCTGCTGAGATGTGACAAGTGAGATTCTGTTGTTGATATAATGCACCACCACACTGACACTAAGCTACCAGCTATAGCTGCTAACATGCAACTACAGTAGCTGTCTTTTACAACAAAGTTTGCAAACTTTTCTTTTCTGTGGAGTCGTTTGTTCTTGCAGTTTGTTAGTAGAGCAGGTTAATATGAGCATTGAAGGTCAGCACCGTATATTCTACAGTGGTGAGGAATTAGGACTCCTGTCCATTGGGAACAGTGGAGGAAATGGTGAGATCTGTATTATGGAACCAAACGAGACTAAAATTAATTTCCTGCTTTGGTTTGGGGCACAAACCAGAAGATATGGAGTGTACGAATTCCCCTGATCCTGATACTGGGATATCCATGAGCTACAGACTAGGGATGCACGATATATCAGCATTAATATCGGTATCAGATGTTTAAAATTGGGCATATATATTGGCCCATATATATCCGTATGCAAAACCTCAAAGTTGAGGTAATGCACAACCTTGATTTGGAAGTAAAATACATTCAAAATAAAGGAAGACATTCAAAAATTCAGTTTGCATGATTTTCAGTCTGTAGAAACTGTTTTTATCGGTTATCGCACCTAAACTCAACTGACAATGTTCACATCCACATGATCAAAGGTCAGCCCAGATGTTTTTGCACCTAAACTCAACTGAAATGTAGGTAGACGATTGGAAAGGTCAGGAAGGAGAACAAGAACAAGAAGCTTTTGGAAGTCCTGGTTTCTGCAGTTGTGAAATGCTGCTCCCTGGCTCCTCCTCCCTCCGTCTCTTAACCCTGAGCCCGGACGATCTCATTGTTCCGGTCACTGCCCCAGAGCTCCTGACCATCGTCGAGGGTTGGAGCAAAAATCGACCTGTTAACCAGGAGCTTCACCTTCCGGCTCAGCTCCCTCTTCGCCACAGCGGTTCATTCAGCACGCCGTCCTCATCGCCGCTGATGCCACCTCGGTCTCTCTGATCCATCCAACCCTCGAAGACCCCGAGATACTTGAACTTCTTCACCTGAAGCAGCAGCAGCAGCAGCAGCAGCTCACCGACAGATCTCAGACCAGTTGTTTCTTATTAGACGTTTAAACCAAAACGGGACTCGGGAGTTTCCTCTCGGTCTCTACGTCTCTTCACCTCTGTTGCTCTCGCGTGATGATCAGACATGACACACGGGTCCATCTCCCTGTGACGACTGTGCCCTTGTATTGATTTTAAGTGCAACACACATACACACATTTTCTCTCAGGGAGGAGGAGAGAAAGGTCATGTCTCTCAAGTTAATTAGTCTCTCTTGCCCGCAGGTCTGAAGGAGCTTTCCTCTGCTCGTCCTGCTCCGTCATCTCTCTCTCTTCTCCTCTCCTCCCTCCATCGCTCGTTCTCTCCACAACCAGAGCGTGAAGGTCAGACGACCTCTCTCTCTTAATTTCCCTGCATGTGTTTTCATCCCGCTCCCTCATGTTGCCATTCATTAAAACAAAACACACGCGTAGGCCTACACACATCATCATCATCACCATCATTATCACCATGATCTTCTTCATTGTGGCACAAACACGGAGGTTATCCACGACATCCTGAAGCCAGTATCAGTTTGTTTTTGTGTTTGTTTTTGTGTAATTGTAGCAGGAGGAGAGAATAACGTGTGTTTGGTTTTGTTTGGCTGCAGGGACCAGTCATAATGAAGTGCAACTCAATTTTGATAAGAAATAATAATAAAATAAAACCTGCGAGTCAGTGAACCAACCCGAAGGCTCAAACACACAACTTTAGAAACCGCTTTTATTCATTTTTTTTTGGATCTACCTGTTTAGATGGAGATCAGTCATGTTGACATATTTACATATTCACACTCCAGTTGTGAGCAGGTGCATCGTGTCGGTCTGAATCATGGTGGAGTGTGTAGAAGTTAATTGGACTCTTCATCTAACCACTAACCCTCAGATCTCTCCACTTTAAAGCAACAGCTACTGCTAAAGGAGGGGGGAGATGAAGGAGCAGACTGAGGCCAAAAAAGTCTTCTTCTGTGGTTTATTTGAAGTGTTCGTTCCACAAGAAGATATATTTTATAAACTAAAATCTCTTAGCTTCTCTCTGTAGTTCTGATTGGTGTCAGCCAATCAGAAGAGAGGAGGGTCTGTGCCTCTTTCCTGATTGGCTAAGTTGTCACTGAGAAATTGATTTTTCTTTTCTTTTCTTTTTTTTGAGGAGCAGATTTCAGGTTAAGGAGGAAAAAAAACTGTTGTTTAGTGAGTTCAGGTGGAATTAAAGGTGTTGACTGCTTCGTTATGACATCATAAAGAAACAGGAAGTCCTGACGGCTGGTTTTAAGGCTCAGTTTTATGAATAGCTTCTGCATCTTTTCTCTGTGGACTGAAGTTTTAATACTTTCACAGTGTTAATAATATACAACTCCGACCTGCTTTAAAAACCAAAATAGACCATAAAATCTGACTTTATACAGCATAGGACCTTTAAACCAACAAAAAAAAACCTCAGGGCTTCAGCAACAGAGTGTCTCTGTTTAAAGAAAATGCACCATCCATCTAAAAGAGAAGAATGTGTAGCCTAAAGTCTGTGAGAACTGACTTTTTATCCTCCGTCACCTTGAATTCTTCAAAGCACCACGCTTCACTTTCCTGTTGCCAGGTAACGTCGATCTTTTTTATTTTTCGAAGCCCAAAAAAACATGATTATTTATTCTTATTATTCAGATTATGAATGAAGTTATATCTGTCCTCCCTTTGTATCTTCACCTCCCTTATGTTGCCTTCTGTCTCTGTCTCTCACTGTGGTGCTTGTTTTGTTTTTCTTCCCATATGGTGCTAAAGCGTCATCGAGAAGCCAGTTCAGCTCAGACCACACTTCACTCCTCTTCGCTCACTCAGCTTAATTATGGTTGAGCACTTGAGATGGTCATTTTCTATAAAATTGTGCCTGAGAGATGCAGCGACTCTTCATCACCGGGTCACGACCTTGTGTTGGCTGCAGAATGACGGCGAGGTTGTAATAGCACAAATATCTTTTCAGTGTGTTTGTGGAGCCAAGATGGAGACACAGAGTTCTGCTATAAACTTTGAATTAGCTATAAAAGCATCAGATTTTCCTGCACTGTGTACACAGTAGTTGGCTGACGGTATCTGAGGACCAAGGTCGTGTAATGAAACTGTGCTTCAGCAGCTTATGGTATAGTGCAGTAACCTATGATTATATCCAATGGGTAACATATGTTGGTCGAAATTGGTTTGATTGTTTATGAAATGGCATATAAAAGGTAATATAAACTCAATAATTCAAATTCAGTACTTTATTAACTTTTTCATTTGGGCTTAAATGGTCAAATGAGCTCATTAGCACAGAAATATCACAATTTTTGAGTAAAAAAAACAAAAATGTAACTTTAGTTTTAACCAGAAATCGTGTTGGTCAATTTTAACAGGCAAGGTCCTTGTCAAAATGCTTCATTATACTTAAAAAAAACAAAACATTTCAAGTGAATTTGAATGAAACATCAATTCCAATTCATTGAAATATAAAAACAATATTTTGGTGAGGAATCATCCATGTTATTTTCAGGCCATTATGTGCAACAAAACTGTATGATACATAAACTTTTGGAAATGGAGAAAATTTAACTCAAGGACAAGAGGAGGGTGAATTATACGATGTTAATTCAGCAAACTGCCATTGTTCCTGTATTTACCTTCGTGGTTTGGTTGGATTTCTATGTAAATATTGAGTAGCATAACAGCAGCCGAGAACCGGCCCCACCATTGAATCAAATGTCAGGATCTGCACTCGTTCCCATTCATTTCTCTGACGAGGACGTGACGTGACGTGAGGCTGCTTATCCCTGACAGGTTCTGCTGCAGCCGCCGGCGGCCGAAGACGGTCAATTTTCAGCCATTTCTTCTCGTCAATGAAGCGTCAGTGCATGGAGCCAGATGAGGGTTAAACTAAAGGAGGAGCTTCTCCGTTGCAAGTTGCCACAGTTATCACAATTGCAGGCCACTGGGAATAAATATAATCAGCGGATGTGAACTTTTTTGGACACCAGCGCTCGACCAGATTAGCTCCTCACGCCCTCAGTGATTGTAATGCAAGGGAGGGGAACATGTGCCACAGACAAGAAGAGCTGACAAAAACTCGTCTGGTTATTCTTGGCAAGTGATTTTTGCGACAAATACGAGGAAGCTTTAGGTGTCGAAACCATGTGACTGTAGAGGGAGGATTAACAGCAGCCTCCACTGTGATTATAAAATGCCTCCGAGCTGAGCTGAGCTGCAACGCTCCCATATAATTTAACATGTGAATGACAGGATGTGGAGGGAGGGAGAGAAGCTGCTCCAAGACCTGAGTTCAAGATGCCTCGGATTGATACTCACATCTTCATTTTAATACGTAGTAAACACGCAGGAAAATAATGACCGCCTGCGTAACATGCACCCACAGAGTAATTGCTCCCCTGCAGGCTGTCTATCAAACACCGTCTGGCTTCATAATGACATGCTAATAAGCCGCTAACGACAGACAAAAAGACTAACAAGCTTTGCGGTTACAATGACCGAAGGAAATTTCTCATCCCGCTCTTCACTCCTGCCTCTTTTCCACTTCTGCTCCTCCCCGGGGGGGCGGCTGATTTATCTGCTTTATTTTTTTAGTTTCACTTTCTTTAATTACGGAGGCAGACGCCATCAAGGAAATACCATTTTGTTTAATCTCCTATAATGTTCCTGCTAAAGTACGGAGGGCTGGGATGACACACTCCCACTCCCACTGTGTCCATCCACTTTCTTCTGGTCCTCAAAGCCTTGTTTCTTGTGATAACGCAGAAGGACGAAGCCTCTATCTAAGAGATCGAGCAGAGAGGGAGGAAGAGCAGAGCCGCTCCTCTTCAGCTGGGATGAAGAGGCCTTAGCGTTTCCCCGTCATTAGCATAAATTATCGAACACACACCCCCCCCTCGCTGACTGTGGGATCGATGGAAACGCTGATATACCCGCTGAACGGCCCTCGTTTGATGAAGCCTGTGTGTGTAGTCAAGGCCAGTTGCCTCTGATGGCAACACAACCCTGCAGATCTTCTCTTGTGTGTGTGCTCTGCTTTGCTGTTAAAGCCGCGGTGCCTCTGTGTCGCTGTTTGTAATTGTCGTTTACAGAGGTTAATGAAATGCACATATCCCTCAAGAGCCCGTATAATCACCATCACACGCTCACATTCGTCTACAGGCGATTTTAAAGTCATTCATTAACCCTCGTGTTCATGTTTTTGGACTGAGGGAGGAAGCTGGAGAAAATCCAAGAATAAGAAGAAAAAGGGAGAACATGCAAACTGCACACAGAATATTTTTGCTGTAAATCAACCGTGCAAACCACTGCACCACTGTGCCGCCATTGGACAAACTGAAAGATTCCCATTGGCTGAGGGAGTTCGAGTTCAGATGGAGAGTGAAGCCTCCGTCCTGAGTGACTTTTTTATGTTTTATTAATACATTTTTGGGGCTTTCATGCCTTTGATTGACAGAACAGTCACTGATAGACAGGGAGTGAGGAATGACATGCAGCAAAGGACCACCGGGAGATTTGAACGAGGACTACAGCCTCTATACTGCCTGCTCTACCCAGTGAGCTGCACTATACGACGGCCATGTTTTTACCAAGAAATAATACCATGATAATAAAAATATAAATATTTTGAGGCAGACACACACACAGAAGGCAGCAGGTGACACCAAGACGAGTGTGCGTGGCTGTGTGTGTAGTGTGTAGTGATGAGTATGACAACACTGCAGCCTTCACCTTCACCTTCACTCCTCCACGCAGACACAGCGCCTTGTAGAGTGCACTGCTCTTCTCTGTGGCGTTTTTCAGCGGCAGATTTATCATCTCATCTTTTTTCCAACCGTCATCTTTTTGTTTTTCCTTGAGCTTCTGACTTCTCCAGCTGAGGAGGGAACAGTCAGACGGGGCAAGATTTACAGCCGTGCAACCTCTCTTAGCGTAAAAGAATCCAACGGCCCCGAGTGTTTTACACCTTTTAATGTTTCCAAAACAAAAGTTCCCGAAACGACGAGCTCGTGCAAAGTCGCCGAACTGGATCCAAGGTCAAGGAAAACTACCAGAGGAGAGTTATGTCCCTGACAGCAGCGTTATGTATACAGGACTATAAATCTGACAGCGGCTGAGCTCTGTGCTTCTGCAGCTGCTCACACATGAACTCCTGTCTTTTCCACGGTCGTTTTAACTCGTTCATTTATGATTTTGGAAAAGAAATATTCAATTTCCAGACTAAATGTATAAGGAACTAGGATGACCGCCTCACAGTCGTATCCCTCCGCCTGCCAGCAGTGAGTAGTGGGCAACAGAGAACAACATAAAGCTGACCTTTTTGGATATAAACTATCATCTAGCTCAGTTTGTCCTCTATTTGAATTTTTGAATTACAGCACAGTGAGGTCACATTGACGTTGACCTTGACCTTTGTCCACCACAATCTAATCATCCCTAGATTTCTGAGTGGACATTTGCACCAGATTTAAAGATATATTGTCGTGTGAAGGCCAAAGCTGTGTTTGATGAGCTTTCTGTGACCTGTTAAAACCATTTAAACCTTCAAATAAAGTGTCATTAACAGATGTGAGAGGTCAGCGAAGGCACCGCCACACTCCGTCTTTTATCTTCTCTTCCAGCTATAGACCCCCTCGTCTTTTTTTAGCGGCGGTGTTGGCGTTAGACAGCAAGGTCACCAAGTTATTCATCGTTGCCTCCCTCCCTCCCTCCATTCCTCCTCCTCCTCCTCCCCCTCTCATCACTGTCTCATTGCCTCTCCTCCTCAACGTGACTGGTGACAGGGCCCCGCCACAATAAAACTTCACACGTCAGCAGGGCAATCAAATGCCACCTACACGGCATGCACTTCATCAGTGTGTGTGTGTGTGTGTGTGTGTGTGTGTGTGTGTGTGTGTGAAGGAGGTAGATTGAAGGTGAAGGCTGCAGTATTGTCATCCTCGTCACCACAGACGCAACGCTCTCTTTGTGTCACCTGCTGCCCTTTAGATGACAGTAGAGAGAGACAGAGAGAGAGACGGGACAAGGGAGTTTTTGTTTTTGAAATGTATTAAAACTTTATTAGGCATGCAGCAAAGTTACAAGTCTGGTCTCGTTTTATTCTGAAGGGTCATTCAGTCGCAGACAGAGGAGAGAGGTGACATGTGTAAGAGTTCATAGCCAACAGGAAGTACAATCCTTCATATTAAGGATTGTTCCACATGGCAGAGTAATCTTTAGGGTAGGCTTTTATTTTGAAAACCTCTTGTAAAACCCTGTAGAGCTTTATTGTCCCCTGCAAAAAGTAGGGGGCATTTTTCTTAGACGTGTGCATAAAAGAAACATAAGTTAAGAAAAACACAATTTAACATAACATTAAACAAACAACAGATACTGTAGATACAGAATGGCACAGGTAGAGTAAAACTTTAAAAGAGCATTAAAAGATTTCATAGTGAGTTGTTGATGTGGATGAGACGAATGATTTTTTCACTAAGCAATGATTTCAGTAGTGGGTTGCTCAATTATGGTTCAACTTCACAATCTCATACTGTACAATGACATCTTTTACAGCTGTGTGCATTGCAACATGATGTCATAACCACATGAAGCTTATGTTATAGTTAATCAAATCAAATCAAATCAACTTTATTTATATGGC
The DNA here is from genome assembly GCA_030347415.2 of Decapterus maruadsi. Taxonomy (NCBI): domain Eukaryota; kingdom Metazoa; phylum Chordata; class Actinopteri; order Carangiformes; family Carangidae; genus Decapterus; species Decapterus maruadsi. The sequence goes on from CM064898.1 coordinate 8,839,623, forward strand.
ACTTTTCCTACATTGCAGTAACAGAAAGTGTCTTACAGAGGAATCTCATTTCCCAGTGCAGGATTCGCCGATTTTCTCACCAAACTTGATTTATCTGAAGTTTGAAGTTTATTGTGGTGGTAGGAGTTATATTATGTTCCTGTGGATTTTTCCTTAAACAGCTGAGGAGATAGATGTCAGCGGCTCAAAGGAAATAATGTGGCATCAGAGTAAAAACCCAGACTGACATGTGGTGTTTTCATTTCTTCATTCATGGGGAAAAAAATACCTTTCATCCGTCTCACCTCGTTCTTCTGGCTCTGCTGAAGATTTACACCGCTCTCCGACGGAGGGGACAGAAGAGGAAGGTTGAGGCGGGGGTGCATGGGGTATACGACGTGACGGACAGGAAGACACTCGTCATCACTAATGGATGCTTCAGGAAACTGCTCCATAATGAAGGGTTTTATTACTTAGTCGTCCCAGCGAGCCATCTGTGCGACTCCTAGCGTGTGTGTGTGTGATATGAACATTATGCCGGGCGGCCGTCACCTCATCCATCTCCTCACCCGCTGCCTCGCTCTGCATGGGTTCACCTCCAGAGACTGTGTGTGTGACCCCTCGGTATCACTCACATCCGACTCTGTGGCACGTTCGCATGAATCAGCGCTGATGGTTGTTGCGAAATTCACCGTCTGTGTTTACGTTGTGTTTTTTAACGCTGCAAGAACTTATCTCCCACAAGTCAGCGTGTGTGTTTTTTATGTGTGAATCACTGATGCGTTTTCTCTTTGATGCCGTCGGCTCATTCATGGTTTCACTGATAAAAACTTTTCTCTTGTTTTTTTTCATTTATTTATTTATTTATTTATTTATTTTTTATCCTGTTATGAACGTGTCCTCTGGACCGCAACATCGTTCCATAGTTTCATCTTCTGAGCGTTATCGTAAGACATATTCAAAGGTGGAATAAAACAACTTCAAATAGGCTACACGAAGCGTATCTTTCCTTCAGGGCAGAAAGAAAAGACCAAACATTATATGTTACAATATTTTATTGCTACACTTGGGAGTTAATTTTGCTCTGAGTAGGTAAAAGAAGAGATTCAGCGCTGCGGTAGGTGGGCTAAAAGCTGTGTGTTTAATCATATTAAATATACACTATATCCAAATTAGGGGTATTTCTGGACCAATTTATTATAGGACCCTAAGTGGGGGATTAGAATACTGTATAATTAAAATATAATGTATTTTCATTGTTGGCCTGCTTGGAATAAGCTGTTAAAGCAGCTATTAGCAGTACTTAATTGGAACAAAACTGGCATAAAAATCAACTTCAAGGTGCGTTTAGTATCTGCATTGTTTCAAATGTGCTTCTGTAACTTTTAAATGAGGAAAGACAGGAAATGCACGGTAGGCTATCCATTAGCAAGTGGAGCTCCCCGCTAGCATAAACAAAGTTACAGATGAGCTAAATCTCTGACAAAAACAGACTTTTAGAGGTCACGTCAGGTGTTAAACAATATAATCATTTGCCACTTCAAGTTAATGGTTGTTTAATTCAGCTGGTTTAATGAGGAAGTTTATTTCTTGTGTAAGATGCTTAGTCCTGTTTTCAGTTAGCATCTTTTGTGACTGCCGTTCAACATTAGCACTCATTTTTTCATTTAAACGTAGGCTACCGCTCTGCTGCCACTAATGATCTGTTCAGTATATTTGGATATATGACATCATTGTGTGGTCACTGGTTAAATTAGCATTAGCATAGGCTACAAGACAGCTAGCTAACCTAAAAACTGTCGAGCTAAACTGTGATGTGCAGTTAAACTTTTATGCTTCCTGACATCTCAATAAAGATTATACACACAATAAAACACAGTAAGTATTTACCATATACAGTATTCTCAAATAGAAGCCCAACCCACCGAATGGACCCGACTAATATGGACAGGCTTTTATTTAGTTTTGAACAAATCTTATGCTCAGAAAAGATGAGAACATACTATGAAATCTTCCGGTTCTGTTTAAAAGAGTGGGAATATAGAAAGAAAGAGCCAGGTGTGGAGCATGCATTCATTTAGAAGTTTAATTGGCACTGATTAAACCGGTGTTCTCACCAAACAAACAAACCAACCAAACAACACGACTGGGCGCGCTGCTGGGTTTGGGGTCGAAATCATGCACAAAGAACTCAGGTCAGATCGGACCTCAAGAGAATTAACTCTCATGAGTCTGGCTGCATTAAGTCTGAGCTTCAACACCTTCGGGTCGCACTGGGTCGCGTTTTAATTTTCAGCATGAATTAAGCAGCTTAGAAACTGCTCAGACGGGCGATCGGAGGCTTTGACAGGATTTGTACATTCACAAGAACTTGCAGAAAATAAAAATAAACCCGGTTTCTATTTACTCAAACCTGGGGCCAGGACAGGAGACCGGCTTTATGTTTTTTGAGACTTAATGGCTTTTATTTGAGAATTTGTGGTATTTATCTGCCCACACAGCTCCAGTTAGCTAAATCAGCTAATGGGGGAAACTGTGTAAAACAACTTGACCAGTCTTTGTTACGTTACCTGTAGCTTTTTATCCAAAGCTCTAGCTCTAATTACAGTGTGTGCATGCGTCTTACTCAGGGTGAATTATGCAGTGAACTAAGTCACGGCGATCCATCACAGCCACCCTGCTGTTTACTAACCTTGGGGGCAAACACACATAATTGATTTATCTGCATTCTTTAATCACTATTGCACTCTCTTTCTCTATGTGTGTGTGTGTGTGTGTAGTCCTTCCCAGCTGCAGAAGGATTGTGACAGGACTTGCACTTTTAAGGACAGGAAAGTTAAATTTGATAAAACTCCTCTTTCGTCTGGATCTTTGCCAAAGTGTGTGTTTCAGTGCAGGTGTGTGTACAGTATGTGTGTGTGTGTGTGTCATCTCTGACCGTCCCTCCTGCTCCTCCTCTCGTCCTCATCTTATCTTTCTCTGACGAGATGGAGGAACACGCACTTCTTTTAAATATTGATGTCCACTTTTTCAGGCTGACCGTAAAAACTGCGGTCCAGGGACACAACACGCACAGAGAGGAGGAGGAAGGAGGAAGAGAAAGCAATAACATGTAAACACACACACAAATAGCCTATAGCACACGCACACACATAAAATACATATAATATATAAATACATACATGAGGAGGACAGAATTCAGAAGTGACGGCGCTCTGACTGATTGAAAAACCTCCACCCTGTGCATTTCAATTCAGAGTGCATTACCCCCTACCTGTGTATGTGTGAGTGTTGTGTGTCTGTTTGTGCGAGTCGGCTACAAACACAACCCTCCCTCCGTGTGTATATACAGTACACCTCCTGATGACGAAGGTAAATGAAGTGACAAACAAATCAGCCACAGTTCTTGGTGGAGAGATCGCGCAACGGCCAATTAAACGGTGATGAGACGGAGCGAGTAGAGATGGAGACGTGACGTCTGACAGCGAGCGCAACTCACTTGTGATTTTTTTTGTTTTGGCGGTTGGTTTGTAATGATGCAATGAGCGGCAATATTTGAGTGAAAATGACAGTTGAGTTAGAAATTGACAAAGTTCAATAAGCCAGTGAACAGGTTTGTGTCGTTGTAGTTTCAGTGAATAATTTCAAAGTTTCATTGACAAAAATGTGTCATGAGTCCTTTTTTTTCAATTTTCCTGCTTATGGCCACATCCCATAGCTTTGTGTTATCAAATTTCTGCTTTTTGTTGGGATATAAGACCAATTATTATCACATAAGCTACTGCGATGATCTCCAAACTTGCTTAAAAACATTAAAACCAACAGTAGGAATGATGTTTCTTGTAAATCTCATTAGCTTGTTTAAGTTGAGTGATTGAGTTACAGATTATTTGAACCTGAAATTGACATATTGGTAGTAAAAAATATATGTTTACCTGAATATTATATCAATGCATGATGATCACATCACTAAATCATGTGATCATCAGAAGGAAAAAAGTGCAAAAACCAGAGCTAGAACTGTGCAAATAACCTTTGACCTTCAGAATCGGCAGGTTAAATGAAACATTTTTAGTCTTTTCGCCTTTTCAGGATCTAACACGCAACATGAAAAAAAAAAACCTTCCAAAGCAAAAAGGTATCTCTCTGCTCCTTCATCCAGCTCGATCCAAATCAGACTGCTCACTGCTCTCATGCTTTTATTCCATCTGACTTATCTCCCTCTTTCATTTCTTCCTCTTTCTGCTCCCTGGCTTTCCATCATTTTTGATTACAGCCTGCGTTCTGGTTCCCACCCACCTGTGTGTGTGTGATTGTTGCTTTAATTATGTTTTTGTTTTGTTTTTTACTCTGTGATTTTGCCCTTCTCTGATTATTATACTTTTTTGTCAGTCTTGAGATGTGTGTGTATGTGTGTCCAAGGTCCTCAGCTCGACATCTTAATAACACAGAGCATGAGGGCCCTTAAGCGACGTCGCTCTTTCTCACTGTCTGATTAGTGGGAGTCAGAGCTGCAGGAGGATTTCTCAGTCGAGCGCAGTCGGGGGCAATCAGAGGGGTCTGGAGGGGTCTTAACGGTCAAAGACCTCCAGGAGACCAATTAGAGAGAGTGAGCGAAGGAGGAGTAAAAGATATAGGTGGATGAAAAAAAAATAGAGGGGTTGGGAGGCAGGTGGTGGTGGTGGTGGGCAGCAAGGACACTGAATTAGAGATGGCGGAGAGGAGATGTGAAGGTGAGATGAAGGAGGAATGAGAAGGTGGAGGGGCGAAGATATATTTAAAGAGAAGGAAAGAGAAGGTTGAAATCACAGGAACAGTGTTTGCTAACTTGCCCTGAATGCACAGGTACTGTAATTAGTTTGGGAGGTATCATGTCATAAACTAGAATAATGTTCACATAGTGAGGCTTAAGGATCCCCAATTGTATAAATTGGTATTAAAGCTCCATACAGTATAAAGGTAGATGTCCATGTGTAGTGTGATTATAAAGCAGCTTTAGGGTCTACGTTAATAATCTTAAAGTATCAAAGCTTCAGTCCACATAAATGCACACAGACTGTATTCAGAAACTGAGCCTTAAAAAAAACAGCCGTCAGGACTTCCTGTGACTTTGTGATGTCACAACAACCCACCAAACATTTAGCCTCATGCCCCAAGCCCCCTACACATAGATGGTCTCTGTTTTTTTTTAAGCTAAAGTAAAACACCAGGACAGTCTAAACCAATTGTGAACACATTGATACGGCACAACCAGTAATATATATATATATATATATATATACATTTTTTTTTACATAGCTAGCATTAGCCTCGAGCCCTGTAGCCTTGAGCAGTGATGAGGAGCAGGCCACAGGGATCACTCTCTTCTCTCCATTTTTTTTTTCATTTCCATACTTTAATCCCAATGAAATCAAATCACATAACCTCAGGCAATTTATCAGACTTTACACAGTTTTTTTTCCACATATGCAGAAGAACTCCTCAACACCTGTGGGCGGACTTTGTCTCAGCAGAGTTCCCCTTTAAGGGATCATCACAGCTCTTAGGATTCGTCCTTAGGGGAACTATAAGGGCGAGATGTGAGGGAGGGAGGGAGGAGACGACGGAGGGAACGGGACAGAGGGTGTCAGATGAAATGCAGCACAAATGCATGCAGAGAGGGAAAAAGGGAACGAAGACAGAGGGCGAAAAGAGAAAACCCAGACAGGTGAAAAAAGTCAATCAGACACTCAGAGTGAATACAAGTTAAAAACAGCTTGAACTGTGAAGCACAATGATGAATAATGATGGTAGTGGAGTATTGAACCGGGCTGCCGCTCTGAAAGCAATAAGGAGGAGGAGAAAAGAGACGGATAAAGAGGAAAAGAGCGAAGAAGCCAATGGGGTTATGGCTGAATGAAGGTTGAATGCGTCTGTCTGTGCATGTGCAGCTATCACCATTCGCCTCAACTATTAACGTCGGCATCCATCAGCGCAGACCTGACCTCCACACCAGCGTGTCTGGATATACTGTACCTGTACCTGTATGTGTGTGTGTGTGTGCTTGAGAGGGGGGGGGGCATCATAAATCGATCACACTCCACCACAGGAAGTGCAAAGTGAAAAATAGTCTGTCCTTCTGTACTTGAAGCTAAAAGCCTCGGTGATGTATGTGACCACTTGCTTAATGGAAAATATCCACAATGCAACACGATAAAACTAACAGGTCGATCGGTGTGTTTGCCCCCCAACCCCCCAACCCCCTCCCCTTTGAAAATAATTGTTGTGGTTTGTTGGAGTTTGAGCGCAATAGGAGGCTCACAGTCACAGATTGGATAAATACAAGGTCACCTCTTGAGGTCATCTTCGTCCCCCTCCTCCTTAGTAAGAGACGAGCTGCTTATTGGATAATTCACCGGTATGCGGCGGCCATATTGGAGGTTTTTATCTCTCTATCTATCTGTTAGTGCGAAAACAACAACATCAACAGATGGAAAACGTTTCTTTAATGCACAGATTTTTCACACCAGTGCACACATGGATCATTCCTGTGCTCATGTCACACCTGTTAGCTCGTGCACATCAGTGACTGGTGTGACCCCTGCTGCTGCTGCTGCTGCTGCTGCTGCTGCTGTGATGCACTTCAATGATGCATGTCAAAGCAGCAGTTTTGTCCTTCAGGCGCTGTGGCATGCAACCTTGTTCCCTACAGTAACACTGTTGTGCTACTGACTTTCTATAGTAGGCTAGTTAGTGTGGCTGTAATAGCGACTGAGTTACAGCACACTGTTGAGTGTTTACAGTGTTAGCTGTTATGCAAATGCTAACTTTTTCAAGGTTTAAGTGACTCTGAGGCAAAGAGCAGAGGTAGCAGAGCATCTTTTTTGTTAGCTGCAAACCGGCAGTGGTTAAAATACCATAGAAGCAGCATTTAGCGGGATGTCTCGTTGCTTCAATACGTAAACGTCGCCACCATATAGGATATGGCAGGTCTGCCCTGTAAACTAATACAAGTGAACGGACTGAACTTTATAAAACACACAGTGCTGTAAGTTAATGCCTGTCATTTACCCATTCACACACACATGAATATATTTAGGAAACAGAAAGGCACCAAAATACATACATATACCGTATGTAACATTCTCTGGTGACTATAATATAAATGTTAAAGCCCCACTATGTAGGATTTGCGGTACTGGTACTCTGGTTGAGAAGAGAAACTGTCTGCTACTGTGTACTACTACTAATGCAGTCATTCACTCACTGTATTGACAAGATTTCTGGTTTTATGTAGCTCCGCTCCTTTGATCAGGATTGGCTCATCAGCTTTGTGACATATGACATATGTCTGAATCTGTTTTTGTTTGACTGTTTGCAAATTCCTACAGCTCCATTTTGACGTGTTGGCAAAGTTGAAAACTAGAGGCACAAGTCCACATGGATGTTCAATATTTAACATTTCCCTGAAACCAATCTTTTCCTTAACCTCAAACTAACCTCACACTGCACCACCTGCCTGCAGCACACTATAAGGAAACTGCACCACCAACAGTTTAATCCAGGCAGCAGTTGGCAGTAAGTGAAATGTCTGGGAGAGATTGCAGCACCGTGGTACAGTAGTGTAACTGGTTCTTGATGTGTAACTGTTACGATCCTGTTTCCCAGGATCAGTGGAAGCTGCAGAAAATCTCTTTTCTATCTCATTTCCTGCCTGCGTCGTCACATCCAGACCTCCTCCTCCTCCTCTGGGCGAGGAACATGCAGTCGACCTTCTCTCTCTTGCATCTGCTTCTTCCTTTCTGTCTCGTCACAGGAGATGTTCTTACTCTCAAGTTGTTGTGCATCTTTTATTGCAAGATTATTAGTGTAAGGTCAGTGGAAATGTTCAGCATCCAGAGGACTGTCACTGCTTTACACTTCGCTGCAGGGTAAAGATAAAAAAGCCGCCCGTTAGAGGCTCAACGATGCACTCACAGCATGATAGATGACAACGGGGAGTAAACAAATATACTGCAGGCTTGTGCAGCGCATGTTATACCGTATATGGACGTTCTGCTCAGATTAAACCCATTAGTTCAGAGAGTTCAAAGCTCTGACCTTTTTAAATATGTTAGAGGTGCCAAAATATGAGGCCGTTTTTAGACTCTCACCCTCCAGAGGCCGGTCGCGCTCCCCCAGCGCCGTCTACATAAAACAAGAGGTCGCGAAAGGATGAAAGCATGAGAGGCTGAAGGAAAGAGACAAGTGTGGGGCGGAGAGATAAATATATAGAGCAGAGGAAGAGGAAGAGAAAGAGAGAGATGTGTCACTCCCCCCCTCCAGTGTCCTCTTTTCCGTTCTTCTCCACTTTAAAGTTACTGGGAGGCATGGGGAGAGATGGATGGATGGATGGATGGAGGGAGGGAGGGAGGGGGCAGGAGAGATGGAGGAGCGTGTCGCTGCCCACTCGAGGGCAAAGAGCACCTTGGCAGAGAGACCAGTCCTCCTCCTCCTCCTCCTCTTCTTCTTCTTCTCCTTCTCTTGATGTCTGTCTTCCTCTGTGGCTCCTCTGTCTCGTTTTACAGCTTCGTTTATTTCTCTCCTCTCTCCTGGTGCCTCAAACTGATCTTATTTAACCAGGAAATGTATGGAAATTCATATTCAAGTTGACTTTAATGTTGAGGCTTTAATGTCCATAATGTTTCTTAAAGGAATAGTTCACCAAAAAAATGAAATTCAGTCATTATTGACTCACCCTGATGCTGATGAATACTCCAGAGTAGTTTTTTATTCCTCAAAGTGCATCTGGAGACCCAGGAGGCCGGTTCATAGTCCAACGAAACCCTTTATGAGAGTCAAGAGCACCTGACACAAAAAGGTCCGTAAAATACACAAAAACCTTGTTTTTCAGTCCATACTCCTCATCTGCTGCAATCCAAGTGTCCTGCGGGGATATATTCCAGAATTTCATTTTTAGGTGAACTATTCCTTTAAACGCAACTCTTGGTTATAATAATCCAACCAGAGGAAAACTGGTGTACATTTTGCTAAAGGAAGAAAAGCATCACAGAGAGAACAGTAGAGCCTAAACTAGAGCAGATTTTACTGGATGGATGAACTGACTAGAATTTGTTGCTGTGAGGTCAAAGGTCAAGGTCGTTGTGACCTCATTAAACACGTTTTTTTCTTTTTCTTTTTTGCTGTAACTCACAAATCTGCACACACGGATTAGGCCACGGTGTAAAGGTTAAAAAAGAAAGTGCTGACATTTTGTGTTCAAATGGATCAAAGTTCAATGTCGTTATGATGTCATAATGTTCTGTAACGACACATCTGGCTGTGATCCGGTGCTGCAAGTCATTTTATCTCGTATTCACTTTTACTGAGGAGGAGGAGGGGGGGGTAATGTAGTTTAGACCACACGTGAACACACTGACAATGTAAGGAGAAACACAATCGATGTAAACACACACACACACACACAGATACGGTTGTAATCCATCTTAATACCTCGGGGTGTGAGTGCAGGGATAGAGGAGGATAAATGATCATCTTATAGCTCCACATAATCACAGCAGCAGAGGATGATGTTCTTACTGTGCTCCCTAAAGACTGTGTGTGTTTCTGTGTGTGTGTGTGTGTGTGTTGTATGAATCCCCTGCATATGACAACAAATTACATCTATTAATAACTTTTCCTCTTTGTTTACACTTGTTTATCGTTGCTGCAGTGACATTTGCATACACAAAGGATTGGGTGTGTCTGTCTTTGTTACAGAGATAATGTGGTCTTCTCTTCATCCATTAAAAAAACATGTGAAGCCTTTAGCTTTTACACATCGCACACTCAAACACACACTTGTATCGGATCAATCTTGCGGCGGAGAACACGTCATGTATTTACAGTAAAATCAGCCCACGGTGTCAAAGCCGTTAACCTTGCTGCTACAGATAAGCTCCCTCTGCACTTTCATGGCTCGACACACGTCGCACACAAACTCACAAACGCAGCGGCATAATCTCGGTCCATACGACCAAATGACGGCCTCAAAAAAAATAAAAATAAATGCAACTCAGAGCTTTTATCCTCCTGGTTTGTTTGGGAGAAGAAAAGCTTTCATGTCTTTGGAACAAATTGTACAAAATAGAAGCTCGCTCTCTCACACACGCACATACACATATTGTTGATATATTTGGTTGCCGTCACTCAGTCACTGTTGATTATGTTGTCTTTGAATTAAAGCCAAGGACGTCTCACTTCACCTTGCTCTGAATCGGAGGGTTGCATAAGGAACGATGTGCGTCATCTGTAGCTTCACAGCGTCAAGTGTTTGTTTAAATCTAAAGTCCTGATTCAATGTTCATCATTAATCTTATAGATTTATTGCGAAGAGCAAACCAAAGTAAATATAGAAACATCATCAGAAGTGTTTTGCACATACTTTTCCAGTAACATTTGACCTGTTAACTTGATTCAAAGCATTTGAACAGCTCTTGTTTTTCACACCAACAGACTTCATGCATTCACTTGGACTCATGTATCGGTCCACCTTTATTGACATGAGTCCGATATTCACTGTTAGCCGCATCTGGCTAATTAGCTGCTAAATGCTCCACTATGGGCATCAGGCTTCATGCTTTAGTTCGACAGATGCCTGCTATTGCTAAGTATGATGCTTGATTGGTTAATTTTTAAGCTAATTTAGACTTGTGAGGTTTATTATTTTACAGTAGATATACTTATGTACCTGTTCCTGGTCTCTGTAGTTTTTCTTTCATGTTTGAAACTTACATAGCATAAAACTAGTTCAATAGCCACTATAGTTCACATGGTGAAGTGTCCTTGAGCAAGATATTGAACCGAAGATTACCCCACTGATGTTTCATTGGTTTTTTGAATAGAAAAAAGTGCAATATATCAGTAAAAGCACTGTATGGATGTGTGTGAATGGATGAATGTAGTGTGAGGCTTTTAAGACTAGAAAGTCCATTTACCATTCAGGTGCCATCTTCCTCCTCGGCGTCATCACGGTGGAGAATAGAGCGATGGGAAGATGAATGAGGTGGATGGAACAATCAGATCAGCGCTCTCCTTCAGTGCCACAGACTCAGCTCATTATTTGATTTTTATATATTTAAGCCTGTTGTCCAGACTCACCCACTGTGTAATGTGATTGAGCACGCTCAGCGTTTCGTTTGTCTTTCAGGGCCTCGCTCTGCGTGATTAGACCGTCTGAGCTTCCTGCTGGGTTTATAATCACAGCTCATGTTTATGTGATAGGATCGGTATTGAATCTGTAAATCCAGAAAGCTTAATGCACAAGAATGAAAAGATTATATTAAAAAACACAGTGAACTTTTTGTCTGATTTTCCTGCAAATGTCAGCAGCGATGCTTTCATAAAGCTCAACCAGACACGCAAACATCAACATAACACCAGTCCTTCACTTGCGCTTCCTCTTCTTTGCCACCTGCATTCACATAATGATAGTCCCGGTAGCACAAACTGCAATCATTTGCTGTCTTTGCTGCACAAAACAGAAAAAATACAGTGGTTTTCCAATAATATGAACTTGACTCTGCGTGAAAGAAGAGAGGATAGCGCAGGGTGGTGAAGGGAAAGAGGATTTCTGGAGTCAATGAAAGGCTCATTGTGATAAAAGCACCTCTGACACTTTAAGCTGTAAAGTATAAGCCGGTGGAGGATGGGGGTTCACATACACAAAGATGAGCATGGAAATGTAATGAATGAATAAAAGAAAAAGGGTAGAGATAACAAACAGGGAAAAAAAAAAGTTTGTTTTTAAAACAGTAGAAACCCAAAAAGGTCAGTCAACTAGCCGCCTGAGTAGAGAAGCTTACAGAGCGGCCAATAAAAAGCATCCAGCCGTGCATTTACGGGCATTAACGGGCACATCTGGGACATGTGTTTTCGACCAATCAGATCTCCCTGTTGTGTAAACACCCCCCCACGGCTTGAATGCGCACACATAAACACGCACACATGCACACAAAGACACATTATGTACCTAAGCCACAACTGGACACCATCTGGTGTGCTGCACATGGTCCAGTAGGAGAAGTGTATTGTAGTATTTACATTCCAGGAGGGAGGAACGCCGTGCATTATGGGGAATTATGGCCACAGCTGGAGCACGGCTTTGACCAATCAGAGCGCCCCGACACTGAACTGTGTTATATTTAGTGTGGTTTGGTGTTATTCAGTGTTCCTGCAACATATGGCACCATCAGGTTTTCATTAAGTCTCCGCCTCGCCAATTAATCATTTGTCCCTTTAAACGAATTGGATTGGTAGCATCACATTGGATTTTCACTAAGAGAAGTTCAATCAAATATTCTGCTGAATTTTAGAAGATAAAACAAATCTTTTCTTCCTTCCTCTTCAAATGCAGCAACTCGGAAAAGGTTGCAATCTATTTATAAACTTAATTTAATCACATTACATTTCAAATCCACGACAAACGAATCATTGTTCTGTAAAAACTCATGTTTAAATTGTTGTTTTCCCCCGATGTGTCTAATTTCAGTCGTTAGACGCCGTCGAAAACTTGATGACCGTGACGCTGCTAAAAGTGTGTATCACAGTTCACACACCAGTAAATAGTATTATTGTGTTACAAGAGTCCCTGTATACAGTACACGCACGCACACACAGACAAATAAGCCACACTGGAACATATTATACCTTCAATCTCACGCCTTCTCTCTTTTCACATGTTCCCCGTGGTGAGAAATCAACTCATCCAACAGTCTCTCATTTTCCACAGTGTTACTCACAATACAGTTCCCACAAGGGCCGCTGCCTTTATTATTGTCACAGTACAGAAGTGGAAAAGTACTGAATGCTCGAGTTAAACATAGAGCTGCTTTGTCTGGATTTGATTTGATAAATTCCTGGAGATTAAAAAAAAAAAAAACACACAGAAATGTAAAGATATAAAAAGCCCTGCAGTGCAGACCCACACATGTTCCTTTCCTTTTGAATTTGTCGCAAAGGCATTATGGGAATTATGTGAGGATTAGTCGTAATATATCAGTGTGTTACCATGGCTGTGGATTATTGATCATGTTGATTGGTTATTGGTTACATTTTTAACAATACACAACTATATAGTTATTTCATCAGTTTATTTTGTGATGGCGCCCATAATTCATTCTTGCAGCAGGTTATGATGACTCATGGTTACATTTTGTTTCCAGGCGACATCTAGTGGTCGTAGTGATTATGACAGGTGAAGTAGCCTAACATACAGATGCATAAATTAGGAGGAGTTACATTTATTTGATATTTAAGCCAATGTTAATATAAAAAGACTTGTTGGCATCGCTTTAAGTGATCAAATAAGACCATCAATGATGAGATAACTACACGTTTCCTTCATGTTTGCCTAGAAATTCAGGTCCATCTTCTCCTAAAGCATTTATAACAAGTAAAGTATAAGAAAGCTAACTAGAGTTTGGTCGAGGAGTAACTCCCAAATACAAGTGAACAACCCTGCGGCTCACCTTCCTTCAGGACTCTGCAGTTCAGAGGAACATTGCCAAGAAGACAACCCCTGGGTTTCATTGAACCTCTCAGTTTGGCGCCGATAGTAAAGACTTGTGGTGCGTTTGATGTTGCTCTTGACGTTTCAACCGCGCCTTAATGGAATTTTTGACGGCAGCACTGAGAGTATGAACGCGCGCGCTCGCACAAAGGGTTTGATATGGATGTACGCACTAAAATGCAGCACACGGAGGACTTGTTTGGAGGAGTTTTCTCTCTTTTCTTTTCTGCTCTCCCCTCAGTGCCGGAGTTTCATAACTTTTAATCAAAGCGAGAATAAAAGTCGGTATCGGCCTCGCCAGACAAAGGAAAAGACAGAGAAGAAACAAAGAGACAGATGGATTCACTCAGGGTCAGAGGGTGTGACGAAACTGGCAGATCTAAAATAACAAAGTCCACAAATGTCCTACACGTCAGGATGAAAACAAACATATCATAAAGAAGGACAATGGAGGGACACTTGGTGGACAGAGATGACTAGGCCTCCATTATTATTCTGGAAGAGCAGGCCACTCAAGAAAGAGACAAAACTGGCAATAAGACATTGAGGCTTTCAGCACCTTGTAAAGAGAGGGTCACAGCAAGGACTGAAAGTACCAGGAGGAAATAGTTTCAAAGATGAAAGAAGAGTCCTGAAATATAATGATTAATGTGTGCATGGTGGAAAACAAACATGCAAGTTGCACAGTTGGTCGCCCCCATAGCTATTTTAATGATACTGGACAGTGAGAAGGACACTGTGAGGTTGGGCTACAGGTTGTTAAGTTCCTGTGGAGCCTTAAAACCAGCCGTCAGGACTTCCTGTGACTTTGTGATGTCACAACAATGCAGTGACCAAGCCCCGCCCACTTTTAACCTACCATTCAACACTTTCAGGATTTGGTTTCTCTTTGAGTTTTCTTTACCTGAAATCTGCTCGATTTTTATTGTACAGTATCACTTAAAAAACAAATTAGCCAATCAGAAGAGAGGCTCTGGCTTCTGATTTATTAATACTTTGAATAAAATACGGGAAATGGATGGAGGGGATTCTGTAGTAACACAACACAACACAACCTCTCTCCTGATTATTTTTAGTCCGTTTACAACAAAGAAATGTTTATAAATGTCTCTGGGCTTCGGTCTCTGAATCAGAACATTTAAAATGAGCAAAGCTCGCTGGAAAAATTAGCTCCAATTTACCCAATAGCACAAAAAACAACGACACAAAGAAACCCAGTATTTGCGTTTAATTGAAGTGGAACCACTTCATTATGATAAATATAGATGACGACGGATCAAGGATCGGCTTTATGGCCTGACAGACATTATATTAGCCGACCCTTGAAACACAAAAACAGCTCATGGTAACGGGTTATTCCAATGACCTCTGACCTCCGTGCTTCAGCCTCATCAGCTGATGGAAACATCTCAGATTTTTCCATCTTGACATTTTCTCGTGCCCAGTTTCAATCTTCTGTCTCTTTCTGTTTGAGACGTAATTAATCTCCTCAGCAGGACGCCGCTTCTCACATTCCTCTCTTTCATGTTTTCACTCCACACCTCCTCCCTTTCTGTTTCATTCACTCTTTACAGTGTGCGTCTCTCATACTCTCATACTCTCTCTCTCTCTCTCTGAGTGATTGTGGCTGATAAATGTATAAAGGAGGCGGGGGCTGTTTCTGATTAATAGCCAAGAGGTCATTCAGGAAACATAATGAGTTTTCCTGCTGAGGAGTGAGTGTGTGTCTGTGTGTGCGTGCGTGTGTTCTACATGGTCGAGTGGTCTTGTTTGCGAGTGTGTATCTCTCTAGAAGCCGATAGCAGTGAAAAACGCTCCATTTTCATTGCCTCATTTTATCGACTGTGTGAGTGACATTTTCCCATTTCTCCTCCTCCGTTCACTCCTTATCCTCCACATTCACTTCCCTTCTCTATACATCCCTCCTTTTCTTTTTCTTTTTTTTTTTTTTAATGGCCTTCGGGGTTAAGAATACAAATTACACAGCGAGACATCAGCTATATGAACTCAAAGGCGCTAATTAAACATCGATACCTTTCTGCCAAATGAACTCGGAGACCACAGTGGAAGCAGTTGTTGCTGCTGCTGTTGCAGCTCAGCTCATTCTGGATGGAAACTGGAAGTGTTTTGAGTTTCCAGTGGAAGAAATAGAGATTTAAATTGTAATCTGTAACATGTCATGACTTAGTCTGCTGCAACATTACCTAAACTAAACTAAGTTAAAAGCATAGTGTAGCAAAGTATGACATAACTTCATAATATAGCTGAACTTAACAGCCCTTTACTTAAACACAATTTAAGTTAAAGGGATAGTTCAACATTTTAGGAAAATTGGCCTATTGCCATAATCCCAATAGTCATAGCCATAGTATTACGAGACAGAGTTGTTTTAGAGGTAAATTCATGCAAAACTGCTGATGCACGTTCCGGTGGGGGCAGTTTTTCAGCAAGCAGTCTCTGCATTTACCCCGAAAACAACTTGTCTCCTAACAGAATGTTATTAGCGTTGCTAATGTACTTGTCCACAAGAGTGTTTTTGGATTGTGTATTTGATGAGTTTGATGAGGGAAACCATGAAATCCCATGAGCCTCCGTAGCGTAGCTCTGAGCAGCTCACAGCTCTGCTCTGCCGTTCTAAAATTAGCTTGCACAGACAATTAAAGGTAACAAACCCACTGCTATGACTATAGGGGTTATGGCAATGGGCCAATTTGCCAAAATGTTGAACTATCCCTTTAATTTATTTATTTAAAAGGGACATAAATAACATCAGTGTTAAAAAAAAAAATGCAGATATAAACGACGTCCTCTGAAGGGAATCATTTGGGGATAAAAGTTAAGTGTGACCTCACACAGTTTTGGTCAAGAACGAAAGACAAAGGTCATGAAATACCTCGGAAAATTTGTCCTTCATCCCTCTTCTCCTCCTGCGTCCTATCCTTCTCCTTGTAATCTCACTTTACGTTCCTCCCTCCTCCCTTCTTCCCTCGCTCCCTCTCCCTCTAAAATACAACCGTAGTAAAAGCAGTCTCAGCGATGCATTAATATTCTCCCTCCACGCTGGCGTCTCCTGCTCCTGATGTAATCACTCTCACATTCATTCATTTCTCTCTCCCTCCATCTCCCTGACTTTGTCATCTTCCGTCCTCTGTTTACTTTGTTAAATCCTTGAGTTTTGTCCTCTGTCACTTCCTCTTCTCTTTCTCTTCTTTTTCTCTCTCTCTCTATCCGAGCGGCGCCCGGAGCGTCGTCTTCCTCTTCCTGTCTATAATCTTCCATCTCTCTGCTGATTTAAGGAACGCTCTGTTCTGTTCTCCGTGGCGTCTCAGAGCGAACATGGTGTTATCTGTCTGCCCAATTTTACACGCTGCATTGTAATGCCTCCAACACATACACACTGACACACACACACACTGTCACATAAACCCACAGTATATCTACAGACACACTTCTATCTTCCATCTCCTGATACTTCACAGCAGAATATCTATGAGTTACGATGCCACTCACTCACTCACCCAATTTCTGACACACACACACACACACATACACACACACGCTCACAGATGGAGGGATTATGTGTTATCACATTAGCGGGGCAGCTTTGTGTTAATGGCCTCTTTGCATCATCCAACAGGGAATAAAACTTTGGCGCTCCGACTCTTTAAACGCATTCAACCTTCTGGCCTGTGGAGGAAATGTCCAACTACACACACACACACAGTTCAACTCCCAGCTGCATCATCTGGATGTTTCCAGTTGACTAATGTGTTTGCATGTATTTGAAAGGGATAGTTCAACATTTTGACAAATTGGCCCATTGCCATCACCTTTAATTGTTGGTGCAAGCTATTTTTAGAACGGCGGAGCAGAGCCGTGAGCTGCTCAGAGCTACGCTACGGAGGCTCATGGGATTTCTTGGGTTTCTAACTAAAACTAATCAAATACACAATCCAACAACTCCAAAACACTCTGGTGGACAAGTTGTGACCTGCACATTCACCACGCTATGAGATAATAACTCAACGTTCCAAGACAGAGTTGTTTTTGAAGTAAATTCATGTAAAACTGCTGATGCACGTCACCGTCGAGTGCAGTTTTTCAGTAAGCAGTCTCTGAATTTACCTCTAAAACAACTCCATCTCGTAAAGTTCTGTTATTATCTCATAGTGTGGTGAATGTGCAGGTCACAACTTGTCCACCAGAGCGTTTTGGAGTTGATGGATTGTGTTTTTGATGAGTTTGATGAGGGAAACCAAGAAATCCCATGAGCCTCCGTAGCGTAGCTCTGAGCAGCTCACGGCTCTGCTCTGCTGTTCTAAAAATAGCTTGCACCGACAATTAAAGGTGACAAACCTACTGCTATGACTATAGGGATTATGGCAATGGGCCAATTTGCCAAAATGTTGAACTATCCCTTTAAAAGTTGTGTCTTTTTCAGTCAGAGTCGACTAACGCTCTTCCACAACACACACTTCTCTTTCCCCTCCTCATATAAAAGCTTCAGATGTGAGCTTGGAGACTCAATTAAGTGAATTATTCCTGTGGTTAAGAAGCTAGAAAATGAAATAACAGTTATAAGAAAGGTCAAAGATGCTCGTTACACTTGCGGGTTGTAAATAATTGTGCAACAACAAGCCTTTAGAGCCCGTTGTAAAAACACAAATGGTCCAATTAAACCAGCGTGCAGTTCAGATTCAGCGGCAGTAATGAGACACCTCTGAAAACCTGTAATGTGCAGTTTCTCTAAAAAGGTTTCTCTGAAGGTGTATTTGTACTACGACTGATGTTCTGCTCTGTTACTACAACACACTGTCATGTTCGTGTTGTCGCCCGCTGGCAGCAGATGAGAAAATATCCAGTTGTTACAATACAACCTCAACAGTCGAGTGATAACCCTTGAAAATTTCATCCCTGGATAGTTTGACAGAAAATACAACTTTTCCAGAAAATGTGTTTGCACTTTTTAAAGATACCAAGAAATTGCATTGGTCATAGTCCTTTAATTGTTGGTGCAAATTTTTAGAAATTCTCAAAATTCTCAAAGTTCATAACATAAATTTGAAAAGAATGGGATTCATAGCTATGTTATAATAATAACGTATTGATTAGCATTGTTCTAAATGATGAGTTAAGTATATAATAATGTTAAAATAATGTTCTAAAGGTCAGTTATTGTAAAATAAGAGCGTTTTTTTTCATCACAGGAAGCTTCCTTGAAATCCTCAGGAAATCACAGACGAGTAAAAGTAATTTATTAACTATTATATAATTGTATAAATATTATGTGTTCATATAGTCTCTGCTATTTTTACAAATATATTCATCTTCGCCCACTTAGCACAAGGTCTGTCTGTCGTCTGATCGACTCGTTCCTGATCCGTCCCAGTTTTTCTTGCTGCTATAAAAACAGATAATTTGAGAATCATTAGATTCAGAGTTGTGTTTATTCTGTTCATACACTGTTGGATGAAAGAAGTGGAGATTGAAGCTGCATTCAGAGTTGTTGTTTGTTGTTGTGTTTTGTGTGTTTTACCTCCGCTTTGATCTGAAATGTTTCACAAAAGAGCATCAGAGGTCAAAGTCTTTCTCTCTGTTTCTCCTCCGTCTTTCGCTGCAGGCAGATGGATGGCGGTGATCCCTCGCTCTGGAGGTGTGGAGTGACAGATGACGGAGGGATTGATACCGCGGGAGAAACGGAGAACAAGAGCAGTGACGCCGCAGAGGGTCAGCGCCGCCGGTGAGAAGAAGAAGCAAAGGTCAGACACGTCGTTTGGTGGAGGAAGACGAAGAAAAGGAGGAGGAAGAAGAGTAAGTAACTACATCTACTGGAACTGGAACAATAGACTTTCTTTCTTTCTTTCTTGCTGTGATCTTTCTCCCTTTTCTCCTCCCGAACCTCGACTTTCAGAGTTGCGATGTTACGATGCGGCGCGGCGCTTTGTCTGTTCTGAATTCCCCTCCCTTCATCCGCTGTAAAGCTGGTGGCTGAAGGAGATGCAGAGCCGCTGTGTACACTGTTGTGTACTGTACCACAACAGTGACTACACACAAACATACGCTTCGACTTCAAGTTTTCAAGTCATGTGGTGAAACAACACCTGCTGTATTCTGTTTTTAATGCATCTTTAATGCAAGTTGTTGTTTTTTTTCGTTCAGCAAAGCACCAGATTTAAATTTAAATCAGGAAACCAAAAAAAATAATCTGCTGATTATTTAGGTGGATATGATTAAAAACAGACTCGAAACCCCTCCAAACACATCACAATAATCATTTGGATGCAAAACGTCACGTCTGGTTAATCAGATTTTAACAGATTTGGAAACCTCGTTTACAGATCCTGTCGGCGCAGACGGGACTTTATGATTCCTTCTGACTCACTCTCAAATCTTCTCCACATCATTTCAATAATCCTGAACTATCAATAAAAAAAACCAAACAAACACCAAACCCGTATGGATTGCATCTGATTGTAATAAGAAGACGATCATGACATCATCTGAATCATCTGGCCGTGGTGTGAAGCTGGTAAATACTGAGGGCTTATGGGAAAAGAAGAGCTTGCTTTGTTATAATGAATAGACATTAAACGCATCATGGGAGGCTGGGGTTTGAATCCCATTTGCTGCCAGTATGTTGCCTGCATTAACAAGCTCTATAATGGTTATGTGAAAAGTATTTGCTGTGATCCCAATGAGTTGTGTTTTGTGTCATTATTAGTAAGAGAAGTGTGATGTAAGATAATAGCATGGACCAGCTGGGTGGCTCAGTGGGTAATGGCACTGACTTTGGAGGGTTGGGGTTCAAATCCCACTCAGGGCGAGAAGAAGAAGGAGACAGTAGGTGTGTTTCCATTACCACTGGAAATGCATAAAACCTTTCAAATATCACCAAAACATTTTTACGCTCTCACAAGGTGGTTTTTAATACATGTCTGACCAGATATTATTTCTGTTTCCCTTCACTCTCCCGTCTGTTTTGAGTCGTCCCGTCTCATGTACCGTTATTTTAATCAAACTTTAGCATGAGGTACAACTCAGTCTGATAACTCAGGCAGTGTTACATAATAACATGTCCGTGTGAATAACCAAACAATAGTTCCTTTTGTTACAGTCGTGAGATTAGACTTAATGAGAATTACGTCTCATTCGCAAAAAAAAACACCTTTCAATGGAAAACCTTTAAATAGGAACTGTCAAAATTTTAGAAATATCGCTTTTATTTTGCAAAAACCTGCAATGGAAACGCAGCTACTGTGGCCTTGGGCTTGGCCATGTGCGTTTTCAGTTAAATGGGAAAACAGGAAGAGAGACCGGGGGAACAGACTCTCAAATGCTCGTCCTGGTAGAGCAGGTGACGAACACCACAAACATCCTGGATGTTCCTAATAATCTGATTCATCTGAGGATGCCGTGATTACACCTGTTTAGTTTTAACTCAGTGAGATTCAGTTCAAACCTACCTCTAAAACTCAGCACACAACTTAAATATAAAACTGTAACCACATAAAGGAAGAGGAACATAAATCCACATAAACATTCAGTGTGGAGCTATTTGCCTTTTGAGGACGGTCTAACTCCCTCCGTCCTGCTCCCTGCCTCCCTCCACCGTTTTATTTTATTTTATCTCACAGGGCACAAATGGCTTCAGCTCGCACAAGAGCAACGGCAATTAACACCCACAGTGACGTCTGAGCCTGCAGCAGCCTGAACATCATCATCATCATCACCGGCAGCAGCAGCAGCGAGGCTCGGTCCATATCTGAGCCGCTGCTCTCTCCAGGAAGTGGAGTGGAAATGAATGAAAATGTTTTACAGTCACAAGACCAATTATAACCCACAGGAGACAGTGATTGGTCGGCTCGTGCTCCCAGCTCCCCCCGGGCTGCGACTTTAATCTTTGGCACCAAAAGCACCAGAGAAACAGAGTGTTTTCATTTTTTTTAAAGAAAACAATTGATATGATTAGGAATGGAAGAGATAATTGTTAGCTCGTGTCCTGTGGCCGTCAAGTGATTGGTTCAGTTTTTTCCATCCTCAGTCGCTTTTCCCGTATCTACTCACACATTTCTACCCCTCCTCCTCCTCCTCCTCCTCCTCCTCCTCCTTGTCTCCTCCTCTCTCTCTCTGTGATGTATTGCAGCTTTATCAGTCTGGTTAAATGGCTCGCCTGCAGTGCTCT
Source organism: Decapterus maruadsi (assembly GCA_030347415.2). Classification (NCBI taxonomy): domain Eukaryota; kingdom Metazoa; phylum Chordata; class Actinopteri; order Carangiformes; family Carangidae; genus Decapterus; species Decapterus maruadsi. Next base: position 8,861,312 of record CM064898.1, read on the forward strand.
TTATTTTGCTGATACTCGCCCTGAGAGGATGAGATAGGATGTAGCCTGAACAGTGTAGAGGTGATAAACACTACTGTATAAAATCCTTGCATGTGCAAATCCATACATTATTCCTTATCATCTGTAGTTATTCAAAGTTGTTTACATCGTTTTCTCCTTTTGCATTTTCTTTTTTTTTTAAAGCGCAGATTCACTTATTTTCAACTAAACCACACAACTTGACTCTTATTGACTTCATGTCTTGAGAAAAAACCAATTAGTCCTGATGGAGAGTGTAGGTTCGTAGCTTCCAGTAAAAATCTGACGGCGTAGACGTGTCTCACTGTGAAAGCAGTTTGATCCTGGTATATTTTCCAAGTTTTAAATAACGGCCCAGTCGGGTTGAAGCGAAGCCCGGTGTGCAGCTGAGGTGATGCAATATGATGGGAAAAAGCTGTTTGATATGATCCGAGTGGAAAAGCAGCGAACCTGACCTGAGTAACGGAGTGATTATACCCGCTGGTTCAGCATGAAAAACATCCTCAGGTGTAATTCTGACAAGCGATAACAGGTTGTTCAGGTGAGATACGACAGAGAATAACAAAATGAGGGAACACCGAGACGCGTTCTCCATCTTAATCAGTCATTGCATTTGTGTTTGACTGTTGTTTTATAGAGCCAGGGCTTAATGTTGCTACGTTATGACCATTCCCTAGATTCATTTGCCTAAACATAACCAAACCCTCATGTTTGTTATTTACGGGTTAAACGTCCCACTTTAATTTTTAAGTCAGTCGATACAACATTCATGTCTGTGTGTTAAAATGTAGCCAAATTAGCTAAACATACCTTAGCATGAAGACCAGGATCAGAAGCTGAAATGTGAAAAATAAATCTGTGGTTTTTATCTTGTTTTGTAGCGTTAAGTGTTGAATTGAATATTATTTGACTTGAAAAAACATCAGGAGGGGAAATTAAAGCAGAAGTAAGTGATATATTTGTGAAATTAAGTCTTAAATGATACTGAACATTTATTTTAGTCCAATGAGATTAGTGTGTGTGCAGCCAAGGAACGCCGTGAATGTGGCGACGTAGGGACGAGGACTGTTATGGTGCGTCAACAACCAGTTCGATCTGGTACGACAGCGGAATATGATTTCACCGAAAAAAAAACACGAGTGGGTTGCCTGGAACGCTACAAAGTCGTAAGTTGTGACTTGAAGCTGTAATTTACGATTTCAAAAGCCTGTTTTTCTTCTTTAAATTAATTATACTGAACATTTATTTTAGTCTGATTAGTACAAAAAGCGAGTTGTATGTCAACAACATACAGCGAATATGATGAAAAAAGAAAAAAGAGTTTTGTGCAAATCAGCTCAGTACATTTTGTGTAATCCTGCTGAAAAACAACCAGACAGGCAGAAAACTGAACCTCCTTGGTAAAACTAAATAAGCTCATTTCACCATCCAATTTTGCATAATGGTGTTTAGCATAAATATGCTGAAGAATAAGGACAACGTGAGCAGAGTAAACAGATTGTTACCGATCTTCTCAATGAATCCTCAGTCAGGAAAAGTGAACAGGTGTCTTTCTCCGACCGTCAAACTGGTGCTTTAAACATTAGAAAACAGTCGTATGAATCATTTCTGTGAAGGTCAAACAGTGTGGGTCGGTTTTGGCAAACACCTTGTAACAAGTGGTGGTTGTGGTTGCAGAAACACAAGCAGCAACACACAATGCCTCCTATAAATAATGTGTATGAATAATTTTGTTTGCAGATAATCACACTTAAATGGCTAATTTATGCATGCACATTTATTTAAACAAACAAAACCAAAACCGAGAAAAATGAGCACACACACTGTGATACAATAGATTCACATTAGACAATACAGATGTCAGCATGCCCACGCAGTATTAAGAAAAACAGAGAAGAGGTTTTATCATTGTGCTTATAGCAAAGACTGGAATATGCATACAACGCGCACACACACACTGTTCTCCTTGTATTATCACAGACTCAACACCCACTGACCTATTTCAGCTGGAGGCCTGGGTCCGTCTGGAGATGTGCCGCCTTTTTTAAAAATCTCCAACACACACAGAGACATATATATACACATTTATGGACACACAAGGAAGCGCACACACCCATTCACTTTCCATTCTTACACATCTGCCCACACATATTGAAAAATGTCTCATTGGTTTTCAGTCTTTCACGCTTTGTTTTACTGACATATTGCACAGAAACACACACACACAGACTATTCCACCTGTCCTCGAAGACATTTATTCGCTGCTAAATCACTAAGCTGTCTTGAGTGGTAAAGGTAAATAGAGAGGACAGCCAGTTCTTCTGCTCACCCTGCACATGCCCTGCAGTGTAAACATCAGCAGTCTGTTTCATTTAAACGCCACAGGTTTATTTTAAATGACTATTTTTATACAAGGGACGTACGTATGTCGCTATATGTATGTGATTGTTCGTCTTATTCCGTAAAAACTCACAAACAATGTGATGAAGAGGTCCGCGAGGAGGCAAATAACAAAGACAATGTGGGAGCAATACAAACTGAGTGGGTGGGTTGATGGATGGCAGGAATTGGAGGAAGAAATGGAAGGAAAAAATTGGCGAATGCAAATGGAAGAAATGGAAGGTACAAAGGGAAGAGTGAGAAATTGGAAAGGTTATTTTAAAAGCACGAAGGAGGGTAAATGGAAGGAAGGAAGGGAGGCTGGAAAGATCAATGCACAATGCATGCATGAATGTGGCGGGAGCTGGAAAGTACAAATGCAGCGACAGCGAGGAATGAATGTAAACTGTAGGAACTGGAAGTTCAAAAGAATCGGTCTGATCCTTTTTTCTCTTTGTTGTTGCCGTCTGTTTTTTCCACAGAACAACCTCATCCACCCGAAAGACGAAAATCCATGTGTGACACTTCGGATTCGACCGACCGTACCAGCCAAAAATACAACAAACCTCAGACGCTGCAACTAAAACTCTCCAGCAAAGACCAAGGTGGACCGGTGGATACAGAAACCGACAGACATGGATATGAATGATTCAGATTTTAGCTCCATATTTGGGACTCTTAAACTTCTGGTTGCACCATGTGGTGGATGTGACTAATCATCAAGAAGCAGCAGCAGCAGGTGTTTTGACTCATTGTTTACCTTGAGAACTCGTCGCCAATGATTCATTGGCAAGAAAGGGGAGATTCATCCCTCTGTGGTCAATTGGAGGGCGTTTGCAGCTAGCAAGACTTTACGGGACTACAACTCCAGAACACTTGTAGGTAGTTCCTTCCCCATCCCCTCTTCCCCATCCCTGCCATTCCCTATCCCCCTAAGTTGTACCCTTCCTGTTTCCCCCTAGATCCCGTTTTCGTCACCCTTGGTTCGGAGATTATTTTACGACAAACTTTAAAACTCTTCAAGTAACTCTCCCTCAATGTCCAGTGAAGCTCCTTCCATCTTCTTCCTCCGTCTACTGGTGGAAAAGGTGGATTAAACTCCACGTTTCTTTCAAGCTCCATTAGGGTAAAGGTCTTCCTTTGGCATGGGGGGCCCAGCGAGGGCTCTCCTCGGAGGGTTCGGCACGACCACCTCCTCCTCCCTGGACGTTGGAGGTCGGACGTCTTGGCCGAGCAACAACCCGCTGGACCTGAACCAAACCCTGGGGCCGTGGGGGGGCGTCGGTGCCGGAGGCGCGGCGGCCATGAGCGCCGGTCTGGACAATTTTACGCAGGAGTCGGTCACCAAGGAGGAGCTCAAGGAGAAAAACTGGCCGGCGCTGCTCATACTCGTCATCATCGCGCTGACGATCGGCGGCAACATCCTGGTGATCCTGGCGGTGTCGCTGGAGAAGAAGCTCCAGAACGCCACCAACTTCTTCCTGAGGTCGCTGGCCGTGGCCGACATGCTGGTGGGCATCCTGGTCATGCCGATCTCCCTAATCAATATCCTCTATGGTGAGTCCCAAAAACACAACACATCTGGAAGGTGTAAAACTGGAAATACACATAATTTGAATGAGCAACGAATGTAAAATTAAAGGTTTTTGATAGTTTCCAAAATCCTTCAAGATTACTCTTCTGGCCTCTCAATTGGTTTTGTTTTATTCCCAAGGACAAGAGTAAGAGCTCTACAACCATTCATATTTATATGATAAACCTCTGCAACTTCAAAGCCAACAAGTGCTTGTAATTATTGTTTTATTCTTTTGGCTTTATCCCCTTGATTATCAAGAGACAAACATGTAAATCTGTAAATCTCACTCAATATTTAAACTATCACCCCCTCACCAGCTGTTGCCAGCTCACTGTGACTCGCTCCCTGTCATTATTTTTCCGAACAGTCTTCGGCGCAATCATTGAAATGATTATTGCTTCTCCGAGACTTTGCACGCTGTTATTTTGTGAGTGATTCCAAAGCAGGAGGATGCCAACTTGATAATTGCAATATCGCACCAGCTATCAGCTGCAGTTCGTGCTTACAATATCCGAGCCAGGGTTCTGCATGAACGGCTGCATTATCTTAATAGGATGGAGGGGAGGTTTGTTATACCGTAGGCTGTGTGAGTGTGAGTGTGTGTATCATTTCCTCTTCAATATTTCATCCAGATCTCCACATTAGCTCCACAAGGGAAGAGTACATTTCTTACCGTGCACCCGTAAATGTCACCACCTGATTGCAGAGCTGATACAGGAAGGGGAAAAAAAATCTCCTGCGGAGCCGTGTGATTGTTGCCCTTTGCAGTTTTCAGTGACAGTAAACCCTGATATCACTCACATCACTGACTTCCAAGAACTGTTACCGCTTTTTTCCCTGGATGTATCTGTCGTTTTCAGGAACAGTTTGAAGTCGGGATTGCTACAAGATACACTGAACCAAAAAGGCATGGTAGAAGTCTAAGGATATATACCTAAGGCCTCCCACAGTAGTTGTAACCTGTTCTGTGGAGATATGGCCAGAAGTCTGAACCAGCTGATGGACAGTTGAAATCAGAACCAGAGATATTATCTTTTTAAGTCCCTATTTTCTTCAAACCTGGTGCCTACATTACCTTCAATCCAACTTGACAGCTAACAATTTGAGTTGACATTCAAGTGTGATTGGTTAACATAGCTTCAAACTGATAACCACAAGCTCAAGGCTAATGGTGCGTTCTATTAGAACTCGGATTTTCTAGATTCTAGTCGGCTACGCAATCCAAGATGGCCGCTCTGTGCATCAACAGTGATAAAAGTTGAATATTATGTTGTTTATCAGCAACTTGGTCTTGTTTTTGTGTCATTAAATTTGTCGTCCCAAGAGATTTGTGACACTTCTACCTGTGTATGTCTTGTCACTTCCATGCACAAACTATCATGTACAGTAGCGTGTTGTTACCGACTGGTGTTAGCTAACAAGGCTAACAACAACATGGCTGACTTGGGATAACTCCACATCTAATTTTGTTGTTGTTGCATGATGGGAAATGTAGGCTAGTCTTCAGTGGTGCTCTCTGACACGCTTGGGCCATCCATTCAGAGTATTTCAGCCTCTGCAGCTTTAGTTTCAACCTCTTTGACTTCTTGAAATACATGGAAGGACAACATTAAGTTTCTTTAAAACAAAAAAGAGAGGGCAACAGATAAATCGATGCTGTGACAAATGAGTACCTCAGAAACGTGGATCCCACACACATGAGAGCAGTACTCCGATGAAATCCTAATTCCCTCTTTTGTCCGGAAGCTCTTTTGTATTCTCAGCACAACTTGGCCAAACTTGGTGTGTTCATGTTTCTGCTTTGTATCTGTCAGGCATCCTTCAGGAATACTAAACAGGGGACAGGGAGGGTTGATTGCAGCTTAATGGTCCGTGTATGGTCAATGGACACACTCGCTACTCGCTCAACCTGTGTCTTGTCTGTTAGCCCAAGCCGCCGCCGCTGCTGCTGATTGCTCACGGCGGTAATCAATGCTTCACACAAACAGCCGCACGCAGACAGAAAGAATGAAAAAAAAAATTCTGACAAGTCCGTCTCTTTCTCTCTGTTTCACAAGCAGATGCACATGCACATCGAGACGGATCGGTGGTGTGTCTCTCCGTCATTTACATACACACACACACACACACACAACAACCACCGGAAACGCACACATACCCACTTGAGTGGAGCCTGGATCTATACCCGCAGTGTTATCCATCAGACTGGTACTTGACTGCATTGATCCCCACGGCTGGCTGAGTGATAGACCAGACCAACACACACGCACAGACACACACACACACACACAGCAACGTCACATTGTGTTTTGACATAATTAAAATCATCAGTGAATCATTTAGCTCACAAACGATGCTGATGATGCTGATGATGCTGATGATGATGATGATGATTATCTTGATAAAAGATGACGGAGATGGTAATTTAGCAACTTGTTATTCAGATAGCCTACACATGTGCACACACTGTGACGGTCCATTGGTATGAGTATTTCGGAAAGTTCCAAGGATTCATAAAATCCTGTGCCTACATTACCCACAATGCAATGCACCACAACCACCAACAGTGAAACTGAGATTCAAGTGCGGTTTGCTGATGTAGCAGCAAGCCGCTAACCTCCAACACAGATGGGATTTCTGCGCGAACCCACACATACTACCTTCTTCTTCTTTCAGTTGCATTATGGGAAATGTAGTCTGTAGCATTTATGGGGCTTCACCTCGTCCTCAGGCCTTTACTGTACGTTCTTCTGCTTCGCTTTTAACCTTTGTGGCAAGACAAACAAGCTGTCATGTTTGCTGAACCAGAGACGAGAGAAAGATTTTTCAAATGAGTGTAAATGAAAATGTTCATTTCAGGACCAGCGTTTTTGAGTTGGAGTTGGAGTTTGAGTTTTCGACTGCCAACAAATTACGGTCCTGCTCTTAACACAGTCTTGCATGTGTGTCCTGAGGAGGTTTTTTTTATTTTCTTGGCTCAGAGGGGAACTGAACCAATTTCACACTTTAAACAAGTCCAAGGAAGCATTGAAAGAAGTTGAGAAGAAGCCCTCAGACGGAGCCGAGTGAAGTCTCTCGAATGTCACTTGGATTCTGAAGAGCGTTGAAAAATGTAAAAAAAATAATAAAATAAAATAAAAACTCAGAGTGAAGTGAGTGTGGAGTGTGAGCTCAGCAGAGCTCAGCAGACCTCCGCAGCCCGCTTCACATCTCTGCGTGAGGCCAGCAGCTCGCGGCCACATTAGCCTCTTGAAAATAAATCCATTTTTACAGTGCGACAGCGCCGGGATTTCGGTTTGGCAGGACAGTCCATTTAAAATGAACGTAGCCAGGAAGTCGCCTGGTGTTGGAGGAATTCACACAGTTGAGATGTAGTTTAATCTCAAATGCAGGTTGTTTTATAATAAGAGACACCTAGACAGGGTGTGAGACTGTGAAATATCCCGCTCATTAAACACTGGATTGTAAAACCCAGCTGTGAAGCCGATGTGAATCCTGCGTGGACGCACTCAGGAACATGGGGAACTGTTTGATCTCCACTAATGACAAAGTTATTTTACACAGAAAATAACTTCATTTTTCTGAACCGTCTCACCGCTCAGCACTAATTAGACATCCAACCAATTACTCTGGATGTGATCTCGGCTATAAAGGGAAGAGAACATTGAAACAAATTAGTGTAATTTAGACTTGTTTAGTTTGTTTTGGCTCTTTGTTTGCGTATGGATGAAACCAGGAGAGGGAAGATCCAGGGACCGAAAGGTATACCTTCACACATAGCATAGTTTGTAATGTCAGCTATAAATCTCCTTTAACCTCGATTCAGTGCAGTTTGGCTCACATCGACTCATTATATACTGTATATGTGAGGCATTCAAGGAGCATCTGTTAATCGTTCTGTGTGCTGGGCATTCAAGGTACATTAGTAAATGGGTCAATGTGGGGCTTTGTGTCTACAAATGATAAAAAACACTTATTAGTGTATTTGAAATGAGGTGATAATAGATGTACAACATGTTACATTAAAGAAAAAGACACATTTCAAAATAAGACACAGACAGGGCAGGATGGATAAATGATGAAGAAAATGAGAAAAAACAAAAGGAGCAGAAAAGGACGGATCGTATTAGTAGTTTTACTTTCATTACTTTAGAGAGAAAAACATAAATAATTCATGTTTTAACTCTCCACATTTACTTCTCAGAAACCAATGTGACCTCAAGTTAAACCAGTAACACCATTAAACGTTCACCTCCTCCAGTCCGTCTCTGACTGAGAGCTGTTTTGTTTATGTCTTTAAATCAAAACCCGTTATTATGCTCCACAGCAGCAGCAGTTCAACTGAAAATGCATCTCATTAAATCTTCATTAAAGCAGCATCATGAACTCCAAACGTTGTTGTTGTTGTTGAATGAGAGCGAAGTCTTTTATAAACAGTGTTTATCTGCAGCAGCGCTCACACTGGATCTGAGTCTCTGTGTGTATTTACCAGAAAATCCAGCACAGCCTCCAGCCAGCTGAGTAACACCTTCAGTGTGTGCATGTGTGTGTGCGTGTGTGTGTGTGTGTGTGATGCTGTGCCCCCAATAAGAGTTTGACCTCTGAAAAGTTACGCAAGCGCGGGCCTCCCACTCAGCGCACGCACACGCGCAAAAAAACACACAAGCAATCGCGTGATCCACTCCACATGCATCACATACATGCTTCAAATCAGAGATGAAATGAAAGCGCACGCGTGTTTGTGTGTGTAGTGTGTAGTGTGTGTGTAGCTGCAGGTCCTGTCCTCTGTAAAGAAAGGACTGCTCATATGAAATAGCTGCAGGCGTGAACACACACACACACACACACACACACACACAGAGGGACTGTGCAGTGTCTGTGTGTCGTCTTCAGAAAGCTGACACAGCTGGAAATCAAACAGAAGCAGCGTCGGGCTCCTCTGATGTTCTGCACTCAGATTTCTGCATTTTATTCCTTTCTTATGAATGTTTTTCTCTCGAAGAAAAACACGTCTTGTTTTAACAAGAAAATAAGACGATGTCTCAAAAGATTCTTCAACAAAATGATGCTTTGAGTCACTTTTTTTAACCTGTTCGTTACTTGTGATTTTTACGATGGTGTGTTTGGACCATTTAAAGGGATAGTAGCATTTTTTAAAAGTGTGGTTGTATTATCTACAAATAGCCCCTAAGTACTTTAATTGCAGTAGAAGACTCTCTGCACTCCTCCCGTTAGCAACGCCAGCCCATAATAGCCCTGCCCAGAGATTTACAACATACATTGTTGTGAATGGACCCAAGGAAACGGCTTCAACAAAATGATGCTTTGAGTCACTTTTCCATTGTTCGCTATAATATAATTTTTTCAAGCCCGTAAAAGTGCAGGAAAAATGCAGTTTTTATTTGGATCAGTGGGCGCTAACCCTGGGCGGAGGGATACGTGAGTTGGTTAGATCCAAATAAAAACTGTGTTTTTCCTGCACTTTGAAGGGGTGGAAAAAATTATATGATAGCAAACATTGGAACAGTGTATTTTTTTTTCATTTATGGAAAAAAACACTTATATAATTGTTCGTTTTTTTACTTAGGGGCTATTTGTAGCTTCTTTGTGAATTGTTTGTTCGTTTTTTTTCTTTTTTGTGACATTAAACTTGAAAATTCAAGAGTTTCAAATACAGAAATCCAGCCCTCTCTCTTCTGGCTCCTGTCATAGACTTGGAAACACTGAGAGGAGCCAGAAAAAAAGAGTTACTGTATAAAAAGGAGAAAGTTAATGAGCTTGAGTCCTGCTGTGACAGCCATGTGTTAATGTCAGATTCAAGCCATGTGTTAATGTCAGATTCAAGGTGACTTCATTTAGCACCTTTAATAAGATTAAATGCAGCTCAAAGTGCAAAGAGAAATGAGAAAAGATGTTATATATATTAGGATGTAAGATCATAAAAACAACGTAAGTAAAGATTCAAATGAGGTTTAATTATTTAAAAGCAAGGCCATAAAGTCTTTTGAGATTACATTTTTAAGCTGTAAGTCCCTTCCCTGAGTGTAGCTCTCCTGCTGGTGCCTAATAGAGTGAGGATATCATTTTAGCCGGCTAAGTGGCCTTCACACCAATTAAACTAACAGTCTTATCCCTGTATGAACGAACCTGCTGATCTGATTCCCTCTCAGCTTGTCGCCACTCGCTCCCTGATGCTGCGTTGTCATCGCTGGCAGCTCGGCGGTCCAGTGCTGAGAGAGTAAAGACGTGATTTCAAACCCCATGACCCCCCCACAGAGCACTGTGCCAAATCACAGACTCTACAGGGTGTAACACTTATCACCAGCTCTGACCTCTGACCTTCCTGTGGAGCAGGAGGGAGGAACAGGAACGAGTAGCGGAGTGAACCTCGGGGATCAACAGACTGTGGAGTGTTTCTGCTGATGGTCTCTGTGTTTTCCTGCTGAGAGTTGAATTATCATTTTACCCACAGCTGATGACGATGTGATTACTGTTCACCAGGTCAGGAGACATTTTTAGTCAGTTTTTCTCAAGGCATCATGGGTATTTGTGTTGGTCAGACCAAAGATATTGAATAAATGGAAAGATAGTCCATGAGCGGCTGCTCCAATGATAGAAAACCGTACACACTTCCTGTCTCTCTAAATGGGCGGGGCCAACCGTCACCCCACATCGGCTGTGATCCCTGGAGGATGAATCCTGTAATCCACTGTTCCTCTGTAGTGCAACGTACAAATGTGTCGGATAGAAGCCATTATTGGGTTAATTTAGCCGTCTGAACTGAATAACTGTCTGTGGCTGACTATCAAAGAAACAAATACACGCCATAACAAGCTACGGTAAATGCAGGTGTATTCGATGTCAGGGAGAACAACACTGTTGCACACTATAGAAGAATGTAGTTGTTTCGCAGTCAGAATTGAGAAAGTTCATAACCATGGACATTCTTGGCTGTAGCCATTATTTGGTTCATTTGGCCGTCTGAACAGAACTATCAACAACCTACCCACCAAGCTAATGCTGTTGCATTTTGCGAATATTTACAACTTGTTAAGCCTCTGACCACCATCTTTGTCTTTAACACACAAAGAAACAAATAATATACAAAAAGCTAAACGTTTGAACATAGACATTGGGCAAATGTTGTGATCGTCATTTCTTGTTGGTGCACAACAACCATAAAAAAAAGCTACAACCATCTTTGTATTTATGATACAAAATGTTTGAATACGTAAATACGTAAATCTTTTATTCCCAATGCCACTCGCCTCCTCAACTCAACATAAATTAGCATTAACATTGAACTGCTCTTAACTGTCTTTTGTTTTTGGAAATGTTATGTTTTTAAATTGCAAGTTTGTATTTTACTGTGGTGAGCCGTGACAAATTTCCACCATGGTGGACAATAAAGTTTTATCATGTAGGCTGGCAGGACTGACTCGCTGGAAAAATGATCACAGGCTGGCGGGCTAACTGCTAACTCCTGTAGAAAAAATGGGGGCATTGCATATTTCACATTCTCTTTATAAAAATGACAAACAGGTGCATGAGTGTTGAACCTCACAGCCAGGACAACTCTTCATTTAGTGATCAAGATGTCCAATTAAAAGCCTTAACCTTATTTTTTTTATCTTTTCTCTCCATTGATTTCCATAAGAATACATTAAGACATATTTTAAACTTTTAAACATGTAAATGAAGTCCTTGTCGACAAAATCAGTTGCAAACTTTATTTAATGACTCAGATTTCCTGGTGTGGGTGCAGAGTTACACAATGGACATTGTTATTCATTTTTCTCCGTTGTCAAGTTCCTTTTCAGAGTCTTGTCATCTTATTCTTTAACTAAAAGATTCATCAGGATTCATCAAACCTTGAGTCCTTTACAAAAATCAGCCACACAACACACACAGGGAAGCATCTGCTCTCTTAATGTTCACATCTTTCTTCTTTAGACTACGTCTGGCCTCTGCCCAGCGCCCTCTGTCCGATCTGGATCTACCTGGACGTGCTCTTCTCCACCGCCTCCATCATGCACCTGTGCGCCATCTCCCTGGACCGATACGTCGCCATCCGCAACCCCATCGAGCACAGCCGCTTCAACTCCAGAACCAAAGCCATGATGAAGATCGCCGCCGTCTGGACCATTTCTATAGGTGAGAGCGCACAAACATACACACACACAGACCACATGATGGCGCTTTTATATGATATGATATAGAAAAACGGTCAGAGCCTTAATTACAGTTATTTACACTAAATCAGCAGCGGTCACATCTGCAGGAATGTGGTGTTTTCCAGTGAAGAGGAAGAAGCCTTTTGATTTTCAAGACACCCATTTAATGGCAGCCTATCACTGAAATTGAATTTTACAAATATGAGTCTCTTTATATCGTCATTAGACAAGATTGGATGGCCGCTGTCGATGGTGCAGAGGAAATAAAAGACACACACACACACACATACAGTAGCTAAAACAGTTTAGAAATAATAAAGCCACAGCTCAGGTTATTGAACATTAGTTTCATCGCCACAAAAACACTGTGATGGGAGTAAATAAAACAGATACTAGGTTTTAAATCCTGAGCCAGGACAGAGTCAGTTCACTGGTTTTATTTACTTACACTGTAAAAAATAATATTCAATTGAGGTCAATGGTGTTTTGTTGCCAGAGCTTTCAGCAAAGATTCTCAGCCTGTATCAAAAATGCAATGTCTAAGGGAATTCTGGGTAATGTAGTATTTGTATAGTTTGTGGAACTTTTTACATTATTTCAGGTCAAGGCTTCATGATGTGCAGAAAAATCATTTTTTGCTTGAGAATAATTGTTTATGCATTTTATTTTTTATGTTTTCAAATGACGATTATGTGATTTTTGTTGGATCCTGTACAAAACAATGACTTAGGCCTCTGTGGCATTGTATGTAATGTCTGTGGTTCACACAATTTGATATTATTCAGCAAAAAATGCATTAATCTCGATATAGCACTTGGCCATGTTTAGTTCTATTAGACGTTAATGGGGAAAAAGCGCATTGTTGTTTCTAATATAACACGTATCAACAGGTACAACTTGTTATTTTTCATAGTAAAGCTTTGATATAGAGTCAGCAGCCTCTTAAACAAGTTTGGTGTCACACTTGAAGCTTTCACACAGACTTTATCCGCCTCATATTGTCTTTATGGTTTGGGTGAACTGGCCCTTTAACGTCATGAGTCGAAGCTTCAGAGCTGCTGATTTCACGTTTATGGTCAGTTCAGGGGCAGGATGTGTGTCACGTGTGTCGTTTTGGACTTTATTTTATTGGGTGGTTGTTCCTCTGTGTTAATTTATCCATCCCTAGACCCACACACACACACACACACACACACACACACACACACAGAATCACTAGATTGATGACTCTTATTAAACCTAATGTTGCGGGATCCCTGGGCGTAGCTCACACCTCCTGTCTGTCGGAGGCTCTGGTTGCTGTGTTGACGCTCAGAGCAGCAGCTCATTGTTACAGTTGGAGCTGATTTGCATCACATATAACTTCTTTTCTCCCCAGAGGTGTTTGTGGCTCTTTTTTTTTATATTCATCTCTATCACTCCAAAAGACAATAATATGCAAATTAATCAGCAACGTCCTCTGAAAGACTTAGGGCAACTATTAGCAGTAAATAGCCAGGGGATATTACAGTAACTATGGAGCTGCAGCACAAACAGTGTCGGCGTGTTTGTCGAGTGGAGATCCAGTGAAACACAGAGGAATGAAGATGTGAGTCAGGAAACGGCCGACAGACTTCGCTGTTCTCCGGTTTATCGCTGCTTTTATTGCATTTCGTTTCCCATTTCAACACAATATCAAATTAGACTTAAACTGGTTTTAAGATGTAAAAGAATAAGTAAAATAATTTTCAGGGCAGTTCTGAGTCTCTACTTTGATCCAATCCAATCCAAATTTATTTATATAGCACGATTTAAATAAACACAGGGTTTCCAAAGGGCTTTACAGCAGGATAAAATACAACAAACAACACAACAAAAGCACAGTAATAAAAAAAACAAAAAAACTTTGATGACATAAAAACAAAAAAAAAGGAATATGAGAGCCAACAATTTCCAGATTTTTCTTTGGACAATCAGAGATTTGATAATGGTTCACTTTTGGGATAATTCAGGGAACTCTAATCTCAGATAATCTGTCTTCAGAATAATGCTGCACCTTGAACTGTACGAGGCTCAGACCAGTGACAATCCCATCGATCATTGGGCCCATGCACTAAGAGCTGCTTCCTCCCGTCAGGCAGATTTAGATTTACGAGACTCCTCGACAATAAAAAAAATCCAAGATCACGACATAAATCTGAAAAAAAAGAGAGTAATCAGATTAGTTTTCATAACGTAAATGAAGTAATCCAAACACAGAGTCTGTTCAGTAGCCGTTGTGTTCATTTACTGCAGACGTCTAAAAAAGTAGCTTCACTCTAATTTCCTTTTCGTCCTCCCTCATCACTTGGCTCCTCTCCCTTCTCCTCATTAGAGCAATCCTCTCAGCGGTGTAATGGCCTGGAGCAATGTGTTTGTTCCTGTGTGTGTGTGCATGTGTGTGCATGTGTGTGTGTGTGTGTAGTGCCTCCCTCTGAGCAAAGTGTTGAGGGACCAGATGACTTTTAAAACTTTCTCCCTCCTCCTTTGTGTCTCTGAACTGATGCTGCTTCGTGCCCTTTAAGACCCAAGAGGGCGTCCATGTCTTCAACAACCACACACAGACACACACAGATAGTGCATCATTAGCCTGCCTTCCTCTGACCCTACAGTAAACACAGACCACCAAACCCCCTCAGGACAGAAGTTGTAGCTCAAACGCTCCTCTGGAGGGAAAATGTATTTAATCTGATTTCTCTGTGGGACTGAGCCTCCGTAAAGAGAAGATGTGAAGTGTTTCTGATGTAGTGAACTACTATACGTTGACCTCACGCTGAGGTGGACACAGGAAGCAGAGCAGAGAGACTCAGAGGAGGAGTGAATCCCCGCTGCAGCGCGATGCTTCATGTTCAAACAGCTGCAGTGTGATGATCATTAGTGATGTTTACTGTGGAGACGCAGCAGCAGCTGTCAGGCTTCCCAAACCTTCTCCTCTATCCAGTCTATAATCATTATAATGATACATTTTATCGTAAAACGCGAAGGTGAAATCCTGCAATCTGATTGGTTGTTAACCGTGGTATAATGAGCCACGGCTACAGGTGACTTTCACCTGGAAAAAAGACAACATGCTTAGCTAACTTGGAGCTAACGTCCGGAGAGGTGGGACTATTTTTTTCATTTTTACTGGATAATATGTATTTCTGGTTGAATAAAACTACATGAAATTGATTGCATATTCCTCTTTTATATTGTCAGTGCTGGTTTTAAAATAAAAACCAGTACGAAGGCCTCTTGACCTGACATTTGTTGCCACTTTACGTCTGTAACTGTGAAAACATGTAGTGGAGATTATTCCTGACAGATCGATGCCTTCAGGTACCAGGTTCCTCTTCACCACCTGCCTCTTCCTCTTCTTCTTCTTTTTCTTCTTCTGCTTCTCTCCAGTCGTTATAAATCCCTCCGTCTTTCCTGTTGGCATTTCCTTGACCCCTCTAAAGGTTTCTGCGCCGCTACATGCTGCTGTGATTGAGGTCTGAGAGGGCTTATACTGATCAATGCCGAGGGATTAGCAGCAAAACAGCCGCTTCCTGTGGTGTAATAACACACAAACACACACACATGAACACACTTTGTTGGACTTGAAGGTTGTTCCAGTCCGTCTACAGTACGTAACACGTAACACCAAAAGTGGGCGGGGCCTATTTCAGAAGTTGACTTTATTGTTTTTTTGCAACAGTTCTTGTTTAGCTATTGAGCTATAATGCTAATAGCCTTATTTTTACATAATAAACTAATAGAAATTACTGTATGGACAGATTTTGGACAGTGTTGGATCCTCTTGTTTAAATCTATTCATAACTTTTATTAATTTTTATATGTAGCCTCAATATAAGCATTTTAGTTCAATAGCTTCCAGGTCATGTGGTCAATTGATTCAAAATCAGCGTGGGATCATTGGCTGCATGAGATACACCTCTTGTTTTTACATTTTAAAACTGTTCATAATTTTATATCTGTAAATATTAGCATTTTAGCTCAATAGCTTCTCAGTACATGCTGTAGCCATCGTTTACTGTAAAGCCTGCAATGCAATACGGGTGGACCTAAACACAATTGTGATTCACTACAGTAAACTCAGGTTGTTGCATTATCAATTATATTTTTTGAAATATAGCCATTCGAAAAAGCCCATTTAAACCAGTCTTGATCTTTTTTATCAGAGACTCGGCCATTTAAGCCAGACTTAGAGCTGAGCGAGCTTGATGGAACAGGTGTGTTCGTGGAGCCGCTGCTCGTCCAGCTCCTGTTGAAATGTTCGAGCCCTTGCCTGTGGTGGTGGAGTCGATCTTTGTGAGTGTGAGCGATGACTGTGTAGAGGGGTGAAACAGAGCCGGGGTCAGACGACGCTTTCAACAGAAAAAGCTCTTTGAGAATCAGAGGCGGTGCATTAGCCAGAGTTATTATCACGGGTCAGAGGAGCAGCTCGGCCTCCGAAGCCTCGTTCTCACCTCAGTCCTTTAACAAGCAGCTATTATATCACTATGAACGACCAACACACACCGACACACACACTCAGAGCTTCGGTGGTGTTTACTCAGCTGCAGATTCAGAGCAGGTGGAGCTCTCTGTGTGTGAGTCAGTCGTTGTTGATGATTTTTGCATCTCTGTATTTCAGCTTTAGTGACTGATTGATACTCCTCATGCTCTGTCCATATATGGTCATACTACCTCACAGTCATGAGGAAATGATGCTGTTATTAACCCACTGCCCCACTTTTATTTCCTTTATCGTTCCGGCACCTTAATCCAACGGTAACAGGTCCATGATTGAGACTCTAAAGAACTCTTAGGGGCAGAAAAGTAAAAAGGCAATAAAAGGGAATGAAAGGTGGTTCATGCATAAAAAGTAAATTGAGGATGTCGGTCATCGTCTCACAGCCTCAGGCCACCAGGACGTCCCAGTTTCAGACACTTCGCTCTGATGTTACATGGATATTTTTAGCAGATCGTCTGAATATCACTGTCTGGTATCAATAAATGGACCAGGCCGATATTATGGATATTATGGAATATCCTACAGCTTTACGTTATTTTTTCCCCTGTTGTGTTCTCATAGTTTTTATGATGTCAATGTGTACATTATGTAAATATGTGCAACCATGTGAGAATGAAATAAATTGAAATGAAATTACTGTCACATCAGCATCACTACGTGACGATGGCAGGATGACAGGTTGATTGACAGGTGGTCTTCTTCTTCTCCTCCTCTCGTCCCCTGCAGGCGTGTCCATGCCCATCCCCGTCATCGGCCTCCACAACGAGGACAAGGTCTTCGTCAACGGCAGCTGCGTCCTCAACGAGGAGCGCTTCATGCTGATTGGCTCCTTCGTGGCCTTCTTCATCCCGCTGGTCATCATGGTGGTGACGTACTGCCTCACCATACAGGTGTGTGTCTGGAAAACATCTGTCCTGACTTCTTCTTCTTCTTCTTCTTCTTCTTCTTCTTCTTCTTCTTCTTCTTCTTCTTCTTCTTCTTCTTCTTCTTCTTCTTCTTCTTCTTCTTCACTCATAACCTCCCTTTTCTTCTTCTTCTTCTTCTTCTTCTTCAACACTCATAACCTGCTGTGTCCAACCAGTTTTCTTCTTCTTTTTCTTCTTCTTCTCTCTTTGGCTTCTTCTTCTTCTTCTTCTTCTTCTTCTTCTTGCAAGAAAGAGGACAAAGCCTTTTTAGCAGGCTTCTTCTTCTTCTTCTTCAACACTCATAACCTCCCTTTTCTTCTTCTTCTTCTTCTTCTTCTTCTTCTTCTTCTTCTTCTTCTTCTTCTTCTTCTTCTTCTTCAACACTCATAACCTCCCCTTTCTTCTTCTTCTTCTTCTTTTTCTTCTTCTTCTTCTTCAACACTCATAACCTCCCTTTTCTTCTTCTTCTTCTTCTTCTTCTTCTTCTTCTTCTTCTTCTTCTTCTTCTTCTTCTTCTTCTTCAACACTCATAACCTCCCCTTTCTTCTTCTTCTTCTTCTTCTTCTTCTTCTTCTTCTTCTTCTTCTTCTTCTTCTTCTTCTTCTTCTCATAACCTCCTCTTCTTCTTCTTCTTCTTCTTCTTCTTCTTCTTCTTCTTCTTCTTCTTCTTCTTCTTCTTCTTCTTCTTCTTCAACACTCATAACCTCCCTTTTCTTCTTCTTCTTCTTCTTCTTCTTCTTCTTCTTCTTCTTCTTCTTCATTGCCTCAGAGCAGACGCAACACCCTGAGCTGTCTTCTTCTTCTTCTTCTTCTTCTTCTTCTTCTTCTTCAACACTCATAACCTCCAAGGTGAGAGGAGAGAGGAGGCCTTTCTTCTTCTTCTTCTTTTTCTTCTTCTTCTTCTTCAACACTCATAACCTCCCTTTTCTTCTTCTTCTTCTTCTTCTTCTTCTTCAACACTCATAACCTCCCCTTTCTTCTTCTTCTTCTTCTTCTTCTTCTTCTTCTTCTTCTTCAACACTCATAACCTCCCTTTTCTTCTTCTTCTTCTTCTTCTTCTTCTTCTTCTTCTTCTTCTTCTTCTTCTTCTTCTTCTTCAACACTCATAACCTCCCCTTTCTTCTTCTTCTTCTTTTTCTTCTTCTTCTTCTTCAACACTCATAACCTCCCCTTTCTTCTTCTTCTTCTTCTTCTTCTTCTTCTCCTTGTTTTCTTTCTTCCCTTCTTCTTCAATTAAATTCAATCACTCAAATAACCTCAGTTTGTTCAGAAACAACTTATTAAACTTCTTCTTCTTTTTTTAAATTGACACAACTTCTTCTTCTTCTTCAACACTCATAACCTCCCTTTTCTTCTTCTTCTTCTTCTCCTCCTTCATCCCGGCGCTGCAGGTGCTCCAGAGGCAGGCCACTGTCTTCCTATACGAGGCCAAGTCGTCCTCCCAGCAGCCTTTGCACACACCAGCAATGACGAACACACTGCAGCCTCCGCCCAGCACCTTCCCCCTCCCTCAGATCAACACACCAGACTCACAAGGTAAACGCCACAAAACGCCACAAACCTTCATACAGTTGTAATGACCCTTTAAGGTTAATAAGTAACTCCTTGATGCTTCTTTTCCCGCCGCCGCCATCGCAGAGCTAAAGGCTCCGCCCCCTCCGCCTCAGAGCAGACGCAACACCCTGAGCTGTCTGAAAGGAGCCGAGCCCGGCATACTGCTCAGCGCCTCCGCGTCCGACAGCATCAGCATCATCCCCAGCTCCGAGGTGGCGTCCCAGCTCAGCTCGCCGGCGGCGGGGCCCGGCCGCAGCGACTCCTCTAGTTGCCCCGGGCGACGGGGGATGATGCAGGCCATAAAGAACGAGAGGCGGGCCTCCAAGGTGAGAGGAGAGAGGAGGCCTTAGATAACCTGTCGTTGATTCTGGTCCTCCACACTTATCGATCACTTGATCGGTTTCACCATTTTCTTCTTCTTTAATTGTTGTTGTTTTTGTTCTTGTTTTTTTCTAGAAAAAATATAGGCCTCCTCTTCCTCCTCCTTCTTCTTCTTCTATTTCTTTTTCTCCTTTTTCTTCGTCTTCTCTTTCTTATCCTCCTTCTGCTTCTTTTCCTTCTCCTCCCCCTTTTTCCCTGTTCTCCTTCTTCTTCTCCTTCTACTCTTTCTTGTTGTTGTTCTTCTTCTTCTCCTCCTCTTCCTTCTTCTTCTTGTCCTTCTATTTCTTTTTCTCCTTCTTTTTTTGTCTTCTCTTTCTTATCCTCCTTCTGCTTCTTCTCCTTCTCCTCCCCCTTTTTCCTTGTTCTCGTTATTCTTCTACTCTTTCTTGTTCTTCTTCTCCTCCTCCTTCTTCTTCTTCTCCTTCTTCTTCTCCCTCTTGTTCCCCTCCTTCTTCTTCTTGTTCTTCTTTCTTCTTTTGCTCCTTCTTCTTCTTCTCTTTCGTATCCTCCTTCTCCTTCTTCTTCTCCTTCTACTCTTTCTTGTTCTTCTTCTTCTCCTCCTCCTCCTCCTCCTCCTTCTTCTTCTCCCTCTTGTTCCCCTCCTTCTTCTTCTTGTTCTTCTTTCTTCTTTTGCTCCTTCTTCTTCTTCTCTTTCGTATCCTCCTTCTGCCTCTTCTTCTCCTTCTTTTTCTTGTTCTCCTTGTTTTGCAACTTTCACCAAAATGTTGCCCCGATACTTTTGTACAATTAAATTAAATCCAGTGCAAATTATGAAGTCCATTTGTTCAGAAACAGTAAAACTTATTAAACCTTCCTCTCCTCACGTCTTTCTTTTCCGTCTCCTCCTCCCTCCAGGTCCTGGGAATCGTCTTCTTCCTCTTCCTCATCATGTGGTGTCCCTTCTTCATCACCAACGTCACCTCCGTCCTGTGTCGCAACTCCTGCAACGAGGCTCTGCTCCACTACCTGCTCAACGTCTTCGTGTGGGTCGGCTACATCTCGTCGGGCGTCAACCCGCTCGTCTACACGCTCTTCAACAAGACGTACAGGAGGGCGTTCTCCAGCTACATCAGGTGTCAGTACAAAGTGGGCGCCAACGCCGCCGGACAGAGTTGCAAACCCCTCCTGGTGCCGCCGCAGTGCCCGTCGCACACCGTCACCCCGCTGCTGTCGGGCGGGCACGGGAAGGCCGGCGTGGACCGGAACAGTAACTGTCGTAACGGCGGCAGAGGCGGGGGGGGCAACGGGAGGCTGATGGTGGACCCGGAGGACACGACGGACGACGGGACGCAGATCGGGATAGCGTCGCAGAGCCTCTCCGAGTGCCAGAACGTCGGCGTCGTGTCGGAGACGGAGCCGGAACCGGAGACGGAGACGGAGACGGAGCTGTCACTCATCAGCCGTCAGTCCCCCACTTTGCCCCCAGAGCCATTGTTATGTGACCAGGACACCAACAGCAGCAGCGTGTGACGGCGGCTCCCCCTCAACTTAGTATTTTGGCTAACACAACAGAGATTTACCAGGTCTTTTACTTGATGTTTTTAATTTATTTATATATCGTCAACTCTTCTTCACCTGCAGACGCCGGGCCGGGGCAAACTAAACACTGAAAGGCTGAAATAACTATCCATTGCGTCTAAACTGGTTTCAACCGGGGACTCTTACTGGTCTCGGATCAGGAGCCTGATCCCCCGCACACATGGAGGAGGAGGAGGAGGAGGAGAAACCATGACGATGATGAGTTTGTTACCTCACAGGTGAAAAAAAGTGGTAATTTCCCACTTCTGCTGTGGAATGAAAACCGATGTTTCAGTTTTTCTATTCGCCGTCCAAAAAAAAAAAAGTTGCTTCTCACGCCACAAGCAGAGACTCAGAGCATCCGTCACCGCACGCCTGCACTCATCCGTCACATCGTACGTGGTGCGTTCAGGAACCAAGCAGCAGCAGCAGCAGCAGCAGCAGCAGCAGCAGCAGCAGCAGCAGAGCGAACTCTCCTCGATTAACCTGCTGTGAAGTCGAGCGGTCGAGCCCAGCGCCGACCCGCTAAAGGTCAGACGGGGTCGAACCGCGACGTCACCGAGTCACAATGCAGTCTGAGCGCCGGGTGTCGGAGCCGGGTGTGGACTCTCTGGAAAAACAAACAACCAAATCTATTTTTGTGTCTGGAAATCTCCAGAAGGGAATAAGAAAAAAAGGAGATTTCTCTCTTTCTTTATTTTTGTTTTGTTTTTTTGCGTAAAGGAAACCGTCTCACGGCTTCAGTGACAGATTGTCTGAGAGAAGATGAAGGAACTGAAGGAATGTAAAACCGTCTCTGGTCTCTGGTGGACTCACAGCGCCACCTGGTGGACAACATGACTCACAGAGCGTCGCTCACAGCTGTCAGGCTCTGACTTCCCTCCATCACCACTCACAGAGTTAAAGTTCAACATTTACCCCCTTTGTTTTACTTTTTCTTTTTTTTTTTACTTGATCCAGTTTAAAATCTAATGTTTTTTTACATGAACGCACAAATTGTCTTCAAATAATCCTTGAAAAGGAACAAAAATCAATCAATTTAACGACGTTTGTTTGATTGATCATCTTTGTTTTTTGTACAGTCGCCTTCATGAAGTTGTCAAAGGTTCAAATTCACCTCAGTTTTCCCCAAAACCAGTGACAGTTTGTGGATCAATAATCACACAGATGAACAGAAAAACTTTAAAATATATATATAAATATGTATGACAAGACCAGTTCACATCATGGTAGCAAATTTAAAGAATATGCAAAAGCTGAGGACACAGTGGAGTTACAGCTCTGTTTTTATGTAATGGATCTTAATATTCGACCAATCGGCTCTCACTGGTTTCACCACGGAAACGGAGACAGAGGATTTTAGTGTGTGAGTCAAATGAAGACACAGATTGTGTGTGAGTGTGTGTGTGTGAGAGAGAGAGAGGTTTAAAGTAGTGGACTAAATATTTCCCACTTCTGATGAATGTCTGAGAATGACGTCGTGCACAAACGTCCAATCAACAATCAATTAATTCATCAATACCTACATCAATTAACTATGACATATCAGAGTAGTCAGATCATCTCTGAGTGGTCACTCCTGGCTGAAGCTCACAGCTAAAAGATTTCCTCCCAAAACCAAACAGGAAACTAGAAATATTCATGTTTTGGTTTTTTTGCATAGAAATAATTGATTTTTGATTATAGATCATCTCTGTTTTCATTTTCATCTTCAACCTAAAAAACCTGATGCTCAGACCTCCTAAATCAGACCCATGTGTGTCCAGATTTGATGGATCGCAGCAGACAGACAGAAAATCAATAAACTGAGATGCAGACCTGTGACTCTGCAATGATAGGCCTCAGCTCTCTCTCTCTCTCTGTCTCTCCTTCATCTCACTTTTTATCAATATATCTGACAAACAGAGCTGCGTCTCTATCAGAGAGAGATATCTGCAACAGACCGGCTCACAGAGGAGATGATGCGCTGTTGCCCATGGAGGTGGAATAATCAACATCATCATCTTTGACCAGGTGCAATGATCACATGCTGAGTCACAGTTACCAGTTTTGAGAAGATATAGACTTTATAAATCATATTGTCATAGTCATTTAATGAGAATATACACACAAAAAAGAGTTTTATTCCAACTTTATGGGCAACAATGTGTTTTGTTTAATCATCTGCTTTGTAGGTTCAGTTCAGTGGAGCTGAATCTCTTAAAGTGACAGTACACCTGTTTAATGCATTATGACACTGCTTTGGGTTTGAGCTTCACAATTTGGAAGTGTGAACTTAGAGGTGCATTATGGGAAATGTAGTGAGGGTTTTTGGGGGCTGTTTAAGCTATATTGAAGTTAGACGGTCCTGATGTAATTGATTTTGATATCAATTGACATCAGTTGATTTACAGTTCACTCAGTTTAATCCTTCGTCTTATCAAAAGATGCATTTAGATGCAGGAAGATTAGAGTTTTACTTTGTCATCTTCTATAAATACAGAGTGAAGCCTCCACCTCAGTGTCAGTCCATCGGTTCAACACCTTCAACTCAGTCAGGTTGACCAATCAGAAATGTTCAGACCACACCCTCCAAACTTCCTGAACCTGAACCTGAACCGGGGACTTCATGTTTTTTTTTTTGTTATTGTTGAGTAAACTGAAACTCTCCTGGTTCCTGGAGGAAGTTCATGGCTGTAACTCTCCAACTGTGTGAACCATTTTGGTCTCAATCACTTAAACCGAAACACAAACACCTGAATGTACCCATCATCCCCCCTCACTCTGTAAAATCCATCCACACACTCTGTTTCGGTGTGTTACTGACTTCCTCAGTGGTCGTCGCACCACTTCCTCCCTCCCTCTCTGTCTCCTCTGAGGGGGAGAGGGGTCTTAAATGAGCTAATAATGTCGACGAGCACGGTACCGAAGGGTCGGCCTCCAACCCCCCCCGCATGTTTGAAGTGATGTTCAAAAGCTCCTCTCTGCCTCTTTTAGGTTGTTTTATGGTGTTGTTTTGTTTCTTTTAATGCACACAAGTCACAGCGAGAGAGAAAAGAACAAACAGCGTGTAATTGTTTTCAGGCCTTTCATCTTTATTTAAATGCAAAACACCGACAATGAGCAACATAAATGGAGAAGAGAGGACGCTCTGAACGCAGCTGAGTGGGTCCTGTTGGATCCACAGGGTGCAGCAGACAAGGAGGGGGGGGACCAACTGCGTGTGTCGCAATGTAATAACTATATGTACCAGTGTGAGTGAGTGTGTGTGTGTGTGTGTGCGCGTGTGCCAGCGCCTGGATCAAATCCGAGTCATTTTCCGAGTCTGATCATTAGATCCAGGTCTGGCGTGTACAGACGCAGCAACGAGCCGATTATTGACAAGTTTCTTTTTTTTTCATACATTATTAGAGAGAGTCTCCTCCAGGACTATTTATTGTTGCCAGGCAACGGTGCATCGTGTACGAACTGTTTCCGTAGTTTATTTGAAAAGTTGTCAAACTCTATGAGTGAGTGTTTTATGCTCAGACAACAAGAGAAATCTGCAAAACAAGGTGATTAATTATTATTCAGAGACAACAGGAAGTGATGTCACAAAAAATTAAAGGAAGGATTTTCTTTTTCTTTTTTTTACTTTAAAAGACTAATTCAACTTTTTGGGGAATCTGCCGTGTTGCAGCCACTCAGCAGGGAAGGAAGGAAACGCACTCATTCCCAAAATGTCGACCTGTCAACACTGATTGGTGATAATAATCAATGATCAATAATGAAGATCTCACAGTTTACAAATACCTCAACATGCTAACTTTTTAAAGGCATGGCAAACTTAACTTTTTTCATAAAGGGAAACCCTCCAAAACCTCTAAACTCTCTACTTGTTGCTTTTTTTTTTTCTGTGTCTCTGAACCTGGCTGCTGCCTCGCCTCTTCTTTCCCAGCATGCAACTGTGTCAATAATCGGCTCTGAGAAAAGAAAAGAAAAAATCCCGAGCTGCAGGTCGTTCAAAGAGCTGGACGTCAAACTGTCCGGCTCCTCTCTGACCCGACACTCGTGGGTTAACTATTGTTTTATGTGTTGAACCTTTTTCTGTTTTTGCTGTGGCTGTTTTGTTTTTGTTTGTTTGTTTTTACTGTTTGTTTGTTTTTTATACCATTTTAATTGTGAATGTTTGTCTACGACACATGTTGAGTTTATACAATGAATACGCCATCATCCACACAATGTATACTTTCTTTTTTTTCTGTGTGATGCTGCTATTTATTTATTAAAATATTATTCTAATGTGTGGACACGTGTCTGATTTCTTTATGAAACCACAGTCTGGAAGTTAATACAGATGGGAGGTGAAACAATGACTCTGTTTAATTTAACTGATCGCCCTCTGCTTCCTTGAGCACAACAGAACAACAACCCTCTTGGTGAACGTTACGGTTCCTCCCCTCGGAGGCCGACGATGACTGTGTAATTTGTTGAATTTGATCATAACAATCTGAGTCCCCGCTCTGCTATTATGTTCTTATCTGCTGCAAACATCTGGATGCTTTAATACATCCAGCTCTACAAGCAGAGATGAAATCTGAAGCTGAAGTATGAATGTTTTTAGGGTTTAAACTGCGAACAGTGGAGCACTTGAATTGAAGCAACATTTTAGATTAAAAAAGCAAAACCTGAGCAGATCTTTTATTTAAAGGACCAAGTGGAGCGGTTTCCTACAAAGACGATCCGCAGGTGTTTCCAGATGTTCAGCGGAGGAGGATGATGATGAGGAGCTAAAAGAGGTAATGACTAATTGTATTAATGAATATTTTGTGTTGTGATAAACAGGTGACATGTGATTGTGCCATAAGGCGGCTGGAGTTCCTGCCTGTTGCTGATGGAGGTCGGTAAAGGTCATAAATGACGTAAGGCTTCTTTCACACACACCCTGCACTGTGCAGCCAGGTGCAGTTACCACATTCAGTCACAAGGTGGCAGCATAGTTTCACAATGCAAATGATCCTAATCAATAAGCAAAGTATCATAGATAGTCCCACAAAGTAGTTAGACTGCATTTTAAAATGTGTTTATAAATATGAAATATCATTCATCAGGTGGTTGAATAAATGTATTTTGTGTAGATTTTTTCAATTCAATTTTTTTTCCAAATGTATTTATATAGCACCAGAGTGCTTTACATAGAGATAGGACAACATATTAAAAAGTAAACAGCAATAGATACTAAGACAGAAACAAAAAAGTCTGAAGGAGCACAATGTCAGAGCATTTCTTGCAATGAGAATATAGTTTACCAATTATAAGATACTGATCAAATCTTGGAACACTAGAAAACATTTGATACAGTCTTTAATTCAGGATTCATAAGATGCAATTACAAGAAACCAACAACAATAGGGCAACACAAAGGAATTAATCAACTGGAATTTGACTGCACTGCAACAAAGCAGAACTAAAAAACTAATAAAACGTGGAAACTGAGAGTAATGGATATTGCACATATGGCTGGAAATATCGTAGCGCTAGCCTACTGTAATGTTACACTGCTGTAATAAATCCTCCCACGGCCACTGTTATATTCCCGTGGGTCATCAATTAGAGCTGCACTACAGAGGAACAGGCAGCAGGTCAATAACTCAACTCAATTAGACTCTTAATGTGAAAGTCATAAATCAGTCTGTGGAGCTGGAGTCAGTTTATAGAGATGTGACGTCACGTTTTGTATCAGTTTATAGGAGGAACGTGTTGAACATATGATGAGATTTACAGGTAGAAACATCAAATCAAGTCGTTTTGTTCCCCCATCAGGCTCAGCGAGATCAGCACCACGGACAGCGACACGCGCCGTTCATCACTGGTTGTTTACGGCGTCATTAACTTCAGCACCGCGGACAGCGACCAAGAGGAACCAGGAGGCAACAGCGCCGCTGTGTGGAGCAGCTGGGGAACAGCTGGATACTATAGTTGATAAGATCGATATATAATTACTGTAACATGGCAATATAAAATTAATCAGTCAGTTCTGTAAAGGATAAAGTGAAGACACACAATTCACCTGAACTACAGCAACAATAACAATAACTTTATTCTAACTGGAGATGATTTCATTAATAACTAATCTCTGATCAACGCCTTCCTGTGATAATCAATCCATCAGTTGATTGATCCCTGGATAATTTTCTTTTTATTGCACATACGCGTAATAATCTGCATCATCTGTTAACACTGACTGTGTATAGCTTTAGTTTATAACTGACAGGGTATTTATATTTAATATTTTTGAATATAGGAGTATTTTATTATCTTTTATTATTATCTTTTTATTTTTGTATTGAACATTGTTGCATGACAATTTGGAGTGTTGGATTATAAAGTAGGTCATTTCTGATTCTAATCATGTAAGTAAACCTCGAATGAAAAGTGGACAACCATTAGATAGATAGATAGATAGATAGATAGAAGTGCTAAATAATTAAATACACAATAAATGTATCCATGTAACCACTGCTGTAGGCCTACAATCGTTTTCTAGTGTCGCACTCCCACAGGTTTGCAGCGCCTCTGCTCATGGATGCTGCTCGAGTGGGTGGTGGTCTCGGCAAACACCGGAAAGCTTCGGGGCGCTTCGGCAGCGCATGCGCCCTTTCGTCAAATTGCTGCATCTCTCCTGGTTCGTCTGAGCCGAGGTCCGTGTCAAGGCAGCGACATTACAGACACGTACCTTTCAACATAAATCATCCTGAACGATAGTTTTACTGAAGCTGATTTACATGTTATAAAGTTCTCGTGGAAGACTTAATAATAGGTTAAATTTAATATAAATAATAGTTAAAATCACAATTCTCCACCCTGCATCGCCACACCCCCTCAGGTTTTATAACCCAGCCCTCAAACCTTTGACCTCTGGTTTTCCCTCCAAAAACGTCCTAGCAAACACACAGTGAGTATACCAAACTTGTTTCCTTTGTTTATAGCTTTAAATTGCATGAATAGTGTTTGAATGTCATTATATTGACTTGTTTTTCACCTTAGAACCTGTAAGTAAGTTTAATTATAAGAACCTTGATGCTAAAATTGGTAATGTTTTCTTTCTGCAATCGGAGAGAGAGACAAGAAAAGCACACCGATATACAAAGTGAGGTCTCTCATTTTACATTCATGTTGTAGGCTATATTTATTTATACATACTTTATGTGTCCCATTTATTGAACTTCTTTGTGTATAACACAGCTAATAGCCAACAGGTGGGCTAAACATGTCACTGAATACTGATTATCTGCAAGAGAGATAGTTTGCAGCTCTGATATTTGTGGATTCAAATAGATTAAGGGTTAAAAACAAAATAAAAAACAGTAGACAATGGCCTAGTTTCCACAATAGTTTATGTTTGTTTGTTTTTTATTGTTTCTGTATTGACTGTGTCTTGTGTCTGAAATAAAACGTAGGCTATTGAACAGCTGTCAACAATATTGCATTTGAAGTTTGTTTGTTTTTTAGTTAAAAGAATAGATTGAACTTTTTCATCGTTTAACTAGTTTTCCTCACAATATTTTTCAGTGAGGTCGGCTTTTATTTTGAAACGTCGACCGGATGTGTCCTCGCTGTGCACGCGGCGGCAGCTTGACGCTCCGTCAGGTCGGCGGACGCTGCCGTGGAAACGACATAAATCCAGTCCACGCAGCTGGGTCGAGAGCAGGGCCCCAGATTTCCTCCTCACTTCAAAGGCTTTCGCTCCTCTTCCTCCGCCTCCTCCAACAACCATCCCTCCCTGCCCCCCCTCCTTCAATCCACCCATCCTTCTATCTATCCATCTGTCCATCCATCCTTGCAGCGTTGGTCCTCGGAGCTGCGAACATGGACGAGCTGAAATGAGACTCGGAGCGACAGAGACGGAACCGAAAGAGGAGCCACAGAGATACAGGAGCGAAGAAGAAGACAGAGGAGAGGCAACAGCAGCAGGAGGAAAAATAAGGAGAAAGAGAAGAAGAAGAAGAGAGGAAGGTGAGTCCAGGTAAATGTGGGCTTCTGCCTTTAAATCGGCTTGTGCATGTGACAGCGGACCAGTGTGTATGTGTATGTGTGTGTGCGGGTTACACATGCCTCCTCCTGCGGGAGCACGTACAGTACGAGGAGAGGGAGGGAGGGTGCGTTTGTTTTTGTTATTGCATCGCACACACAAATACATAGGCGACATAGGCTACACACAATGCACGAGCGTTTATGGTCGAGCCGAGCTGGGCTGCATGCTTATTAATTAGAGCTCACTGCTCTGCAGCCGTGCACCGGAATCCAACCGATTATTTATTTATTTATTTAGGCCATTTATTTATTTTATTTCATTTTATTTAGTCTGTTACACCGCGTTGGTTCCGTGTCTCTCTCCGACAAAGCGTCACCAGCTGGTTGTTGGATGTGTCACAGGATTTGGCAGCGCACGAGCCTGTTTGCGGCTCGGTGTCGACTAGAAAAAAAAAAAGAGCAGTGAGGCTCATAGAGGAAGGTGTGCAGGGGATTAGTGGGATCTGTTCTGTCTCCACTGTCACGTTTTCCATGTGGACTTAAAGCACAGTGACGCTGATTATCTTTATCTTTATCTACACGTTTGTTTTTGCACAAATTTTTTTTAAAAAATCCTGCAGTTTATGGACATTTAAACGCATCATAATGGTTCTATAGATGTGCATTCCTATGGAGGAGGTGGAGCAGCAGCAGCGGGCCTCCTCCTCCTCCTCCAGCCTCCACTGTCACCTCAGGGTTGAGTTTGAGTAGCTACACTGTGACTCCTGTTGCTCCTATATTGTTGCCTCCCTGATCACAGAGCTGAATGTGATCGTATCTGATTTCTTATCAATTCTTATCAATTGTCATGATAAAACAAAACTGTAAAACAGTAACCTGGAAGTGGAGAGCCCTGAGTGACTGAGTTTGTTGGATTCAATT
This sequence comes from Decapterus maruadsi, assembly GCA_030347415.2. Lineage (NCBI taxonomy): Eukaryota > Metazoa > Chordata > Actinopteri > Carangiformes > Carangidae > Decapterus > Decapterus maruadsi. The sequence continues at coordinate 8,891,246 of CM064898.1, forward strand.
GCTCTGATTTTAGTGGATTACGAGAGATCTGGAAACATTTCCATTTTTATGGAGTTTTCCTCAGAAAACACACCTGTCTGTTGCATTGTGGGAAATGTAGGATGTGATGTTTTTAGTGGTTGACCACTTAAGTCGAGGCTTCTTTGTGCTTCACGTTTTGGTCACTCTTGGTTTATGGTTGTTGATTGATTGAACTACAAATTGGTCATTTTTATTGATTTAGGTGGATCTTCAGTTCTGATGATCATTGATTGATCAGTAAAGTGACATTAGGATGTTTTGTTTTGACTTAAAAGCTCGTTTTTGGACACGTCACAGCGGCTTCTTGTTAGTTATTTGATGTGAATATAATCTCATCACAGCAGTTTGATGTAGGCCTACAGTACAAATGTTTTTTACACAACACTGACATCATCACTGTTTAAACTTTACATTATATGTCAATTCAAACTGCTCAGGAAGTGAAGCTGCTCCGTCATGAGCGAACGTTCCCCGGTCCAACTCTGTGAACAGCAACTGAGTCTTTTCAAGTCTAGACTCAAGCCTGAGCGAACAGTGATTAGATAATACATTTCCTTTGTGTGTTTGTGTGTGTGTGCGCGCGTGTGTGTGTGTGCTGCTACAGTACAGAGTTGTATTCATAAGTGATGGTGCTCAGACAAGCTTGCACTGATGCCTTACATAAGCGAATCATCGAGGAAGGAGGGCGAAGAAAGCCGAACGCTAAGCAGGCATAAACACTCAAATAGGGACACAGCACAACACACATGGATGTAGCTACACAACCACACACACACACACACACACACACACACACATAGTTTTTGACTTCAGGGATTGAAGCAAAGACAAAAGAGAGGTGACTCTGTGCTGGTTGACAAAAGGCTGGTTCTCTGCCAGCGGCACAAAAGATATAGTTTTCTGGTTTTCCAGCCCTTTTTTTTTTGTCCAAAACACAATTCCCATTTTTCCCAGAGGAATTTCTCGTTGGTTTGGTTTTTATGCTCCGACCCAAACCTTCAACAGAGCTGGGATACTGTGTGTGTGTTTTTAATGGCTAAATACTCTCAAATTAGATCCAAACTACTCTAAGTTGACTTAGCCTACTAGCTAGCAATAGCCACCTGTTAGCCTAGTCATTAATTTCACTGACATGCGTCCTGTAATTAATAATAGGCTACTCTAATTTAATTAATGAGTTAATCATTTGGAAAACATATGTTCACTGTGTTGTTAATAATGTAGGTTATAAGATATAGCTACAGCAGAGTTTGTTAGCTGTGGCAGGTGATTAGCAAATTAGCAAAACAAGTAGGCTAACTCACTGACTTGTAGTTTTTTTTGGTTTTTTTTTTACAATGACCTACATGTTGATTGTTTGTTTTATTGGCTGAGTGGCTGGTAGGAGGATTTACTGTAATATTTTAACCTTCATCTGATTCAGATTAGCCTATTATTTTTTCTCAGGTTTCTAGTCGTTATGCTAGGCTAAGCTAATCACCCGCTGGAGTTAGCTTCATAATAAAAGTGCAGCGACGTTTGTTGTTGAAATATTGGACTTTGTCCCCCAAAAAATGTCTTGTAGCCTACATCCTAGATGATAATTATACAAACCAAAAACAAACAAATGTTCTTTTCTACTATGACAGTCAACATAAGTGAAAAGGAACAGAAAAAACTTGTAGAAAAGTGCAGTTTTATCTGTGTTAAATAAATATAGTCAACTTTAAAAGGCATAGAATCGGATGAGTGCATAAATTCACTTTATTGCCGATTCCCAATCCGGCATTTTTAACAGTATCTGAGACATTTTGAACATCTGTATATTGGTTGGTTGGTTTTCTTTTTCTGAACAGTCTGGAGTCCATGAGGAGAACAGTCGTTGTGTTTTTGTTCATGATCCTTTTCTTCTTCTTCTTCTTCTTCGTCTTCTTCAGAACAAAAATCAAACGCTCCTCAGTTTTTCTGTTCTGATGCAAGAGCATGTTGTGCAGCTGTCACCGGTCCGTCCTCTGGTGTAAACAAAACTTATTGCCTTTGTTCGGCCCTGAGCACAAACATCAGTGACGACTGAAGCATTCGGACACTTTTGGTTTTTTTTTTTTTATTATTCTTGAGTTTTCAGTTTCATCACTCACTGACTAAAAAAAAAAACATAACATTGTCCAGTGTATAAGTTCAAACATGGACGAAAGCCAAACCTGAAAACAACCTCCCATTTGGATTCACTGTGTGTTTTCGTCCGCCGGGGTTTTTTGTAAGATTTAAAGGTTTAAGGAGCTGTGAGCGTTTTCTCTCAGGATGATTTGGATTCCAGAGGTGAGCGTCGTGTTTTCACAGGAATCTGTATCCAGCCTATCTGAGCAGGAGAAGTCTCCTCCTCCTCCTGCTCCTCCGAGTCCCCGGGTAGACGACGCATTATACGTTTTCCAGATGCATGTTCTTCTTTTCCAATGGACCTCTTTCTCCTCTGTGTCCCGGAGGAGCTTGTTCTGTTACTGAACCTCCAGTCAGCTGCTTCCTCCTCCTCCTCCTCCTCCTCCTCTTCCACCAGATCTGGTCGGTTTTAAATGTTTCCAGGTGAAAGGAAGTTGGATTTTACTGTATTATTTAAACAGATCTCTTTGCCTTTTTTTTTTTTTGGCTGGGATTTTGAACACATGTTGAGCGCATGATGGCTGATGGTTTGAATTAACTCTGAAGATGCACTGCAGCCTCCTCTCCGTGCACTCAAACTGAGTGATGTGGCCACTTAGAGATCCGCTCCGGGGCTATTCATAGTCTGAATAACCATCCGACACGTTGAATGGGATCTGTCTGTCATGACTCTAACCTACAGTATATTTCTCTCTGCCCCATTGAAGGCTGCTATAGTGATAGAAGATGGTTATGGTTAAAGCTGCTAAGTTTAGACTCTTGCTGAGATGAATGGGCTGAAAGCAGCGGATGGACGGACGGCGCCGATCTTCAGATTTTCCATCAGAGCGGCTTTATAAAGGCACATGACAGAGTTTATTTCAGCTTTTAAGTTCGGGGACAAATTGATGTTTTGAACATTTGGAGATAGAAAGTGACTGCGGTCGAATCATCCATGTCTTTCGTGACTTTAAAGGCAAGATAAGTTGAATTAAAACCAGATAGGAATGCGCTTCCTGTCATATATATTGAGTGTCATGTGGTGTGAGGAATGTGAATGAGCTGCAGCAGGAACTACGTAGCTCCGTTGTGTTTTTGTGCACGTTCAGACCAACTAGTAGGTGTTCATCAGAAAATATAAGATTTAAAACAACGTAAGGATGATTTTTATTTACTCAGAGAGAAGTAGAGACTGTGATAAAGTGGCAATAAAAAGCAGAAACATGAATCTGTATGATCAGGTTGCAGGTTCAGTTTTGAATTGATGGTTTTGTTCTTTGCTTGATTAATCACTAGATTAAAATCTGGTCGATTTGAAGTGGAAGTGGAAATTGATTCTATTATTTCAACAAATCTCTGCCTCTGATCACTGGTCAATCAATCATGTTTAAATGACACTCAGAGAAATTGTTAAGGGTGTTTTTCATGTCATTTTATAGATTGAGGTTTAGTTTTGTATAATAAACCATCTGTAAGAGCAGATAATGATGACGTAGTTGGTATTGTAACAGGTTTGACAGTGATTGGCAGTTCAGCCTATATAATGCACTGTAGGAACCTTTTTGTTTCCAACCGGAAGAAGAAAAACAGTTTTTGACTTGAATCATAGAGGCTAAGCCAGTGCTTTAAACCACACAGGCATTTCAACAGGAATATATAATATAATTTAATTTAATTCTGTTTATTTGATAGGGACAATGCAGGTTACATAGTGACACTTCCATTGCTACAAACAAGTCAGAAAGTCAATGATGTTCTGCATAAGAGATTATAGCCAAGGCTAGTTTCCAACTCCTGTCCCCAGTTAGAACAATAAAAAAGAGCAAGGTTTCAGAGATTACATACAACAATATAAAATATACAAAACATATTAAATCCTGGCACATTAAAAATGCATACAGTTCTGGCCCTGTTTCAGCCAGCTTTTAACCTTTGTATTAAAAATTTTTAAATCTTGAGTTAATTTTATTTCGGTCGGCAGCGAATTCCACAAATGAGAACCCTTTATGGCAAAGGCTGACTGACCAAAGGAGGTCTTACGGCGTGAGACTCCACAGTTACCACTAGCAGTACCCCTCGTCATCCTATCGCTGTTTTGTTTTTTAAAATGACAACACAACACGTCTGGCGCCAAGTTTTGGATTGACGAATTGATGTAAAAATTTGGATCTCATGTGCTTTGTTGGCTGTTCAGATTGTCAAAAAAATCAAACTAGATACAATCTGGATGTGCTAAAAGCTGGAGTATGCTGGATATGATAAGTTTAATCCGATTTGGAGCGGCAGTGTGAACAAGGCCATCGTGTAAATAAATCATCCTTATCCTCAACATGCACAGCTCCCTCCGTGGTGTTGGTGTTAGTGTTGTGATAGCTGAGTCTCTTTTGGAGCAGAGAGGAAACCGCTGATAAATTCCCTTAAACTGAGAACCAGAACCAGGACCAGAACAGCTGAACGTTGTAGGAGGTAAACGTCTGTAGAACAAATAGTTTTGTGTCTCTGCTCCGACTCCATCTCTGTTTCTCTGAGTGGATGTTGGTCTCAAGCGCTCTGAGTTTACATCACAGCTGCTCCACCTGCTCGTCTGACCTCGCCGTGGTAACCAATGGCGCGATGATGATGATGATGATGATGATGATGATGATGATGATGATGATGATGATGATGGTGGTGGTGATGCTACAAAGTGCAAGCAAGGCCGCTCCCCTGACATGAGCGTGGGTGTGTTGCAGTCTACAATGACACTGATCAGCTCAGTGTGTACCTTTTTTAATCTGCAGCTCAGTGTGTGTGTGTGTGTGTGTGTGTGTGTGTGTGTGTGTGTGTGTGTGTGTGTGTGTGTGTGAGACGCTAAAGCTGCTGAATGAGATTTAAACTTCACTCTTCTGCCCCCACACACACATTTTCACCCCCCCCCCTTCTCCCCTCCTGCTCGCCCTCGCCAGAGAGAGTTGGCCTTACTCAGCGATTTTTTTTTTTCTTTTCTCCAGGCCCATTCATTCCTGTGGTGTGATCAATAAACGGCGTTCTGCCGTGGCGACAGTTGCTAAGGGCAGAGTTTGGGTGTTCACATGTGGACGGATGCTGCTGCTGGTTTTATCGATCCGACGCTGACCTCAAGCGTCAGTCTCTGGCCACAAAGCGCGCGTGTATGTGTGTGTGTTTAACTAGTGTGTGGAAACTTATTTCCGTAACTTGGCACCTTTTATTGATCGTGGCGGTCTTCTCTCCCGACAAGGAGGTAAAGGTGTTAAAGGGATAGTTCACCCAAAATTCAAATTTCACTCATTATCTCCTCACCCTCATGTCGACTAAGAGCTGTGAGAATTTTCAGAGTCCTCCGTTCCTTCTCTGAGTTACGGGGGTCCACGCAGCAGTATTTGTCCATATAATGGTTGTCAATGGACACCAGGTTTCTTTGTCCAAAAAGACACACCAAAAAACATCCAAATACCTCCATACTGCTCGTCTGTAATGTCCCTCTTGTATTGAAGCCCCGACATGAGAAATTGTTCCGAAAAAAATTAAATAAGTCTTTATTTTAAGCTTGTTTGTAGTGGAAGCTCCCATTTTTTCGGAACAATTTCTCATGTCGGGGCTTCAATACAAGAGGGACATTACAGACGAGCAGTATGGAGGTATTTGGGTGTTTTTTGGACGAAGAAAGTTGGTGTCCATTGACAACCATTATATGGACAAATACTGCTGCGCGGACCCCCCGTAACTCAGAGAAGGAACGGAGGACTCTGAAAATTCTCACAGCTCTTAGTCGACATGAGGGTGAGTAGATGATGAGTGAAATTTGAATGAATTTTGGGTGAACTATCCCTTTAACCATAGACTCGGACTCGGTTCCATCATGATTTAGCACTTTCCCTCTGATGACGGCCGAGTCGAACCGTTAAATCAATAAACTGTGGATGTGATCATTAGTCACGGTCCAGACGGCGAGGAGAGGCAGACGCGTCTGTGACCTGATCTGCACCGGGCCAGAGATGCTTCAGCCTGACGTCAGGAAACAACACATCACTTTGTTCCACAGTGGATCAAAGCTTCCTCTGGATTCACTTCCTGTGAGCGGAGACGTCTGCAGCAGCAGCAGCAGCAGGATTTTAAAGGAGGGAGGGGCTGAGAGGGGTGGGGGGGGGTCTAATCTGGAGCGGCCTCCTCTGTCACCGGCCCCTGATTAGTGATTCACACTGTTGTGTTTGTACATGAATATCTGAGTCTGTGCAGAGACCAGTTCTCAAACACAACATGTTGATAAGGAAAATCCCACGCTGCAGTCGGTCTGTGAAGCTGTCACACGGCGTTTGGAGCGGTGTCGAGCTGCCTCGAGGCAAGACGCACAAACACACACACAGCCTCTGGTTATTAATCCATTTTATAACAGGATGCCAGTATTTCAGTCATTTACATCCAGTTGAGTTCCTGTAAATCAACTTTTATCTTTTTTTTTTCTCCCAGACCTTTGAGAATCAGTTTTCAGCCGTGTTTCGACTCTCAGGTGAGGAAACACATGAACCCTTGTGTTCACGCAGAATCAGTTGTTCTGCTTTTTAAATCAGATTCGACCTCTGATGTTCATGGACGCCGGTCGTCCTCTCTGCTTCTCTGCAGCGAATGGATTTGGTCGAGCAGATCAAAGCAGGAGCGTGTGAACAGAGACCAACCAGAGCCTCCACTGTCTCGCTGTCCGTCTCCTGCTCGTCCAGTTTAAACTGGGAGCAGAGAAACTGGGACACTGAGACGCATCACGTCCCAGCTTTAATGTGACCTGTCCTGCCGTCCACCAACCTCGCACCAGTGGACCCAGTTTGCTTTCTCTCTCTGTGTGTGTGTGTGTATGTGTGTGTGTGTGGTCACATGGTTTTTGCCGGATGACTTGTTGCAATCGTGCTGAGGCCGACACATTTAATTGTGAGAGACGGGGTCACAGAGGGGCACGAGGACGGTTCTCACCACACACACACATACACACACCAGGGGCCTGAATGCAGCACAGAAACATTGCATTCATTCTGTGGCTGACCTGTTTACCAACCACATTAGCAGAGGATAAAAGAAGGTGGAGCAGGAGCGAACGTGACGGTCGCTGCTCTTTCAGTGCAGATGTTCAATACCCAAAACATCAATTGACCCATTTAATGTCTTTTTTTAATGAGAATAAAACACATTTTAACCAAAAGGACAACATTTCATCATCTTTTCCTTCATGATATTACAGTTATAAATCCTTTAGGGAAAGTGAGTGATGCCGTGTCTTCCCTCTGGCCTGTGAAGTATTAACACTGAGGTCAGTGGATGTTACTATGAATATCTGTGTAATACAGATTATGCTGTTGGACTCTATCTGATATTTATTTTTTTTAAAGTAATTTCAGGCATTTATCAGCTACTATTACACTCAAAAGCATCAGTTTTATGAACCTATAGACTTTGACCTCTTTCGTCTTCATCAGTACAGGTTCGCTACAAAGAGATTTGAGATACTTCTGGAAGCTGAAGTACTTTGTTTATTATGTGATATGTTTTAAAAGGTGAATTTGAGAAAAAATGACATTAGACATTAAGAAAACCTCCTCAGACCTAAATCAATGTTGTTGTTTTTTCAAAAGAATGTGTCATGAAGTAAAAGCTATGCTAAGCTAGCTGTGCTTCGTCCCCTTTTCAGGCGGTTCTGTTGATAAGTTGGTGTTTGTTGTTCAGTTGTGATTATTATGGTCTGGTTTGAAATAAACTAAACTAAGAAAAAGTAGTAAAAAAAAATAAAATCTTGGATCACCTGCTGATATATCAGACTCCCAGATGAACTAGAACCAGCTGCAACAAGAAGAAAAAAATCAGCTTTAACTCCAGTTTTATGGTCGGAAACAAACAAAAAAACGACTCTTATTCTTATTTTCCCGCCACAGAAACACACAGATCTTAATCTCACTTGAAGAGGCTCGTTCACGTTGGCGGTGTTTCCCTGAACAAGGCCTGAGTTTAAATAATTGAGCAGCTGTAACCTTTGCTCAGTGTTGGTGATGAACCCCGTGATAACACTGAGCAGATAAGACAAATACCACTAATGAACTACAAATACACTTTGACTGTCAGGAAGGAGATGAGTGTCGTTGTGCCTTTGGCCATTTTTTTTTTGTCTCGCATGTTTTATTCACCATTAAAGTGGCTGTTTCATAACACTTCATCTGCATTCACACGCACACACAGACACTTACATATCCAGTACAGACAATGCAGTGCAATGCAGATCTGTCTGTCTTTTCACTGATCACTTCATTATCCGGCCAAAAAAAAAAAGAAAAAAAAATGAAAATGCATCCAGAGAAACCATGACAACGACTCCACAGAGTCTCTGCAGCTCCTTCAGAAAAAAAAAAAGCTAGAGAGAGGAAGCAGGAGGCTGCGTTTTGCATAATTTGTTTTTTAGGGAGGATTAGCAAGAAAGGTGGGGTTGACGGAGAGAGGAGGGGGGAGAGGGCGCCATCATAATTATGATCATTTTGTACAATGGCTCCTCACCCAAGAGCATCAACAAATACAGACATCAAAGAGGGAGAGGGGGAGGCAGAGAGGGAGGGGGCACGAGGGGATACGGGGAGTTTAGGATGGAGGAAGAGAGGAGGAGAAAGGAGGACAGGAGGAGGAGGGAGGGAGGCGGGGGTAGAGGTTTTCTTTTAGGGGGGGGTTGGGGTTAAAATGAAGCTGTAACTGGCATCATCAGTGGTCGGGTTCGAGCAACATCAAACAAAAGCTGGTTTTTTTTGTTTTTTTGGCGACATCAAACGCAACACGGCTGCTGTTTTCAGTCATTTAGATTTCCACGCGGCGCAGAACTCGTCACAATCACTTCTCATTTTCTGCTTTTGTTCTGCTTCCCCGCTCTCTCATGGCTTTTTTTTTTCTGTGAGCTGACATTTGGCGCACGACCAAGTGCAGAGAGCTTCCCGGGCCCGCAGAGCAAAACCAGAGTAATCCCGACTCAGAATAAAACATTAGCTCTTTGTCACAGTGTTGGCTCACTTTGCTGTTTTCAGAGCCGTGTGCTCTGTGCTGACTGTCAGTCAGGCCGGGGTTTACAGTGCCTCGCTGTTACATTACACGCATCTCAAACCGGTTGTTATTAACGCTGCGTGGTGCCAGAGAAAGAGAACAGAGATGCAAAATTGTCAGTCATAATAAAAGAGCTTTTTGTGAACAGTTTTTCCACGGCTTGTTACCGATTCTGTGTTTTTCTGCGTTTGCAAAATCCACTGAAGTGAAATCTATGAGAGCGAAAATAAATCATCTGTAGCCTTCACAATATTTTGCGTTTTAAAGGATCCAAATCTTAAAATTTTAAGCCAGAAGCCTGAGTCATGAACTCCAGGTGTACGGCTTAAAGGTTGTAGATCTCATCAAAGACTTGTTCCAGCAGGTGCATTGTGGGTAATGAATGACCTGTGTTTTGCATATTCCCCCATTCAACCATCAGCCCAAGCTTTAAAGGAGTTACATGTATGTTGTTCTCTTAGCGTAACCCTTAAGTTTCAGATGCATTGAGTCACCTTGATTAACCTGAGGCAAGTTTTTATTTTAACTTTCTGGAAAAGTGTTTGGTTCAAGGTTTCCAAATACATGGATTTCACTTTATATTTCCAAAGCACATTGTACAAAAAATTACACAGAGCTGCAACTCAAATCTAAAAAGCTTTAATATTAACACTATGTTTCACGATCTTAGTTTTTAAAATCCCCCTTTTTTCTTCTGCACATTATTTCACCGCGACATGCTTTGTTCATGAACAAAGCGAACTAATGAGAGATGAGTGATAATAAATGACGGTCTACTTTTAAGCTTTTGTGCAACACAATGCCTCAATCTGCAGCAGGTGTCAAAGCACGTTCAATAAAACCATCTATTACGGCGCCGTCGTGCTGCCGCCCTTTAATTCATTTACATTAGCGAGTGACCTGATAACCCGCGTAATTATAGGTTCTCCTTCCAGCGTTATTCAGATCATCCATAAGCTTTGATTCGCCATTCACACATGAGCAGCGCTGCGTGTGCTAATTAGCTTGCATGTTTTACACAGCAATGCATTATCAGAACATAAGAGAGAGAGAGAGCGCTGGACAAATTATATCACCTTCACAGCAATCATTTATGTTTTATGTGACAAAAATGAACTCAATGATTTGGTGCTTCAGTCCACTTGCACTGCATAATGACCACAATATTTGTAATTTACTTGCCATGCTACATTTGATATCTTTTAAATATGCAGTTATGCAAAAATAGTAGCCTATAGGGTACTTATAAGGCAAGACATCATCTGCAGTATAAAACTTTATTTAGCATCAGTTTTGCCGATTTAGCTAAAATGAGGGTTTATCTTTGCTCTTGCGTTATAATTGGATCTAATTTATCTTCAAGCCCAAAATTAGCATTATTAAAGCATTTGTTACAGTACATGAGTTGGCTAATTACATATGAGCCAGCAATAATAGGCTTCAATATATTCTAGGTTATCTTAATTTTATTTCTAATATTATACATATTTATCAAAGAATTATATCTAATGGTACTTAAATAACTAGGAAGTAGCTACTTTAGCACATGTAAGGTTGCTAGCAAGCTAGATTTAGCATCATATCATGAGGACCTCCTCTTCTTTAATAGGCTAAATTAAACTTTGTGTCATATGTATTCATAGTTAGATCTCACGTGTGCACAAATACAAGTTATTTGTAGGACAATCAGCTTTGAAGGCTGTTGCAGTAGAAAAAAAAAGAATAGCTAAATGTGCAGTTAGGTTTAGCAAGCCAGCGTTGTCATGTAAAATCTTGGATCTAATTTTTGAAATGTCAGTATTAGTTTAGCTTTCAGGTTTATATTTAAATCTACATCCAGAGAAGCTCTGTGCAGCACATCTTTAAGCTGCACATTGCTCTGGAGGGTATAGGCTTTATAAATGCTATAGCGTGTCACATCAGCTTTCATGCTCATTTGCGATAACAGTGTGCAGCACCAGCGAGCTGTTGCGTTAGCGGGGGGTATAACTCGGTCGCTCGTGCAGTATATCGTCTAATTATATCATCATAAAGAATCAGCACTTGTCATTTCCGTTAGTTACTGTCGAAAGCTAATTAGCTGTGATTATTCGGGTCCCTCCTATGGAGCAGAAGAGGGGCTGAGTGGAGCCGGGTGGAGGGTGGGGTGCTAACCTTTCTCACAACAGACTGAGGCAGACTTAGCGCGGTGTAGCACAGTAGGAGAGGTGTGTCTGAGTGTGTGTGTGTGTGTCCATGATTATGTGTGTGCACGTGTGTGCTTAAGTATGTGGTCGAGCAGACGGCGCAGTAATAGCATTAGGTCGACCGCCTGCAGGAATGATGAGTTTGGTGAAGGATGGTAATTAATACTGTCTTCCACAAATGCACACTCCCCATATATGAGACGATTCATGTGTATTGTCAGAAATGATTTGCCCTCTGTGTAATTATATGCACCCAAAATGCATTAAATATTGTACAAAGTAGGTCAGTGCATGCTTTTTCAGACCAGAGTTTGAAACCAGACAGTCTTTTAGCGTGCTCCCCGGGGAGATGTTTGGGTGCAGCAGCCAAACTGGGTGGGGGGTAGGGGGTGATGTGATGTTTGGTCCAACATCTCGGCACCTCCTCACAAGCAGGCTGCACTTAGCTTCGGATCAGAAGGATAAAGTCTTATCTGATTACAGCTGTAATTATGCACAGAGCCATCCAAACACAAGGCGGAGGAGGAGAAAGAAGTGTGTCAGAGAGCCCGTGACCAATAGGTGAACTTTGAACAGCCTCCCTTAGTCCTGTCATGGTGTAACCCACCTGTAAGTGGGTGTCACGGTGCCCTTGTGGTAGGGAAAGTTGCAGCTGAGACACTGAAAGACTAAACTCGCTAAACTGTGCCTCTTATAACACAAACTCACCAAATTCAGGGATCTGTACTTCTTTAATTTGACTTCATAGTGTTTTATGGAACATTATAAATAGGGCTGTATTATCCAGAAACTACGAAACAACAATGCTGCATTGAATTCACATTTTATTGTTTTACCCAATATGCCTTAAAAAGCTGTTAGAGGTGTCGTTAATTTCAGTGGAAGGACTTTGTGTTTTCTCATTTTTGTACTTGACAGATGGTATGAACAAATATGCTGTTTGTCTTATTTTACTGAAGTAGGCAGCAATCTGTGAGATAAAATGCAAGCAGCATCTGAAAGTCGACTGAAAGCATATTTCATGCTGATGAATTGTTCTGATGTGCTAAGCCCACCTGATGTCAATGTGATGTGGGGTTTTCTTCTCTCTCGAGATGCTCGAGATGCTGTTTGTCTCATTTTACGGCCTTTATGTTAAGCTCAAGCAGACCGGCTGCTCGCCATAACTTCATATCTAATGGACTGACATGAATGGTATCTATCTAATTTAGATTTGTGTTTCCAAAAGGTTAGTATATTCCTTTAAGAATACAGAAACCAGCAGCTAGCTAAAACAATGTAGAAATTTAAATCTGATCTAAGCCTAACCCTAAAAAGTAGAAAAAAGAAAAAAAAGTTTAAAGTTCTTAAAAATAGCTCTGCCATAAGCACATGAAAAGAGAAATGTTTCCTATTCTACTTGACACAGACAATAGATTTTATAACTATATATTTTTTGATAAATAAAGCTTTCCTTCCCCTTATCTTTCCATGACGCTAGCGCAGCAGCTAACAGTTTTTGACGGGGTAACTCAGGCGACAGCGACTATTTCATCTTGTCATGAATGTTTGATCTGAAGTGAGACTCCTGGAGTTTAACTTCCTGAACTGTTGGACAACTTCCTGCGTTTTTTTTGCTATTTCAGTTCTGACTGCGTCCCGCACTCTTTCCCGTCTTGTATCAGTGCAGGTGTCAAGACTGTGCAATAAATCCTCCGGAGACCTACTTACTGTAGAGTTTAAAAACGTCCTGCTTTTCGTTTTCACACGGTTGTCCATCCATCTCTCGCTCTCTCTCTTTTTTTTCTTTCTCTCCCTCTCTCCTTCCTTTATCCCTTCACTGTCTCTCTCTCTCTCCGTCTGTCCCTGTCTCCCCTTCTCTTCTCTCCGTCTCTTTCATACTATTTTCGGAGTCGCGCCGAGTTCCACTTTTGAGCAGCGGAGCGGATTCCTCAGTGCGTTGCCATGGTGACGTTCCCATGGCTCCACGACACACTTTTTTTCCCTCTTTTTTTTCCCTTTCTTTTTTTTCTTTTTTTCCTTTTGCTCCACTCGTCTTCCTTCTTGTCATCGTGTTAAATTTCTCCCTCCCTTGGTGGTGTCCTCAAAACGTCTTCAAATAGCTTTAAATAGTGAAAAGTGGCCTGAATCACTTTACTATCGATTTAACTCACTTCTTTCTTTTGTTTTGTTTCGTTGTGAGAGGCGTAACGAGGCACAGTGGTGCTAATTGCTAACAGGTGCAAGCTAATGTGCTAACAATGACAATGTGAAATCCTCATTAGTGGCTAATATTTAGCCTACAATAATCATTTAGCATGTTAGCATGCTAGCATTTACTTCCAGAGCTCCAGACTGCCCCTACTGTAAATTTGCCCCTAAAATTTGAGACGGTGCAAGTAAATGTGTCGATCTACTTGCAAGTTGATTCTCACCCCTAAATTTTCTGCTTATGCTCCTAAAATTGTAAGTTAGGGTGCTAATTAACAAACATGGCTACCCTCAGAACTAGAGCAACAACCATGGCTGCCCAGAGATCTGGCACATTAGTTATGCTCCACACCACTACTTCTTTTATGACTTCTTTTATTATCAAAATGGTCATAACTGACATTATAAAATATTGCATGAATTAGAAAAAGGGCATCATGAATTATTCTGCATGGATCACTCATGTCAGTGCGGAGATGGCTCTAAGCTATCAGGTAAAGGAAAATTATTATCACACCTGAACAATAAATTATTCTAGAAGGTAAAATAATATTTATTTATTTTTCCTAGTTGCCATCACAGAGAGTTTGTGGCACATTTGTATAATTGTAGTTGCATATGGTTTTTGTTTTGTGGGATCTGCCTGGGGAGCACAGATGTGAATTAGCATTTTTGCTACAAACCGACATGTTTATATTGTGTATTTTTGCACTGATTTCCATTAACATTCATTGTCCCTGTCAAATAAATTAGTTATGCTCTTGATTTAATAGATCAAGTCACTCTCTTTTATTAAAAAAAAGCATTTCTGAACAGTGAAACTGAGTTTGTATGAACAGGATGTTCTCTGCACTGCATCATTAGCAGTTCTCCATTGGATCCGGAGAGTGCGTGAAGGGAACATGTGAGACAGGACTGACATGAAGGTGATAAATTATGCTAAATTATGAGCACTAGAGAGCACATGTTATTAAAACTAGAATAATCTCATTGACTTTTCTCTGCATAATTCAACTTTTCTATCCAGGATCATGTTAGGCTATACTGTCCAGGGTTTTATTAGACCACAGGACATGAAATGAACATTCGCCCACAGTCCTTTTGTTTGCAGTGTGAGGCTGATGTGACTTCACCCTGCAACTGACCTGAATGCGACCGTGTGAAGAGACTGAAGTGCCTTTGGGTCAGAATGCAGTCAGGGTGTGGGTGTGTTTTGAGTGTTTCTGAGAGGTGTGTGTGCGTAGGGGAGGCACCACATCATTTCGTGCATGTCAACCTACATCATGAACCCAGACTAAGTGGCCTCAACATCTCACCAATATCATACATGCACACGCATACTCATACGCACACTCAGACGAGCACGCTGATGATGGGGGAATACCCACTCAGCAATGGACGCCGGGGAGTCGGAGGAAGAGATATTCACCCGTGCTGATTTATTAATGAAACCGGGCAGATATGGAGTGAAGGTCTGGAGCGAGAGAATATTGGCAGGAGAGTGGGGGAGGGGAGGGGTCGGACAGATGAGACGAATAGGAGAAGAAGAGCAGCTATTGAGGCGGCGATGGAGGATGAGGACTGTCTATGTATTATTAAACAGCCGTGGTGTTAGATTATTTACAACAGCTGGAGGAGACGGGGGGGGGGGTCGATATTGTCTCGCACACACACACACAAGTATACATAAAGCTCGATCGCACTCTTAAGACACAATCTGAGGTGGTTTGTGTAATTGGATGTCAGAAGAGATTAGAGGGAGGACGGGCAGGAGAGCGTGCGAGGGAGACGTAAAGAGGACAAACTAGTCACTTTTTATTGGAGTTGGCGTGTGTGGTTCAGTGTGCACAAACAAATTAAGGAGCACATGAATACACACACACAAAAACAGTCAATGGTGCACGCAGGTGTAAAGGTATCTCCTTTATTATTAAGATCCAGACAGACACACACACAGCGAGTTCTTGTGTTTTTGTTTACCTGCTTTGTCTCGACCCAGAAATATTAGCTAGTTGTGCCAATAATGATTATATTAGAAGCGTGGGAGAGTGTGAGAACAGTGTGTTTCCAGAGCACTGACCTGCTGCAACACACACACACATACATACAGGGAAGTCGCACATATTCTTAATTGTGAGACAGACACACGTGCCACATGCACACACTCACTCACACTTTAAATCACGGCCCAAAAATAACAAGCGTGTCCCACATAGAGAGTGGAGTCTGAACTGAGGAGCTGAGCAGCTTCCTCTCACGTGTTCAACTCTCACTCACTTTCATCCAACTTCTGTGTGTGTGTCTGTGTGTGTGTGATATGATTTACCCCAGAGATCATAGGAAATGTAATGTCTACAGTTATTATCTATTTTTATGTCATTTTATTAGGTCGTGAATTGATGATCACTGTATGTAGAGAAGCTGTTTTGCCAATTTCTACAACCTGTAAAATATCTTAAAATACTTTGCATAAGCCAAAAATGTAACCAGTCGCACACTGAACATAAAACTTGTGCACTTTAACCCACAAGATGTAATTCCCAACCCATATTTTGATTATTAAAGTGCACATTTAACCAACAGTGGTGCACTTAAAGTTGACATATTATGGAAATATCACTATTTGAAGGCTCATTAACAGATATGGAGGTGTTTGTCTTGCCTTCCCAAAATGTGAGAATTGACAAAAAAAATCTGTGAAGTGTAGGCTCCCTATTGAAATCCATGTGGTTTTACGAGCTGTTACTAGCTTTCGAATTTGCATAACCAGGTAGGCTGGGACCGGTAGAAGGGGGCGGGGCAAGCAGTGGCTCATTTGCATTTAAAGGGACAGGCTCTGAAACCAGCTGTTCTGAACAGGGCTGTTTTGAGAGGATGAAAAGAGCTGTGATGTTTGATCCTTGGGGTATTTTGACCAAAGCATGTCACAGACACGTCTTTAAGACACCTGGGAACTATTTTAATTTGTGGAAAGGGGGTATAACATGTCTCCTTTAAATCTATAGTATGCATTTTAAATCACAAGGTGCACACCTAAACCTAAACATTGCATCCTAAACACAAAAAATCAGCACTTTAACTGATACATTTTTAATTTAATCAATACAATCTCAGAATAAAACCTGGAAATTTCACACTCTTATCCAGAAGTTGCACATCTCACACTAAAAGTAACTTTTTCTCCAACCTAAAAAGTTGTACATTTTATCCCTGAGGTTGCACAAAGATGATGAACTCATTTCATACAGTGTAATACATCAGACTGGATCTATATGTCGCTCCTCCCCTGTGGCGGCAAACACTGACGTCTGCTCTTCTCTTCACTCATCTTCTGCCTCTTTTCTTTGTCCTCCTCCATCTCCCTCTCTCTCTCTCTCTCTATCCGTCCCTTGTGGTCTCTTTTGGCTACAGTTGTGGCTCGTTAGCACCGTTTAGAGACCTCTTTCCGGCTCATTTGGCTCTTGGCTCGTCCCAGCCGCATTGACATTAAGCAGCGTGATGAGCGACTGCGCCCCACGGCGGACATGACACTGTCATCACCATCAGGACTCGCAGCTGAACACCAGCTTGTTTTTTTCTTTTCTTTTCTTTTCTTTTCTATCCTCCTCTTTCTCTCTTAACTGTCAGTGTGAAGCTGTAACGGCGCTAATGCTCTTATTTCCCACAGGGAGTTGAAATAATGAGCCACAGAAAGTGTGAATAAACTCTGCAGAGTTCAGTCCTGCAGCTTTGGAGACGTCAGAACATGTTTTTCGGATGAAATTTGATTTGATTTTATTTTTTTAAAAAGGAAGAAAACCTCCAGGTATTGATCCCCTCTGTTGTCTCCTCTCCTCAGGTGTGTAGTCCAGCATGCCGTTGGTGAAGAGGAACATCGAGCCCAGGCACCTGTGCCGTGGAGCTCTGCCTGATGGGGTGACCAGTGAGCTGGAGTGTGTCACCAACAGCACCCTGGCAGCCATCATCAAACAGCTGGGCAGTCTGAGTGAGTGCACCACACATACTGTAGCTGTACTGTTGTTTACTTTAAATTGTATAATGTATGGAACTAAAGGGAGAACATTTAGTTCAGGTGCCTTTGCTACAGCTGCCAAATCAGCTTCTACTGTTCTGCACAAAAGAGCAAACGGCTCAGATAGCGTGTGTTTGCTAACTGACTATTAAACAAACTTTATTTTACAACTTCATTTTTTCTAACTTCACAAAATGGTGTATAATTATGGTGTATAGTGAAGTAGAGTAGGGATTTCAGCTAACTGCTTACAGACGCATGCTAACATGCTCACAGTGATTAGTGGGTAATTAAAAAGAAAAAAAAGGTAACTGCCTTAGTTTAGCATATTAGCATGCTAATATTGGCAAACCACGTAGGTCAACAAACATGGCTGCCGAGAATACTGGAAGGGCAATACTGTGTTCAAGACAACTCGTGTTTTCCGAGTTGCGAGTTGTTAAAAATGAATAGAATGGCTTCAAACTCGGAAATTGGGGTATCGTCTCAGAGGTCTGATCTTCCGACTTGACTACCGTCAGTGACAGCAACAAATCGTGGCGGCCCTTGTCGGTTAAAGTAAGAATGAAATTGTGAAGTTATTTGTTGATGTTTTTCATTTCCATCTGCCTCCAAAATAAACATAAACAGACAACTCGGTTACTTCTGAGTTGTCTTGAACTCGGCACTGGAACAACAAACATGGCCGCCAAGAGAGCTACGCTAACCAACACGGATACCCAGAGAGCAAATACAACAAATATGGCAGAAAATATACATTAATTACCTGCACTGATGGCACAGTAGTTCACCAGATTTGCAATCACAACGACAGAACTGAATTCAGAGCGACTGTGTGAGCCGATCAGATGGGTATTCACCAGCATGAAGTGACAGAGGGTGTTACTGTAGCTAGAGAGAGGAAAAAAAACGTGAAAAAGGTTGAATTTCACCGGTACAATAACGCCAACATGTTGCCAAAGCGCTCGCTCGCTCACTCTGTCTGTGACTCAGCTGTAAGGAGTGACCCGCAGCAGAAAACACTAGGCCGATGAGTCAGGCTGCAGATGCACCTCAGTCCAGCGCATCCGTAATTTCACCTGACTATTATCACCACTACACGGCTCAGAGGACACCTGCGACTCGTGTGTGTGTGTGTGTGAATGCTAATGTAGAGAGATCATGCAGGAAAGAGGTGGATGAGTGGGAATATGGACGAGGCCATTTAAATGTGATTAACAGTCAGAGGGTAAATTGAATTCAGCGACAGCTCAGTGCGAATGAGTGAGCGCTCTGCCTCTGCTCCATCTGTCATGTTTGTGGGCCGAGAGCGGGTGCGTGTGTGTGTGTGTGTTTGGCAGGTGTTTGTGTGTGTGTTTCATGTGATTTTGAGGAGGCAGCGCCATTGAAAAGGCTTCATGTCTGTATCCCGGTAAATAAATTGAAATGTTTCTCCAGCTCCATCCTGCACATAGACAGGATCTCTTCAGTATTCAGTCCGACAGGTGCTCGGCAGGAGGGAGCTGGTCCTGCTGTGACAGACGGAGGAGGAGGAGGAGGAGGAGGAGGAGGAGGAGCAGCGTCGCCTCCGTCTGACCTCCATCTCCATGAATTCCTCTCCATACGTCTCCGCTCTATTGTCGAGCTATTTTTAGCCTCTTGTTATTTGCTCCGTGTCACACCGAGAGAGCTGGAAGTCATCATCATTTGTGCCGCCACATAAAAAAATAAAAAAAAAACCCCAGACTCCTGCTGCTGAACCTGTAGAGAGAGGCGTTTGATTTCCAGGAAAAAAAAAAAAAGAAGAAGAAAAAAGAGGTCGTTCCTGTGGACAACAGACGTCTGTTCCACTCCTCTGTGATGTCATAATGTTTTTTTTAAATTATTATTATTGACATTAAACCTGTGAATGCGGCAACACCGACACCTCCTGCCTGTATCGGAATGAACGGATAACACCTGAATGCACCGTGTCCAGGTCGTGCTATCACCTTGGCACCTATAGAATATGTGCAGTCCAGTGAATGATTGACAGTTTGTGACGGTAACCATGGCAACACAGGCGCAAAAGAGGACTTGAAGCTTCTTTTTTTTTTTTTTAAATCAACTTTAGAGTTGAAAACGTGATAAGTTGATCAATAGGACAATGAATCTGCAACAGCTTTGATCCTATTTTTCCAATAGTTGAATAGTGAATGTTGATATATTGATCGGGCTTTGGTGGTCTGTAGTAATAGTAGAAGTGAAAGTAAAAACTATAAAAGAAAAACCAGCAGCTAATAAAAAAATTATAATTTATTCGATTTTTAAAGGAGGAAATGTATTGATTATGTTTTTTTAAAAGAAACATACAATAAATATATGACTGTTACAAAGACCTGACTCTCACAGTGGCTGGATGAGGTCATGTGATGAGGTCATATGATGAGGTCATGTGATGAGGTCATGTGATGAGGTCAGAAGCTCTGGAGAAGGTGAAGAGTTTGAGTTTAGGATCAAGTAAACAGTGTTTTCCTGTTGATTCTCGACGTGAGCGTGTGCATGTGTCCTGTTAACCGTGCGCGTGTGTCTCTGCGTGCGTGCGTGTCTCTGCGTGTGTGCGTGCAGGCCGCCATGCGGAGGACATCTTCGGAGAGCTGTTCAACGAGGCCAACAGCTTCTACCTGAGGATGAGCAGCCTGCAGGAGAGGGTGGACCAGCTGGCGGTGAAGGTCACGCAGCTCGACTCCACCGTGGAGGAAGGTACTGATCACATCTTCATCCTCTTCCTCTTCCCTCCTTCCCTCTCTCTTTCATCTTTCTTTTATTTATTTTATGCCCCCCTTGTCTCTCTCTCTCTCTCTCTCTCTACCTTTCTTGTCCTCCTTTTCACCCCCACTTTATTCTCTCCGCACATCCTCCATTCTCTCTCTTGCTTCCTTTCTTTTCATTCCCTTCTTTCCCCTCTGATTTATTCCTCCCTCCTTCCATTGTTTCTCCCTTTTTCTCTAATTCCTTCTCTCTCTCACCCTTTTCATGTCTTTTTATCTTCTTCACCTCTTCCTCTCTCCTCCTTTTCTTTTTCATCATTCTCTTCACAACTCCCTCCTTCTCTCTCTTTTCTTCCTCTCTTTCCCTCGCTCTAGTGTTTCCTCTCTCTTCCTGCTTGCCTTTGTATTCTCTTTTATCTCTCCCTCTCTTGTCCCTACTCTCTCCCTTCCTCCCTCCCTTTCTCACTCTATCTCTCCCTCCCTCCACCTCTCTCCCTTCCTCCTTCCCTCTCTCTTTCTCCCTCCCTCCCTCTTTCTCTCCCTCTTTCCCTCCATCCCCCCTCTCTCCATCTCTCTCTCCCTCCCTCCTCCTTCCATCCCTCCCTCCATCCCCCTCTCTCTGATACTGCCTAGTCATTCTGCAGCACGCTGGGCTCAGAGCGTCAGACGAGGATAAAAAGCAAAAGCTCAGCACTCCTTCGTCTCATCCTCCTCTCCTTCCTCCTCCTCCTCTTCCTCCCCTGCTCAAACTCTTTCATTTCTCTCTCTCTTTCTCCCTCTCTCCATCTCTATACCTCCTCCTCCTCCCACACTCGAGCCTCTCGTCTGTCCTTCACTTCCGACCATGCGTTCATCCGCTCATCAGATCCTCAGCTCACATCTTCTCACTTCTCTCTCCCTCCTCCGCCACCTTCCTCATCCCTCGCTCCTGTCGTCTGCCTCCATCTCTCTCTCCGTCTGTTTTCTTCCAGACTGACAGGATGAGTGACGGCATGAATGTTTTATGACGGGAGGGAGAGAGGGAGGAGAGGGAGGGGAGGGGTGCAAAAATGGGGGGATGAAAGGGGAAAAGTTAAAGAAAGGGACAACGGGAAGGAAACAAAGGAAGGAAGGAAGGAAGGAGAGATGAAAGGAGAGAGGTGAAAAAAATTACAATGGAAGGACAAAATAAACAGGTTCCAGCGCGTTGAGCCCTCAGGGCCGCCGTAGTTTGCAGCAAGTGCTCATGGGAAAACAACGACACAAGAGTTTGTTGTAATAATCTGATGATTCACTGTGAAACCACACGCGTCCATTAATGAGACGGTTCCTGACAGTAATCTGGTTCTTAGCAGCAGCCGACGTGTTTGTGTGTCTGTGTGTGTGCGTGTGCATGTGTGTGTGTGTAGGTCTCTTTGAAGATGTGTCTGAATGAAAGTTGCATTAGCTGCTAGTTTTGTGGATTATTCATTTGGCCGCAGGGACAGAGGCTTAGGAGGGAACGATCAAACACCGAGCAGACAGCAGTGTGTGTGTGTGTGTGTGCTCTGACTGCACAATCTGCACACGCACACACGCACACACACATATACACATGCACATGCACACACACAAACGTGCACAGATCAAACGGCCGGTCGTTCTTAATTGTTTGAGGAATAAGTCTTTGCAGTCAGACACACACACACACACATTGATGCAGTCGATTGACACGCACACACAGACGCACACACACACACATGGATGCACCAACGCACAACGCGTGCACACAGGCAACACAAGCGTCCAAAGAAGTCATGGTGAGAACATATTTCACACTGACACAGTTCAACCTTATTATATAGTGTGTATGTACGTTGTGCGTGTGCATGTGTGTGCGTGTGCATGTGTGTGTGTTAAGCCATCTGGTAGATCCTGGATAGCGTTGCAGCCGTGTTAAATCTCCTCTGGTGTGAAGGGATTGACACACATACATGTTGTATTTCCTCTTTCTCACTCTCTCTCTCTGTCTCAGACACACACACACGCAGACACACACACACACACACACACACACACACACACACAGAGACTCCTCTTATATGTGTACAAATCACATTATCACACAGTACTACACACTCTGCATAACACACAAAGAGACTTGATGAATACTAACAGTGCGCACACACACATTACACACACTCCCTTACAACCGCTGTGCTTGTGTGTGTGCGCACGTACGTGTGTGTGTGTGATGCTTGTTAAGCTGATGCAACAAGCTCTAAGACTAATCTGTCCCTGCTGTCCTATTATCACCTAGTGTAGCGTGCGTGTGTGCGTTTGTGTAAATTCTATTATCACAGGAAATTTGCAAATGAAGTCGTGTTTTTATTTAGTTTTGTTTATTTTCTTACATTTTTCACACATTGAATAAAATTAAATCGATTAAAATCACAAAAAGAATCAGTTTGTGTTTGTGAGGCTCTAGGAGTTTTGTTTTGTTTTATTTTATTTTGAAGTGTTTTGTTTCCAATATTCAAAAAAAAAAAAATCACCAAAAAAAAGAAGCAACAGCTCTGGTTTTATTTCACCTCCTCCTCTTCAGGCAGTTTTTTCCCAGAATGCCTTTCACCAGAATCCACAAAACCCATAAATCACACGGTCAAAGCTGCACGAACCCCCGTGACAGCGACTGTGTGCGTTTAATGGCTTCAGTGTAAACAACAGGCAACACATGCTGTTTTAATGTGTGTGTGTGTGAGGGGGAGAGAGTCGTTACATGAAGTCTTTGCTTCACATAATTAATCATTTATTTCGCTTTTATTGCATTAGAGACACAATAAAAACCATTGAAGACGTTTAATCTGTGACTCAGGAGCCGTTTCCTCGTCTGTGGAGACAATGAAAACATCGTCTTGTGTTTTGGCTTTGAAAAAAGAAAAAGAAAGAAAATCAAATTACTCTCTCCTCTTACAGCCATAATGGCTATTGTCCAAATGTTATTATAGAAATATCCAAATCGTTGCTGCCAGAAAATTAGCTGCAAATTGTCCCGGAAATGCTTTTTGATTAAATTGAATTAAATTAAATTAAATTTTCTTTCTTTGGTTTGTTTCATCTCCACTGAAGCTGGATTTGGCAGCTTCTGTGTTTGGAGTTAAACGGCCGTGACCTGGCTGGGGTTTCTTAATTAAAGGTGTTGTCGTCCGTGTTTCTTTCTTTCTTTTTTTTTTTTTTTATTCTGGCAGATTGTGGGAATAATATTTACGGAGCTGAGAGCAGCGGCCAGAGGACGGGCTCAGGATTTAGCTGCTAATCCGACACTTAAAATGTTAAAAACATCTGTTTTTAGGAGATTATGCCGTCAAACACCGTTAACGACACAGTTAATGATTCTGCCTGTTTTATCCCATTTACACTAATAAACACTCCTCTTCCTCCTCCTCCTCCTGCTCCTCCGCCTCCAGTCTCCCTGCAGGACATCAACATGAGGAAGGCCTTCAAGAGCAGCACCATCCAGGACCAGCAGGTGGTGTCCAGGACGTCTGTCCCCAACCCGGTGGTGGAGATGTACCACCGCTGCGACAAACCTCCACCGCTCAACATCCTCAGTCCTTATAGGTCAGTGATGGAGCTCATTGGCTCATTACAATTACATTACAACACACTTTACAAGCTCACATGTGGAAAATGTCTGGTCATTTAACGACCAACAACAGTATCAATCTTAAAGGGGTAGTTCAACATTTTGGCAAATTCACCTCTCACCATAATCCCTATAGTCATAGCAGTAGGTTTATTACCTTTAATTATCAGTGCATGTTGTTTTGAGATCAGCGGGGCAGAGACGTGAGCTGCTCAGTGAACACAATGGAGGTGAACGGTACAGGTCCCCTGTCCCTCATCAAACTCATCAAATATACAATCCATCAACTCCAAAATGCTCTGATGAGATAATAATGTAATATTACGAGACATCCACCCAGCAGCCGTGTCTGAAATGTAGTTCCAGCTATGTATTTGCCTCTAAAACAACTGTCTCGTAATGTTACATGATTATTTCTTAGTGTGGCAAATGCGCAGGGCACAACTTGTCCACAAGAGCGATGTGGAGTTGTTGGATTGTGTATTTGATGAGGGACAGGGGACCTGTACCGTTCACCTCCATTGTGTTCACTGAGCAGCTCACGTCTCTGCCCTGCTGATCTCAAAACAACATGCACCGATAATTAAAGGTAATGAACCTACTGTTGTGACCATAGGGATTGTCGCAATAGGTAAATTTGCCAAAATGTTGAACTATCCCTTTAAGGCCTGCACATTTTACGTACTTTGCAAAACAATGACATCACACTCAAGTGAGGCAGGCAGCAGGATAGAAACCTGTGATATCAGAACCTGTGCAACACTTTTTTAACCCTGAAAATCCAACAGGAATCGATAAAGAACCAGATCGATACGCACAATCAATAATGGCGTTGATATCAATTCCTATCACTAATCATAACTGTAACACAATCCATTAATAACTCGTCACATTCAGTGTCGTCAGTTGCATCAGATAGTTGGATCTGCTTTTTTTTTAACCGAACAGGAAGTGTGTGTTTTCAGGCTTCGCTGCAGCGTTTGTCGTAGTTTTTCCATCTTTACCCACTTCATTTAAACCAATTAGAAAAAATCTATTTCTGTAAATTGTGTTGTTGTGTTAACTCCACATCTCCTCCTCCTCCACCCGTGTTGATGTTGATTTTCTCCCATGGAGCCGCTGGCAGCAAAAACACACAAACACACATTAGTTTCGTTAGATTTAAACCCTGTGGATTGTTGTTGTTTAGTGTTTGTGTGTTGTTTATCCTCAGATACGTGTTCAGGCCTTTCAATGGATGAAACATAAACAAAACAAAACTCATTTGGTTCCAGTCGGACAGAGGTCAGACGTCACTTCTCAAGCCCTGTGGAGATTAAAATCTGTCATTTTTGCATTAACGCTGAGATTATCCGGCTAATTAACCAGCGTCATTAGCTCTTTTTTTATGAACTGATGTGGATATTTTGTTGCATCTGCTGTTAATCTGCTGTTCCCTCTATCCCACCTCCCCCTAAAGATTATTCAAATGTTTTTAATTATTAACTGTCCATCCGTCCATGCAGGGATGACAAGAAGGACGCTCTGAAGTTCTACACAGACCCGTCGTACTTCTTCAACCTGTGGAAGGAGAAGATGCTTCAGGCCACCGAGGACAAACGCAAAGAGAAGAGGCGGCAGAAGGTATGGCTGTGTTTGTGTGTGTGTGTGTCCAGGTTTGTTTGTGTGTGTGTATGTGCGTGTGCTGGTGGATGTGTGTTTTTCAAAGAAATTCATCATCTGCTTTAATTTGCTAATTTGTTTTTTGTTTTTATTTCTGTTTCCTGCCGAGTGGCGTCTGTTTTTATGCTATGATTTGGTGCATTCCTATGACTGTACTCACCATGTAGCTTTGCTTTGTTGTGTAACTGGTTATCGATACAGCAGCAGCTCTGCAGGCTCCTTATTACAAACACACATAGTAGACACACACATGGGGGGAATACAGCTGTTAACGGTGTATATGTGATGGTTAATCACATTAGTGAAATGAGGCGTCAGCGTCGTGTTTACATGTTAATATAAAGGTTAAAGGAGCCTCTTCGTTAACGGAGGTCGATGCTCTCAGAGTTAATGGCTCATTGGACTCTGCTGATGCTAAATGACGCTGAAGTGAATCGTATTTTGTTTGGGGTCAGTCTAGGGCTGCAACTAACGATTATTTTAATAATCGATTAATCTGTCGATTATTTTTTCGATTAATCGATTAATCGGATAAAAAAAAAAAGCATTAATTTCCAACCATTTATTCTAAAACAGAGCTGGCAGTACAAATTCACAGTGCACAAAATCTTCAGAAAGTGTAAAAACATGTTGCTCCTTGAACATCCCGAGCTTTTAAGAGTAATACAAAAAAAATGGACTAACAGAAAACATAGGCTACACACGTATGCACACATCTCTGCATGTGTGAAATTATGAACTTTATATCGATTATCCAAAAAATATACTTTACTTTAAGTGATAACATTAATGTGACACCTTGATAACCACAAGCAACCCATTGGTGCTGAAATGAAACTGAAATAAGATTGATAGTCTCCTCTTGATACTCTAAATATTGATTTGGTTCAAAGTTTGTTATTTTGGCCATTACTATGTGGTAATCATTTAATAATATGATAAATATTGAAAAAGTTATTCATTACCCAGCATCATATTCAATAATAAATCTTCCAATAGACAGTGGTAAATGTCAACTCCATATCACAAGTGCATCTTTTTAAGAGCAGATACATGACGCACGTGTAAACACAATGTTTCCCCCACCGTTAAATTTTTTTTTAAATATTTTTTTTAAATAAAAGAGCTCCTGACGCTCAGCTCAAGGAGGCGGAGAAACAGCAGCGATCAGCTGATTTCTCCTCCGTACAAACGCTCTGTTGATCCAGATCCACTGGACTTTCACAGTAAAGCTGACGCAGCTGAAAATGAGTTAAATAGTGAAACAGCGGCGCTTTTATCGCCAGTTTTATGATTAAACTCTGAAGCATAAATTGATTATCTACGAGCTGGGTTAAAAGAGACGACGATACCACCTCGTGTTTATTTGTTTGACTTCCTACCCGGCTTATCGATCGCTGTAGAGTGCGAGCCGGCCGCGGAGCTGCACGCCGTGTGCATGTGAACAACACAGCTGCGGTTCTCGGCGTTTCTCGGTTTGCGGCGCTTCCTCGTCCGGCGTGTACTGTAGGCTACTCGGCGTGAGCGCTTAGGGGAAACACTGCATACACGCACTCACTCTCTCTCACTCCCTCTGCTCAGACACTTTGCGTTGTGGTGGTGTGGATCTTGATGCTCAGAAAACACAACTACCACCAAACTCACTGAATAAACGAGTTTGCCGCGGCGTGAGTGACGTTGTAATCGCGCGACGCAACGAATCGATAATCAAATTCGTTGCCAACGAATTTAATAATCGATAATAATCGATTAAATCGATTCGTTGTTGCAGCCCTAGGTCAGTCGCTCTGAAGTGGTTCATCAGATCAGAGCCGCCCTAAAGCAGAATGTGATCAATACATTTAGGTTATAAAAAGAAGAATACCACTGTCAGCTATTGACAATATGTGTCATTTACACCACTTATAATATAATGTGCAAATGTATGGGTCAAATCAACAAACTTGAGATCAACAGTATCTTCTTATACATAAAAAAAGTAACATTATAATGTATTTTTTTCAGCCATATTTGTGCAAAACTTCTCTATACTTTGTGATGTTTTTCCATTTCTGACAGTTTGAGCTTTTAAAAAAATACATGCATGAAAAAGTTTTGAAAAAGGAAGAAAGAATTTTTAAAAATCAGATCATTACTGTATAAAAATGCAAGATTTATGGAAAAAATGTAGATTAAAAATGCTCAAAAATCATTTTTTAATAAAATAACACTGTTTTTGAATTGATTATTTGACAGAAAAGTGCAGGAATACTGAATGCTTACACTCCAGCCATATGCTATCAGCTCACTCCTCTTCTTCCTATTCAGTATAAACAGAATGGATTCTGGATCAGGATTAATACTGGTACTGATATTAATGTTGGATCGGATCGGTGCCATCGCTATTGAAATCTTGTAGGACCCAGAAACAATTAAGTTACCATGAATTATTAACCACAGTTTGCCCAGCTTGGCTCATGCATCAGGTCTGGGAGCTGCAGGGCGGTGGACTCGTCAGCAGGCCGAGCCGTGCAGGATAAAGAAAACTGTGGTTATGATCATGTTTTGAGCTGTTATTCCCCCTCTGACTTTAAAAATGCCTCGTTTTCCTCTGTCAGAGCTGTGAGCGGCTGCTGCTGCTGCTGTGAGCGTTTTGCTGCACTGTCAATATTTCTGTTCTGTTTTTAATGCTGCTCACATTTTTCTGTCCCCTTCCTCCTCCTCTTACTCCTCCCGTCAACTCTGGGAAAAACTCGGCAGAACCAAATCCCCGTAAGAAACCAACCGAGTTAGTTTATATATGAAAAAAAAGCAGGTTTGAAGCTCGGCTGCAAGAGGATGGATGGATGGATGGATGGATCTTCCTTCTTCCACCTTCTTCCTCCTCCTCCTCTTCTTCTTCTTCCTCCCTCCTCCCTTTCTTTCTAATAGAGCTGTAGCGTCACCTGCAAACTCACGCAGCCCGCCCTTCCTCCTCCTCCTCCTCCTCTAACACACCAGCTTGTCTTTCTCCCATGTTTCCATAGGGCTGTCCGGCCCACCCTGACAGGCCCCACTCCAGACAGGCCCCACCCAGGAGCCCCCTGTCCATCTCTGTAAGACAACCCCCGACCCTTGACCTGCCCCCTCCTCTTCCTCGTCCTGCCCCTTCACTTTTACCCCTGCACCTCTCCCCACTAACACACAGCACACACTCACCTTTAAAGGGGTGGTTCAACATTTTGGCGAATTGGCCCATTGCCATAACCCCTATAGTCTTAGCAGTAGGTTTGTTACCTTTAATTGTCGGTGCAAGGTATTTTTAGAACGGCGGAGCAGAGCCGTGAGCTGCTCAGAGCTACGCTACGGAGGCTAATGGGATTTCTTGGTTTCCCTCATCAAACTCATCAAATAAACAATCCAACAACTCCAAAACGCACTGGTGGACAAGTTGTGACCTGCACATTCACCACGCTATGAGATAATAACACACCGTTACCAGACACAGTTGTTTGTTTTTCGGCAAGCAGTCTCTGTATTTACCTCTAAAACAACTCTGTCTCGTAACGTTCTATTAAATTATCTAAACTAGAGCGTTTTGGAGTCGTTGGATTGTGTATTTGATGAGTTTGATGAGGGAAACCAAGAAATCTCATGAGCCTCCGTAGTGTAACTCTGAGCAGCTCATGGCTCTGCTCCACCGTTCTAAAAATACATTGCACCGACAATTAAAGGTAATGAACCTACTGCTATGATTATAGGGATTATGGCAATGGGCCAATTTGCCAAAATATTGAACTATCCCTTTAATAACAATAATAATCATTATTATTTATTATCAATATTATCACAGAGGAGGCACAAACGCAGGTAAGACACACAGACACAGAGGGAAACACACCAACACAAGTCAGTGGGTGTATTGCAATGATATTAAGTATCACTGACGTCGCACACACACACACACTCCCCTCTGTTTGTGTCCGTGTGTGTGTCACGTTGCCTTCGCTTGCCACCTCACCCTCTCTCCAGTCTCCACCCCTCTGTGTTCGGTTCGGTTCGGTTTGGTTGTCATTGTCGTCTTGTGTTTTCAGAAGTTTTGCCTCTGTTGTCCATTTTCTGCCAGTGTGTGTGTTGGTGTTGCCTAATAGAGACTGGGTGGTGTGTAGATTTATTGTGTGTGTGTGTGTGTGTGTGTTTGGAGGAGCTGGTGATGGGATCCTGCATTATTGTTTTTCTCCCTCTGCACGAGTGAAATCAATAATCGATGGCTGAGTTTTTTCTCTCTGTCCGTCTCTTTTTGTCTCTGGCCCAGGAGCAGCAGAGGCAGGTGGAGGACCCAGGCAGAGAGGTGAAGAAGGTCTGTCCACACTTAACTTTATATTTAAATGCATGGGCTAGACATACTGTGTCATTATATGAAATGGTTCCTACAATTCCTAAGAGGTTTAATGTAATGTTTCATAGGCGTTTTTATTCATAAAAGGAAATTAAGTAGCTATAGCCTACATAGGAGCGAATAACCTGCTCCACAAGAATCTATGAATGTCCTACTGTCATTGGCATTACAGTTGTTATTAGTTGTTTTACCCTACTTGTTTTAAAGTTATTAAATGTGTTTTTAGTTTATTTCCTTCTATAGGCTACTGTATCTAATTAACCTTTCAATTTTGCTCATTTCATTGCTCAAGTCCTAAACCTGCTACTGTAAGCTAACTGCTAACCAACTGTAAACCTGCTAAGCTAACTGCTAACCAACTGTAAACCTGCTAAGCTAACTGCTAACCAACTGTAAACAATAGTTGATGGTACAGGGAACCTTGTTTAATTGAATGTTCAGTTAGCAGCAGAGCTAGTTTCACACTAGTATGACTGAAATGTATCCTATATTTTGTTTTTATTTGTGAAAACAAGTAGTAAACCACTCTTAGCCAGAAAACCAGCTGTGCTGACCTCAAAATGTTATAACCTTTCTTTGAAACTTTCAGTTCATCGTGGCTTTGATACGGTTCTTTTCTCAAGATCATAACAGTTTTAATGAGACTGTTAACGATCACACGTTTAAAAATCGAATTGCCCATTCAGGGCTTTACAGTGTTCATTTGGATTTACGCCACTGTTTGTTCTTCAAATGAACCTCTTTTTCATGCACAACACACACACACACACACACACACACAGGCACTAGACATCAGCTAATTGCCAATGCATTTATATATCATCCCTGAGAAGAAAGAAGTCTGGCACAATGAGCGGAGAGTGAACCGAGTGAACTGGGCTTTTATGGAGTAAAATCAAAGAGCAGAGAGCAGAGCCAGTCTGAAGAGCTCTTCATCACCGTCTCCAGTAAAACTTTATTGGAGCCATTTACCTAAGTGAAGACACTTTCCACTGTCTATTAACACTGACCATAATGGGGTGTTATAGATGAGCGGCTGTGCTCATGCTTTAAGTGAATGCTAATCAGATATCTTCACTTCAGATGTCAGACTCTAAACTTTAAAGGGATAGTTCGACATTTTGGCAAATTGGCCATAATCCCTATAGTTTTAGCAGTAGGTTCGTTAGGCCTTTAATTGTCAGTGCAAGCTGTTTTTAGAACGGCGGAGCAGAGCCACGAGCTGCTCAGAGCTACGCTACGGAAGCGTTTTGGAGTTGTTAGATTGTGTATTCGATAAGCTTAATGAGGGAAACCCAGAAATCCCATTAGCCTCCGTAGCATAGCTCTGAGCAGCTTGCGGCTCTGCTCTGCCATTCTAAAATAGCTTGCACCGACAATTAAAGGTAATGAACCTACGGCTATAGTGATTATGGCAACGGGCCAATTTGCCAAAATGTTGAACTATACCTTTAACAACCCTGTCGCTTTTGTCATAAGCTTTAGCTGAATAAAACTGTAAACTAAAATACATACATATTATGTCTGTGAAGGTGCGTAAGGCTCGTAACCGCCGTCAGGAGTGGAACGTCCTGGCCTACGACAAAGAGTTCAGACCGGACGCCAGGCTCACGCCGTCTCCTTACCACGGCATGTCCTCCGAAGGCTCCCTGTCCCCTGACAGCAGGTAAACACACACACACAAAGAGACGCTGTTCACATTTATATAAGGGTTTTTCTCCAAGGTCCTGTTGCCTTGAAACAATGCAGACAACACACATACATCATTGAGTAGCGCCCCAGGGGAAAAAGAGATTACTCCATCTGACATTAGTGGTTGACCTGGAAGACATGTACGTACAAACAATAAGTGACTTTCAGGTTTTCCTTCCATCTTAAAAAGCTTTGGACAGTCCACTTAGTGCAGCTACTGTTACACAACTACTCACTGTAACACACTTTAATACACTCTGAAGCACACACCTGTAAAGGGGGATGGAGCTTTAAGCAGCACTGACTGTGTTATTCAAAGGTCTGTGCTGCCCTCTCCTGGACAAAGCAGGTTAAACCAACAGATGATAAAGATTGGATAAAGCCACTTTTGAAATTCTTGGGGTTTTTTGCTGACATATTAGAGACAGAGGTTTTTACAGAGGAGAATTTTGGATATCTCTTTTAATCAGTCTGAAATTGATAAAATCCTGTCACCAGCCCTAAAAAAAATCAAATTCTGTCATGTTTTTAGGAATAAAATGTTGTATAAATCAGGCTGTGAATGACGCATCACAAACCCCTCTGTAAAAAACCTTTAGAATATAGAAAGGGATAAAACTGGAGGGTTTGGTGTCTGTAAGTGTTGCTGACGTGGAGATTTCTAGTTCAGAGTCTGGGGAAAAACTCTGTCTGTATTGTAAATTTCCATAAACTGTTATTGTTAATTGTACTTTAAATATTTGCTGCTGATACAAAGGCAATTTTTAGAGCCCATGAGCTTTACAATGATACCTGATATGACATGGGGCAAAGCAAAATAACCCAAAACCTCAAAATTGACCAGTGTATGAACAAACATTTCCTGTTTGCGCCTTGCCTTAAATAATAGGCTACATATTCAAATACTGTTCAAACATTAAATTAACCCTCCCTCCAACAGATCAATGGCGTCCGACTCCTACCCAGCGAGCCCCAACCACCCCTCGACTCAGGCCCCCATTGCTGCCCACGCCGCCGACCACCACGCCAGAGATCACCTCAGCGCGGCGGCCCAGACCCAGTCACTGGACCGGGGGCTCAGGCCGGCCAACCAGCCCCCTGGGCCTGCAGGGGCTGCGGGGCCGGGGAGACACGTGGCGTCTTTGGGAAGGCAACCCTCTGGACACGGGATCCAGCCGGGAGGAGATCCAACGGTTAACGGGCCGAGGCAGCAGTCGGTTAAAGATTACCGCGCCGGACACGGGTAGGTCAAATTACATGACATTCTAATTTATTATGATGCACCTGTAGTTCAGCATTTAACGGGTTAACAGAATAATGATCATAATCAATAATTATTCATCTTTATTTGATTGGCAATATGTTTATTTTTTAATAACTTTATACTCTTTTCTTTGTTTCAGTGGCCAGCCCTCCACCATCCCAGAGTACTATATCCCACCTGCCCCTCCCCCACCTCCTCCAACTATCCCCTCCGCTCAGACGGCCTTCGACTCCACCACAGCCCCGCCCTCCGCCGCCGCCGCCTCCGCCGTTCCCCCGGCTTCCTCCGCCCTCTCCCGTCCCTACTCCCCCTCCCCTCCTCCTCCCCCGGCCAACTACGTGCCGTCCCCCTCCCACCCGCCTTCGGGCGCGCCCCCGGCCGCCCCTCCGCCTCCTCCGCCCGGCGCTCCCGCTGGCCACCCGGCCCACCCGTCACCACCGCACGCCGCCGTGGGACAGACGGCCGTGGACGCGGCGCCCCAGACGAGGAAGTCCACCATGCTGGGGATGATCCCGATGAGCGACGCCCGCTCCGACCTGCTGGCCGCCATACGTAGAGGTAAGTGTGTGTGTAAAGGTTTGTATGTGTGTGTACGTCAACGTTTATTGAAGTAACTGATACTAAAAAAAAAGTTCTTATGATGTTATTAAAAGTCACAGGTACTAAAATAAAATCAGATTTTTCTTTTAATTATTGATCAGCTCTAGGTTCTATATTAATACTGTGAAAGTATCAAAGCCTCAGTCCGCAGAGAAATGCATACAACCTGTATTCAGAAACTGAGCCTTAAAACCAGGCGTCAGGACTTCCTGTGACTTTGTGATGTCACAACAAAGCAGTCTCAAAGCCCCGGCCATCACCTGGACCGCTCAAGCAACACTTTCAGGATATGATTTCTCAATTTTTTTAATACATAGTACATTTAGTATATTATTATTCAATCTTTTCAGAAAGCAGTCAACCAATCAGAAGAAAGGCTCAGAGTCTTTCCTGTCTTCTGATTGGCCGACACCGACCTGTTGTTACCAGAGCTCCAGAGAGAAGATGAAAGAGATGTAAAACTACACTGTGACAATTTTTGGTTCTTAAAGTTACAAATACACCTTCTTATGCATTGACACTTAAAATAAAACACAGGAAACATGTAAAATATGGGCCTTTTGAATACACTGAGACATTTAATTTCATATTAGAACAAGAATTAACATGGTTAATGCAAAATATCATGAGTTAAAATGTTTTACAAGTAGTAGTATATACAGAAAAGTAAACAAAACTAGAAAAGTTGATACCGTTTCTAAAATATTAACTTGACCAAAAAAGACCCCAGATGTCTATTGAGCTTTTATAAAGGTTCCTAAACGCCTGGTGTTCCCCACCCATACATCCACCCCCTCTCCTCCATCCTCCATCCTCCGTCCTCCAGGTATCCAGCTGAGGAAGGTGCAGGAGCAGAGGGAGCAGGAGGCCAAGCGGGAGCCCGTGGGCAACGACGTGGCCACCATCCTGTCGCGCCGCATCGCGGTGGAGTACAGCGAGTCCGACGACGACTCCGAGCTCGACGAGAACGAGTGGTCTGACTAAAAGTTAGAAAATAAAACAAAAGAGAGAGACGGGAGGGGCTTGGTGGGTGGTGATGACGGGGAATTAACGGAGGGAGAGAAACATTGTGACACTGAGGTGGTGGTTTGGTTCGTTAATCATCAACAACAACAAAAAAAGAGAATTAAATGAAATCCATACACACATTCATCGATGTACGACACACTCCACATCACCTGTTGCAGCCTCTCTGAACATTTAGCACTTCAGCAGCAACGGGTCCGTCGTTTTTAGCTTGCTCGGTTGCCCCCGACGACGCCTATTCTTGAACTGAACAAGCAGTTTGTGTGTCTGACCACCCAGGGTGTTTGTGGCACACTAAACACACACACTGAACACACACACATGCACATAAACACTTACATTTCAACACTCTCCCGCCCCCGTCCACTCATTTTTAACCACTAACACTCAGCTGTGAAAAACAAAAAACGCGCCAACTCCTCCCTCGCCCCAATATTTTTGAGTGACAACTATTAGCAATAACGCCGGCTCTTTTAAAGTGGGAGTGGGCGGCGGAGCCCCCCAGTGAGCACTTGGGCAATGTGTTTACAAAACACATGGTAAAGCACAAGAAGAAGAAGAAAAAAAACAACTAATTATAGTGCAATCTTAACTTATCTGCCAAATGTTGAGAGAGAATTTATTGAAACAAGTGTGAGGATAATCAGGGAAATTAAAGAAAATGTTTATCAGAGGTTAACTCCACCTCGCCAGGCTGTGCCAGTTTGCAAAACATGTGCACTCCCGTGAAGAGATGACACCAGATTTCTGAGGAGTTTGGTCGTCTTCATACAACAAAAGCAGCATCAACATGATCATACAGCATTTACACAGCATGTTGGCTAATCAAGATTGATTTTAAATGACTTTCTCCAGCATAAGCTACAGTAACAATGTTGGAACTAAGAAATATAATAATTGAATTCAGGTGCAATTGTTTTTCTTTTGTTAGGCCCCTTAATTAAAGCCATATCAATCACATAATATAAAGTTCCAATCATGTGATTTCAAATTTGATAATAAAGCAAAAACTATATGAAAATATGGTTTGTGTCTTTAAACGTATTATTTATCATGCATTTCAATAGATCGTATACTGTAAGTATAGATTCAGAGCAAATACTAAATTTACAATTCGCACAATAAATTACTGAATTAATTACAAACATGTATTTTTACCAATTCTAAAACTTTGTAAAAATGTGATGCTGGTTCTGGGGTAAAGTGACCAGAAGGCCAAACTCTCATGAAGTCAGTGTGGTCCTTGAACTCATCGTTACCTTCGACATAGTGATACATTCAGTCGTTCTCCCACTGAGGTACAGTATAGTGTGATGAAACTGTGATGAAAGAAAGACGCCACCCACCAGGAATTACGCTGGTCGGGGAAAACAAGCGCCACCACCAGCACCAGCCTTGTCAGAGTTTTCAGTCATAACTCATGATTCAGCCTCCATATCACAACATTGAACAATAAAGCGAGCGAGCTTATGCCATTTATTTTAGTACTTTTTTTTTCTCTCTTTTTTTTTTTTTTGAGTCATTCATAACTTGAAGTCTAACATTTCAGCCAGTGACTGTGTGCTGTGGTATTGGTCTTTATATAAACGCTTCCACACTTTAACCACAACCGGAGGTTACGCGCTCACAAAGCTTTGCCATCCTGGCCCAGGGGTTTAAAGGGTCACATTCGCACCTTCATACAACCTCACGCGCTTTCTCGCCGACCCTGGATCAGCACTGCCGTCTGTGGAGGCTTTGTGAAGGCAGCCCCTGGACTATAAATACATACATACATAAGTGTAAGAGACTTGCAACATAATATATAGTATATTATCTATCTCTTTTCAGTATAGGTTTGGCTAAACTTCAGTATGAGCTGATTGGACTGTAGTGTTTTTATAATGTGGTTCTTTTCTTTTTA
Source organism: Decapterus maruadsi (assembly GCA_030347415.2). Classification (NCBI taxonomy): domain Eukaryota; kingdom Metazoa; phylum Chordata; class Actinopteri; order Carangiformes; family Carangidae; genus Decapterus; species Decapterus maruadsi. Next base: position 8,927,666 of record CM064898.1, read on the forward strand.
AAAATGTGCTGCAGTGAGTTGTTCACTTTGGTTTATCTTAGGGTTTTCTACTGTCAAGGCCACGATTGGAGGTGTCGGATATAAAAAATAAAAAAAGCAAATGGTTTAGTTTGTGTCGAAGAAACAGAAATGAAAATGTTTTTTTTGTTTTAACCAGATTTATTAATCTTCAACTTGAGCCAAAGCAAATATCCTCCAACAACAAAAAAGGTTTCAAACAGCATTTAATACTACTTTTTATATATATTTCCCCATTTGTTTCAATTTGTTTTTCTATTTGGTGCCAGAACTTAATAGCAAAGCATTCTGGGAAGTGTAGTGTCTCTAATTGTAGATATTCACGGATACCATTTCATTTTTAGACCTTACAGACCGTTTGTGTTTACCTATGCCAAACATGCAACAGGAACACCTATTAGCTAAATTACCTTACATGCTGTAAATTATCAGTCATTAGCCATGTTCACAAAAAAAGAGAAGACACTAAATACATTTCAGTGTGCAGCTACAATCTGCATCACACTGAAATGTAGAGGGAAATTTTTTATTTGTTACATTTAGATGTATCTATGAAAATCAATTTCAACTACGTTTTTGGCCAAGTTTTAATCTCGTTGTCATTTGTTGCACAAGTTATAGAGTCTTATCTTATTGATTTATTACAGAAAATGCCAAGAATTTGAAAAAGCATAGGGCTCAAAAGTAGCTATTATAATGTTGTATATATAAAAACCACACAATCTCTGAGTGAACAGCTCGGTCTGAAAAGTCAAACTCTGTCGAAGACAAATCACAGCTGGATTAAGGACTGTATGATAAATCCTCCAACATCTGCATTAATGGACGTTAGCAATGAAACAAAAAAAAGCACATGAACAGCTAGAATGTGGATTAGCTGTGGACCTGGGTTGCACGGTTCAACTTGTTAAATTGGGAAGAATGTGGAGAAAATACAACCCAGGTCTGATTAATCATCTCATGGTTTTGTTGTTGTTGTGCAAGAGCCATAGATATACCCAGTCTCCAAAAAGTTGACAAGCCTCCCTCAATCCGAGCACTTCATGGCCTTGCAGTGTCCAAGAATGTAAAGCTGTGACTGTAAAACACTCCTTGTCTTGCTGGATGCACTGATTTAAAACCATTAAAACTGGAAACACATGTCCTTACAATTCCCATTAATTTCTGAGACAAAATAATAATAATGATTAAAATAAACTTTATTCTGGAAATCAGAGGTACCAAAGGCAGGGAAATCAAACCAACCATACCTAAATGTGTATCTATGGCTACTGGCTTGTAAGAATATTTCATTATGTGTTGAAAATGTGAGAAATGATGAATCATGTTGTATAGACTTTTGGTAAAGCAGCCTGTAAAGTAAAAAAAAAAATACCTTTGGAGTAATATAACCTAGACAATGAAACAACAATGAAACTGTGTATTGCACACTAAAACCAACTGTAAGCAAGTATGCATGTAACTATAGACAATAAATGGTGATCAAAAACTGTATATTCTGTGCTTTTTTATATGCATTTAACACATTTATTATCCGTCAATACATTTTTTTCCGGCATCATACACAAACACACAAATATGTATGACATCACATACTGCCACATGTGACACAAAGTTAGCAGCTTTTGTAATGTATAAATCAGTTGTTGAACTCCTCCCTAAATTATTCTGAACTTTTCATTTAGTTAATTTCTTTAGTTATGAATAATAATTGGATATCAATGTGTCCACAACAAGGATAAGATATCCTATTGCCCCTTATCAATATCAATATATGAAGCGTTAGTACTCATAGTAATTTCTCATGATAACAAGAGAAGACTTATATCGGTACTTAGATATGTTCACATCAATCTGTCTTTTAAAATGTGATAACTTTCTGCCAAAGGCATCTTCTTCACTTTGTACTCATTAAATTACGTCTTAATATAGATTCTTTTGCGAACTCCCTTAATTATTCTGAATTTATAATATTTTTTAATTTATTCAGCTTTTATTCACTATTCACTAATGGTTGGATATTATTGAAAAAAGTGAATAGATTTTACAGGCTTTAATCAAGAGATTGATCGATTTTAATGTTCACAAAAGGGTAAGGTATCCTATTGTCACTCATAAATGTTAATATATGATTGAAAAAGTAAACTAATAATGGTAATTTGTTATGTTGACAAGAGAGGACTTAATACATTCACATCAGTCTGTCTTTTATTAGCACACAGGATGTGATAACTTCCTGTCAAAGGCATCACTCATAACTTGGTACTCATTAAATTTCGTCTAAATATAGTTTTCTTTTCACAGAAGAAAAATTACCAGCTCTTCTAACTCTATGGCTACAAATGGTAACAGTTTAATCAGCAGCGTCAAGTCATCTCATGGCGGTGGTGACGTAAATCCAGCAATCATCACTCTCAGTTTTTCTCAGTGTTTGTGACACACCCACCACTGTCAACACGGTTCGTTCCAGCTTCACGCTGTGTCGGGGCCTTGGCGGGGCGGAGGAAGAACCAGTGGGCGCTGTTTTGGTAAGCGAGGAGTCATTTTGGGACACAGATGGTGACACAGCAGAGAGAGAGCGAGAGAGCGGGGTCAGTGGAAAACACAAGAAGCCTCACAGAGACACAGATAATGGTGGCACGGATCTGTTACTTAAAAGTGTGTCGAAAAAACATGATCTAGTTTCAAAAAATACACTTTGTTTTGTTTTATAATAATTCTTGAGTCCCTTTTTGTTCTGGTGTCTAATTTTAATCTGGATCTAAATTTGGAATCAAAGGCTTCAGTTAATCCTGTTTAAAAACAAATGGCACTTGATTTATCTGACTTTGTGAAGGATGCAACCATTTTTCACGATGACGCACATGTTATATTTAGGTGAATCCTTTCATGTGGAGAGAAAAATGAGGTGACTAAGCCACTGATAGGATGGAACAGAAATGAACCTGGTTGATAAGATTAGGGTTATGCAATCAATCACAGAATATTGAATATTTAATTACTTACCCTAATTTATTTTTGGCGAATCACCAAAAGTTTGCAAGTTTGCAAGTGGCCCTGTCAAGAATGGGAATAGCCTACCATTATCCATTGTTGGAGATTTCATGTTAAAACAGAAATACAGCAGCTGTACTGATGAAAGCTTGGGACAAAGCTTGTGCAGAAGCCAGGATCCTGCTACAGATTACAGACAGCCAGGTAATTTGAAACAGTCTGGTAGATGTTGATTCAGTTTAGATCGGAGGGCTCAGTTGCACAGAGGATCTGGCTTCATTTCCGTTTTTGAAAGACAAACCACCAAGACGTGAGTAAAGTTAGAGAAAGATTGTGGATTTGTTTAACTACATTAAAACCAGTGGTATTAACTTAGCCTTATCAGTCATTTTGTTGCCTAAACACAGGACTATGGCTGGAAACCCTCTGTTAGTCTTGATAGAAGAAGGTCAAGGTTAAATTAAAGTGGCACAAGGATTGAGCCCTGAGGAACTCCTTACATCAAACCAGATGTAAAACTGTTGTGGATTTAGTTACTATGACTCGTGAATGTGTCAACTGTCTTAAGGGTTCACTCTGAATCATTAGCAAGCCTTAGTCAGCTGTTTTGAGTGTATCCCAAAATATTACAATATTGTTTATTAGTAAGGGAGTGAATGATAGAGGAGAGTAGAGTCTGTTAATGTTAAAAGACCAACTACTGTATGTCTTAAAGCCAATAGCATTGAAACAGTAATGCTTGCTGCATCATTTAACTTTAATGTACCTCTCTATAGATGTATAATTAGGCTTTTTTTTTCTTTTTAGAAAAGCTTGGTGACTGCACTTTTCAAAGCATTAGGCAAATATCCACATAATGATAATGGTAATGTGATGGGCTTGACCATTTACATTTACAGCAACCCCCTTCTTTTTTCTTTCTTTTTTTTTTAAAGAAGCATGGTCAGCAGAGCATCCAGGGAGCAACTGGATGCCTCAAGATACAATGTGTAGAAGGTAATTACGTTTTTTAATGTGTTTTTTATCATTGTACTGTTTCATATTTAGTAAATTCCTTCTGTCTGACTGTGAAGGCAGCGAGTTAGTTGGGTTTTCTACGGAATATGACGTTCACACAGCTGGAAAAAGCTCCCAGCTCTCTCATACATTCACATACAACACAGTTGAAAGTCTGGCTTTAAGGCATTCTGGGAAATGCGGTACATTAGATTACAACATTACTACATTTAATGTAGTTGCTGGAAAAGCTTTGAAACGTCCCAGAATGACGATTTGTTCGTAATCTCTGCTTCACATTAAGTCCGTTCGTGAATCATTTCCTGGCCACATGGAGAAAAACATCTTCGCAGGTTTCAATCAAATGGTAATTAAAAATGTAAATCAGCGTGTGCGTTTGTGTGTGTGTGCGTGTGTGTGAGTTAGATGTAACAGATGCAGGAATATCACCACCTTCTGTGCTCTTTTTTTTGTTCTCAAACACATGCACCAACACGGAGGTGATTTGCAGCATCCTGCAGCAGATGGTGGAGAGAGCCTTCTGACTCATAGAAGAGGAGAGAGAGAAAACCAGAGGGAGTGTGTGTTGTGTTGTGTATGGGTGGGTAAAGAGAGGGAGATGGAGACAGTAAGGTTGGAGAGAGTTGGCTTCGTGCTTGGTTTGAGAGAGCTGCTGTAATGACGTAAAAGAAGTGAGGTGTGTGTGTGTACTTGTATAGCTACATGTGAGGACCAGTTTCAGTTTTAAAACATCAGAGTGAGGACATTTTGGAAAGTGAGGACATTTTGGTCGGTCCTCTCTTTCTCAGACCCCTTCCAAGGACTGTTTAAGGGTCAAGACTTTATAATAACTAGGGTATTATAATTAGGTTTATTAGATTAAGAGTGATGGTTAAGGTTAGGCATTTGTTTTGGATGGTTAAAGTTAGGGTAACGGGCTGAGGAATACATTATCTCAGTGAGTGTCCTCACAAAGATAGCCATACAAACATGTGTGTGTGTGTGTGTGTGTTCTTGTACTTACTACGTTGTGAGGACCGGAAAGAGATTTTAACCAACACAGCGAGGACATTTTTGGGAATTGAGGACATTTTGGCCAGTCCTCACTTTTTTCCAAGGGCTGTATGAAGGTTAAGACTTTACGTTATAATTAGGTTTAAAAGAGGTTTAGAGTAATGGTTAAGGTTAGGCATTTGTTTTGGGTGGTTAAGGTTAGGGGAAGGGGCTACGGAATACATTATGTCAATGAGTGTCCTCACAAAGATATCCATACAAACGTACGTGTGTGTGCGTGTGTGTGTGGGCGGATGCTGCAGTCTTTTCCCTCGTCTCTTGTCTTCGCAGTACTCACCTCTGGCCACTTGGTGGAGCTCTTCACCTCCATGTAGAGAGCTGCATAGAGGTGAGTCAAGGTGTTGAACATCACACTCACACCTAAGCTTGTACTCACACACACAAACACACACACAGACACACACTCATCCATACTCAAGTAGTTTATAAGCATTGGATTTTATCAATTGATTGATTCATTAAAGGTTGAATTAGAATTCTCTCACACACACTTGTCATATAGACTTACTTGATTGAAATCTCCTTTTTGACAAGAAAAAACTTAAGCGTGTGTATGTGTGTCCCTGTACCCCACCCTCAAACACACACACATATGCACACACAGCACCCTCTATATTTGGCCCCCGGGAATACAAACACACTCGGCTGCAAATGGAGGCATGGATAACAAGACACACTCTTTTACTGAGTTGTTTTTCGTCCCCTTTGTTTTTCTTTTACGCAAACATCATATGGATGTGTGTGTGTGTGTGTGTGTGTGTGTTGCATCGTCTCTCACACCCTGTCCCTCTTTCTCTCACACACACACACACACTCTCTCTCTCCTCTCTGCTGTTATGCAAGCTGGGAGTGGTTTAATAATTCAGCGGCATTTTTTCTTTTACTCCCAGGCTTTTCCTTAACACCACACTGACCTGCAACATCGACTCTCACGCACTCACAATCCCCACACACACTCACGATAACACCCACACACTCGTAATGTCACACAAAAACACCCACATACACACACACACACACACACACACAGTGACGTCACTGAATTGACTCTTTTCCAGCTCTGAGACAAAACACCACGTTTACAACTCGTCTCCTTTTGTTGATCTCGTTTATTTGGCAAATTGTTCTCCACTTTTTTTTCCTCATGTTTTTTTGCAGTCTTTTTTTTCTCTTCTCGTTTATTTACAATAGTAAAAATAAATCTTTCTCTTCAAGGTTTTACATTCGACATTTACAAGTGCAATGTGTAACATGTCCATCTCATAAAGTGCATTTGTACTTTTTAATCGTCTCACAACACAAACTCAAGAAGAAACATGAAAGAAAATACAGTAGAAATAATAATCATATTCAATAAATAAAATAAAATAAAAACATGATTAGGTCTTTGACATCACAGTATCAATACCCAATAACACCCTCATCTTGAGGGTTTAAAACCAGTGATGCTCGTGTACACGTGCTGCTCCTTCAATCAGACCAACAACATCAATGCATAAAACAATGTTTTTCTATGAAGGCCATACTCGGTCCAATACAAAATTAGCTCTGTAATGGTTTCATTTTTATTTTTTTTATTTTTTTATTTATTCATTTTTTTAAAATCTTGATTGACAATCTCTGCTTGCCTGAAGCGTTACCAGGTTGTAGGTTACAGAGGGAAAACGTTAGCCTAGCCTAGTCTAGCTTAGCCGAGCCAAACGGGTGCGAGGCGCTGCTTTTGACCCTGCTTTTAAAAATCCCTTGTGTAAATGCTTGTGCTCGGAAAAGAGAAAAAAATAATTAATTTAAAGGAGAAAAAAGAGAGAGAGAGGGAGACTGGAAAGGAAATGGATAAGGAGAGGTATAAAAATAGACAAGGATGAATGTGTGCTTGTGCAAAGGAGATGAGGCAGGAAAGGGAGGAAAACTTAACGGAAGAAGAAGAAGAGGAGGAGGAGGACAGGGTGGATGTTTCTTTACTATCTCCCCTCTCTACCTTCCTCCCTCCCTCCCTCCTTCTCTTTTTCTTTTTCTCATTCTTTTTTATCTGCTTTCAGGGTAACTATTTTTAGACGCAGCCTGACCGACTAGCTTCCTGCGGGCCAAGGATAGCAAAATGTTAGACAAGAGAAGGAGGGAGGCAGGAGAGGAGAGGAGAGAGATACGGGAAATGAAGGTGTTGAGGATGGGGGAAGAAAGAAAGAGGTGGGGGGGGGGGAATGACGAAAAGAGAGGGAGATGTCTGAAGAGGAGGCGAGAGAGGGAGCCGTCTCTGAAGTGGATGAGGGGGAGGAAAGAGTGACGGGTGGGGACGGGGTGGTGATGTTTTTGAGAGGAGAGGAGGAAGAGGAAGAGAGAGGAAGAGGGGTGTGGGATGTCTTTGAAACGACCTGCTCCCTTAGACACGACTCAGACAAAATGACGTCACTGGAAACCTGATTCTGTGACGTACAAACCTCTCTCCCCCTCCCTCCCTTCCCTTTCCCTCTTTCCCCCTCCCTCTTTCTTTCTGTCGTTTACTTTAGTGCATGTCTTTTTATGGAAAAGGGGGAGAAAAAAAATCAGTTCAGATTACTGCAATTCAAGTCAAGAACACGCTGAAGCTGATATCGCCCTCTCTCCCTCTCTTCGTTGCTGCTGCTGCCCGAGAAAATAAAAGTCTGGAGTTACGCATAAAACTCTGCAGAGATCGCAGCGGTGAATTGATTGCTGTCTGTCTTTTTTTTCTTTTTTTTTCCTCCTGTTGTTTGCTCAGTGTAGTGATCAATAATATCAAGGTCAAGTCCTTTTTTCTCTTTTTTTCTTTTACATAACAGCTTCCTGTAAAGCCCGCTGCTGTTCGGACCACGTCGGATGACAAGAAACAAAAAAGAAACACCCCTTTGATAAACGTGTATGTACACAAACAGAAAATTAAGACACTGTAAAGTCAAAAAATATGGCACTTTTTCAGCATATCTGACTCACAACTGTTTGTTTTTTTTTCCTGTCCGTCCCTCTCCCCCCCTCCCAAAGAAACTTTTTGACGTTTGTTTATAGGAAGAACACAGAAGAAGAGGAAGAAACGCATACGCACACACGCACGCACACGCAAACAAACTCACAGCAGCGACCATGTTCTGTAACTCATGCCCTGATGAACATTACAAAAATATACATTTCTGTACAGCATTGCATAAGAAAAATAACACACATACATACACACACACGCACACATTTGTACGGTATTTCTTTTTTTTTTTCTTTTTTTCTTTAAACTTGAATTATAGTCCTGTATAGCGGCTGACGAAAACCATTCTGTGTGTGTTTGTGTTTACAGTGAGAGTTGGTTTGAATTATGGTTCATTACAATTGGCTATGATCCCAGGGGGAGAGTGCACGCACACACACGCACCCAGTTTGCACACTTACCCACCAACACACACACTTACACACAGTGAGTGGTCACTCCACTCCTGCCCCAGGAATGGTTGACTGAGTTAGTGGCATATTCACAGATGAGTGTTATTAAGTGTTAAAACAACCACTAGATGGACATGCCAGATGGGACCGTCGGACGCTGTGGCGCGTTTTAAAATACAGCTTGTGTGATGTTGCTGTAGAGTTAATGACTTCATACCAGCTGCCCAGTCGCTCTGCTTCCAGCTGAGCGATGATGGATTCAACATTTTCGGGGCAGCATGGGCGTGATTTGGAAGTTTTTTAGGTTTTGTGATTCCCTGCAGGTCTGCAGCAAATAGCCTAACCATTCTGAGTCTGTTCGTTTTATGAGTGTAGTGTTACATGGCTGAAATTTTCCTGTCAAACGAGTAATAAATAAAAAAAAATCTCTTCAGAGGCAAAGGATCCAACAAAGATCGGTTTTAGGTTTGATTCCGTAGGTTTAATGGCAACAGAAGCATCGTAGCTGGTAGCTTCTTGTAAACTTTCTGTTGGAAAAAATAGCTAATAACCTACGTTAGGTCAGTATTATATTGCACAAACAGAGGATAAACCAATGTTAGCATTACAGTAGTTGTTCTTGCAAATGTGAAAAATGACCTCGTGTAAAAGTCCTGGTCACAGAAACTTGAACAAAACGTTTGTAGCTTTGTAGGCTATGTTTAACAAAACATGCGATTGTACAGTATCACTTTGGCGGCAAAAAATAAGGAGGAATCTTTGACTTAGTGTAAACTTCTGGCCTACTTTTCGTCAATGATTTTTATTGTTTAAACCAATTTAGGTTCATGAGTCAAAACAAAAAAGAAGGTGAGCTTTGCAGTAAGTTAGCATTAGCCATGGTAGCAAAAGGCCTGGTTGCAACAAAAACTTAAATACAAGTGCGTGTTTTTTTTGTTTGTTTGTTTTTTACAAAATGTGTGATTCTTATTGGTTTGGCAGCAAAAAAAGAAAACGAAAAAACAGAAAGAAAGCTATGAGTTCCTGTAATCTTCTTGTAAACGTCCTGTTAGCAGAAATAGCTAATCCATACATTGACGCTATAGCCTATGTAGGACAGGATGTTAAGCCAACTAATTTTGGTTTTATCCAATTTGGATTCATGAGTTGTAAAGAAATGACTGACATGAACACAAAAGCCACAAGCAAGCTTTTCAGGTAGGCTATGTTAGCATTCGCCGTACTAGTGCAGATTGTTCTCATCAGCTGTACAGACCACGTTTTGGGTTAGTTTGAATAACTTTCATCAGTTTTTTTTTTTCTCCAGTGAAGATCTGTTTCTTGATACAATGTAATATTTCACCTAAGATGTATTTTGTTCTCTGTGTGTGTGTCCCATCTAGCATCTCCAAGCACAGGTGACTAAGCAAGTCTCACACATCATTGTGCAATGTGCATACAGGAGAAACTGTGCGCCAATAGGATCTGCATCAGCTTATGTGAAATGGATTCAATTAACTCTCTGGGATCGATAACTTTTTGCCCACTGGTGAGTCATACCCCCCATCACACACACACACACAAACACAAACACCAGGCTTTCCAATCATACCAAACTCCATCCATTGTCAGAGTAATTGAAAGTATTTCACTTAGCTAATAATAATTGATGCAAGTCTTTTAACATTAGACGGTTCCATCAATGCAGTGATTGAGCAAAAAGAGAGAGCGAGGGACGGAGGTGGTCAAACTGCTTCTTTTTTTTTTACAAAACCTCAACATATTTAGGTTTCGTCCTACTCCCACGATCCAGTAGACTATTGCTGCAATGCATTTTGGGTAACCCTGGCCATATTTCTTTTTTAAATACACTACAATGTGCTATTTGCTGCTTTAAAAATGTTCCGTTTGATTTACTCAGTCGACCACCTCTGTCCATCTTTCTCTCTTTTTCTTCATTGTGGCTTTTTGTACACAGCAAAATACAGTTGGACATTATTGCGAGTTTTTTTTTTTTGTTCCAATAAGGCCAAAAGCAAACAAACAAACAAAACAAAATAAAACCAAAACACATAAGAGATTCTGTCTTTTCAAAATGAAACGACAAATAAAAACATTGACAGTAGAGTAGTGTAGCTGCTGCTGCCGCCAAGAAAAATAGAAAACACTCGTACTATAAGTTTAAATTTACACTACTATAGAAAAAATCATAATCTTTAATACCTGCATCTCATGTGCGCCATTTTTCAAAGTTTCAGTGTGTAGATGTGTTTTTTTTTTTGTGTTGCTGTCGTCTACTCTCGTGGTATTTATTTGGTAGAAAGCGTTGAATTTGGAAGTGACTCCCTGTCTTTACAGAAACAATCTGTGTTTATTTATATGTTTTTGAAATCTGTTGAATCTTAGTTTGAAACTAGTTTTTGTTTTTTAGCCCAAAAACGCCGGAGCACCTCCCACACATGTATATTAGCAGCGTGCCAGCAGCTTAGTCACGGTGCCTCACTCTGAGGTTGTGCAGAGGAACAGGACAGTGAATCTCCAGAGATCATTTAAATGCAGATAGAGGTTGGCAATAAATCCCTCTCTCTTTCTCGCTAAGCTCGTTCCTCGCAGCTTCCACACTACATCCTCCGTACATTAGCCCCGTCTCCCTGCGCCATTATTACCCAGATGTTATTAACATTAGCTGGATTTAACTTACATGATGCCCTTTTAGCACGGGGAACGACTCCATCCTGATTGGGTATGTGCGGGGCGGACGTGACCCGAGGTTGCGTTAGAGCGCGTCTCGCCTGGCGTTTCTATTTCACGCCGCGTCACCTCGCCTCTCTGGCTTCTCATTAACCCCGCCGAGCCTTCAGAGGCGATGGGGTGGGGTGGGGGGGGGGGCGGCCTCAGGGCAAGAGCACAGCTGATTCTTTAAGGCTGGGTGAGAGAGTAGATATCCAGCTACTGCCAACAGGCTGCGAGTAAGGAAGTGGAAATGGAAGGTGTAAAGGAATTTAGACCTTCTGATTTCCACTGGATCTACATGATACAGACTTTGCACTTAGCCCTGACCATGGGGAATGCATTTATTTGCCATAGCAATATAGACCATTCAGTCTCATTTTTGTATAGAAGTGCAGTTTTTCTTGCAAAACTATGGCTACGATATCCAAGTACGGCTCGGACGTGTCCAGCCAAAACTGTCTGGATGAAAAATGACCTATACAATATGGATTGTGCTCAACTCTAGCTAATGGATAATCAATCGGGCAATGGAGTTTGAACGTTGTCTCTAAATTTAAAAAGCTGCACGCTGTCCACCAGCCTAAGCCACAGCACCATGCGGATGCAGATGCAGATTACATCAAGGCCCCCCCCCTACGCTTTTGCACATTGGCCGCCTTCAACCTTGTCCATGTCAGGAGGGGCTTGTTTTACAGACACACTCAACGGCGCTGGAGTGGGAGCCATACGTTGCTTTTGCTCATGCATAATTTCTAGAGAGAGAGGCGAGGAGACGGAGGGAGAGAAAGGACAGGGTCATAGTCGCGCCACAGGACCTCAAGGGGAGGACAATTTGAGCCTGATTGGAGCGTTTTTATATCATCAAGAAGAAAGAAAATAGCTTTACCCACGTCATTCCACACATGATTGCCAGTAAAAACCATATGTTTTGGTTTGTTGCAATGACTTGATTGAGTTGTGTTTGACAGAGGGCAGGCTCCTCTTTGAGGAATTAACCGTGAAGAGGAAAACCAGAAATTGCCTCTGGTCGTCTTTCTTAAGAGCAGAAGTACTCTAACTCCCGAATGAAACAACAAACAACCATTTCAAAAATAAAAGCCTCCTTCTCATCCACTGTCCAAACCTTTATCCAGGCCAAATTAGGCAACCAATGAATGTTGTTGTATCAAATTAGGCCAGAGGACCACACATTTAAGTGCAAAAAAGCATGAAATCTAGATTTGAAATGACTTTCTCCATAATGTGCGTTAATTAACATTGAAAACAAGACTCCAATCACGCTGTGAACGGTTCTGCACAGGCCCGTCTCGCACTCCCCTGTCAAGATGGTGTCGAGAACAGCGTAGCCTACTTTCCGGCCCCCCCACCCCTCCTTTCCCCTCCTCCCCTCACACCACCACACCACCACCCTCCACCCTCCACCCACCCCGGCAGCAGAGAGCATTCCCAGGGTAGCGGCGCTATGCAGTGGCGCTGTCCTTGGTGCTGAATTCAGCTCTCTCTGCTTCACAGTCACGGCGCAGAGGCTGGCTGAGAAACCTTTTTTTTCCCCCCGTTCTCTCTCTCTCTCTCTCTATCTCTTCTCCGACGGCGAGCAGATTTGATTTCATCACGCCAAGGACAACACACGCCGGCCTAAATATGGAAATCCCTCTCTAGGTTTTTTTTTTGCAAAACTTAGCAGGGGGTTATCTATGCATTAGGGTTATTTTTGTTTTCTCTTTTTAGATTCAAATGTGTTTATTTCCTCTGGATTGTGACACATTTTGCTGCTGGGGAGGGGGGAAAAAAAACTCATACGACTACCACTGTTAATGATCAGAAATGCCATCTGTTTTTCAATCTCGGCACACGAGAGTGAGTGAATCACTTCTGCACTCTCCTCTGCCCATAAAAACTCATTAATGACTTAATTTGCATCAGATCAAGGGGAACGTAGATTGTGTTAAAATATGTTTCAAGGGAGTAAACAGATTCTTCTCCCGATTCTTTTCTCCGATCAGAAGACGTATAGCTCGCCGGGAATACTCAAGGTCATTCATTGTGTATATTTAGCTCATTTGTATTTTTATCCACACACCACTTTAATTTCCGACAAACACATCAGTAGGAAAACGTACAGTATTTTAAAGACTGCTTCTCTCCCCAACTTCTGATTGCATAACCAATGCAGTGCTGGTCCTATATGGAGATTTAGGACACTTCCTCCTAAACCCCCTTTGTCACATATATGCTACTCTTGAGAAGTAGGCCTCACTTCTCGCGCCCTTAAAAAGGAGGTCAGTTGGAAAAATTCGCCCGACACGCCTCCCCTTCTACATCTCCCCAACAATAACAACAAGAAGAACCATGAGGATACCTTCATCCGTCTTTTGCAGTTGGTTTCACACCACCTCCGCCACATTTGTCGGTTTTTCTCCGCGATCTTTTTGTCAGCTCGTGTCTTTTCCGTCCCCCCCAGTGCCAAAGCGCCACTTCCACCAGATGTGGCCGGACGTGCCTTTGCGCCATCGGCCCGACCAGCCCCTGATATGAGGAGTAGAGTAGGAATCTCTTTCCTCGGCCGTGACCTTTGACTTTGACCTTCCTCCCCTTTGATCCCTCGTCTCCCGTCCCGTCCTCTCCCCCTCGATTCAACCCTGACTCGGTATCTAGCGTCGTGCCAAACAGAAACCGACCTTCCCTGCTACACATCGCTGGAGGTCCGGGGTCTGAGGGAGAGGTTGGAGGGGACGCAGCCGCAGCACGCCATCCACAGCGACTTCTGGATGTCCGGGTTTCGAAACGCATAGATGATGGGGTTGATCACCGAGCAGCAGGTGGCCGGGAGGACCGTGGCGTAGGTGTATATCACGGGGTAGCTGTAGTCGGCCACGATGGAGTACATGGCGAACGGCAGCCAGCACGCCCCGAAGGCACACAGGATGACCGACAATGTGGACACGCCTTTGGTGGTGGAGATGGCCACAAACTGGTGCTGCACGGCGATCTGCTGCGCGTGGCGAAAGGCAATCTTGCAGATCTGAAGGTAGAGCTGCATCATCAGGGCGAAGACCAGGAGGAAGGTGACGGCGAGCGCCACCGCGTTGCTTTTGGTGACGGGTCGGCAGATGCTGCACGTGGACTCGTCCCTCAGGCAGTTCCAGCCGAGCGCCGGCAGCAGGCCGAGCGTGAGGCACAAGACCCAGATGAGAGACACCATCACGTAGGTGAAGGTGACCGTCCGCTCGGTGTGGTAGGTCAGGGCGTTGTACAGCGACAGGTACCGGTCCACCGTGATGGCGAGGATGTTGAAGATGGACGCCGAGAAGGCCGAGATGAGCAGCCCGACCGACAGCAGCGTCACAAACTCCACCGAGCTGTCGACCAGGTAGGTGAAGACAAAGTTCAAGATGAGGCCCAGGCCGGCGAGGAGGTCGGCCACCGCCAGGGACCCGATCAGGATGAACATCGGCGCCCGCAGCGTCGGCGTGTAGAAGAGGACGGCGATCACTAGGGCGTTCTCGCAGGAGATCAGCGTCCCGGTCACGCAGAGCGCGATGTCCCAGGGGCTGACCTCCTGGACGGCCACGGCGTTGGTCGCCGGCTGGAGGTCGGGGGTCAGAGTTCGCATTACGGGTTCGGAGGAGGAGTTGGACGGGTCCTCGGCGAGGCCCCAGGAGGTGGAAGAGTCGAAGGGGTCGAGGGGGGAGGAGGAGTTGAGGCCGCTACTGCCGCCGCTGCTCATGGCTGCTGCTGCGGCCAGGGAGAGAATCATAGCTGGAGAAACGAGATAAAAAAGAGGGAAGGAAGGAGGAAGAGGAGGAAGGAAGTAGATGAAAGTGAGAAGGAAAAGTGAATCAAGGAGGAACGAGTAGGAACAGAGATGAAGGTGGGTGGAATTGATCAGGTGAGTATGAGTCGGCCCAAAGTTTGTCACAGAGGAAAGAGATGATAAACAAAGTAAGGAAAAGGATAGAAAGATAGATGGATAGAAGACAAGGGACAAAGAGGAGAAGGAAGAAGTGAAGAGGTAAGGGGAGGAGGAGGATGCAGTCGATATAATGTGTTAAGAAAACGACAAGACAAGGAGGACGATGATGAAATATGCACAACAGAAAAAAGCCAAATGGAGTTCGGAAAGAGAGAAGGAAGGAGAGAGAGAGTGACGAGTGGGGTAGGGGTAAAAGTTCAGAGAAAAGGCAGCGGCGAGTCAAAACAAGAAGAACGTGAAGGTATGAAGAGGAGGAGGAGGAAGGAGGCGAGGAGGATGGAAAAGAAGGAGGGAGGAGGGAAGAAGAGGAGGATGTTATCATTTATCCCCTTTGAAGAGGGGGCAGACTAGACATTTCTTTACATCCATCCATCCAAACATCCATCCATTTATCCATCCATTCATTCATAAAAAGAAACCATTGCACTTGACCCCAAGCACGCGCGTCACCAGCAGCTCCCACGCACCACGCTGACAGGTAATTTGCAGCAGCACAATAGCAGGTGTGGAAACAGACACACACATAGAGGGCAACTGTTCCATAAATAACATTGATATTTCTTCCATTTCGGCTTCAAAGCAACGTGACGCCGAGCAGCCACACACACACGCGCACACACACAGACACACACACACACACACAGACCATAAACATACACACACAATGAAATGATCTAAAAGCCCTCAGTGGAGCATTGATCTGCTGCAGTCCTACCTACAAGATGCCGAAAAAAGCCGAAGACGTCCGATTTCCACAGAGTCAAAACCATAATCAAGAAATTTTCTATTTTTAGCACATCTCTAAAAATGGTGCATGACGTCCTGGGGCACGGCGCGCGGTGGCTGCTGCTCCTATTCACCGGTGGGGTGGATGAGCGCGTGCCCAGACATCATTCCGCGTGTGTGCGTGCATGTGTGTGTGTTTGTGTGTGTGTTTGTGCGTGCGTGCGTGCGCGCGTTTGCAATCTTAGAAGTTATGCTAATTTCGGATTCTGGTCCACATATGTTGCCGCCGCACACAGACGGGAAAATATTAATAAATAAAAAAAATGAAATTAGAGGTTAAAAAAAAAAAATCCGGGCACGAAGCTAATTTTAGCTCAACCAGCTTGAGCGGCCAGCGCGCGCGCGCCAAAAAGGATGTGGAGCTTCCATTCACAAAAAAATAAAAAATCCTCCTCCTCCCCTCTCACACACCTCCCACCTCAACCTCCCCACACACACACACCCTTCCCTCACCCCCGCCCCCTTGTATTCTCTCTCTCTCTCTGGTGCACACACACACACACACACACACACACACACACACACACACACACTCCATCAGTGACTGCAAACGGCCGGGGGAAGGTCACCACCACGACCAACACCAACACCAGCAGCAGCAGCAGCATCACCACCAAGAGCAGCCCGGAGCATCCCCCATATGTTTTCATTTATTTATTCAATTTTTTTTAACCGACAACCAGCAGCAGCGACTTGTCACGAGCTGGTCAGTGTGAGCGTGCGCGTGTGCGTGCGTGTTGGCAATAGAGAGAAGAATAAATACCTCGATCAGTTTCATTCAGCTGCAGCAGTGCAGTCCCTGAGCCAGCGCGAGCGAGGGAGAGTGAGAGGGAGAGGGAGGGAGGGAGAGGTAGAGAGATAGCGGGATGGAGGGGAGACCACGCCACAGACACACATAAAAAAAAAGAGAGAGAAAATTACCAGCTCTTTGTCTTCTGTCTTCTTCTCCTTCTTCTTTTTCTTCCCCCCTGCTGCAGGGACCGGGATGTCTCAGTCCGTCCTCTATCCTCCACTTGTCCGTGAACGCACCTCCTTTCCTCGTGTCCTTCCTCTCTCGCTCCTTGTCTATTTCTTCTTCTTTTCAGGGTTTCCCCCCCTTCTCCGGTTTTCTCCCCCTTTTTTTTCTCCTCTCCCCAGTCAGCGGCGCGCGCTATACTCCTCGGTTGTCATGGTTATTAGCCTTCTGTCGGCAGCTCCGTCCTCGCCGCTGCACATCCTCGGCCCCTCATTGGACGCGCTTGTCATTCTCCTCGTCTGACGTCAGAAGTCTCCGCTCCTCCGGTCACCGTCATCATGGTCGGTGTGTGAATCACGGAGGGAGAGAATGAATTAATAAATTCACCTTCAGCAGAGGAGATTTATGGATGTTTGGGCTTTGTTATTGTTTTTTTTTTCCAGTGTTTCTATTTACATTTCGTTTGTGTTTTATTGGCTTTATCATAACTATTTTTATTTTTATTGTTGTTATTATTGTTGCGTCCAGTTGTAGTGGGATGAAAATAAATCTACCACCGCATACACGGACACACACAAGGTCGGAGACAGAGCAGCAGCCAACAGAGCGTCAAACAGTCAGGTTTTTTTTTTTGTTTGTTTTTGGGGTTTTCTTACCAAAATACCTTATAGGTAAAAATGCCCCCCCACCCCACCCCATTAGCTTCCTCCCCTTCCCTCCCTCCTCCTCCCATCCTAAATATTGCGTCACAAGCTGTGAAGAAAAGAAGAAGAGAAAAAGCAGCTACAATGCAAATTAAGTTTTAAAAAACAGCGTTTTGATGTTGCGGGTGCGTGCGTGTGTGCATGCGCGCGCGCCTGTGTGTGAGTGTTTGCTGCAGCCAGTCAAACCAGCTATATGGCGGGATGGTGGTTACGCAATCTCTCACAGCGCTGCTGGGTATCCCACTGCATTACTCACACCGGCACGCGCGCACTCTTTCTCTGACACACACACACACACTCACACATGTACACACACACACATATAGGCTACACACACATATACATATATATGCTCAGATAGGTTGGACCCATATGTGTCACCATGCATGAAGTCAGAGCTGCAGCACATGGAGCCGACATCTGGCTCCGTGAAGGCAGCAGGGAGGTTTTGCTGTATAGGCTGAAAACTCTCATTATAAGTAAAAGTTAAAATTTTATAAAAGTTATAATGCTTGGAAAGTGAAAGTTTATCATTTATCACCTGATAAGATCCCTGTTTAACTCACACTCATAATCACAGGGGAAAAAAACAGTGATTATATAAACAGAAAATAAGAAAAGATCAACCCCTGTTACACTTTATTATTATTACTATTTTGTCAGATGTTCTAACAATTGAATATCAATATTGGCAAAGCACCAGACATGTAGTGTATAATATAATTTAGGTCACTGTTTAAACAATTTCATTATGTTGTTTTTATATTTTTCCTTCAGGCAATACAGTGTATTAAAAAGTTAATTTTACCACTGAAATGTAGTAGGTGATATATGAAGTCAACATATTGCCATGTGCTGTAGTGATTAATTACTGAAATGCAAACGCACAGTGTCACACATGCAGTACAATTAATCAATCAGATCCTGACACCACTCGTCCTGCAGGTAAAGCACAACACTGAACAGCTGTTTTAGCCAAATACAGGTTTAACAATACAGATCCGTTTAATCACATTAGGATTTATTGTAGTTTTATGATTAAGAAAATATAAGAATTATTCATAACTCGTGGTTAAATTTACAGTTAAGATTCAATGTAATGTTCAGTATAAGGTATGACCAAAAATCCTCCAAGAAGAAAAGAAAGCGTAGGATATGTCAAATGAATTGTACAATCTATACCTTGATGCTCTCTCCAGGTAACGGTTAATCCAGATGATTCATGTGTAAATGTCCAAATCAATCTTCATTGATCATCTTCCAGATATAACAATATCTACTTTTAGTTGAGTGAGTAAAACTGCACAATTCCACATAAAACCAGCAAAAGAGAAACAACACAAAACTAATTTTCTTCTTCTAAATTCACAAACAACCATCCAATTTCAGCTGTGTTTTTTGTTAAATTAATCACATGTCATCATATAAAATTGTACAGTTTTGATTAACGACAGCTCAAGGACACAGGGTAGAAAAATACAAAACATACATACTGTAGGACAAAGACAAAAGGTTAAAAACTATAGTAAATGATACAGTAAGAGAATAAAGACAGTATGTACATTACATAAACAATTAAAATGTTAAAAGTATTATTGTACTATGTGGTGATTACACTGCACAGAAGTGTATAGACAATGATAATGGGACAAAAAGTGACGTAAAACTGTGTTACATTGTGTTAAACTGTTGGATGTGACCCAGAAACCCACCCCCCGCCCACCTCCACCTCTGCCTCCTTGTGGCTTAACATTAAATGCCCCCCCCCTCCCTTTGCTAAATAGATGCGTGACTCCAGCTGCGTGATGCGAACCTCCACCTCCCTCATGCAGAGAAAAAAAAGAAGAAGTATTAAAAAAAAGAAAAGACATAAGCTTCAGCTCAATTACATCATCACACACCTTTAGTGCAGGAAACTCCTGGTCCGGCCCACGCACCCTCTCTGCCCCCCTCCACCCTCCAACCCCACCCCCCGCCATTTTCTTTATTTTTTCTTTTATTATTATCCTTTCTTTTCTTTCTCTTACTGCCGCTCTCCGGCTCTCCTCATGTCCACTCATCTCTCTTTATTCATTGTTAAGCCCACAAGCCAAAGGATAAATAGAACAGGAAAGAAGCTCTTGGTTTCTTTTGATGCACCACACACACATACACACACACACACACACACTCACTCCTACTCCCTTCAGTTAAAGCGTCTTGCCTGCTTTTTTTTTTTTTTTTTTGAGGACGGCTCTATGTATGAATCATCCCACATGATAAGAATACAGATGAAATGCGAGTGAGTGCGAGTGCGCGCGTGTGCATGCGGGTGTGCGTTTTTTCATTGACGCCCTCTCCATGTCCAGCTTCATTCATCTTTCCAGCAAGGCACTATGGGTAAATTGAGTGCTGTTACATCATCTGGCTGTTTTGGTATGCTTTGTAGCAGAAAAGCTGGCCCAGTCTCACTGCTCCCTCTGTCTTCATCTGACTTACATTTCTACTACACAAACACAAACACATTTTCCTCTTCTTTATAGTGATGACAAAGCATGCAAAAGTCAAACTGCATTACATCACTCATGTCTAACATGAGGCTCTTGTTCTTTCTCCTCCTCGCTCGCTTCCTCGTCTCCTCCGCTGCCGTGAAAGTCACAGGAGGACAAACGTTTCACATTGAGTTGCATAACTCCTTCATATTTAGGGCAGTGGTGCATGGTCACGCTTTACATCTTGCAGACGGCTCTTATCTTATATGAAAAGAACAAAACAAAACACAAATGAGCAAATGAGAAGTTACTGCCTTTAAAGATCAAATAAAAATACTGGATAAGCACGATGCTGCTGGGTTAAATCCTCCTATGCACATCGGCTGGGAACATCTCAGCAGTGACAGTGGATGACTAATACTACTCCCACCCCCGTCACCCCCTCCTTCCTCTCCCGCAACACTCAAACACACACCTACCTACTCACTCCTTCACGAAGCAACCGCTGGGTCTTCCCTTGAGTACGACACCGAGAGGAGAATCCGCCCACCGAGGCTGCGGCGGGTCTCATGTTCATATTTACTGTTTATAAGCGAGTCCCTCTGAGTTTTACAAGGTTGAAATATGCATGAAATCAACATTGGCAAAAAATGGTCTTATCCATAATGCATCATGTGTTTCTGCGGTTATTATTGATTGGATGTAAAGTTGGATGTAGCCTACGCAAAGTTGCCCACATGCTTTTGGGCTAAATTCAGAATATGTAACTTTAAAGGCATTGTGTTGGTAATGTGTTCATGCTGATGAGCCAATCATAAAAAGTCAATAATTGCATCTTTGAAGCGTTGTTGCATAATGAATGGTGTTCAGACTCAAATTTGTGTTGCATTAGGAGTTCAGAGTGGGCTGCCCCGCTGTCGCCATCTTGGCAGCGCCTGACTCCGCCCCCCTAACCTCTGGCATAACGAGAAAATAGGCAAAGTGGAGGGGCCTGTTTGTAGCTGAAGCTTCGGTGCGTACCACCTGAGACAATGCCTGCAGTTGTGCACAATGATGGGAATAATGGCGCTATTTTTTTCAGTAATGAGTTGGGGAAAGTAATGCCCAAATAACGTGCCCAGTACGTAACTATAACAACACAAACAGGTAAATTCTGAACGATATAAATGGGCAGTTAAAGATTTGTATTGCTGTGGTGAAGCTTGTTTTCTGTGAAAATTACTCGCCGGAGTCTGCCTCTAGTGGCCATTTGAGGAACTGCAGTTTTTTTGGTACTTTTAGCTTCTTTCTTGTTTCCTGCTTGTAGGTCGTTGTGTTGTGTTTTTCTTTTCCTCATGCATGCACTTTGCTTACGAAAAAAAAATAGCTATGATTAATGACTTGAAAACTTGAGAAGTGAAAGATCCATTATTGATATCAAAAAATGATTAACGACCCAAACCCTTCATCAAAACTTGTCCTAGCTTTACCCGACACAATTGACTTGGAGCTTTGCCATGTTCAGTGCGACACATCGAACACGGTATAAACGTATTTGGCAACTCCACAAAAATCAAATCCACACGTCTCTCTGTGAAACTCTAAAACTGCTGCATCACCAGTGTGGTTCTAATGAAACTTGGAGCGGCCGATGACGCATCTTGACGCCGCCGATCTTGTCGCACTGAGGGCATCCTGCATCATTTACATTGCACGATGAGCCCCTCTCGTTTTTTTTTTTTTGCTCCTGCCTGCCTCAACAGGACTACGGTGCGTTTGAGGCTGAATCACACACTGAATCACCCAGTGGCACCGTAGTCTCTTCCCCTGATGCGGAGGCAATCATGCATTATTCAGCGCTCTGCTGTAGGATTAAGAGGAGGACACCGACTTTTCAGACCCCACCAAATCCCTGCAGCGCTGTCAGGACGTGTGATTCGGTAGTTAGCGACGGCTCGAGGGAGCCATAACTCTCGCTTTGATTAAAGGTCTCAGTGAAAGGTCAAGAGGGAGAGGAAGGCTGAAAGTGAGCAAGAGAGCAAATTGATGTGCTACACAGGGCCTTTGGTTGACAGAAATATCCCTCCTCACTGTCAGGGTGAAGCTTGATGAGTGTGTACAGTGCTGTGATAATGAGTTGGACCGATGTAGTGTAAATAAACCACAGCCATTTGTTGGGACTGTATGAAAAACAAAGTGATGACTCCACGTGTTTGCGAAAGTTTTCTTCCCGTCTTTTATTCTTCTGTCAGATGATGACGATGAAGTAAAAATCCCAAATCGCAATTTGTAACTCAAGTTAAAGCAGAAGTAAGCGATCCGGTCGTTTTCGCTAATGCTGCGTTCCAGGCAGGCTTTTGAAATCGTAAATTACAGCTTCAAGTCACAACTTACGACTTTGTAGCGTTCCAGGCAACCCACTCGTGTTTCTCCGACCTGTTTTACCGGTGAAAGTCACTATAACAGCCACTCGTAACTTCCGACCGGTGAACTCGTACCAGATCGAACTGGTACCACTTCACGGTCGGAAAAATACGAAACTAACAGTCCTGCCCTATCACATTCACGTTCCTTGGCTGCACACACAGCCCTGCATGCCGTTCTCTCTCCTCATTGGATAAAAACTGTAGGATACGATAAATGTTTTCTCCTCGGCTCAGAGCAGAGCAGAGTGACTGACAGACCCGTGTTTTGGTCCAAACACTCTACAGATGTAGCCACCTAGAAGTTCCCCCTGGTCCCTGGTGGGACCACTGTGGGACCGTGATGGGTCCGTGGCGGGTCCGTGACGGGCTCCCGCTTGGCCCGTGGCGATAATGTAATCCCCCGCGATGACGTAGCGAACGCAGCCACGACTGTTAACGCCCCTCTGCAGCCCGTGTGAAAATCAGCTGCAGTGTCTCATTTGTCCACGGGGAGGAGCAGTGATTTTGACCCGAGTTAATCTGTCAATCACTTTTCCTCCTCCTTTCTTTTTTCTAGGGCTGTTTTCGACTAAGGATTTTCATAGTCGAATCTGATTCGTCAGATTTTGCCGTAGTCGACTAATAGTCGGACCTTTATTTAGGCCTAGGGCCTACATATTCTTTTTCACATAGCAGCAAGATCGTATTTGCAACTTTTTCCCGTTTCACAGATAAACCCAAACCAATACTTCCATGGATAAAACAAAATTAACGGAGGTCACAAGGACTCAACAATCCGTACATTACGTTGTGTGTTTTAATCTTAATCAATATACACTGTGACCGCGACACCGGCAGAGAGACAGACAGGCTACAGAGGGACGAGATCACAGCTGCGCTAATGGTGCGTTCATGACAACTCGGAAGTCGCAAAAAACGAGATCCTCTTCTGAAAAACTCATGACATGTCAAACTTTAAGATGTGTTAGATAACTAATTATTCTGTCTAAACATCAGAACTACGACACATGAAACGGTAAACACAGCTGATCGATCGAAAAAACAATTACAGCTCGAGATTTCCAATTTCCGTGGTTGAAAGCAGGATCTTGAATGCAACCTGGTCAAAGTCCGCATTCTCCGTAGCCTATGTAACCTGCATGCTGACAAATATCAGACCGGTAGCCTGTGCTGTGGGCTCGGAGAAAATTGCCTTGATTATACTTGATTTTAAACTTTGGCGGCTCTGCCTCTCCTCTTTCTGCCGCTCAGTGAGCGTCTGCAGTGACTTCACCGTGACGTTGACGGTCCTGTGTGCAGAGCAGAGCGGTATCGCTCTGCCTGTGCGCTGCTCACCTCCGCGCATTTGATTACAACTGCAGTGGGTGATTTATTAACACATAGTAAGAAGCTAAAAAAGCAGGACCTCCTAAAGAAATTCATTCTTTCTAATCATGCTTGGAGATGGTGATGCTCTGGAGCAGGTGTGAATGTTCTGTAGTTTGGGGTGTGTTGGGCCCGCCCAGTGAAAGGCATACTTTCCAGTATGATAATAAGAGAGTACAATAGGTTAGCCAGACAGTATTTTGTGACTAGTGAAATGTGTGAATGTGTAAACACTTTATACTGGAGTCAATTTCCCTTTTGTACTGTTAGCATCACTTGGATGGAAGTGATGCAGAGCCAGGTGACAATACATGTGGACAAAGCCACTTATTGGCCAGACAGGGTGGACATTGAGTCCCAACCAAAAAACACGCCATTCTCCATGACTGGTATAATAGTAGGCCTATACATATTGGTCCCAATAATATTCTCTCCGGTCCAGCTCTCACGGAAGATGTAATTTCCCTCCTTACACAATTGGAATACTTCTGGAAGTTTGTGTCTGAAGACTCTGAACATATGATTTAAGCTCTGACGACAAACGCAAATGATGTTCAAAGTTGAACAGCCAGCTGCATTGCAGGATTGCATGATTTGTGTGACAATAGGTGACCAATAGATGGCCCATTAGTGCAGTGGGCAATGATGATGCTAATTCCCTAGTCGAAGGCATGCACTGAATACTTGCAACTGCAAACATCTTCCAAAAGGCTTTCATCACTCCCTTAGTTTTTCCTCTTTAAATGTAGATTCACAGTAAATAAATTGTGATTTTAAAAAATTGACAGTATAGCTACAAGTTTACAACAGTTTATTTCCCGATTAAACAGTGGCCAGGGCATCTCCAGTAGCTAGGTCTGTTATAATTTCACTTCTTAAATCAAACATGTACTCGTGGTTCTATGATAAATGTGACTTTCCACTCACCACCAGAGGCAGTGCTTTAAATGCCGCCTCTGGCGATATGTAGCCTACTGTATTCTGTGAGAGAAGCGCCATCTCCTGGTCATGTCTTGTATTTCATTGAATGGGTGGAGTTCCAGTAAAAACTAGTCACACCCAGGAAAAGGAGGGGGTCACTCCAGCTGCTGGGACTTTGCTGGAGCTCAGCTGGAACTCTCATGGGAACAGCATGGCAGCTGCATGGCAGTTGCATGGCAGGGGAACTTTGATGTGGCTCCCACTGTATGTAAGTGATTGCTGTCGGAAGATATAACTATTTAAGACTTATATTAACACAAATATATCACTTACTTCTGCTTTAAAACACTTTCAAGACGCAACGTTGCCTCAAATCGTTTCTTTTTGTTGAGGCAATTACCGAGGGATAAGAGCGTTTGTTTGATGCAATGAGCGTAAATTTAACCTTTGAAACGGTCGTGATTCTGCTATGAGCAAAACAATCAATAGTCTTCCTTTAATCTCCTCTCGGTATCTTTATTTCCAGTTTGTTTAATTTGTTTGTCTAACCCTCCTTTATTGATGGTATCTACCTGACTAGAGGTCCGCCTGCATGAGTAGGAGTGTGCACGTTTGCGTGCATGCGTAGGCCATTATCTCTCCGTGGTGGGTTATTGCAGCAGAGTGGTCTTTAAATGAGGCTTAGTAATGATGATGACGCCATTATCGACGCCATGAAACCAGGCTGGAAGGATTCAGCACAACAGGAAGAGACTCAGAAAGAAAGAAAGAAAGCTTTGAGTATACCACT
Organism: Decapterus maruadsi; assembly: GCA_030347415.2. Classification (NCBI taxonomy): domain Eukaryota; kingdom Metazoa; phylum Chordata; class Actinopteri; order Carangiformes; family Carangidae; genus Decapterus; species Decapterus maruadsi. The sequence continues at coordinate 8,953,214 of CM064898.1, forward strand.
TATATATTGGCTGTCATATACTAGTCAATATAATAATTTATGTCATTATCAGCTACATCATTAAGATATTCATTCATTCAACCTTTATTTATTTATTAAGAGATTATGTAATATTTGAAATAAGTCTCTTTATGTCACAAAAGAGAAAAGTAATAAAACACACCTTTTTTTAGTCCAACAATGTCTCCTTGGATTTTAACTGTCGTCCACCAAAGATATGGTTTTGTTTGAGATCTATACTTTGTGTTAAAGCTGCAGTACAAAGACAAACCCAAAGAGGGTAATGACAACATGATGTAGCTGTTTCAAATATTTATGTAGATTATTCAAATCACGCCATTAAGATGATTAATGAAACCTTCAGATCTGCATTGAGCTGTTTGTGGTCAGAATTTTAAACAAAATAATTTGTAAGGAAATTAACTATCTGCTGCATTTTCTGCTATTTTCATTACCCAGTCCGTTAGAAACACTCACCACCATCACCTTTTGGCTGTTGCCCTCTTTTCCTCACTTCTTATGTCCATCTGTCCATAAAGTGCAACGTGCCCTCCGCTCTTGGCTCTCACTCCTTTTTCTTTCACCAACTACATCCATCCATCCAACCGTCCGTCCGTCCTTTAGTCACAGCAGTTGGACTCGGACTCAGGCATTTCAGTGATTGCCCTCCAGTTTCTGGCAGCGGTCCTCTGGATGGAGCCCAGGGACGACACTAACCAGATGTTGCCCAGCTGTAGTACCTCTTGTCTGGGTCACTCAGTCACCAGATGGCCTCTAACCTCTGGACCTGTCTGGGTTGTCCTCATCATTCCCCTGCAGTCTGCCTGGGAAACCCAACAGTCCATCAATCTAGGACCTTTTTCTTGATCTTTGTAATCCCTGTTTGTGGGATTACAAACTACAAAGTACACAAACCCTCTGGTTTACTCCAGATTGCTCAGATGTTCCTCAGCGCTCTTGTAAGACCTTTTGGGATTTCTCAAGATGAAAACTGGTTCCTCAAAGAACCCATTTAAATTAAGGTTCAAGGTGTAACGTTATTATTATTTTCTTACCTGAACAACCAGACAGTCATGGACTTGATTCAAAGTTTTTGTACATTGAATATGTTGACGTTTCAAAAGACGTGTTTTGTTTATTCAACAGTATAAGACCCAAAGATAATACTCTTCTTTTTTTAGTTGAGTCCTACTTTATTTATCAGAATCTCTGCAAAATATAACACAATATAACACCAAACAAACATTAGAAAAGACGTCTTGTTATATAAGCTAGAGGAAAATAGAAAATATACACAACTGAGAAGCTGGAACAAACACCAATTACTCATTTATCAAATACAGCTCTGGCCTATTTTTTGGTCAGTCAATCACCTCAGTGACATTTTAGCTTAAATCCAACCCCGTCCACCCTCTGACAGCAACAGTGATTTCTACAACCTCATATTGGCGGTCTGCTATATTAAAAAGTGTTGAGGCAAGTGCTCCACAGGAAGGCTGCCATTAATTTCATCGAGCCTTGAGGAGGAACTCGTCTGTGCTGTCGGCTTATTCTATGTGATGTGATTCATGAATGTATAATGTCACACAGCGCAGCTTGAGGGGAAGCACAAACACATGACATTAAACTTCAGATTTATTAAACAAAATAGAAAATGAACCATAAAACAATGTATTATCACTAATGTCAATGTTATCCACAGTGCACGGCTGAGTGGGGCTGCAGCTGAGCAGTCGGCGCAGGGGTCGGCCATCACACTGATGGACCTCCTCTAGGGAAACTGCACCACAGAGGACCAATCAGCACCAGAGGGCTGTCACCAAACACACACACACACATGCACGCACACACGCACACACAGCATGGTCTTAAGTCCATGTACAGCTTCATTTTGTTGAGGGATTTAAGAGTGTGAAGGCAGAACGAGGTCAGTGAGCAGAAACAAAGATCTCACGCAAAGCCCAGAGACATACTGTATGTATATAGACACACACACATGTATGTATACACACATGCCTGCAGGTACTACTATTCCAGTCGGCCCCTGTTGAGACAAGTAGCAAGATGGAGTGTGTACGAGTGTGGACAAATGTGTATGTGTGTGCGTGTGGCCCCCATTGTGAGTGATGTGTCTGAAGGAGTTTCCTGCAGAGAGCTGCAGTGGTGTTTTGTCACCAGTAGAGATGCAGCAAGGAGCCCTACAGTGTGTGTCTGTGTGTGAGTGAGAGAGATAGAAACGCTGACAAGAGGAAGGGAGGAAAAAAAAAGATTGAGATGTGAGACTGAGTTATTGAGGAGAGAAGTGCTCTCAGGACAGAAGAGCACAGGGAGAACTGGACAGAAAAGGATAAAATGTGACAGAGACAGACATAAAATAGTGGTAAATAAAATATGAGGGAGGCATCATACAATAACACCTCTCTGAAAATACAATAAAGTCGGTGTGATGCCTATAAATAAAAGTGGAGACTACCTTGCCTCTTTACAGAGAACAGACACAAGGTGTTCAGCTCCCCCAGATATAAACACAGGAAACAAGAGAAGTCAATTTTACAGTAAATTGTAGTGATTTTGGGTCGCAGCCGGTTTTGTCGGATGATTTGCAAACCAACTTTTTTCACACTTTCAATAACAGGCTACAGTAAGACAACATACCTATAGTCTCTGAACTAAGCTGTTTGATTTTGTGAAAATAGACTTAGCCTAACATAGGCTAAATGCGTCTGAAATAAGCTAGGCTACACCAACAAACAAAAAAAGCAACAAATGAGAAAACTGGACTGTCAGGATCTGTCAAATGAACCTACAGTATGTCTACCGAAACAACAATTAGCCTAATGCTTCGTTAAAAGAGCTTATTTGTAAGTTTTGCTATTGCTACCTATAGCTTAGCATTAGCAGCGTTTTACTTACCAGTCCCAAAGAGATGTTTTGAGTTAAACTTCAAACTTTGAACCTTTACAGTATCTAGTGCTTTGTATCTCTATGTCTTGACAAAGTGGTTATGACCACACCCACTTTGGAGACCAGACTTGTAAGCAAGTGCGCAACACATACGCGTGTAGGCTAGTTCATTGCAGCTTTTCAGCGATGTAGGCTGCTAGCATACGTGGTAGCCTACGTAGTGAAACAAGTCGAGTATTGTACAGGCCAGACCTGAATGTGACATATTGATATGAATATTGATTTTAAAAGTGAAAGAGGGTTTGTGTGAGTAAGTGTGTGTGTGTTTGTGTGAAACAATGATGCAATCAGACAGGCTGTTGTCACTGTGAGCAGCTGTGGGTTAGGACCCCACCGAGCCACACCACCGCTGTCTGGATCTCTCTCTCTCTCACACACACACACACACACTCACTCAGTCTCACACACCTGTCAGTCTGTATCACTGTTAACATGGACGACTTGAGAGCCACACTGGGATGTCAGATAAAAATAGTGCCCTCTTCTTATTCATAGAATGAACAGCTTTGACACTGATAGACGAGGACAGTGCGCGTACGTGTTGCTATATGAGTGTGTGTGTGTGTGTGTCAGTGCTCATAATTCCTCAAAATCAAAAGATGCATGTGCGTTGACATAAATGTGTGTCACTGGTGGCAGTGGTGGGGGTCTGCAGCCTGGCATGTAGTTACACATGCTCCAACGGTCCCAACGTCAAAGCTGAAAGAAGTGAAAATCATTAGCGACAGTTAAACTCTCAACACAGCATGTAGCCTACAACACACTTTTTTAATAAAATCGTTTTATCTATTCTATTAATCAAAGTTATCAAACAAAAATGCTTCAATCCGACATCGATTTAACAGTTTAACTATTGGAAGAAAAGAAAATTTGTGGTTAAGTTTGCTCCTGTCATACTCACTGTGGCCACTAGATGTCGCCTGATAACAGAGTGCAACTACAGATCGACGTGCCCCCAACCAAAATTAAAAGTTTAAACATTCAGGACTTGTGATTTTATTAATTTTATACCCTACTAAATCAATCCATTATAGAATTAAGCCTCTAAAGTAATCAAAAGTTGGTAAGTAACAAGCTCAACTTCTTTGAAACCCTTCAATCAATTTCATCCCAGACCATTTGTTATGTTATTGGTTGAACTGTTGGCGGATCCACAATGGACCACAGCTGTTTCTTTTCATTCAATCGATTTCTCTCTTTGCAGCTAATCAATATGTCTGACATGTAAACATCCACACAGCTACTATTTATAAAAGTAATTGATTTCTAAAGGTTGTGGAGTCGAAGTCCTACTGTCCTGTGCTGTGTCCCAAGAGCCCGGTGACCTTTTCTCGATCCTAAGTGGAGGAAGTTTGAAGAAACCAAGGTGCTCTTCTTGGAGCTGGACGTCCAGGTGAACCAAGCAATCAGAGGGGGCGAGACCAAGAACCCAGTGGTTCCTGTGGCTGAGCACTGGACATCCTGTGTGGACACAGCGTTTGGTGAGTAAAGGAGTTAAGTTTGATGCTTAACTCGAAATGTGTCATCTAGGTTAAGTCCACACAACTGTGTTGCTGCGATAAAAGGCATCTCTTTTGTTACTTTGGGGCCTCAAGTCCACATGACGGAGACTTTTTGTAGCAGTGGCGTAAACATCGGTGGTCAGGAGTCTGACCTTGTTGTCTTTAGTAGCAGCTGTCCACATAAATTCAGCATTCTTACACTTTGCTTTACTCATTTGTTGCATTTTTGCAATTTATTCTGCTTTCTCGCTCAGTGTACGTGATAATTCAGGTTTGCGTACGTTTTCATTAGCGGTTGTTTTGTCTTTGCAGATTAGCTATTGCTAAAACCATTTGTCTGGACAACAATTGTTTTTGTCTTGAATTCTTGTGGTTGTTGTTGTCTTTAAGTAACAGTGGTGTGAATGAAGCTCTTGTAAACAGATGGTAGCAGCGCTAACACTAGCTATGTACAGTATGTAGCACTAGCACAACTTACAAAAAGCTCCTTTAACTTTTGTTGTGTATAAAAAGTTCTGGGTGTTTGTATTGAACTCTTTTGGATTTTGAATCTGCATTTCAAATTTCTCGCCCCATTATTTTTTGCACACATGCATTCGCCCCGTGAGGGAATCGATTGTGTCCCGTATGGACTGGAAATATTGATCGGCACATACAGTAACTGGCTGAGATCCAGCGTGTAATCGCAGCCTTTTACCCTCTGTTTCGCTCCAGCCCTCTGTTCTGTTCTCTCGCTCCACCTCTTCACCTCCCTCTCCCGACATAAATAACTGACAGTGTGTGTTTTAGTGTGTGGGAAGGTGTGATCTCACACAGTTTCACTGGTCTGTGTCACACTTGCCTTTGTGCACCTACACACACACACACACACACACACACATGCTTAAACAATTACAATAACAAAACAGTTGTTGCTTGCATAACAGGCCAGATGTTCCAGCGGTGGATGCTGTATATGAGCTATTGTTGTTTTGTTTTAATTATCAACTTTCTCACTCCGCTAATTGGTGCATGCGATGCGAGCGCACACACACATGCACACGCAAACACACACACCTACATACACACCCCACTTTCCATGATTACATAATACAAGATGCATCAGCCATACAGTACACCTACTGCTGTGCTGCTCGCTTTCAAAGTTGAATAATAAACATTCAAAAGACGAGTTTCACTCCAAATACACATTTTCAAACCCCCCAATTTTCCAGTTTGAAAAGAAAACATGGAAATTGACTCTCAGTTGTAAACAAGCATCTTCACATCTCTGATTTTAATTTGGTGGGTGTTAAAAAATGCGTGTGCTGCGACCTTGTTTGTGTGTTTGTATTAGAAGCATCTTCAGCTGGTTTATTTTTTTTCCTATGAGTGAATCACAGTCTGCTCATTCAGACGGAGACGTGTGGCTCTGCAGAGATTTCATATCTGTCGTCTGACTGAAAGGAACAAGTTGGTGATGTTACTGTAAAAGTCATGGTGATTCAGACCATCTAGTAAATCGTGCCATTGTCTCAAACCACACGACGCTGCCTTTCATCACCGGTCATGCTGCTTCTTTATGTCAAGAACATCGTTCACAGTACAGTTTTACTTGAGCGCTGTATGTTTTTTGAGTATCTTAGCATTGATTTTTATGAAAACGTATGACTTTTCTCACTCACTTATTATATACATAGTCTACGTATTATCAATATTAAGCGCTCTTAAGCTATATTACATTTTATTTTTTCAAAAATATGATAAATTCTTGTTGATAAAAACAGGCGAGACAGGATGAAGACAGCTCTATCGGAAAAGCACGGCTCATACACAGGAGCAAAAAGTGATTTAAAAAATAAATCACAATAAAAGACACGGATTAACATGAAAAAGAGAAAAGGAAAAGGACATAAAATCTTAAATCACTTACTAATTGATATGCATTTTAAAATTATTCAAGATTGAGTGTCAAGATAAGATAGATAGATAGATAGATAGATAGATAGATAGATAGATAGATAGATAGATAGATAGATAGATAGATAGATAGATAGATAGATAGATAGATAGATAGATAGATAGATAGATAGATAGATGAGATTACTTATGGATAATGGATTAATGAACAGTCGTCACTATTAAAGCTACTAATAACAGTGTGTCAGTGCTGCTGCTGCTGCTGCTGCTGCTCAGACTTTCACTTGTAAACGAGTTTCCCTCTGGAGGTTCAGTAAACCACGACAGCTCTTTGAGGTTAACACCTCTCTGCTTATCTCGATACCACCGCAGCAAACACCACCAGCTTATCTCCAGCTGCAATCAAGCTCCATACGCAAGGCAGGGATTTCATGAAGAAAGGGGTCCTTTAATGAGGTTTTCATTGTTCTGTGGTTTTGCATGAGTTTCTCAACAAATCGGGTTCAGCTCATTTTGAGTGAACTCCCTGTTCATTAGCGTGCGGATTCTCCTCTTGTTAGTGCCTTGATAGCAGCAAATTAATTTCTCCTGTGGTTAAACAGAAGTTCATTTGAAGCCCTCGTGTTCAATAGCACAATATCGTGTGGAGGAGGCGGAGAGTTTTCTCACATGTTCGGGCCACTTGACGTCACACCTGTCACACCCAGACTTTTTTTTTTAGAGCAGGTGCAGACGTCAGGATGTTCTGATCCAACGTTACATGTTCTGCCTTTCTGCAAAGACAGGTGTGGAGACAGGAAGTGGTGTGTAACCTGAAGAGTCCCCTGGAAAATTAAAAAAAACCCCACAAAAGGTCACTCGCACATGCAAGCGGCTCATAGATTTTTGGTCAGTCACATCATATGACGCTCAGATTTCTGTGTGTGTGTGTCAAGTGTTGCTCCATTAGCAGCTCTGTGTTTGTGCTGCTTGTGTGTGTGTGTGTAGCAGCAGCCTGGTTGTTAAAGCTAACAGGATGTGTTGCCGTGCTCTTTGAGGTTACCACCTGTTCGCTCACTCACTCTTGTGTTCTCATGGAAACCAATACGGTGAAGGGCCGCGCCAATCAAACGCACAATGGCCTCTCTGTTTTCCCACTTGTCTGTGTGTGTGTGTTGCATCAATCTCCGCTCCCTTTATTTTTATTTATATATTTATTTATTTATTTTGCTGCTGCTTGCATTATTGACTTCTAAATTGCGGCTCTGCGGCAGCGTCACGCACTCTACGCAGAAGCTCTTAGAGTTTGACGTGCAGTCTGGCACTTGTGGCTCTTCAAAGTCGACCTGCTGCATTAGGCCAGACTTCAAATGGCAGATGAGTCAAATGTTCCTGATCTATGTATTCCACAGAGGTATTTATAGCTTCAATAGATCACACAGTGGTGGAGGCTCTTCCTTTTACCTCTCCACCTCTTTGTCTCTATTTACTGCACATCCTTTACTTGACTTTCTGCAGACATGGCCTCATCACTGTCTGTAAAGGTATGTGCAGAGTTTATAATCTGAACAGTCTCATCACCACGAGTAGGGGTTTTTGACGTGCGGTCGTTTCCATGGGATCGTAGATGTTTAAATTGAATTTTTCTGATCATGTGATCAGATCAAAAGCAGCAGAGCAGATACTCGATAAACAAACCCCCCGAGGTGAGACTCTTATGTCATCTGACGTTTCAAGGTCACACTCAGCCTCATGTGTGATCAAAGATTTGGATTTCGCTTGAAAAATCTGTGTTTTTAAAAAATGTTTTTAATAGAAATCTTAATTTGTTATTCCTTTGTATGGCTGCTGTCTTTCAAAATTTCATCACACCCGAACTTTATGGTAAAATAAAGAAATGACATTTTCCAACTTTTTTTCAATGACTTCTGGATCTGTAGAAATCAAATGTTGGATGCTAACAGCTAACCTGCTGAAACCATAAACCTCTAAACCTCAGGCCAGGAGCAGGGACCCTCTACTATATAAAGTATATTATATAAAATAGTTTTTATACTAGACTGGGCCTAGTGCCATGTATAAATGTACTGTACCTGCATTCAATGCTTAACTAAATGATATACAGTACCAACACCAATATCAACAATGTCTGTTTGCAATGATAATCATGCCAATACTAAGATGCTTAAACATCTTGTTACGTTTATAACTGTGTTATTATGACAATGACCATAAACTATTGAATTGAACTATATGCATGCAAGCCATTGAAATTGACACTTTAATTTTAAACATAATTGCGGAGATGAAAAAAAAAAAAAGATTGTCGTCCCCCCCCAAAAAAAGATTGTCGTCCCAAAACGATTGTCATCCCAAAACCAAAAACAAAGCGTAAAAACGCGAATTATGTTTACACTAAGGTTATGAGCTAAGCTAACGAGCTGCACCTTTAAAGGGACAAGCATTTACATCTCATGTTACCCTCATCGATACAAAGCAACAATAAGATTACATACTGTATGTTGGGATTGGGATTATCTGATAACAAATGGCCAAATTGATCAAATTATTTATATACCAGGAAAAAAAAGCGTTTAAATTGAAGCATTTTGACCCATTTTTTCATTCAAGGAAAACAGACGTTATCTCTCCACTGGCTTGTATCTTCTTCGGAGATAAACAGCGGCACCGAGAAGTCGACTTCATTTCCAGAATAATCACCACATCAGTCTAATCCTCATCACAGACACACATCACGACACTGGATCATGAAATAATATTCTTTCATCTCGCTGTCTCACCCCTTCCCTCTCTCCATCTCTCTCCGTCTCCCTCTGTGACCCGTCTTACCCCCATCAAAGCCTCTTTCTTCCCCTCTTTTCCTTCTCTTCTCATCCTCATCTCTCTCTCTTTCCCAGCTCCTCCTCCTCCTCCTCCTCTTCCTCCCCATCCCATGCCTCATTAGCGTTACCCGTGATTACCCCGTCTGCCTGATCAACAGGGAAATCGCAGACTATGATTAATAATTGATGCTCTTAAAGAGCCCATCATTTGACTTCACCACCACTCATCGTCTCGGCGTGCCTCCGCTAACCGGTCACCGACATCTGTTTTCGCTATCTCTTCCTCCTTCTTCCTTATTTGTCTTTATTTTCATTGCACATGCAGTCTGTTCCTGCACAGTCCGTCTTCATCCTCTAGGTTGTTTTTTTTTTTAATGGTGGAATAAATCACTAGGTGGCAGCATAGTAACACAGGGTGCATACATTGACAGAGTAGGTGAGTCCATACAGTAAATGAACCTGCAGCAGACTCCATCCATGCGTCCTTGCTAATAGTTTAAGAAGCTGTATTGAGTGAGTGTGGCGGTGAGCTTAATCCGAGATTATAGAAAGAGAGAGATGTGGAATAACGGCAACGCCATTCATCTTTTTCACTTATCCTCCTCTGCTCCTCTAATTACCTGATCAATACTCTCCGGGGTCGATCGCAGATCAATTGAAATAACGTTCCCCCCGACCCACTAAAGACCTTTTATGACCTTTTAAAAGCATATTGGTCCTCGGCCAAGTCTGTTAACCTTCACTGTCTGACGGTTAATGAGGAGGAGGTCAGCTCCAAAACAATTAAGAGCTGAGTGCAAGAAGGGAGGGGACAGAAACCTCCAGTGTGTGTGTGTGTGGTTTCAAATTCTCAGATATTTAGCATGCAATTTAAGATAAAAAGAGACATCAATCACTTGTTATTGTTGGTCATTGATGAAATGCATCAGATCAGAGTCAGAAACAAGGGATAAAAACAAAAATAAAACCATAAGAATGATTAATATATATATATATATAGAAATAGAAAATATACTCAGTCAATACATTGTTAATATTCATATAAACAATATATAAAACTGCCAATTCTAAATATCCTTGCATCAGGATTAAAGGAAAAGACAAAAGAGTTAAACATACACAATTGCAGTTTAGCCATTTTATGATATCAGTGTTGTTATTACAGTAAGTCGGCTACGTCACTAACGGAAGTCATGATGAATATGAGATTTTTGTTTTTCTGTTTCCACCGAGGCTGTTGCAGCATCTGACCTGACAGCGCTCTGAATGGCTCATTTTCAATATTTGTGCGCAGATTTATTTTAAGGTCTGATGTAACCATTCCTTGGATGCTTTTAGATTGTGTATGTGCATGTGTGTGTATGTGTGTGCGTGCGTGGGTAAGTGTGTGTGGGAGCCCGGTTTGGTCGTGGGTGGTGAGTATGAATGACTGAATGACTGTAAAATAGAATTAGGACTGAGATTTGGGCCGTTCCCGTCTCAGCGTTCGTTCGCAGCACCAGACAGACTTCCCCGATGAGTTTAGTTGATGATAAATGTTGATGTTGACGGTCATGATGATGATGATGATGATGATGATGATGATGATGGTGATTAAGTTCAGAGAGTTATCGTCTGAATGCAGCTTCCCTCGGCTGCCTGGCCAACAACTTTTCATTTTCACCACTTTGTGAAGTCGATTTCCAGCTGTGGCAGGTGTCACCAATCAAAGACTCATCTGCACAGTTAGAAACTAGCAGCTGAACACAGTGTTTAACTGGAAGAACTATATAAAGTAAGATATTTGAGATGGAGCTAAAAAAAATTGGACTCTGACTCTAACTGAATGCTATGTTTCTCCGTAAATAGCCTCTTTGGTAACAAGCTAACAAACCAGAGCAAACTAATGCTGATGCCAATGTAGCCTACTAATCCTCACAACTTGTTTCTAAGAATGATTTTTCTTTAAACAACATGTTTTAAGAAATGTTGTATATCCTTGTTGAAAGCCTATGTTCTTTACGCTTCAAATCTGACACAAGCAAAAAAAGAAAGAAAATCAGACAATTTATGGTTCAGGCATGTGATTAGCATCAGTCTCCACAACTAAACCTAGGCAAGATATTAGCATGTTTCAGACCACATAAAAACATTTGGTCATTGTAGTGGAAGCTCGAAAAGACATGTTTAAAGGAATAGTTCAACACTTAATTAGTCATTTCTGTCTGATTGGCATGAAGCAGCTAGCTTAGATTAGCATAAAGTTTGGAAAATGTGTCATTTATGCTTCGAATTTTGCACAAATTTGGAAAATTGACACAATGTGGAGCGCTTGTAAGCTGATGTTGTCACCTTTTGACAGCATGAGCTTAGGTGTTCTTCCTGTTTACAGCTTGGTATTTAAATAGCCACAAACTTCTAGGCTAGCCTATCAATTTTCTCATCTAACTCATCAAAAAACTTAGCTAATTCATGAAAACTAATGACTAACATGAGGATAAACTAAAAAAAAAGAAGAAAGAAGATAGTCTATTTATGAAGAGATAAAGTCAAAAACTGTAATTGTTAAATACTGTGTAGCTAGAGGACGATCAGAGAGCAGAAAATTAACTGCCTGGATAAGCCTGCTGCATTTACATAACGACTGAATAATGTGTATTTTCCCTGCAAACAGCTGCAATAATAAGTGTACGAGGACAAAGCAGAAGCAATTCCTGCAAAGTGCAAAACCGAGCATTAGTAGGGGAGATAAATATAGGGGTGTGTGTGTGTATTTTGAGGATAACTGCATGTGAAAGATTAGTACAGGATGTGCGACGGTGGCTATATACGCTTTTCTCTTTGCACGATGATAATGACGGTGCAGTAATTTGCCCTCAGTTTGATACGTAACACGAAGCTGTTAATTATCTCTCTGTTATCAGTTTCTTTTATTGCGCGGCTCTGATTGCTGCTCCCGCTGGGCGCCACTCGGATGGGGAGGAGGGGGCATTTGACAACCTGTAAGCAGCTCCCTGGGAGAGTGTGTGAGTGAGTGTGCGAGAGAGCTTTACATCTTTACCCCTCTTGTTCTCCCATCTCCCATCTTTCCATGGGGAAAATTGTAAATTATTAGCTTTGGCTTGCAGAGACAGGAGGAAATTAACAAACAACAACAACAACAAGCGCTCTTCTCAATCCTGCGAGAATAACAATCACTGGCTGGGATGGAGAGAGAAAAAAAAAAAAGCCAAATAACAACATCAAATGGTGTCATTAGAGCTGAATAATTAGTCAGTTAATTAAGCAGCCAATTGACTGAAAGCGTGTTTGTGATATTGTGTTGTTTTGATAAATCTCTCGCGCTGTTTTTCATGTGAAAATGTCAAATACGCTCCGACTCCGGCTCCTGATTTGCTGCGTCCCTCTCTCCATCTGTGTTGCAAAGTGAATGTTTGTTGCAAAGAGACACTTGAAGGCATCACCTGGGATTCAGGAGCGCTGGGAATTTTGAGTTATTTTGATATTTTATGGAAAATTAAATGAGAAAACAGTCAGAATCAGTTAGTTGAAGCCCTATCTCTCTCTCTGTTCTGTCCATATGCATTTTTGCCCCTTGGTCTTCAGCATCCCTCGCTCCTTCTTCATCCTTTCGCCCTTCACTTCTTGCCGTTGTCAAGGGCAACTGGAGGAAAGAAGCCGAACACAGTTAACGCTATCACCTGATCGGCGGGGGAATCCAGCAGGTGTTTGTGTGTATGTGTATGTGTGTGTGTGCACTTCTTCCTCTGTATGCGTCTGCCTTTTCCCACGCCACTGGCCGACAGTTACGACAAACACACACACACACACGGAGACACACACAGGGTGTAAATGAAGTGACTGCTGGCAGGCTCACAGCTAATTCAGCATGAATATTTAATCAACTGTAAACAAATTACTATTGCAGAGCGGTGCCAGTGTATATGTCTGTCTGTGTCCTTGTATCCGTGTCGATGTGCAGCGACATGTTGCTCTCTCTCTCTCTCGCTCTCTGCTTTATTAATGTGGATGTCTCTGTCTCTAATCTCTCTGTCAGGTGTGGACTTGTCTTATACCGGCAACTCGACTTATGGTATAAGCTCAAATTTGGGCACAGGGCTGCAGATTCAAAAGTGAAAAGACACGTTTTGAGAGCAAGTCTGGACAGAAATTGGGTAATAAATATATTGTATAATGGCCTATCTTGATAATTAAAGTTGGATGTGACTGAATTTTAACCACTGGGATCACATTAAGTGTCCTGAACCTGAAGGTTAGTTAATTTCTCAATGAACATGGGTGAGAAAAAGAGAAAAAAAAGTGTCCAAGAAAGTGTAAATCTGAACATCAACTCAATCGTGAAGGATGAAGTTCATGTGTTCTGGGCTGAAAACACCAGATCAGCTGCTAAATAATGCCGAGGGAAGTAATAATTATGTCATTAAACCATAAAATGCAAAATACAGTAGGTTTCTCAGCATCGGTAAACACTAATAAACCAGTGTCGATGTCTGAATATGAACCTGAGTGAGTCAACACAACAAAGAGGAAACACATGGTCACAGCCCCGGCTCCAGAACCATATTGTGAGGGGGGCATGTGATGATCACAGGGGGGCAGTGTTGATCATCCGGAGGACCACTGTGATCATGGCCTTGTGTTTGGGAGAGCCCGCTGCAGCGGGGATTGGCGTTATAATCGGCGTGCTCCCGCTCCCGCTCGGACCGCTCTGCTGGGGGGGCTTGTGCGGCTGTGTTGCTACCGCTAGCTAGCTGCGGCTGCTCACTAGCTGTTGGCTCCTGCAGCTCCTTCTCCGCCGCGGGGATACGGTTCTGATACGGCTCAGCTGTCGCTTGTGCAGTATTAGTTTGTGGCGGCGGGGGTCGGAAGAATTTTCTTATATCCATTTTTCCGTCTACAGACTCTGCACATCTCTGTCTCCTAGACGGCAGTGTACGTAAACAGCCGTCAGCGCGTCACTTGCGGCAGCACGCACGCGTCACGTAACACAAGCCAACACGTATCTGCTGTAATTTATTAAATTATATTAAAATATTTTTTGTATTTTAAATTTGACTGACTGAATATTAATTATACAATGTGACACACAAAACAAATTATGACTCAACCCAAAAAAAATTCAGCAGGAAAAAAAAAATCATTACCCCTCTGACAGCCAATGGGGGGGCAGAGAGACACGGGCGGGGGGGCACTGCCCCCCTATTTGACCCCCTGACGCCGGGGCTGCATGGTCACTGTTGGCTTTGGCTCTGCTCATCAATAACCTACAGGATCTTAATGTGTCATTTTTATGGATCAATAAGCCACTGTGTAGCTGCAGCATGTGCTTCAATGACAACAAACACCTTGTCAATCGATTCTAACTTTACCAATCAATCGATACCTGGAAACACAATCTATCAGCTGCTCATCTACCAGACAGCTGTTAAGATGTTGTGACTGCTCCATCTTCATCTTCACCTTTGTGTGTTAATTAGTGTGTCTTTGTCAGAGCCGCGTCTGCTTCGTCTCGCGCGCCTCCTCGCGAGCGCATGCGTGCATGTGCGCGTTATTTGCTCTCCGTTTAACCTCCGAGCAGCGATTCGAGGCGACTCAACACGGCCGCTCTCTCTCTCTTTCTCTTTCTCTCGTCCCCTGCTACCTCCTCTTCCTCCCCCACCTCCCTCCTCCCCCTCTCCTCTCCTCCTCCCCTCCCCTCCCCTCCCTCCCTCTTCCTACCTGATTCAGATCCGCTCCGACGCTATGCGTATGACCGCGTCTCTCTCTGCAAGGCGAGCACCACCAACCGGAGAGACCCGCACGCCGCCTCCACCGCCGCCGCCACCTCTACTACTGCTGCCTCCTCCTCCACCGCCGCTCCTGCCGCTGACCGCCGGCTGCGAGCAAACCAAACGCCGGCTGACGGAGCGACCCAGGCCGGGGCAACAGGAGCGGGAGCCGCCGCTGTCTTTCTGAGTGACTGACTGACTGACCTCCGGCGGAGGGAGAAGGAGGAAGAGAAATAACGGGTGAAGGTAAATAATGTCAATGTTTTACCGACACACGCGCACAACGAGGAGGAGGAGGAGGTGGAGGAGGTGGAGGTGTCCGCGCGGTACCGGGAGTTAAATTGAATATTGATAGGCTATTTGTTCGGTGGCGGCGGCGGCGGGTCCGCCCCGGAGAGAGAGGAGAGAGGAGACGGTGAACAGCGGTGTCGGTGAACGGTGATACGGACGGAATGAATGATTCGCGCACGACAGCCTGTTGTGTGCATCCGTGTGTGTCCGTCTCCTCCGGCAAATTAATTAAACGTGTCAAACCGGAGAGACGCGTAAATATCAATATCTAAGAAGTGAGCAGCAGCAGCACTTGCACGCGCGCAGTGTTTATACCTGTGTGTGTCTACATTAATGTGCACAAGTTTGGTGTATGTAGCCTATGTGTGTGTGTCTGTGTGTGTGGATGCGGACAGGTTTTTGAATAACGTGTCCACCTCGTAATCAAGGAAACACACACATAACCGTGCACTGGGTTATAAGGCGCGCGGAGTCGACGCTCCCATATCTGATGTTGTTGCAGGGCAAGCTGTGTCATGTTAAAGAGTTGTCCGCGTGCTGCAATGAGCTTTATCATCATCATCACCACCACAATCTTCTTCTTCAGCATCATCATCATCATTATCATCTTGTTGTCATTGTCCTGTGTTTACCCTTCATCATCATCATCATCATCATCATCATTGGGCTTGTCATTTGCAGAGATGGGCTGCCATACATTTCTATGGCTCTACTTAAAAAGCACAGGGCTGAACTGTTAACCTCAGTGTTTTGTCTCACACACACACACACACACATGCAGGAAGAAGTAAAGAAGAAGCGAGAACAAGAAGCGGCTGTTGTCGTTGTTGTCGTCTCTTCAGCTCTTTGACTGAAGTGGTGTGTAGTCAGAGTTGGGAGGAGGGAGTGGGACGGTTGTTTGTATGATCTGAGCTAAAACTCCTCCTTGGAATAACAGTAATATTAATTATGATATTATAATAATAATAATAAAAACTCCTGTGAGCTTCTCTTTCCTGATCAATAATTCATTCCTCCATCTTTTCCAGAGCTGGCCCCTGGATAGAGGGATTGGAAAAAAGAGGACGAAGCGTGGCGTCCCGGAGCCGGCCATAGCCTACCTACCGTTTGTCATCCTCTCCTCTCTTCCTCTGCTTAGCCAAACCTCATTATACACCACTCCTCCTCCTCCTCCTCCTCTTCTTCTCTTTCCTCATCCACTTCTACACAGCTGTCTTATCTGTCCCTTTCACCTCTTGAACCATGGCGTCCAAACTGAACCCCAACGTCCTGTACGTGGCCGAGCCGGGCGAGGCGCTGGGGTCGCCCCAAGCCGACTCCGAGAGGACTCACATAGTAAGTACAGTCCATTTCACTTCAGGTCAGTTCAGTTCAGTTCAGTCTAATCTAGTTCATGTGAAGTGAAGCTGCTGCACCACAGGTTGTCTTTTTTTTACAGTCTCTGCCCAGATGAGCCAACGGTTTCACTTCTTCTACATCAGGCCGGCTAATCCTCTCCCACCTCCAGACTTTTTTTATTTTGTATAAACAAAACAGGCAGCCCACCACCACCATCTCTCCTTCACACTTCTAAGGAACTTGCATGTTACTTGCACAACTTAAGCCTTGAAGAAAATCATATCATGATGGGATCTGTAGCCTAAAAACACTCACAAACTCATTTTATGTCTTTAGATATTTCTAATGTTGCATCTGTACTGTTTTTTAAATGATACGTTTGTGCGACTTGGTTTGGAATTGGTTAAAAAACTCATCTCGTCCTGCAGAGTCCTAATGGATTTTTAAATGTAAGATCAGTAGCTCAGCTGAGGACGACTTTCTGTAAAACCGTCTTTTAAAGATGTCTTTGAATTACATAAAATCATTAGAGATAGTTTTTTTTTTAAAATTTACTATCAAAGGAAACACTTGCATCCTCGTAGCAAACAGGAAGTGATGAATGAAAATGAAACACAAATGTTCGTTCTGTACAGTAAAATACGAAGATGCACCCATTCATTTCCAATAATCAGTTTTTTTACGTGTGAAAAAGGACATTGAGTGGTCACAGTGCTGATTGTTTTGGTACATTTTAGTTCCTCATCTGACTTCGTGGAGTTTGTGGCTGAAACGCTGAATCTTATATTTAGCCTTAGTTTGAAAGGCAACTAGGACGGACATGTCTCTGTAGCTGGACAAGGTCAAGAGGTCAAGTCCTCTGTGTTTTTATACGGGAACCTTGAGGTTCATCCACATTGAGTAGAGGTGAAGGTTTGATGATTACCTTTATTATCAATGAGTCTATACCAGTGACTTTCATGATGGACATTTGGTCTGTTACACTGAGGAAGAAGCATTCAGAGGTCGATGCTGATGTTTGGTTGAATGTCAGAATAATGTCTAACACCAATGGGTGGACGTCAATGGTACCAACAGTTAAGATCGATTATAAGGACCTAAAATCTTCTTGGTGAAATAATGACATTGTATTATTATTTTACATTGTATTATTCGCAGGGTTTAATATCAGTTTCCCAACGCTGGGGTTTGATGGGTTTCAACATTGTAGTCATTAGAAACCAATGTTCTCCTGATGTAACATTGGCATCCGTCCTCTGCTGTCCATGTTCATGTCCTTTAACGCCTTGTTTTGTCTGTAAAAGTCTTGAGGTTAGTAACATAGATGGTGATGTAAACCAAGAAATAACCACATCCCATATAATCTCATCTGAGCAATAAATGCTTGAAATATCAGATTTAATTGCAGCTGTTGATTGATCAAGCAGATAATAGTGAACTGCAGACCTCAGCTATGGTTGTGCTCTGGAGGAGCCCCTTCCTCTGCCCCTTTTCTAATATATCCACTGCAACTGTTTTTGTGTCATCTCTCAGTGTATAACGTAGGCCGCTGTGAACCAACAGGAAACCCGGTGGTTGCATATCAGTAAATAGTTTCAACTGAAGCCTTTCACACCTCGCGTGTGGTCTGCTGCCAGCGTTAACGTAAAGACAGTACGATTGCCAGGAAGAGAGATTTCTTCATTGTAGTAGAGAAAACAAAACTTAAATCATCAATGGCTGAACCTTTGTGCTGCCCAGTAAGAAGAAGGAGTGATGGTCACTGATGTCTTTAAAGGGATAGTTCAACATTTTGGCAAATTGGCCATAATCCCTATAGTTTTAGCAGTAGGTTCGTTACCTTTAATTGTCGGTGCAAGCTATTTTTAGAACGGCGGAGCAGAGCCGTGAGATGATCAGAGCTACGCTATGGAGGCTCATGGGATTTCTTAGTTTCCAAAAACAAAAACACCTTCCATCATTTGTTAAAGATACAACTGATTTTCTTAACAAAATTGATTCTGTAAAAGATGTGCAAGATGGGGTTTTCATATGTACGATGGATGTCACGAGTTTGTACACTAATGTACCACACACTGAAGGTCTAGAAGCGTTGAAACATTTTTTGGATCATAGAGAATCCCTTACTCCTCCTACTGATTTCTTGGTTAAAATGACTGAACTGATCCTTAAGAGAAACTATTTTAAATTTGAGGATTCTTATTATTTACAACTGCAAGGTGTTCCTATGGGTTCAGCTAGTTCACCTAACCTAAGCAATCTTTTTATGGGTAAATTTGAGGAGGATTTTGTCTATAATAATAATCCGTTTCTCCCTTTTATTGTGTGTTGGTTTCGTTATATTGATGATATTTTTTTCATTTTTTCGGGCACATCTGCTCAACTTGAAGAATTTAATGTATACATTAACTCGAGGATGCCATCTATTAAGTTTTCACTTGAATTCAGTCAGGACAATGTCTCTTTTCTTGATGTGAATGTAAGTAAAAATGAACACCTGAACACTAGCGTATATAGGAAGAAGACCGATACTAATAGTTTTTTGGACTACACCAGCTTTCATCCACCTGCTCTTAAGAAAGGTCTCCCGTATAGTCAGTTATTGCGGGTCAGAAGGATTTGTAATACAGATGTTGCTTTTGAGGAACAAGCTGGGGAATTGTGTAATCGCTTTTTAGCGAAAGGATACGATAAAAAAAGTCTTGATCAATCTCTGATCAAGTAAGAAATTTAGATAGGAAGTCTTTGTTTAAATCAAGTGTTCGTTCCTCTAAGTCCCCTGGCTTAGTATGTGCCACTACGTTTTCGAATATTACTGTTGATCTTAAAAATTGTATTAGGAAGCACTGGTATATTTTAAAGAGTGATCCTCATATTGGTCATGTGTTTCAGGAGACCCCCATTTTTGCTCATAAACGTGCTCCTAATTTAAGAGACAAATTAGTCAGAGCTGATTGTTTTATTCGTCCTCAACATTTTCTATCATCTCTTCCTAAGGGTAATTTCTCATGTCGTAACTGTGTTCAATGTAATGCTATTATTAAAGGTGAATATTTCTCCCATCCTCACTCAGGTCGTAAATTCCCTATAAAAAGCAGGATTTCCTGTAGAACTAAATTTGTTGTGTATCTTCTAAAATGTCCATGCGGCCTTTGTTATGTTGGAAAGACGAAAAGAGAGCTCAGAACTCGCATTTCAGAACATAAGAGTAGTATTCGAAATTCTGATGAAAAGTCTTCTGTGGCGAGACACTTTAACAGTGCGGGCCATGATGTATGTTCATTGAGATTTCAGGGCATAGAAGAAGTGAAACCTTTGAGAAGAGGGGGAGACAGGGAAAGAGTTTTACTGCAACGAGAAGCATTTTGGATACACATGTTACAGACTGAGTACCCTAAAGGGATGAATGAAGAGTTATTATTGGGATGTTTTCTGTAATATGTGTCGGTAAAGTTTTCTACTGTGTGCATATTGTTGGTAGAATTTTCATATGTATATTGCTGGTAAAAGTTTTGGGGGAATCTCATGAAATATGTGTTGGAATCTGTATTTTCTATTTTTTTTGTTCAGGAGGTCTTTCAGTGTGACACTGGACATTCATTTTTTACTGGATCTTTTTTTCTGGAGAATTACATTTTGTATATTGGATGATTATGTTATATATAGAGGGAGCTACGGCTTTTCCAGCACTTTATCTTTTCACTGTGCTGTTACGCTTTGTCTCCTTTTAATATAATGGCTGACCACAAGTTTTTTTTTTTTTTTTTTTTAATTGATCTATTTACCTGTGGGTCTGCCTGGGATATTCTGATATGGCTGTACTGTTGAAGATTGTTTTTCTATATATTGTTACATGTTTTTCTATATATTGTTACAGTTTTCTATTTCTATTTTTCGAAATGCCTTTAATGTGATACTTGTCTCAAATGATAATACTGATCAATCAAGTGATTAACCACACCTGAGAGTACTTAAATGCATCACTTCCTGTTGTATGTTGCACACTGAGGAAGACGTTGTCGAAACCGGTCTGTGCGTAACGCTGATGCAGTATGTATCAAAAGACAATGAGAAGGACACGAGTGCTGCTGGCCTTTCTTCTATTTCTTAGTTTCCCTCATTAAACTCATACACAATCCAACAACTCCAAAACGCTGTTGTGGACAAGTTGGGACCAGCATTTTCCTCTAAAGCAACTCGTCTCATAATGTTCTGTTATTATCTCATCGCATGGTGAATGTGCAGGTCACAACTTGTCCATGAGAGGGTTTTAGAGTTGTTGGATTGTGTATTTGATGAGTTTGATGAGGGGGAAACCTCATCAAAAATCCCATCAGCCTCCGTAGCGTAGCTCTGAGCAGCTCACGGCTCTGCTCCACCGTTCTAAAAATAGCTTGCACCAACAAATAAAGGTAACAAACCTACTGCTATGACTATAGGGATTATGGCAATGGGCCAATTTGCCAAAATGTTGAACTATCCCTTTAAGTAAGACCTTCAACGATCTGGTTGTCTGATTCTTCCTGCTTTTTGATTTTTCTTTCTCAGGCCGGAGAAGCTGGAGAGGAGTCGTCGGACAGCGACGGGGAACAAGAAGAAACGTCGCACAAACTGATCCGCAAGGTGTCGACCTCGGGACAAATAAGGGCCAAGGTAGGAGCCGAGCTGTGAGAGTGAACTGTGGAGCTGGTTGTTGGTTTCCCGCTGTGTTTTGTGTTTGGTTCCCAAGTGTTTGAACCGTTTCTGGAGTTACCAGACCTTGACAGATTTGTGTTGAGTCCGGAAAACTGGAGAAAATTCAAGTGATGTCAGGTGATTTCACTCTTCGGCCACATTGTGGGTGTTTTTTTTTTTGTCTACCTTTTTGAACCACCGAACCCCTTTGAGAGCTTTATACATAATAAAACAAGAGTCCTTCAAGGTAAAAAAGCTGTATTAGCAAAACCGAGGAGGGGATAAAATTTTCAACTCATGGAAGTGCTCGTGACTGTCTCAGGGAAAGTCATGGAAAAGTTATGGAATTTTTCATCAGGGCCACTTTCGGAACGTCACGATCAAACATTTGAGCTGCTCATTTATTGAAGACTTGATATAAAATTTAAACACCTCCACCAAAGAATTGAAGTTGAAGCCAGTTTTCTGAAGGACAAGCACCTTAATCGGTTTAGTTTCCAAAGGAGGATTGAACTCGTGACTTGTTGATGTCATCAATCGGCTGATTGACAGATCCGTCTTCTTTATCTCTGTTTCTCTCTCGCTGTCTTTCTGGTGTAACTTTGTCGTCACTTTAATCAAACCCTTTGATCTTATTTGTGGTTGTGGTCTGCTGAGGTCATCCGACTTCCTGCTCAGGCCCGCTCCACTTCCTGCCTGCCTGCGTCATTTTTCTCTGTCTTACAGTCGCTGCGATGACGAGGCGTCTTCAGATCTGTAACAGTTGATCGGACGTGATTACACAATTACAGCTTCCTCTCATGATTCGACTGTGTCGGCTTCTCACTTGCCTCTGGACTGTGTTTTCCTGTAGGATATTGATGATGTCTGTGAAATTAGCCTCTTACTGGAAAACGCTCAAACACACACACACACACACACACACACACACACACAGATCTGACTCATTAGTTATTGACGAGCTCATATCCACAATGAGAAATGCATTATTTGAAATACAAACACAGCGATGACACCGGCCCACGTTACTGCCATGTTCTCGTGTGTTTTGAAATCACTTACCTCCATTGACCGTCAGCAGTAAATCATATTCTGATCAATAGGAGATGTGGGATACCCGACAAACCCCTGTCGTCATGGGGATCACATCCCATAATGTCACGTTTGTTCCCGGAGCTCATAATGATATTGGATATCAGTCTGGTATTGATTGGGTAATTTCATCGGACACAGCTGTAACGTGGTGTTGTTGGTAGATGTGATGAGCGCGTCCTTATAAGGGCAGGAGAAAACGAGATGAGGTTGCTATGGTTTCAGGCTCAGAGAATTATGGGTAAACGCCATGACTACTGTACATAGTGTTTCTTTACCCGCAAGTACAGCTTTTATGTATTTTATATCAAGGTATCCAGTAGAGAATACATTTTCGAATTATTTAATTTAATTTGAACGTTTAGTTTTTATAAATAGGTTATATATAAACAAAACAATCATTTTGATAAAGCAATTTGAATATAATAGAAAGCATCTTCAAAGTTGTACTTATAGCATAACTTTTCTGAGTTAGAATTTTTTTTTTAATTATACAGATTATACAATAATTACATTTATTTATTTATTTATTTATTCGTTTATTTGAAAGAGGACAGTGCACTTTGATGAACATAAAAACATAAAAGTGCCAGTTTTTTATATATTGTGCCATATCCAATGTTAAACTGTAGACTGCGTTTATATTATAGTCAATTTTAATACATTTATTGAGTTAAAGCAGATTTATTGCCAACTTTTTACAGTCAACTATCAGTTCACTATCGCTATTTATAGTACCATCATTCACATATATAAATATATATCTTATATCTTCTCAGATGAATTACCTCGTCGTATGTGACACTAACTATAATACTTTTTGGTTTGACTGTTGCACGACCACAGTCTCGAGTAACTGGCCCAGTGTTTGTAAAAGCGCTGAGTGTCTGTTACAGACTGTAGAAAATGTTGTGGCTTCATTCTCAGTTTCAGCCGAGTGATGTCATCACACAGCTCCTTTCCCATTGGCTAAAAAAAGAAACCAGTCCTCATCAGTGCTCGGTGTCTTATACAGTACTCACCAGCTGTCAGTCACAATTTACAATGCTATAATTAGTTCTTTGTGTGTGTATGTATGTGTGTGTGTGTGTGCGTTGATTAGATTGTGTGTACTACTACCTGCAGTCATGTGACTTAGATTAAGTTAGTCATCGACTCTGGGATTACTCTCCAGTGACAACAATGGCTTGAGAGGATTAGAGTGTTTCTGTAGTGCCTTTGTTTGTTTGTGCACATGTGAGTGGGTGCATTTTGTTCACTGGAGTGTGCGTCTGTGTGTTTGTGTGTGTATTTGGTTGGTTGCATATGTACAAAGTGTGTGTATGTTTCCCTTGCTTCCTCCAGCGAAGCAGCCCTGCCTCTCGGTCACGCCTCGCCTCAGTTCGCCCCACCCCGCCGCCCTCTCCGCCCCCCTCCTGCCTGTTGCTGCTGCTGCTGCACTTGTTACCGTGGCAGTCTGTCGGCGCACTTGTTAAGGAGGTGCTAATTCTTTATCAACTGTGACATGACATCCTGACACTATTAGATTAATTCTGGAGCTCCTCGGCGGCGAGTCGCTAAATAATTATACCGATGCAGCGATAGCACCTCGAAGACCGGGGCGCGCCGTTTCCATTTCACCCCGCTCCATGTGTTTGTGTTGTAATTAAACATCTCGGGGGTGGAAAGAGAGAGGGACTCGAGGCGAATTTTCATGTCGTACAAGTTGGAGAGAGACAGTCACGTTTTGAGTATCACCAAAAAATCAGACGCACATACAACCACTTTTCCCACTAAATGGTTTGTTGCTGCTGTTTTATTGTCTGCGCTGTAATCAAAGCCAATGTGACCCTGGGGATTTGATAATTGGCTGACTCTGTAGAAACTCAGACTAGATTGGATTTTTAACGCTGACGGAGATCGATTTGCCGTGCAAGTGTGTTCTTGTTTTTTTTTTTGATATCTCTATGAGGATCAGTTTGTGGTTTTGGCTCATAAGACTTGCACCGGCTTGTTTGTGCAGAGTTTGTAAGAACTCAACCAAGCCAAGCCAATGCTGCAATTTGGGGGAAAAAATAAACCAGCACATTTTGCTTTTATGGTTGGCTTTTAATGAGAAAAAAACCCCTTTAAAATCAAGATAAAATCAGTTTCAGTTCGAATTTGTGGCAAGTTAAAGTAGGCCAGATAAAAAGGCAACAGATCACCTCCCTTGTTGCTCTGATTCTTTATGGCTTGTCCAATAGCGGCAGATGCAAACCAGATGCTGAGACATGCAGATTTCAGAGCAGCGGTGGTGACAGCGTTAATGTTCAGAGACCACATTAAAGGAATGATGCCAGTTTCTAAATTTGGTGATGTTTAATGCATAATTTAGCTAAGCAGCTACACGGCTAATATAAAATGAGAAAACTTAATTTAGTATTTATTCATTTATAATGATTGAGGGGAAGTGGAAGTGGCTGTTCCCCACATGAAAGTAGAAGTCTGTGTGTGCCGTTTGTACCAACGAGTGCCCGTCGCCATAAATCCAGAGAACATGCTGCAGCTCGGCGTGTAACAGCCAGTCAATAGCGTGCATTACATCCAGATATATGACGCTTTACTACAGCAGAGCGCAGCATAATTGACGCTCCAGTACCGGTAATCAATACAGTGATGCATCTGACACCCTGTTCTGACTTCATTCCAGTGCCAGTGTGTGGTGCCATGTGCAGAACTGCATTGGCTGGTCTCAATCATACATCCTCACTGCCATCCATGCAGAGCAGAGCAAGGCTTATGAGACTGCTGTATTTTTCTAGAATCAATTTCTTTTTACAATTTTAAAGCTTTAAAAAACAGACATATACTTGGTGAAGGTCTCATTGCACATTGATGGATTCCTGAACAGGTCTGCTGGGTATAGGTGCCCAATAGGTCAAGGGAGGGAGTCTGTTTGAAATGTCTGCTACTTGATCAAAAAAAAATCAATCAAACTTCTTCAAAGCTCAACTAAAAAGCTAAAATACCAAGAGATGTAAAATCTCAATATCTTAAAGTGACATAAAACTACCGCAAAGTCACTGAAAATGGACACAAAGTGACATTAAACCAAATCATACCTCAAAGAGAAACTAAACATCCACAGGTTATGGACAGAAAACAACAGAGAGACAGAGACAAAACCACAAAGATACACAAAATGGCTACAGAGTGAAACAAAACAATGACAGGGAAGCACAAGTAGTATCCTATCCTACTTGCAAGGCTACTTGGCAAACGGCTGTAGTTAGCACGCTAACTGCTGGGAAGCTGCGAACATCACATCACCTTATTTCTGTTTATACATTGGGCTGTTTGGTTTTTGAGATTGTACGATAAATCATTCAACCGATAATTATTGAAGAGTGGGATGAAAAGCTTGAAAGTTGTCGGTGAACTGACGACAGGCTGCTAAAAGTTTGCTAATTGTTAGCTCGCTAGTTTGCAGGAAAAACAGGACGGAAAAGAGACCGAAGACCAGAGTGAACGTAACATGGAGAAAGAGAGATGCACTTGACTTATTGTTTAAAAAGTCTGTAAATAAAATAGCAGTGTCACAGACATTCATATAAGTGTACAAGTACAAAATCTGCCTTGTGTGTAATTCTTTTTTCTTCACATGATTGTGGCAACGATTAAAAGCAAAAATAAGAAGTGTAAAAAAAAAAAAAGGCGTGTTGTTGCAGCAGTAGCAGCAGTTTGGTTACCACAGGAAACAGTGGTGGGAAATGGACATGTCATGTTAATTTTTGAGAAATAAAAGTTGCTACACACAGAAGATACTACACACACACACACATTGCCTTCGTAACTTGTGCCTGCCTCCGTTTTAATCAGCTTTTTTTTTTTTTTTTTTTAAATCATTGACATCTCTGATTTCTTTCTTATTTTGTCATCTCCATCTTTTGGTGCCAAAAGGATTCACACTCTCCTCCTCCTGTTCACTTTGCTCTCGTTTACTGTGGAAAATAAAGGAGACACAGGAAGAGAATGAGGCGGAAGAGCAAACAGCTTCTTTGAATTGTGTGCGTCTATGTGTGTGTGTTTGTGTGTGTGTTTGTGTGTGGCTTTGAGTAGGCCGATGCCACAAGCTGTAATGGTTGTGTACATGAGAGTGCACGCACGCACACAAACAGGCAGAAAAAAGGGCAGTCCCTTCATTAAGGTTGTTTCCATGTGAGGCAGGATACACAAGACACCTCCTTTCTTTTCCTTTTTTTAATTCTACCTTTCCTCTCCTCTTTGCTTTATTTATTTATCTCTCCTCTCCCTGCAGTCTAATTTCTTTCTGTACTCTTTTTTTAAAAATTCAATTCATTTTCCTGCATGTTTTCCCCTCATTTGTTCTTCTACATTTCATCTTTCATTGTGGATTCTCGGGGGAGTTTTCTCCTCCAAAACAACATCTAAAAAAAAGAATAATTCAAAAATGTAATTTAAATTAATATCAGCAACCTCTTCTTTATCATACCCAACCTGCTTTTTATATCTGTCTCAATTATTTTTCCTTCTTTCCTATTGCATTTGAAATATATTTTCCTATGACCACTTTTGGAGCACTGTTGCACCTTGATGTCATTTTTAGTCGCGAGGAATCAATAAATGTCAAGTTTTCTCTGCTTCCCAACCAAACCAAACACTTTTTTTTTCCATGAAAGTAAAAATAAAATAGCAGCACCACTTCAGATTATATAACCAGCAGTATTTCCGGCGTTTTGAGTGGTGACCAACAGGTAACGCTTCTGTTTTTCTTTTCTTTTTTTTTGCTGTTGTTTTTTTCCATTCCTGTGGATTTCCTGTTTGGCACGTTGGAATCAAACCTACTATACGTGTTCGTTTTTATCTGCATCTCGCTCCCGGTGCAGAAATCTGTGTGGGTGTTCACTGCAATGGCGATGAGGACGAGTTATAGATATGTGTGTGTGTGTGGAGGACGGTAAACAGAAATGGCTTGAGGAGAGAGTGCATGAGTGTGTGGGATGGCCTGTGTGTGTCTATGTGTGTGCGCGCTCTGATTTATGCCCTTGGCTTGATGTGATACAGCTGCAGTAGTGTGTGAGTCAATACTGATGGAGGGAGAGATGGAAAGAGATGAGGAGAGAGAGAGAGAGAAAGATGGAGATAGGCAAAGGAGAGAAAATTAGTAAGTGGATGAGGGAGAGGGAGAGAGATGGAGGCAGAGTGGAAAGTAGCAGCGAGACAGATCCAGAGTCAGTTATATAAGAAATATGCGCAGCACACAGCAGGCTCTAATATCCATATTTACTATCACAACAGGTTGGCAGGACTGTAGAGGAGGCTGCCTGACTATATAAGATGTGTTGTTCACTCGGTGGCACAGACATTGCACAAAACACATTGTTTGCTTAAGGGTAAAATAAACATGCTCGATGCCTTTTTTTTTTTTTTCTCTCTACCTTATGAAACATTCGAAAAATGCTTATTTCTCTATGGATGTTTTGAATTGCTGAAATTGGCCTCTTTTTCCTTGTATTTTCCGTTTTATTGGTTTGTTGCTACGTTTTTACAGCACTTCAGCTTGTTGATACGTGGAACTGAATTAAACCCAGGGGATGACATGCAGCTGTTTTTTTTTCCCCCATCTCATACAGCACATTTTTCAGGTAGCCTAAACGTCAGATTTATTCTTTATTCAGCCTCCACAACTTGCTAGTGTCAAATTCAACAAGAGAAACAAAACAATGTAGCGTTTACACAAAGAGAAACAAAAAAATAAAAGCTTATTCAAAGATAAATTATGTTTAAATCTTGATTGGCTGCCAATGTTTACTTCAGTAGCATCAGCAACCCCTAGGCTACATGTTAGCTTTAGCGTCACCTTAGCAATCTGTTAAAGTTAGCTTTAGCATCACCTTAGCAATCTGTTAAAGTTAGCTTTAGCGTCACCTTAGCAATCTGTTAAAGTTAGCTTTAGCGTCACCTTAGTAATCTGTTAAAGTTAGCTTTAGCGTCACATAGCAACCTGTTACTTTTAGCTTCAGCTTCATATAGCAACCTGTTACACTAACAAAATGTTGACGTTAGCTTCAGCTTTTTAGCATGTCAGTCAAAAATGGAAAGACTTTATCGCTGTCTTTCTGTTGACTCATTCTTTTATTTAATGAAATGGGTTTACAATGAAATTGTGACATTAAAAGAAAAGTTTATTAACTAAAAGTGTTTCTTGGCAGGTAGCCTACTGTAGCTGCAGCAGGTGAGCCAAAAGCCAAAAAAAAAAAAAAAAAACCCACTATGTAGCAAAAACCTCCCTGAAGAAGCATTAAAAAGTAGCTGCTGTTGGGAAAATGTAGTGATGGAGAACCAATGCCAGGTCATATAGTCACTGTAGTTAATTATGTATCTAATATCAGGATATTAATGGTCATATCTCAGCCATTGATCGCACAGTGAATAAATATTCTGTTTTCCATGGGAAGCTTTGTTTCTGTTACATATTTACAGCTATAACATTAAGCTAACCCCTTATTTTATAGATAATCTATGATAAGTTGTCATGATCCACAATGGACACAGCGAGTGCTATCGATTTGCTTTAATGAAATTACTGTACATAGGCTGTTAATCATACATGCCTGAGTGTAGCCTACGCACACACATACAGGGACACACACACACACACAGTTTAAACGCTGAGTTGCTTTGTCTCCTGGACAGGCCGGTGTTTGTTAACTGGAGCCGTGCAACTTGGTTTCCATTGATTTGACCTCAGGTGCCCTCCCGAGACCGTCAGACCGGCCAATGAGAGGACGGCGCCTCCGAGGAAAATAAAACACAGAGTCCTCCAAAACACCACCTTAAGAGTCTAGAGGAGCAGGACGCTCTGACGAAAAAAAGAGTTTGTGTTTATTTTTAGAACCCAGTTCATCATGTTTAAACCAAAAAGGGAAAATCAAATTGAGTTGAAACTTTCTATGTTTACCGAAGCAAAGAATAAAAAAAAAACCCACTCAAAGTCTGTTTTTGGGCACTTCTAATTTCACTTCCTGTATCTGTTTCTGTCTTTTATCTTTTCAGTGTTTATCTTTTGAGTCCATTCTTATTTCAATTCCTCTCTTTCATTGCCGCCACCTGGTTGTGCTTTATATCCCCAGCCTTGATCTCTTAATGCCCCCTCTCTCGGCCTTCTCTGACCTCCATCGTTCATCAACCCGTCCTTCCTTCCTCTGCTTTCATCCCGTCCTCCCTTCATCTGTCCACTCATATTCTTCTTTTCATCGTTTTTTTCTTTTCTGACGCACTTTCTTTCTTGCAAGCATCCGACTAAAGTCTCACTTACTTCTTTAATTTCCAATTAATCCTTCGTTGAATCTTTTTTTTTTCTCAGCTTTAATATTGTAATTGTGTGCTTAACAAAATCGAAAGATGCTCAGCTCAGCTCAGGAGCCGTTTACTCATTCTTTCCAGAGCTTTCGACTGTGTCAGACAACACAGGAAAAGTTTTCTGGAAGTGATATTTACTTCACAATAAGACTAAAGGATATTGATGGTTAATAATTTGTTTATTAATCGTTTTTATTGTATAAGTTCTTTACTCAAACATTTATTATTTGTTGAAAATGTACTTTAAGGGGATTTAATCAAGGGCAGATAGGCTCCTTTTATGCAAATGTAACTCTATTATACATGAGCGGCGAACATATGACTAATACTGTCCAGAAACCCTCAGAGAAACATAATAGATATGCTCAAGTATTAGTGGAAACTGTGTGAGTGGAGAGAGACGGTTTAGATTGAGATTCGTTTCTGGCAACCGTGTGTCAAATTATGTGTTAAAGGTCAGTATAATATAAAAAAACATAGAGCAGTTAAAAAGACATTTGCATAAACACGGTGTTATTGCATCAGTTTTGGCAGCGGCTCTTTTAAGTTTTTGTCCAGGTGTTGTAGTTACAGATACAGTTACACATCTGACCTACAGTATGTCTTCTATCTATTCAGGTTATCTGGGACGACAAGAGGAGATCCTGTTTTTTTTTTTTCACGGCCTGTGGCGCGTTTATCAGCGGTGTGGTGTGTTTATTCATTAGCGTCGGTGTTGAGGACGTGTAAACGCTGACCCTGGGATCTGGATCTGGATCTGTCTGTCTGTCTTTGATATCTCCGTTTGTCTCGCTGCAGTTCCCCGAGCTGCTGCTGCTGCTTCTGCTGCTTTACAGACTTAAACGTCTCCTTGTGAGCATTTTGTTCCACGTCAGGTTGATGCTTCTGTCAAACACGACTACTTTTTTCTCTCACCTCACATGTCACATCACAGCGACTGTCACTGTACATGAACGTCACAGAGATTTATATCAGCAGGAGGAGGAGGAGGAAGAGGAGGAGGAGGAGGAGGAGGAGGAGGAGGGTGCAGTGACTTTAGGTGAATTTAGCTGCGTTTACTTCTCCTGTATTGATCTGTTTTCCTTTTTTTTTCTTTCCTCTGTCCCTCTCTCTGGCTTCCTATCTATCTATCACTCTAACCTCCTCCGTCTCTTTCCCCCTCCATCTTGTCTTGTCATCCCTCCTCCTCCTCCTCCTCCGCCTCCTCCCTCCTGCGTCTGCAAAAAGTCTACACCATCATTAAGGCTTCAGTCTGCAACACACCATTAAGGAAAAGTGTGTGTTTCTGTGTGTGTCTCTGTGTGTGTGTGACAAGTTTGATGAGTTGTCTGCAGCAGCTGTGTCTAACATAGTGACACTCACTTTGAAAATGTGCTAATGATAAGGACACAACAATATCTTTTGTGTGTCTGTCTATGTGTGTGTGTGGTCTCTAATGAACTTATGTATGCTCTCAATCAAGAACAGCTGTGTGTGTGTGTTTGTGTGTGTTTGTGTTATCGCTAATGAGCGAACACATTTCAGTCTTGACAGGTGTGTCTGTGTGTGTGGAGCTGCTAATGCGCTAACATGTGTTATCAATCACTGGAAGGTGTGTGTGTGTGTGTGTGTTCATGGACATGTACTTTTCACTGCTTGTGTGTGTGTGTGTGTGTGTGAGTCTGCCGGCTAATGGAGACTGACAACACAAAGCAAAGAGCTGTGGTGTGTGTGTGTGTGTGGATGTTAAGTGAGATCTCCTGTGTGTCAGTGACTGATGATGTTCGCTGTTCGTTTGACTCGGTCAACAGGGAAGTGGCTTTTTCTGGCCTTTTTTTTTGCATAAAGTCTGTAAATATGTTTGTTTTTTTTGTTTCAGCATTTTTGTCCTTTGACTGTTGCATGTAAAGTTTATGTTTGTGCGGTTTTTGTTTTCGTTCAATGAGGAGGAAACACGCCTACATGCTCTGTAAGTTGTACTAGTACAAGATGTTCAACAAAGGGTTAAATCATAAACTGGTTTTTACCCTGAAAAAACTATTCTTCCAGGTTGTAAAATTTGGTGTTTTGAATCCAAATCTAAATGATCTTGAATTAGGTTTCCTATAAAACACAATGATAATAGACAGAAAAATCCAAATTTTCTCAAAAACCAATCTTGAGAACTGATTATAATGGGTGGTTTTCTGTCTCGCTGCAGGGACGCGCTCCAGTGATCTGACGTGTCTTTATAGGACATTAATCTGAGGTTAAACTCAAACCTCCTGGGAGGTTTAATTTAAGAGTCAAGTTCATCCCCCGGAGTTAAATCTAACCGTCCTTCAGGAAATCATCTCAGCCTATTCAGGTCTCGGCTAAATCGAGGACTATTTCACACCATGACCCAGAAAACAGGTTTCTGTCTGTTGGACCAGAAACTCAGATGACCAAAACCTGTCATTATGTAAATCAGCTGTTTTTGGTGCTCAGGTCATTGTTATGTTCCTGTTTGACCTCAACTTCTCCATCAAAAACATGCAACAACATAATAATCAGAATAGACATGCTTTAAAATAAAAACAGCTTATTTAATCAAAAGAATCACATCTTTTTCCTTTTTTTTTATTATTTGACTTCAACGTTTCCATCAAAAAATATGCAATAAAACCAACAGGACAGACGTGCTACATGAAAAACAGTGATAAAGACGATGGTTTTCTCCCCGCAGACGCATCGCTACGTCTTCACGCTGTCTTTTAATGAGACATAGAGGCCACAGCGTTTCCTGTGATGCTGCTGCTGGCTGTGCAGTGGATCCTGTCTGTCAGGGTGTCGGCCTGTACGACAGGACAACAAGCAGGAGCAGACACGTTCACACTCGTAGACTCCCTCCGGCTTGTTTGTACTTCTTTTCTCCTCTTTATTTTTGTTTAGTTAGTTTTTTTTTCTTTTCACAAAATAACCTCTTTGCCTTTTTTCCCTCTGTGTTTGTGTTTTTTTTTAACACCTCTTATTTTAACCCTGTTTATCTCTTCATCTCTCTGTCTGTCTCACTGCGGCTAAAAATAGACTCACTCTGGGTTTTTGTCAGCATCTCTTCTTGAAACCTCTTAAACAGGAAATAAGAGACAGTCACCACACACACACACACACACACACACACACACACACACACAGATACACATAGAGATACGCACAGGCGCACACAAACATGTTGCTTTTGCAATACTGCTGTCCTGAGAAATCTGATATATTTTATGATTCATTTTATTCTTTGTGACTGCAGCTTGCATTTTTCTGTCCTGCTCGTGTGTATCTGCGTGTGTGTGTGCGTGTCACACTGCCTGACGTGAGGTAGCCTACCACATGAAGACGAACGCTCTGAGTCAGCGGCATGAAAAGGCACATCTGTTAATGACACTTGATCTAAAGACGGCGGAAACCTCTCCCTGTGCGTGTGTGTGTGTCAGCTCTGCTCACTACTGTTACTTCCACTAGAGCGCCGCCACTTCCTACAATTACAGTCATTACAGCAAATCTGATTATTGCCGTTTCTGTGACCCTGCTGCACTATTTAAAGAGGGAAACTATGCAAGTTTGATCGCTTTTCCTCTGTCTTGCTAACCCTCCTCCCAGCCAGGTGCATTTGTTTACAACGAAGCCGGCGAAAAATCAATCCATGCAGCGGTGGATGTCGTTATATAACATAATAAGATGTTATGACGTGTATATCTGTGTAGTCTTAACAAAAGATTGCCAGTTACGGAGCGCGTTTGTGTCGCGGTGGTGCAGAGACGAGAGGTGTGACTCCGGGGTTTCAGCCGTGAGACACCAGGTGGAAGACAGAGAGCCTCCATTCTCGCTCAAAACAAGTCACAAGTAATGTAGTTAACTTTCACAATTATAGAAATGTGGCATAACCATGGGAAAATCCTGCTTAGTTCCTCTTCAAACACAAAGGAGTGGCTCAGCTCGCAGTACAACGCAAATACAACCGGGCAACGAAACGTGTCCGTCCTTGTTTAGCTTGTGTTTCCTCCCCGACCGACTCTTCTGTTTGATGCCAGAGAACGTTATTGTTTAGTACTTTAACATTTGCATGAATAAAAAAGGAAACAGTGGAAACCAAATGTGCATTCATATTCACATTTTGATCAGCTGTTACAGGCTGTTGCTGTCAGAGCAGCAGCAGCTGTATGGACCCTGTTGCTTCATACATAGGTGATGAAATCGTTAAGTCAGAGTTAAAATAGACCTATTTTGGGGGGAGGTTGACAGGAAAGTCAGGACTCGAACCCATGGCCCTTGCTGTAACAACTGCTGTAGGTCCATTCGGTACATCCTCCACCAGCTGAGGGACCTGATTCCCTCCAGATGTGGTCCAGAGTCAATACTCCATCCTACATCACCACAGTCGTTAGCAGTGAGAACTAAACCACCTTGACCACCAGGTGGACGTCTCCTCAGCGTCACTACAGACAAGACAAGAAAGAAAGTAACAGGTTTAACATGTGAACAGTTCAGTTTTTCAGATCAGTGCGACTCGGTGTTTCCCTCTTTGAAGCTGTGACGGTTAAGTCAGATGAAAGAAGACACCTCATCCACCTGTGTGGGCCGGTGCTTCACTTCCTGCACAGGAGGGTTCCCTGCCTCTCGTCACCAACATGTACAACAAGTGACTATAGAAAACGCATACTAAATACATACAAAAATGAGAATGCATGTAAAACAACCATGAATACATACAAATACACACCTGAGACGAACACTAAGCATCAGAATTACAAGCTCCTACAACATTTACTGTAAATGAATATAATATCATATAACAGTGTAATTACATCACTCATTATGTGCTGATGCTTTTGATGCTATTGATAACTGTTGATCTTATTGATGCCACACAACGTGAGGTTGACACGTGGCGAGCTGTAACGGTCTGATCTGACCTGGGTCGTGACCACACGTCGGAACAGAAGTTAAAAACCGTGACTCTCCACCACGCCCCCCCAGAGTTATAAAAAGGTCAACGGGTCAGAGGCACGCTGGTGAGAAGAAGAGAAGGAGGTGAAGTTTAGACAAGAATAAAGTCATGGATTTGGTTATTCAGGTGTTGGTGAAGTGGTGACGGAGGTCAGAGGAGGAGAAGAAGAAGAGTGAACTGTCCTGAGCGTGAGTGGAAACAGTCTGAGTGAAACCGAGACAGAGAGAGATGGAGAACGAGAGTCAGTGTGACTGTACTGGAAGGATGTGGCTTCCCTTCTAAAAGCAACACATTTTATTTTTATACTTGTGTGTGTGATTATATTTGTGTGTGAGAGAGGGAAGGGTGTGTGCGCGCAACGTGTGTGTGTCTTTATACTAAACAGCTACAGATAGAGGCCGATAGATAGATGGATTTACTTCAGGTTCAGGTTGTATCAGGATGTTGGAGGTTGGATGGAGAGTCCAGGTGGGCGGAGCTTGTGGCGACGGAGTGGTGAGTGTTGACAGACGGTCAAAACATCTATCTATCTATCTATCTATCTATCTATCTATCTATCTATCTATCTATCTATCTATCTATCTATCTATCTATCTATCTATCTATCTATCTATCTATCTATCTATCTATCTATCTATCTATCTATCTATCTATATCTATCTATATTTTTCTATATTATTATAATTTATTTTATTATTTATTTATATTGCTATTCACATTTCTGCCTCTGGATGTAAACTAAAGGCGTCTCTGACACATTCAAATCTGTAAGGATGCAGTGAACTCAACTCTCCAACGAGTTTTTTTAATTTCATCCTCCAGCAAATTCCACTTTACTGTACGTCATCAGGAAATCAGATTTCATATTCGTTACTTCAGCTGAAAAGCTCTGTTGAACATCCACCAGCTCTGTTTCTGCTCTCCGTCTGACACTTCACCAAACTTTAAAGTCTTTCTTCTCACTTCCAAGGTCAAGTCTCCAAAACAGTTTGTCTGCGTTCGATCAACAATCGATCCTCAACGATGAGCTGAAAGTAGGAGATTTATGGCGCCTCGCCCTCATAAGTGACGTTAATGAATCGCCCTGCTGGGCATCCCATTGGCTAATTGACTGATCATTGAAGCGCCGGAGCTAAACATCTGTCTGGCTTTCAGTTTCTACACATTCTGTACTTCCTGTGTGCACAAAAAAACAACAACCTGCAGCAGCGTCTCAACCGGCGAGGAAGGCACTCAGCAGATTTTATAAGGCACAACGTCTGACTTCTGAACGCATCCTGTCGCTCTGTGCCTCCCCTCGGCTGATGTTTGTCCTTTTAACCTCGGCCAGCAGCAGCAGCAGCTTCTGTTTTCTTGTTTTTGTTTTTTCTTTTCTTCTTTTTTTCCTCTCTCTGCCGGGCACTTAGCTCAGTTGGCCCGCTGAGGCTTTTTCAGGACTTGGAACGAGGCTTTTCCTCCCCCCTCTTCCTCCTCTTCCTCCTCCTCCTCCTCCTCCTCCTCCTCCTCCTCCGACTCGGGCCAAGGGCGCAAACTGGCACAGAAAGAAGATCAGGACAAGACGATTTATAATCATATTAGGAAGGAGCGCTTACCCCGAGTCGCACGAACGCCAAACGCTCTCCATTTCCATCTCTATCTCGCTCGCTCGCTCGCTCCCTGACTCTGCCTTTTCTCCCTCTCTCTCTCTCTCTCTTCCCTTAGTCATGGCGCTCCGCTCCGAGCCAGACTGTGAATCATATCAGAGTTTAGAGGTGCTGGCAACTGATCAGAAACACAACCAATACCCCCTCGTTTCAGCTTCTCAATCTGGGTAATGAAGCCGCGCCGCAAGCCCAGGCCCTCACACACACACACACACATACTGTAACACACATACATACACACCCAAAAACACACACACACGTGTGCGCAGACACACACCCAAACGCTCTTCACGTGCACCGAGAGCTTTTTCTACCAGGAAAGAAACTGATGTTTGCAAGAGTGAGAAAAGCCACATCCTTTGAAAACGCAGAGCGGAGGCTGACGGGTGGTGGTGGAGGGGGGGATGAAGGGGGGGGGGGGTCTAAACAAAGAGATGATCGAATGTCACTGTAAGGAAGAACAGAGTGGACAGAAAGAAAGGAGAAGAAGAGGAAGAAGAAAGGGGAAGATGGAGAGAGAAGAGGGGGAGGTGGGAAGTGAGTTTGTAAAACGAGAGATGTGTGTTTGTTGTTGGGTGTAACAGTGTGAGGTGACTGCTTCATTGTATTTAAAGTAGGTCTGTGTGTGTGTGTGTGTGTGTGTGTGTGTGTGTCTCTCTGTGTGTGTGTGTGTGTGTGTGAGAATGAGGGTACATCGTTTCCACACACACACACACAGACCCACACACTTTACTGGTAGTGCACTGTGGTAAATCTGCTCAGCGCGGGAATCCAGCCTGGTTGTGGCTTCCTCTGTGTGTTCACCCTGGAAGCGAAGAGCGTGTGTGTGTTTTTGTGTGTGCGTGTAGATGAGTGTGCCAAGTTCAACATGTAAGCGCCAACATGATTTATCCTCCGACACGTACACATAGTGTATGAAGAGCAGCATAACAAACAGCATTCACAGCGTGCAACAAAGCAGAGTCATGGTTTTCACATTAATCACCAGTCACTGTAAACAGCAGCTCACGCTCCAGACTACATTTCCCATGAGCACTTGCAAGGTCTTTATCCTTATTGTTAAAAAGTTTTATTCCTCAAACTGAATTTATTATTTGGATTTTCTTACCCGATCACTTATTAAAGTCATTTTGGTAACACTTAGTAATAAGTACACACTATTAAGCATTAATACTGAATTCATCATAACACATGAATACTCATAAATACAGTTAGTGCTTATCAATGATGAGTAAAAACATTTTTAACTGTGTTCATAAACTGCATACTAATTAGTATTCATGTGTTATAAATGATGAATTCAGTAATGTTTATTAAAAGTGTTTACTTACTATAAAGCGTTATCATGACGTGTTGCCTTCAGGTGCAGCGATCATCGTCCGAGTTCTCATGACTTCACTTTTCACACATACTATTTACAGTACATGTCGCCAGGACAGGAAACTCTCATACATAAAAAGCGATTACTCATGTATAGCACATTTTAAAATTAGCCGTTTCACAGTGTTTCACAAAGGCAGCGAGAAATCAGAAAAAAACAAATTTAGTTCATAAGTATCTGAGTGAAATGGCACTTGAAGTGGAGGCTTGACTGCAGCGTTACTTGCCGGTGGGAACTTCTCGCGGGATTTTGAAATCTCGTCAAGCCAGAAAAAAATTACCCGGAAAAACAGGAGGAAAAAAATCATCACGAAAAACTGAAAAATTAAAATAAGTAAATAACTCGAGTGAATTATTCATGTCAAAATGATTAAGATTTTACTTTTGATGAAACACTGACAGATATTTTTATGTATTAACAATGTTATTTGATTATTGTCTCATTACAGTAAAACAGTATGCGTTTTTTTTTTTTTTTTTACTTTTTAGTTCATGCATGTGCGTGTGTGAATGTGTGTGTGCAGCGTGTTTGCAGATGAATGAGTAACAACGTGCACATGATAAGATCATGATCCACTTCCTCACATGTGTCTGTGTGTGTCTGTGTGTTTGCAGCAGTGTGATAAAGTTGCAGCAGCAGCGCAGGATTCCCTCCAGTCTGACGAATGGGTGGAGGAATCACACACACACACACACACACACAGACACACACAGACGCACACAGACGCACACAGACACACGCACGCACACACCACTAACCACTCAGCGAACTCCTTTGTAGAAAGTCTATTTTTGTCGTCCTGTGTCTATGTTTGAGAAACGCAGCTTATTCTAGAAACAGGCTGTTACTGTATATGGTAAATCCCCGACTCTGCTCCCTCTCTTTGTTTACGCATCAAGTTTCTTGTCTTTCTACTTCGCTTTTTTCATCTGTTTTTGTTCCTTTCTTCCTTTTTTTTCTTTCTCTTTCTTTCTTTGCCACATTTTCTTCTCTTTTCTTTTCTTTCTCTTTCGTTTCCTCACCCCTCGTTCCTGCCCGTTGCCTTTTTTCTTGCTCTTTTTTGTCACCTTCTTTCTTTCTTTCTTTCTTTCTTTCTTTCTTTCTTTCTTTCTTTCTTTCTTTCTTTCTTTCTTTCTTTCTTTCTTTCTTTCTTTCTTTCTTTCTTTCTTTCTTTCTCTCTCACTTACTTTGTCACATTTTCACTCTGTCTTCCGCTCTCTCATGTCTTTTCTTTCCTTCACTGCGGTGCTTTGTCAGTGTGAGTGTGGAGGCACGCTGCGTAGCAGTCTGTTGCCTGTCAGATTAACACACACACACACACACACTCAAACTTGCTTCCTCATTAATATATATAGTGATATATACTTTAAGTGAAGCAATGCATTATCACGCACGTTAGCACACACACATACACACACCTGTTATGCAAGCGACACATGGCAACAGATCTTGTTGTTTCAACACAGACAAACTTCAACACACCTCTGTCTCCATCTTCCTGTTACCAGCGTTGTTGTTGTTGTTGTTGTTTTCAGGTCTTGTGATGCAGTGTCTCAGGAAGTCGTGGTGGTCTTAAGTCAGAGGTCAGAGGTCAAGGTCACTGTGACGGCAGGAAAACACATTTTTGGCCATAAGTAAAAAATTGCAGTGCTGTATTATTTTCTTCTTTTCAATATTTTAATTGGTGGTTTCCCATTGTTTATTGTCATAAATAGATAGATAGATAGATAGATAGATAGATAGATAGATAGATAGATAGATAGATAGATAGATAGATAGACAGTAAAGAACAGTTATTATAGCGTGACATTATATCAAACATGTTCAGCTTTCAATATTCACATACTTATATACTTATACGTAAATATGTATTTTTCTTATATCAAATAGATTACATAAAAACTGAAAATATAAATAATGTAATTAAGGCTTTTACTTGCTGAGTATCACAACTTTTAGCACGATTAATATTAACTTGCATGGAGACATTTGATACCAACAAGGTCACAAATCAACTGTGACATCATAATTTAAATAATAAATAAACCTTTCACTAAATTCCTAAATAATAACGAGCTTTCATTTACATTTACAATATTGTTTGATAAGTTAATTCAAACTGGTTTTCCTCGTCACATTTGTACACATTTGACTATTAAACTGCGATTGGCTCCAAGCCAGTTGTGATGTCACAAAATCCTGCTTTTTATAGCCAGGTGTTAAACCGAGATTGAAAGCGAGCACCGAAACTTCTCTACTACATACACAGACATGCAAATAAAGACGCATCGCAGTAATAATGAAATCACTCTTTACTGTATTTCGTTCAAATGCGACGAACATGAATTTGATATCTAACGTCGTTTTGCATATGTTAAGCAGAACCGGCAGCGATAGCCGCACCGCTTCCTCATGTGGTTACACAACATGTTCCCAGTTTACATTATGTGACCATGAGACGCTGATAAGACACAGACACCATCCCAGTTAATGTACAGCAGCCGCCCACCCACATAAACACACACACACACACACATGCAGAGCAAATAAAATACATATGCGCTGTTGCTGTAATCCTCGGTCTTTCCACACCACGATGCTGCTGCACCTGATCCTCTGTCAGATCCTGTGGACGTATACTGGAGCCGCACAACAATACAGAACATGTGGAGGAAGCAAAAAAAAGAAAGGACGAGGTGAAATATTCATGACAACAAAAGTGTTTTTAAGTCTCGTACACAAACAAACACGCACACTCAGGAGTGAGGAGCGCAGCGTGTCCTGAAGATGACCGCGGACGCTGTTGTTGATCTCATCCACCTTGAAAACCAGAGGAATTTCTTATGCAGCCACAAAAATTCAGACATGTACAGTACAGAGGCTCACTCACGCTGATATAATAAAAGCGCACACACACACGCGCACACACGCGCGCACACTCAAGGGCCTGTCTCCATTTTTAGAGCCTCCTCGGGGATGTGGAGTCTATATTTAGAAAGTCATTTTGTTAAACAAATACGGCATCAGCGCGTTGGAAGATTGTCAAAACACACAGGCCATGTGTTTCCGTCAGCGTGTATGTGTGTGTGCGTGTGTTTATGTGCGTAGATTTATCCTCCCGTGGACGGTTACATGTGAGGTTATTTTAACTTTGTGAGATTTGTATAAACAGTGAAAACCAAAAAAAAAAAAAAGTGGTGGGAGAGAGATGGAAAAGGTGAGGGAGAGATGGAGAGGTGTAGGAGTAGAAGAGGAGGAGGAGAGGAGAGGAGTTCAGTTTCATTAGCATGACAGGCAGCAGAAGAGCCCTCGTAAAACCACCCAGAAGGACACACACACACACACACACACATACACACATAGGCCACACACTTACATGTGTTTAGCAATAGGAGAGTTGCTCTGCTTGTGCAAGTCCCCGCGGGGAAACCTGTCGTCACAGCTCAGCATTTCAACACTTCTTCTCAGCCATGTTTACCAGCTTGGCCAAAGTCTATTGTTTCATAATGCTGCGTCTCGGAGGTCGATCCTCCTCGTCGTCCTGTTTGTTGTTGTAGTCGTGGTTTTGAAGCGGGTTATTAGTGCGGTCGGTGGCTGCATGAGCTTTGAAGGGAGTTGGATGTTCCCAAAAGACAGAAATTAGCTTCTTGCTAAGTCAGATTGTGCGTAGGCCTGCATAATGTGTCTGCTTTGCAAAAGCCTGCAAGCAACATTAGCCTTGCACAATGCCTGGAGATATCGAGGGCCGATTTGCGACACACCGGAATAATTAAAAACATGGCGGACCGGGACAGACAATGCATTCAAAGTGCTTCATGCAGCTAAGGCATTAAAACATTACAAAGGGCACAAAAACATTTATAAGCATTTTGAAATAATGAAACAGATAATTTAAAATAGCAGAGAAATGACTGCATGACAGTAGGCCTAACTATATTGTATATAACGTTGTTGTGTGAGTGACGAAAGACAACTGATATCACATTACACACCAGCTCAGAAACAAAGTTGGAGACAGAAATTACAATAACCTATGCGTCAAACGTTGCTGTGTTCACATGTTGTGTCTGCTATTTAAGCTAGTTTGCTAGCATTAGCCAGTGGTAAATCCACATTCAGAATCAGCTTACTTTTACTTTACATCTTTGAAGTTGACTTTAGCCACTTCAGCTAACATCAAGCTAACTTTACTAAGGCCAGTAAACAGCTATACTGTAGATTCAAAGCTTGTAAGCTAACAGGCTAGCAGCTTGTGGATCAGGTGTGTCAAACTCAGGGGCCAAAGTTTACATACTACTGTAAGTACGTTACGGGCCAAACAGTATTGTTTCGTGGCCCAGATCTGGTCCCCGGGCCTTAGTTTGACATGTGTGCTGTAGATGTTTGGGTTTGGAGCTGTATGCTGTAACAAAAGTAAAGTAGTTTTTTTTTCATGTGAACTTCAAACTTGAGAAGTTATGTTTAAATTACAAATTGATGGTTAAAATAATAATTGAATGACATTTGAATTATTGAATAATGTCCAAAATAGTGCAGTGTGTCCTTCTCAATAGTAAAACTTGGATCTTGTTGCCACACCTATAGGACATAAAGTTCAGATTGCTATTAGCCATCGTCTCTAATCCTCGAGGTCAAGTCATTTAGACCACCAGACTGTGCAGGATGAATTTTAGTGGGCAAAAAATCACCCCAGTGAAAAAAGAGGATTATTAAAGTCTAGACATGTAGAGGCCTACTCCATCCATCACATTACAAGACCTAACAGAGACAGAGGAGCGGAACAGAGAAGCAGGGTCACCTCAATTCACTTTATCTTCCGTTTTTATGAGACAAATAGTCGTCCATCCTTTAAGTCGGACGCAGACTGATGAGTAATATTAATCCGATGAAGATGTATGAGTGCCCCATTTACAGCAGCTCGATGTTTGAAAGTATCGGAAAAACATGGGGTAGGATGCTAATTCCCAGAAAGCACAAGCAGAGACTATGAGAGGAGGAGGAGGAGGAGGAGGAGGGTTGAAGGAATGACGACAGAATCAAAATCGACAGGGGACAGTGGGCGGTCATAAAAAGAGAAAACAGGGTTTAACAGAGACGGGGAAGAAGAAGAAGAAGAGGGGGGCTGAGAGGGTGAAGGAAAAAAGAAATCATGGTTTAAAAAAAAAAGAGGTGGAGGTGGAGAAGGAGGAGGAGGAAGTGGTATCGATCTGGGCGGTAAACAGATGGCCTGGATAGAGGAGGAATGGGCGAAGGGATGAGATGGAAGAGTGATATTGATCCGAGGCAAAGAATGAGAGTTAATGTGGAGAGAAAAGGGAAGGGGAGTGGAGACGGAGAGAAAGAGATAATAGGAGAGAGAAAAGAGTAACTAAGAGGTAGGAGAAAAAACAACATGGGGGGAAATGGAGAGGGAGAGAAAGGAAAAGTAGGTTTATTAGCTTTACAGGACCAGAAATAATATACTGTGCTAGAGCTTATACTGTCTTAACAGCTGTACTGCTTTGTGACATTGAGAAACTGTAGTTTAATTAGCATAATAAAGCTGGCAAATAATTAAAAACGGTAAAAAATTACAGAGCTGTTTGCATCAAATTGTCAGTCGGCTCCAATTGATTCACCTGTGTTTAGCTTTTATCCTTTTTTAAGCCTCATAAACTCATCTTAGATACAGCAGATGAGTAGTGAGCAGTGACGGATATACGACACCTCTGCTCTACATTACCAAAATATTCAGAAAATATGTGTACCACCATCACAAAACCCACCAAATTACTGAATGGAGTCCGTAAACAGCTCTATAATCACCACCGCCGCTTAGGGTGTTTATTTGTAAGCACCATTAAAACCACTTAGACGTTTTTTTTTTTAGCAAACTTAGTTCAGGGGTGGAGGGGGGTCATTTGCGCTAAATTCATATTCTTTCTCAATGAAGCCATGTTGTTAAACCTGCTTTCTACCAGGTGAAAAAACCCATGAAACACATGTAGATGTCCTGTTAAAAGGTTATTGGAGTTAACTCACCTGACATTCAGTCTCTTCTCAAGAATCACAATAGGTTGTTATTTCTAGGTGGACTCTCTGAGCTATCGTAACCCACACACACACACAAGGGCAACCACATGAGTAAGATATGATTTCCAGGCCACTGCAACGTTTGCTTTCATGAAACTCGAGCAAGAGTGAATTGAGAAATAATATTGAACTTTAGCCGCGTAAACCGAGCCTCCTGGAGACGGTGACGCTGCTGCTACAGTCTGTTGACCCAGTAAGTTGACACTGCACCAAACCCTAAACTTTCACTCCTAATCCGCGCGCTGTCTGTCTGAACGACACAGTAGCTGTACAACATGTTGTAAAAATGTTGCAAAACTCAAAATGTTGCCAAGCATATGTCTTATTTTTAGTCAAAATGCAATTTCTAGTCAAAACTAATGTCATTATACTTGAAATAAGACTCATCACATTAAAAAGTAGCTTGTTTTTAAGACACTTTTTTATTTATTTCAAGCATATTTTCACTTGAAGAATCTGATAGTGGAGCAAGTTTTTCTTTTTTATTACAAGCACAAACATTTTAGATTTT
The DNA here is from genome assembly GCA_030347415.2 of Decapterus maruadsi. Lineage (NCBI taxonomy): Eukaryota > Metazoa > Chordata > Actinopteri > Carangiformes > Carangidae > Decapterus > Decapterus maruadsi. The sequence continues at coordinate 8,997,457 of CM064898.1, forward strand.
TCTACTTTTTTCAAGTGAGAATTTGTTTGAAACAAGTGAAAATGATCTAAAAAGAAGTTAATTTTTAGGTGGAAAGAGATTAGTTTTGACTAGAAATTAGACATTTTGACAAGAAATAAGACAAATATTCTTGGACAGATTTTGAGTTTTTGCAGTGCATGGGTTTTTATACCACTTTTCAGAAGAAGAAAATAAATTAAGGGGCGGTTGTGTGTGGCTGTCCTGTCCCTGAACGCCTCATGTGTATCTTATTTTTATCTGCCTGGTTATAAATGCTCAAAATTGTACCTCTTACTGCTTCTATAACAGTCACTATCAACAGAAGTGCTCTGTTTGAATAATAAATCAATCTGCTTTGCATCTAAATTAGAAGTAAGACATTAAAACATTTGGCGGTTTTCATTTTAATATCATACGTAAATCTGGCTTGCAATGGCAATTCATTTTTTCCATTAAAAGCTACTCCACAACATCTTTTTATATATTATACTCATTATTTTCTGTGTGTAGACGTGCATAGTGAATGTACATTATCTCCTTGTGTTTATGTGCACTAATGGTATGAGCCACTTAATCTCGATCTCTGTGATTAAATGCTGCTAATGCGTAATGTGGCCGCTCTCATTTCTAAGCTGAACTGCCTTTAATTCACTTTCAGTGGAAGCTTTTTTTTGCCAGTTAACAAAAAGTAAACAAAAATCAAACACATTTGTTTAAATATCTGATAAGCTGTTGTTCCCACAAAAAATAATTACATTTCCTTGCCATGCAAACCCATCAAAACTGTATTAAATTAGTCACTAATATGCTGTTTTATTTAGAATAACAACGGGCTGATGGAAATCAAAGTGTCCAGTTTAGAAACAAGACTCCCCGCCAGCTGCAGAGCCACATGTTGCAGCGGCAGCAACGACCCTCTGCTTCATGTTGCGGTGTGATTTGATTCAGAGTGACCCGACCCCGGCCTGCAGTCAGCGACCCAGTCCGCGGGCTCCCAGCTCTTTAACGCATTTAGCAGCACAGTGGAGTCGGAGCCGCGCAAACTCTCGAGCCTGAAGCTTTTTTTCTCTCCCTCTCGTCCCGATCTGTCAGCTCCGGGAGCCTGTGTTTACGTCGATGACCGACCGACCTGCCAGTTCACAGCTGAAGGCACTTTGGATTTAGAAGATGCAGTTAAAGGATATGTCATGTCAGCTCAGACTTTATACTCATACAGTCCCTTATATGGCGGCAGGAGTATCACATAATGATTAACGGGCAGCTTTTAACGAGAGTTTAACACTAGTCAGCAGCTGGTTTGTTAAAGAAGAAGTAAGTGGTCCGGTCGTTTTCGCTAATGCTGCGTTCCAGGCAGGCTTTTGAAATCGTAAATTACAGCTTCAAGTCACAACTTACGACTTTGTAGCGTTCCAGGTAACCCACTCGTGTTTCTCCGACCTGTTTTACCGGTGAAAGTCACTATAACAGCCACTCGTAACTTCCGACCGGTGAACTCGTACCAGATCGAACTGGTACCACTTCACGGTCGGAAAAATACGAGTTTCCTTGAACGCACCATAACAGTCCTCGTCCCTACGTCGCCACATTCACGGCGTTCCTTGGCTGCACACACAGCCCTGCATGCCGTTCTCTCTCCTCATTGGATAAAAACTGTAGGATACGATAAATGTTTTCTCCTCGGCTCAGAGCAGAGCAGAGTGACTGACAGACCCGTGTTTTGGTCCAAACACTCTATGTAAGTGATTGCTGTCGGAAGATATAACTATTTAAGACTTATATTAACACAAATATATCACTTACTTCTGCTTTAAGATACTTATCTTTATTGTTATATAATTAGAGTTTAATTCATGTTTTGTTGAATGGTGTCGTATAATTAAGCCCCGCCCACTTTAAACAACAAAGAAATACTGGTATCTTTTGAATGAAACCACTGCAAATGGACCAAAAACCAGTCAGTGTAGGTTTTCTTCTCTCTCCGGAGGTGCAGAAACAACAGGTCGGCGTCAGCCAATCAGAGAAGAGGAGGCTCTGGGCCTCTCATCTGATTGGTTGACTGTTTTCTGAGTGATCCAATAAAAAAAGAGCAGATTTTGGGTAAAAACCAAGTCCTGCAAGTTGTTACATGGTGGATCCAGGTGAGGGGGGGGCGGAGCTTGGTGACTGCTTCGTTATGACATCACAAAGTCACAGGAAGTCCTGACGGCTGGTTTTCAGGCTCAATTTGTTGCATTTCTCTGTGGGCTGAGGCTTTGACACTTTCACAGCATTAAAACAGAACCTAGAGCTGATTTGCAATCTCGCTTTTTACAATATGGGACCTTTAATGATGTCATTACAGACCGCGATAAACATCCTCTTACTTCATCCGCGCTCCGGTGTTTCTGTGCAGTCGACGCTGAAAGTCACAATTAAAAGCCACTTTGCTGATGGAAGCCTGTGCACCGCTGTAATTCGAAACATTTGTCCCGTAATAACAAAAGCTTCGCCCGCGCGTTTCATCCCGTGCTGCTGCTGCTGCTGCGGCCCGATGAAGCAATTCATTGTGAAACGCTTTGTGCTCCGTAATCGCGAGCTAATCTTGAGCAAAGACGCGCTCACTCACTGCCGCCGCCGCTGCTGCTGCTGCTGTGTCTTATCACAGGATATGGGTGTTGTCTGAGGAAAGAGGCGACGCACACAAATTACCACATGAGAGAATTATTTCACAACAAAGCAACTTTTTGTCGACGTCATTATTTACCCCCCGGCGGGTCCAGCAGGTGAACATGTGATTGTATGGATTGCATTGCACACATCTTTGCTCCCTTTCTCTTAATTAATTAATTCATGCTTGCACAGCTTCTCCACGTCACGTCACGGTGAGAGCGGCGGTGGCGATGGTTAATATTTGTGGTCGTGTGTGCGTGCCAGAACGAGGTCATGATGACGTATAATCTATCGACCAATAACAGCTCAGTAAATTGTGCCGGAAAAGAGCTTAAAAACAAAAAACAGGTTTAAAATGTAAATATAGTGGAGTTTCCTCTCCTCTCCTCTCCTCTTCCTCCACTCTTCTTCTCCTCTCCCCTATTTTCCTCCTCCTCTCCTCTCCTCCTTTCCTTCCTCCTCTCCTCTCCTCTCTTTTCCTCTCTCCTCTCCTCTTGTCTCTTCCTTTCCTTCCTCCTCTCTTCCTCCACTCTTCTCCTCTCCCCTCTTTTCCTCTCCTCTCCTTTCCTCCTCTCCTCTCTTCTCCCCTCTTTTCCTCCCCTTTCCCCTCTTTTCCTCTTCTCTTCTCTCCTCTCCTTTCCTTCCTTCCTCCTCTCCTCTCCTCTCCTCTCTTCCTTTCCTTCCTCCTCTCCTCTTCTCCCCTCTTTTCCTCTCCTATCCCCTCTTTCCCTCCTCCTCTCCTCTCCTCTGCTTTCCTCCTCATCTCCTCTCTTCCTTTCCTTCCTCTCCTCTCTGGCGCCAGAAAAGAGCTTGAAAACAGAATATAAAACAGGTTTAAATGTAAATATAGTGTAGGAGGAGGATGAGGATAAACTTTCACATGAGGAAGAGAAGTTCAAGAAGAAGAAGAAGAATCTGTCCGAACAAGTGGGATTAAAAATCCAACATGACAGTCAGCGGTGTTTGTAGGATCCAGTTCAGCAGCAGCAGCAGCAGCAGGTTGTGAAGGAGGCTGCAGGGGAATGGAGAGAGGAGAGGGCAGGAAAAGCCCCCACAGGTTGCCGTGGAAATCACTCATCTCCCATGACGACGACGACGACACAAGTGATGAGAGAGAGGAGAGAAGAGGAGAGAGAGGGTTTTGTTTTGGCCTCTATTTCTCCGTGTGTGTGTGTGTGTCCACTAAGCTGTGTTACAAATTCCAGTGGGGAGACATTACAGCTTGACAGCACAGGGACATAAAGACTCACACACCACAAACACAAACACAGTATTTTATTTACATCCGTGTGCAACGTTAGGTCCTCAGAGACACACACACACACAAGCCTCCACTCGTGTGTGTGTGTGTGTGTGTGTGTGTGTGTGTGGAGACAAGATTAAACATCAGTGTGATCATCAGGGATAATCACCAGCCACAACACACACACACAGACACACACATGCACACACACACCTACAGTACACAACACATGCACACCCATATTTCATCTTCGCTTATCTCCTCCCATCTTTCCTCTCTCCTTTTTCAGCCCAACTCTTCATTCCACACATCCTCCTCTCCTCCCCTCTTCTCTCCTTTCTTCCTTTCCGTCCTCCCCTCCTCTCCTCACCTCTCTTTTCCTCCTCTTCCTTCCTCTCCTCTACTCTCTCCTCTACTCTTCTCTCTTCTCCTCTCCCCTCTTTTCCTCTCCTCTCTTCCTCTTCTCCTCTCCTCTCCTCTTTCCTCCACCCTCCCCTCCTCTCCTCTTATTTCAAACATGAAAACCTTTATTTGCATGATTGTGACAACAGAGACGATGCGATCATCACAAACCTTCCACCTCCTCCACCGTCCGTCTCTTCCTGGCCGAGAGACTTATCTGTTCATTCGGCAGTGTGTGTGTGTGTGTGTGTGTGTGTGTGTGTGTGTGTGTGTGTGTGTGTGTGTGTGTGTGTGTGTGTGTGTGTGTGAGGATTATGCAGCATCAGAGCCAGATTTGGTCCGTATGCTCCGAGGCTACACCCCCCCTCCCCCTCCGCCCCCCCATCCTCCTCCTCCTCCTCCTCCCCCTCCACCACCAGCAGCAGCAGCAGATTATGTGTCCTTCATCGCACAAACCTCACAGGCTGCAGCCAAAAAACTGGATGATATTTCAAAAACACATGAACATACAAACATGAAATGTGGCTCAACTTGAAGAAGTGTGTGTGTCTGTGTGTCTGTGTGTGTGTGTGTTTGTGTGTGTGTGGTTGTCTCCTCCCATCTGTCCGTCTAAAGTGTCATCAGATTCTGTTTTCTTTCTTTCTCTCTCTTTTTTTCACATATCACTGGTGTGTGTGTCTATTAATAAACGCACAGAGGTACATGAGACAGGATGTGGTCGCCATGGTGCAAAGTCCGCCCACGCCTTGTTCTGACTGTGTGTGTGTGTGTGTGTGTGTGTGTGTGCGTGTGTGTGGTCAGACGTTGGGTTTATGCATGACAGATGATGCAAGCAGTTCCTATTTCAAATTATTTGTCTCGCTGTGTTAGTTGCCGTTTCTTGCAGAACAAAAAAAAAAGTTGTCAAGGACAAAGGGGACACGCACACACACAGACACACACACACACACACACACACACGCACACACACAGAAGAAGAAGAAGCCTGTTCAAACTTTTTTCTTTTTACCTTTTACGTGTGTGTGTGTGCGTGTGCTTGACTGTGTGTGTTTCGAGTGCTTTCCCTTGCATTTTCTAAAGCTGAAGGTTGATTTGAAAGTCGGGCTGTTACCATGGCAACCTCGCATGCCTTTGCGTTTACCAAGTTTAAATGTCAGGAGGCACAAAAAAAAAAAAAAAAAAAAAAAAAAAAGCTGAAAAATTGTGTAATTACAGTTTTTCTCGATTGTTTACACACATTTTCTGAAAGAATGCCTCATACTCTCAAAACTCTACACACAAATCCAAAATAACACACACAATGGGCAAAACCCCTAACTTCTCCAGCAAAATGAAACTTTACATTCAAAACAATGTAATTTCTCCTCAAAATGCTATTTTAGTCTCAAATGACAAACACAAACCATCATATGACTAGACATTTATAAGAACTAGTTGAACACTGTTGTGCTCAGTGTAAAACACACACTTCTTCTCCATTCATCAGAATGACTTAGGCTTTTTCTTTTCTTTTTTACAGTAATTACATTTACAGTATGTAAATGTGTTGTAAAATATTTTAGAATATTGTTTTTATACTCAGAACACTCAAATACTTGGTAACAAATGAAATGCATGAAGACGCGACCGAGGTGGCCGTGTGACGATGCAGCCGTGCTGATGTGACCACAAAAAAAAAAAAAGAGTGGGTCAGGGTCAGCTGGTTTACGGCCGGACAATTTTGAAAGACTGAAGACATATTTTGATAAGATGAGAGTGACAACAGTAACATGTAGCTCACTGAGTAGAGCAGCACTCTCTGTAGTCAAATACTTTGTTCTTCTTGGTTCGAATCCCTCCATCAACAAATCTTTTTGGTGATCAATGCATTTTCTTTTTTCATCATTATGATCACGTTTATAAATATATGTGTGCGTGTGTGTGTCTTTGTGTTACAGTATGTCTGGCTTTTCTCTTTTTGGTGTCTCTCTCTTTGGTGTCAGTCCATCTCTGCCTGTTGCCCTTTTTTTGCTAAAGCTCTGATTGCTAATTGTAAAACTGTGTGACAGGTGTTTACCCATGTGATGAGTCAGTGTGCATAGCAGGGAAACTAACTTTAGAATTTTGAATAACACTGTGTTATTCGTGAAAACATTGTGCCAAATGCAGAGAATTGTGTGTAGTGTTTTGAAAAAAGTGTGTTTTTGAACTGCAATTTGAGTGTAAAGCAGGAATTGTGCTTGTAGTTCAGCAGATTTGGTTAAAGGAGTTGGTGGATGAGTTAGATGTTGAGGCCATTGTGCCTCAACAGCCAGAAATTGTGTGTAAACAATCGAGAAAAACTGTAACAACAACAGACCTGGGTCAGCTGTTATTTGCAAACGATAGGCTGTTTGTGTTTGTTTTATCCCACCTCCACGCTCCGGACGGGCGGGGTTTAAGAATAAAATAAATTTAAAAAAAGGCATCAGGATGATTCACTTGCTCTCGTCTCCTGCAGCCGGTGTCTTAAAGCTATAAAGCTCAAAGATGCTGAAGCGTCTCTGAACGTCTGTCTGTGTTAAACCCCACCTCTGTGCCGCTGCAAGGCGTGTAAAACAAACGCACAAGAAAGATTTAGCTTTTGTTATGTGTGTGTGTTTGAAGTGTGGAGATGTGTGCATTCGGTGTTTATCTCTCTACAGACACACAAACCAGACTGCGCCTCTTTCTTCCTCTCCTCTGTTTTCCTCCTTTCATGCTTTTTCTCTAACGTCTCCATCTCTTCCTCTTCTTCTTCCTCCCAATCCCTCGCTTCATGTCTAGTCTTTGCTGCCTCACTCCCTCCCGTCTCCTTGCCCCGTTCCTCTCCTTCCTCTCCTTCCTCCTCCCGCCCCAGCTCTCTCTCAGTCCGCCATCTGCTGGAGGAAGTCAGTCACTGCAGCTCACCGACCACCACAGCTGCTGGTGACATTGACATTGAAACAGCTTTCCTTCTTCTTTTTTTTCCCCCCCGCCGCCTCGTTTGGCATTCCAGCGTCGTCCGTCCGTCCCGAGGTCTCATCATTACAAAAACATGGCCGTGTTTTAAAAAAGGTCAGGGGGTTGGTCGTCTGCAGCGGCCAGCAGTCCGTCTGTTTTAATTAGATCTGGCACGGACGCACCTGAAAGTGTCTCTGTGCTGTTTCCAGTTGCTCATGAATAAACAGCTGCTCCATTGTGGAGGAAGAAACACCGGCTTTACGTTCAACACTGATCGTTTTATAGTTAGCATTAAAAATATCATGTTGGATTTCCTGCAGCTTCTGTAAAAATAAAACATGCAGTCACTGTGATATTTACGGATGTAATTACTGTACAAAACATCATGTGTCACGGTCTTCTCCTGAAATTTGGACGTTTCTCTTAGTTCCTCTAACAAAGAGGAACCAACGGTTTCTCTGCCAATTTGAATAAGACACAAATACATGGTTGTTGTGCATTGTTTTAAAAACAGAACAGGCTTTATTTAAAGAAGTTTAATCATTTTGTATCTTATAAGAGCCAGATGTTTTTATCCTTGGGGGAAAAAAACTTTTATTTTGAAAGGCAATACCAAATCTTTATATTTACAGCATGTGTGCAACAAAAGGCAATTTATTACAGCCAGTTATACAAAATATGAGGTACTGATGATGAGACAGAGGAACAGGGTACATTCAAAACACCACACTGTGGTTTTAAAGCTGCAAGATAAGATTTTTTTTGTGAGTGAACTCATGCAGACGAGGTAAAACACTTGTCGCTCCTGGGGAGGCTTTCTTGTCGGCCATGGTTGCACGAAGGAACTCCAGGCGTTAACACAGCGACAGCTCGGCGGTCTCATTGAAGTGAATGGAGATGCTGCGCTGCCGCTGAAGGTTTTAACGCGGCATCTGTGGGAGATTAGAGGAAAGATTTGGAAGATTGATATCCAATAATCGGGTCGAGGCATGTTTGTGTTCGTCAGGCATGAATCCACCTGAGGTCTGGATGATGCTTAAGAGGAAAATGTGGCGTGTGAAGAAAAGAGGAGGAGTGAGGAGCAGAGTCTCGCTACGAGCCAAGTCTGCATACCGGATTAGAATGCAGAGGACGACCTGTCTGTCCGTCGTCTTCTTCTTCTTCTTCCTCCTCTTCCAGATTTCAAAATAAAATGCACAATTTAGTTCCAATTATCATTTGATAGCTTAATAATGATACATTTTGTGACATTTCTTTTCTTTTTTTAAATTTAAATTTCTAACCTCTCACTTTCACCTTTCTTTCTTTTTCATACATAGCCATCTTCCATCACAATATATGTACAGCACCAACACTAACACCATTGCACTTGTCTTCGTTAATTTTTCTAATTAATAAGTTGTTTTCTATGTCCTTCTCTGTTTGTGTTTGTTCCCCACTTGTTCCTTAACTATAGCACCTAATAAAATAGAATGAAATAAGTCAAATCAGAATCCCAGTGGGAAAGCGGAGACATACAGATGTTTAGGTTACCTTTAGCCGTTTAGCTTCATCTAGCACTAACAAGCCAATGAAATGCACCAATCTATCAATAGGTTTTATAATGTTAGAAGGTATTAACGGGGACAGGTGTGATCACTAATGAAGTGTCCTGGTGTCTCTCTGCAGCACAGACAGAGATACCACCACCACCACCACCACGGCCGCTATCAAAGGAATTTCACATTAAAAGCATCGCAACACGACTCATTAAAGTCGCTAATGAAGCTCTTTGACCCGATTCTGCTTCAAATTTAACCACAAATGATTCGGTTGGAGAGACAGAGATCAGGGTCACTAGGAAATCTAGTTTTTTTTTTTTTCTTTTTTGGAAAGAAAAAAGCGACAAAAGAACGGGAGGAGGAGAGGAAAACAACACAGCGAAGGAAGCTGAGGGGGCGAGACGGAAAGATGGAGAGACACAGAGAGATGGTGTCAGTGAGCGAGTCTGCAGGGAACAGCATGTTTCTGCTCATTAAAGACAGAATGATACGACGCCTAGCTGAAAACACACACCACACACACACATATGCATGCATACACACACACACTCACACAGACACACACATATGCATGCATGTGCACTCACACAGACACACACTTGCAGTAATTTGCCTTGGCAGATGAGACACTGATCTGACACTGAAGGCAGTGCGATGACAGAGCGTAGGCAGCAGAGAGCGCACACACACACACAGGACAACACATGCACGCTGACAAGACGTGTGTGTGTGTGTGTGTGTGTGTTTGTGTGAGATCACAGTGACATCACCACTATCCTCCTCATCACTTTGACATGACTGGACTGAAAGTGCAGCGATCAGACACAACACTGAAAACCAGTTGTTGATTCTAACGTTGTGGTTGTTTACACAATGTGTGTGTCTATATGTGTGTGTGTTTGCATTTTTTGTGTGTCTAAAATCAGTACTGGGACAGGGGGGAAGCCATGTGTGTGTGTGTGTGTGTGTGAGTGAGTGAGTGAGCGAGCAGTCAGACAGGTTCCTCAAGTTCTATTTATAGCCTGAAGGAAGTAGGCTTGTTCTTGCATGAACACACAAACTCACACAGACACACACACTCACACATACCACTCCTCTCAGGTTTGTGTCGTATAAGGTTATGGGAGGGACTCCTTTGCATGCGTCAGGTTGTGTGTGTGTGTGTTTAAGTAAGAAAGAAGCCCAGCTATGTAAGAGAGGCGTGTCCTGCAGCAGCAGCAGCAGCACACCTGAGGGGGCGGAGCCTCCTCACAAGGGAAGTTTGAAGAGAGGGAGGAAGTGCAGGAGGTTGTATTGTTTGAGGAACTGCTGGTGTGGAGGGAGCGCTGCGGCCGAGGTGGGGCAAGAAACGAACCGGAGAGAGTTGAGAGAAAAGTTTACACAGGCTGAGTGAAAAAAAAGAGGGTTTCAGGAGTTTATTTAAAGCAGTAGAAGAAGAAGAAGAAGAAGAAAACATGGAAGGAAAGGACAAATCCAGGTAGCAGCGGCTACACAACGACTGAAAGAGAGAAGCACCTGAACTACACATCCTTCCACCACTTTATTTAAGAAAAGAAATTACGCGTCACGTACAGGAAGTGAGGTCACAGCAGCAGTTTGTAGTAGTGACAGTGGCGCCAGATGCTGGGCCTGTGCCGGTCCAGCGGGTGCTGTTTCGCCCCCCTGTTGTTTGGATATGAGGACGGAGGAGGAGGAGGGGAGGGGGACGACAGCCAGCTCAGCAGCGAGGACCACCTGAGCTCCAGCCACATCCAGGGTCTGCAGGTGGACCAGGTCAGTGTGTGTCCAAACAGGAAGTCAAACCACATTTCTAAGGGTTGTTTATTCTAGTTGTAGTGGTTTGGTTTTCCTCTGACCCTTTGAGTGTCTGTGTGTGGTCTTACATTTGGCATTTGATCATCACATTGCGGTTAAAAACAACAACTTTTCGCACCTTTTGTCACCTTTTTATATCTTAAAGGAAGAAAGCTGGCAGCGTTGTGTTGTTATTTCCCAGCAAAGGGCAGACAAGACTTCTCTTCTCTTCTTCTATCTTTATTTCTATCTTTACCCTGTGGCCAATTCTTTCACACTGACAGTGCAGATGTTGGAACACAAAAAAAAGAAAGGTTTTTATTGCGAATCCCCTGTTCTCCAAGCACACACATGTTTATCCCTGTAGTAGCAGAGAAGTGAGTCATTGGTTCATCTTTGATGTCATTGTGTCTCTGATGGAGTAACAGCTCCTGGAAAAACTGTCTGGAAAAAAAAGTTCTGCTTTTTTTTTTCTCCATCAGCCAAACAAACTCCACATGTCAGTCTGCAGGTCACTCATCCCTCTCGGAAATGATCCTACAAGTTATCTGTGTGTGTGTGTGTGTGTGTGTGTGTGTTTAGACTGAGGGTCAGGACGGGAGGTCGTTGTCGCGTTTTTCTTTAAAAAATGAAGCCGACAGAACAGGAGCGAGTTTGTCTGAGGCCTTGTGTGCTTTTTTGCAGATGAGTAAGTATGTGTGCTAATGCGCTCTTGTGTAAACAACCACTTCACGGCTTTGTAAGTGTGTGCGTTTGTGTTTGTGTTTGTGTGTGCGCACATCTTGGGTCTGCTGGGGGATGATTGTTGTGATGCAATTAGTCCTGCTCTAATGAATACACTGATCTGTCTGACAACTTCTCTCAGCTGGAGAGGAGATGATGATGATGATGATGATGATGATGAAGAAGAGAGGGAGAGGAAGAGGAGGAAACACCATGAATGGGAGTGGCTGGCTTTATTGTGCAGGAAGGAACTATATAACTATATATATCCTACTGTATGTTGTCATTGATACGGCCATATGTACACGCGTACTGTTTGCTCTGCTGATAACCGCCCTCTGTGCACAGTGCAAGTAGTCGATCAGGAGGAAACCACACATTTTAATTAATTACTCAACAAGCTCGGCCACTTGAATAAGGACGCATTATTATGTACAGAAATGGCCTGGAGGAGGCGGAGAGATGAGAAGGCCACGCATGCTGTAGCTGTAGCCACGTTGCATATGCATGACAATGAGATTGTTGCATTACTGTAAGTGGAAGGTTTTTTTTCCCACATGGTTATGCACTAGGCCTAAAACTGTGGGAATATCTAGTTTTATTGGTTTAAAAAAACAAAAGAAGGCACATACACTTTTGAAATGCGCCCACACCCATGCAGCTACTAATCCACCCCGTCTTTTGTTTCCAAAATGTTACTTTAACCGCAGCGATATGCATGTGAACACAGCACACCTTTTAACTGCAGGGTTGAGAACCATTAGCATTTTTTTATCAAACCTGAATGCTTTCAGATCATTTACAGCATCAATTTAGCTTCAGCTTCAGGCTAAATTGAGCTATAAGTTAAAAGGGAACTATGCAGCTCCAGTCACTTTTCCGCTGTTTTGCTAACCCTCCTCCTGGTCATGTGCATTTTGTTTACAACAAGACCGGCGAGAAAGCTATCAGTAGAGCCACAGATAACGTTATATAATATATTCAGTGTCACAGTGTGTATATTTGTGTAGTCTTATCTGTCATAAAGAAGAGATTACAGGGCGCATTTGTGTTGTGGTGCTGCTGAGGCGAGATCTAGGAAGTCGGTTTTAAGCTAAGAGACGCTACGTGGAAGGCAGAAAGCCTCCATTCTCTCTCATAACAAGTTACAAGTCATTTATTAAACCATCAGAATAACTCCAATACTGCTTAATTAAGGTAAAAATGTAGCATTGTTATTGAAAACTCCTGCATAGTTCCTCTTTAAGCTAACTTTGAGCTAGCTTAGCCACGGGGACTGTCTGGATTCGAACCGGCATCCCTCTTTGTTGAGACGCGACTTCAACGAGCCTCTGTGTCTGTTGTGTCGCTCTCGCACTTGTTCCAACATCCTGAGTTGGATCTAACTTCCAGTATGCCCTTCAGCCATATCAGCGGTTGCTATGTCATTAGCGGCTTTTGTCAAACAACAACAAGTCTGATTCGCTTATTTGACTGACAGCTCCCCTTGGCGTTTCTGGGGCAACCGTGGATATAAGCCCCCGATTGGTTTGGAAGCGAGCGCGGGAGTGTCGCACCCTCTCCGTTATCTCCAGCGACGACGTGTCAGGTGGTTCAGCAGAGAGAGACCTTTACACCTTCATGTTTGTGTGTTTTTCTCCGTCTTTCCTTTTCTTCTTCCTCCTCAGGGCATCGTTGTTTGTCTCTGTTTGTTGTAATTCCCGCATCTCACCTTTTTTTTTTGTTATGTTTGTTTCTCTTGCAGCTCTTTGTCGCTGTCACAGCTCCGTTTCCCATTACTATCTCCTCTCACTAATGAGCCATGCCATCAGGCCATCCATCTTTTTCTCACCATCACTCCTTCCCCACCACTTCATCCCCCTCTCCTCATCCCTTCTTCCTCTCTTTTTCTATGACAATGTGAGATTTGCCGTCCCTTGGGGTATAAAAGCGCATTCATACTAAGATAGAAACATGGCGCTGTGGGAGCACAGGAGTCTCAACGTGCTCCATTACAATGCGGGATATCTCACGGATGCACATGTAGCCTGTACACAAACACACACACACAAACATACATGCACACGTGCAGCTGAGAAATGAGATTGTGATGGAGCGATGAATTAGATTTATCACTGGTTCGGAGGTGCCTCTGACTTGTATTACTCCCTCCGTTCAGACAGCCAAGGCCATTACTGCAAAGATAGAGGGGCAGAGAAAGTGAGACGCTGAAGATTAAGTGGAAAGTGGAGGGTGTGGGGTGTGGGGGGGGAAAAAACGCACAAAGATGGATGAGTGACGCTGAGATAGAAAGAGAGACAGTGGGAGATGCCATTTAAACAGAAATAATGCAGACGGATAAAAGGGTGAAAGGAAGACAGATTAGAAAGAGATCCAAGATCGGAAGAGGTTGTAAAACAGGTGCAGATGCAAGTAAAGCCAGTCGTGCGAGATATTAACACCTTTCACTTTCGTTCCCAGCATTTATTCATCCCGTTTCCTCGTCTACTTTCTTTTAGCTGTAGGCTACTTCTACACGACTGGAGGCATTATTAGTCTTCATGAACGACCCTGTAAGATAAATATATGTTGGTGAACACAGAGAGAAAAGATAAAATACAATGTCACATAGTAAGTTTGAGATGCTCCCATCATGGGCGGCACTATGTAAATGGTCTATATATAATATAACGCCATCGACATAATTACAGTATAAATCAAGATAATGAGGAAGCTATAGTTATGATAGGTGCCTGTATGTAAACCATAGGCTACAGATGCTCCGTCACAGACTGTGTGACTGTGGGTGAGACCAAAGGAAAAATTTTTCTATTCCTATTTCTATTTCTATTTAATTCTAAATTAGAAGCCAAGTAGACTACTGTACATGAAAATCTTAAGTAAGTTTGCCGAGCATGACCTGACCTTTATTTGAGGAACTACACAAGCACAAGCTAGTTGTGAGCAACTGTTGCTTATTTTTTGGGGGCATAAAGTAAAGATACTGATTCAGTGCCTAGCCAAAACACTTAGCTTGAACGGTTAGCAGCACCCTGCTAAGCTCAAAACACAATTTTCTTTTACCTAATGGGCCTGTTAAACTTTATCGTTTAATTTAAAAGAAAAAGGGTAATGCATCAATATCTCTGGGGAATAAGAGACAACTTACTGAGTTAGCCTAGCGTTAATGAAGAAGTGACAACATGAGTTATGCTGAACTTGGTTATAAATTATTCTTTTTTTTGTAGCAGTCAGTGAACGTCTCATCCAGCAGAGCAGTATTTATAACTTGTTAGGGTGATTGATGAGCTAAATCACACTAAGAGATAAATTAAGAGCAGACTATTTCTGTCTTTTACTTTCCACACGCTTTCAGTTTTTCTCTTTTACATTCAGAGGCTCACACGCCATCTCTCTCTCTCTGTCTCTCTCTCTTGTCCTGCTGTCGGCTCTCGGGGGTTGCTGGTCGTTGTCATGCAGGTGGCGATCCTCTCCTGTCTGAGTCTCCGATTCTTCCCCCTGGGGCAGATTTCCCGATCGTGCACTGATCTGGAGACACTGCCAAGTGACTGCTGCTGAGCCAGCTGCTCTCAGTCAACCGCGTCCGACCGACTGTGAAGTTTTCCAGAGGTTTTTTTTTTTTTTTACGCCAGAAAAGCAGCAGCATACCTGTGCAACGGAAAGCACCACACAACCTTTTGTTTTTTATTACACTGAAATCTAGCAGTCGGTTATCGACTGGATAAGAAGATAAGAAAACCAATATCCTTTCCCCCTCTCTCTCTCTCTCTCCTTCTCTTTCTCCATCTTCCCCTCCAGCACATTTTCGTCGTATCGCTCTGTGGTGATAAAATCAATTAAAGGACCCTTGTGCTTGTTGCACGGAGAGCTTTTCCACATTTAGTCTGTTAGATCCACGGGTAAAAACAAACCGCAAAAGAGCCGAGGCGCAAAATTACTTGGATCTGAATGTGATTACCTAGAATTTTATTTCCTCTGGGGGAAGAGGGGGGGTGGAAATTACTTCTTGCAGTCATATTTTGCAGACAACGTTATTATAATCAGCAAAGCATTAAAAAAAAACAGACTTGGCAACTCATAGCTTGCCTTTGCCTGCAGGGGCTTTAGGGGCGAGCTGATTCATTTACAGGTGACGTGTGTGGGGGTTAATGCGAAAAGAGACACACAATTAGTCACCCTGAGTAATATCTACTATTGTGTATGATGTCATCTATTACATTCTGTGTAAATGATATTTTACCGACTTCCTGGATGTGCAAACACATTCCAGTTAATCTGATCCAGTTTTTTTTTTTTTTTAAATCTTACTGCGCTATGTGTGAAGCTCCGACACGCACAGACACACACACACACACGGGCCGATGCAGGCGAATGGTTATCTCGTCACACGGGCCGATCTAATGAAATCTGCTTGTGCAGGAATGCTGTTACATTGGGTGATAACCTGGCGGCAGGTATGGAGGAAACCGTCGGTAACGTGATCAGAGTCTTAACACTGTATATTTGTGTGTGTGTGTGTGTGTGTGTATAACCACCAGGCTTGGGCATCCTCTCGTTTTGAGAAATGAGGATCTCCATGGCGACCCTTCTTCTTCTCCCATCTCCAATTGATTACCCATGGTGCCTTCTGTCCTCTTAAGGCATGTGCTGTACTCATAAATAGACAGAGAGAAAGAGGGAAAAGCGCTACAGTCAGATCACTGGGGAGTTTCAGCAAAGTGAAATCCGCTGCTATCGAATTAAATCGTGTGTGTTTGTGTGTGTGTGTGAGAATAATTCCCACCTCCTACCTGCTGCATCACCTCATCTCTACTGCTCCATTATGGCTGAACAAGACATAACAGTGAACTATTTGTAGAAGCGCCGGTTCCTTCAACTTCATCCCACTCATCCGGTTTTATAAATTAGAAACAGGAAGTGTTTGTTTTTTTGTTTGTTTTCTTTTGTTTTCTTTGTCCTTTTAAGTAAAGTTATGTTTCTGTGATTGTCGACTCACTCGTTGACAGATTCGGTTGACACCTCCCGGCTCATCTCTGTTCCTTGGGTTATTGTGTGTGTCTGAGTAAAACAAACGCTCCTGGTGACAACCATCCAAACTGATCTCCCTCTGTTTGCACCTGAATGCACCATAACGTCCTCCTCTGTCTCTCCTTCTTCTGTCTGACAATAGAAAAGCGTGAAGGAGGGGATCCTGTTGAAGCAGACCAGCTCCTTCCAGAGATGGAAGAGGAGGTACTTCAAACTCAGAGGGAGGACGCTTTACTACGCCAAAGACTGCAAGGTATAGCTACAGCAGGAATGTGTGAAACGGCCTGCAGCGCTTCTTTCAGGATGTGTTTGGTATTTTGTAAGAAATGCAGAAGTGCTCGTCAGCAGTGTGAAAGTTACAAACTGTGTGCACACATGCTCACCGAGGCTTTTCATGGAAATGAAATGTGATTAAATGTGAATGCAATAAAGTTAAGAGTTGTTTTTTTCTTCCCTTCATTAGTCTCTGATTTTTGATGAAGTGGACCTATCAGACGCCAGCGTGGCCGAGACCAGCACCAAGAACATCAACAACAGTTTCACGGTGAGTCACGTGTGGATTTACTGTAACAAATGAAAGTTTAATATGTTATTTTTTATCATATTTATTCATGTACCAGCCAGTGCAGGTCTGTGGAGGACGGTGCTACATTGGCAACTAGCATGTAGCATGTAGCATTCATGTCAACTTCAATTTACCAAATGTAAATGGTGCACGCAAAACATACAATTAAAGTTAAGTTAGTAGTTAAAAAATAATAATAGTAATGGTTTTAACATGAATATACTGAGCATGAAACTCATGTGTTGTTTATAGCTAGTGCTAATTGGGCTTTTACATTAAAAACAGCCAGTTTTCATTATAATAAAACCTCAGGTCAGACGGATACACATATGAAGTGTGTCGATTTAAACTCTAAGAAGAAACAAAACCAAAACAAAACAGACTAATCTATTGATAACACAATAAGCTAAAAATGTACAGACACAGAGTCTAAAAAAAGAGACAAATCAATATCAGACCTTCATAAATAACAACATGATAGAATTAACCAGAACTGGGAGCGGCGCTGATTCTGCTCTTAGCAGCACTTACACCTGCGGTTAATCAGATTTCACTCTGTCGCTGATGTTTTTCCTGCAGCGCTGCCGCCGCAGGTCGGCTGTCGGATGTTTCGCTCCACTTCCTGTCTCGGATTTATTTTTATTTTTCACCCCCCCCCCCCAAATCCTCCTCTCTTCCTCTCTTCGTCTCAGGTGATCACTCCGTTCCGTAAACTGATGCTGTGCGCCGAGAGCAGGAAGGAGATGGAGGACTGGATCGGCGCTCTCAAATCCGTCCAAAAATGGGAAACCTACGAGGTGAGCTCCTCCTTCCTCCTCTTCCTCCGTCTCCTCTTCTTCTCCTAACACGTCATTATTTATCCTCAGCTTCATCCACCTCCTTTTATTCCTCTCATTCCTTCTCTCTTATCTGCTTCACGTTTCAGATTGATGTCTCTCATAAAGAATCAGAGCCTCGGCTTTAACTGGGCCCATAAAGACGTGCGCGCTGCTATCCAAGCTTTAGTTTATATTCCAGACTTTCAGCTCTTTTACCGCCGAAGCATTTAAGGCTTTTAATTTACGCGTGATTCGTCTGATCTGGAAGGTTTAGACTCCCGGTGATGGATGGCGTGGTGTTTTTAAATGAATCCTCTCCAGTATTTTGACGTCTGCCGAGTTATGAACTCTTTGAAACGAGCGGAAAGAGGAGCTACTTTTCTACCGGTGGGGGAGTTTGTTTTGACAGTCCTGTCCTGCCGTCTCTTCAGGCTGGAGCTGTGTTTATCCCACGGCTGCTCATCTGTAACGCTCCAAACTTCTCCTTCACGTTCCCGCCACCTGAGGCCACAGAGTTTAATATGTGCCGCTGATGATGTCATTATCTCATCCCTGCATCCATGTGTCCTGCGGCGCTTTTTAGAAATATAAAAAGCCACCGCCCCGTCCTGCAATACGTCTCCGCCCTTCCTCCCCTGAGGCTGTTTGTTTTGATGCAGCGTCCTTCGTGATTCTTCTTCTTCTTCTTCTTCTTCTTAGCTTGTGATGTCATCGTCCTCTCCTTCTCGTGCTTCCTGTCTCTCCTCAGGCCAGCCAGTTCAACATGGAGCATTTCTCCGGGATGCACAACTGGTACGCCTGCTCGCACGCCAGGCCGACCTTCTGCAACGTGTGCAGGGAGGCGCTGCCGGGCGTCACCTCCCACGGCCTGTCCTGTGAAGGTACACAAACGCGCACACACAAGTACACACATCTGAAGACACACTCAGTGGAAGATACAACCAACACTGCAAAAACTCTTTCCAAGAATATTTGTCTTATTTCTTGTCAAAATGTCTAATTTCTAGTCGAAACTAATCTCTTTCCACTTAAAATAAGACTCATCGCCTAAAAATGAACTTGTTTTTCGATAATTTTCACTTGTTTCAAACTAATTTTCACTTGAAATAAGTAGAAAAATCACAAAAAACTTGCTCCATTGGCAGATTTTTCTACTTATTTCAAGTGAAAATTTGTTTGAAACAAGTGAAAATGATCTAAAAACAAGTTAATTTTTAGCGGATGAGTCTTATTTTAAGTGGAAAGAGTTTAGTTTTGACAAGAAATGAGACATTTTGACAAGAAATAAGACATATATTCTTGGAAAGATTTTGAGTTTTTGCAGTGAAGTAACCATGGATTTAATTTACTGTTTATTTGACGAGGACAATGCACATAAATGAACAATTGGTGACGCACACATGACGTCATGTAAATGTGCCGGATTTAGCCCAAGGACGGACAGACATACCATAAAAAACAGATAACAATAGGAAGCTACCTACATAATAAGAAAGAACAGTTAGAAAACAAAAAACAACCTGTATGAATATAAGAGAGGACAGAGTAGCAGCAGTTACTGTATAACAGTAGGAAGTAATTTTGAAAAACAACCTCACATTTTGATCCAATTTTTGTATAAATGATAATTTTTTTTTTGTTTTGTAGGAGAAAAACAATTAGATGGAGTAAAAAGTGAAAAGCGAAAGTAGAACGAGTTTTTGGCTTCTAGTTGGCGTCTCATTCCAGGGAGTGGCACATTTTGACACAGTGACACCATGTAAACTATTTCCAGTAAATACCAAAAGGAAACTGAACACACGTGCAGCTTGTTGAGGTCGGTGACACTGGGAATTCAGATTTTAAAGCATTATTTTAATTTTGTCATAAAGTAACATTGCTCCAAGGACCAAAAAGATTTGTCCTTGGTTTGAAAGAGTTAAATTCAGACGTGTCCTAGATTTTGCAGCATCGTTACACAATATATGATGCAATAAGATAAGATAAAAACTTTATTGATCCGAGAGTAGAAGAGAAAAGCAACACAAGACGGAACATGCAATAAAGAAATACATGTAATTTAAGAAATAACTAGAAATGCTTTATACAATAATACAAGTTTGCATTGCTCTACACGTACAAATATAAAATATATAAAGAATTTGTCCATGTTTCATCATTATATATGTATTTTAGTCATTATACTGCTGTAAACCAATGAACTGTGTGTATCTATCCTCTGCAGTTTGTAAATTCAAGGCTCATAAGCGCTGCGCCGTTCGCTCCACCAACAACTGCAAATGGACCACGCTGGCCTCCATAGGAAACGACATCATCGAGGATGAGGAAGGGGTGAGTCCGTTCAAATCACAGATACGAAAAAACTGATTTTTAAATAAGCCTGTTGAGGTGGGAAATGAATTCAGCAGCATCTCCCTCTCCGTCCGTGCCCCTCCTCCTCCCAGGTGTCCATGCCTCACCAGTGGCTGGAGGGAAACCTGCCGGTCAGCGCCAAGTGCGTGGTGTGTGACAAGAACTGCGGCAGCGTGCGGCGGCTGCAGGACTGGCGCTGCCTGTGGTGCAAAGCCATCGTAAGTGGGATTGATTTTCAGCCTCTGTCCTGTCGCTTCGAATCAACATCTGTTTTTTATTTATCTATTTGTTTGGGACGTCACGTCGCCGTCGGGAACATGAAGTGTTTATTTTCAGAAAAGAAAGAGAAGAGGAGAGTTCACAGAGTCTCAGGATTATTAATAAAGACTAATGTGGCCGTTCCAGCTCTGGTTAATGAGCCTGTTATTTAAAACCCTCCACCTGGACGTTTCAGGACGGGATTAACACTTGAACTCTGCTCCTTCTTCCTCCTCCTCTTCTTCTTCTTCTTCTGTGGTTTTATAACAGAGGGAAACACAGACTCAGTGTGTCGGTCACCAGGGAGGTGACTGTGTCTTTAAAGATAAAGATGTAATTTCACTCCCTCTCACTGCTCTGCTTTGCAAAGGCTGCGCTGCTTTTGAGTGTTAAGAGCCCATGAACTTGTGTAATGTGGAGTCCAAACCACACACACACACACACATACACACACGGAAACGCACACAGGCATCGACACAAGTGGACCAGAGTGGTATTTGTGAAGGTTATAGAACTGACATTTGGCGGCTTTCAGAGGGATATAATGACCTTTCTGCTTTCTACCGAAATATATAGAATTACTAAGAAGACTCCGTGCGTGTGTGTGCGTGTGTGTGTGTTTGTGTGTGTGTGTCTGTGCAATTGCAGGTCCACAACAGCTGTAAAGAACAAATGGGGAAGGTGTGTCCCTTGGGTCAATGTCGAGTGTCAATCATCCCTCCCACGGCACTTAACAGCATTGACTCAGACGGTGAGACTGCACCTACACACACACACACACACACACACACACACACACAGACACACACTGTACAGTACATAAGGTTCAAGGTTCAGGTACGACACCTTCAATCTTGTCTCCAGTTCTGTGATGCATCCTGTAATTTTTATGCAAATTGTCACATTTACGGAAAAAAGAAAGTTGACTTTTGAAATGAACATGATCATTTTGAAGACGTGTAGTCAGAGCTTTTTTCTCACGCATCCTGGAAAACCTGGAAAATGGTTCACCAGTTTTCCAGTCATGGAAAAGACATTACAATTAGCAATTAGAAAAACAAAGTCAAATATTCTGGAAAAGCTCGAGTTGCCCTTTAAAAGTATTCATCACATCATGACATCAGCTCCCAGAGCTTTATTTGACTCTTTCAGACCTCACTAAGGATTTCTTAGCGAATGAACTAGTGATTTTGAGTTGATGAGTGTTTTTAGTATCGGACCATGAGCGTGAGAGTGAGTGACAGATAGAGGAGCAGCAGAGATCTCTAGTAGGCGTGGTTTAAAAACAAAACCAACATATTTGCATTGTTCTATGATAAGACATAAGACTGTTTGTTTATTTATCCCACTCATTGGAAATCTGGTTGTTGTAGTGTGTTGTAGCATACAAGGTAGAAAAATATGCAAATATAGAAAAACATAAACAAAATAAAACAAGCATACTTAAAAAAAATATATATATACAGTTATTTACAATAATTGAATTAATATTACGGTTTATATGCAGCAGTGTTGGTACAGTAGTTGTAAGGCAGAAGAAAATACTGCAAGGTGTGCAGCTTGTACACAAAAATCAAAGTTGGACATAAATAATAACTATACACTGTGTATATACAGTACAGCCTCAATAGTGGAAAGTGAAAACTAGAAAAGTGTTTGAAGGTACAGAAAAGGCAGATTTTTGTCATAATTTCATCATTTCTAAGCATGTTAGAGATCATCTCATAGATAAGTTAGAGCCACAGACTGCATCAGATATCTGGGGGTGTGAGAGAAGAATAAACATAGAAACAATCTGGTTAAATGTAGAAAATAATGTACTACTATCTAAAAGGGCATGAATGTAGGATGTATAACTATCAGAAAATGTCCTGGTAAATGATTTCAACAAAAGAGGTGAAACCCTGACAAACTAAAACATTTCAGCAGCTCCAAATATAGATGTATTGTTTTTCCCCTCTCTCTCTCAGGCTTCTGGAAAGCCACGTCGGCCTCGTGCTCCAGCCCCCTCCTCGTCCTGGTCAACTCCAAGAGCGGCGACAACCAGGGTGTCAAGTTCCTCCGCAAGTTCAAGCAGCTCCTCAACCCGGCTCAAGTCTTCGACCTGATGAACGGAGGACCAGAGCTCGGGTACCTCTTCACTCCTATCTCCTCTTCTTCTTTTTGAAAAGCTGCAGTGCTGATGCCCCTTCTAACCATCCCTCTCTCTCCTCAGCCTTCGCCTCTTCCAGAAGTTTGTGACGTTTCGTATCCTGGTGTGCGGAGGAGATGGCAGCGTGGGCTGGGTGCTCTCGGAGCTCGATAAACTCAACCTCCATAAACAGGTGAGAGCGGCAAAGAGGAGGAGGAGGAGGAGGAGGAGGAAGAGGGGATGATGATGATGATATAATATAATGTAGAAGGCAAGCAACTTTACCTGTTGTGCAATCAAACTGTTACAGAAGAGACGCTGGAAAATAAAAATCCAAAAGTATTAAACCTGACAACGTGAGGCGTTCAGGGACGGATCAGAGGGTCTGAACTAATTCATTACAGCCACTGAATTAATCAGGTTTTAATGAATACCATGTCGGATGACATGTTCTTTAATCGTTTCCAATTAGCATCTCATTTAGATAAATACACGCCACATCAAATCAGATCAGCGTTAACGATGTGAGGTCGTGTCAGACGCGTCCGATTCGCCGGCGTGTTGAGACTCAGTCAGTCTGACGTTTTCTAATGTCAAAGATTTCACACCGTTCAGACCCGTCACGTCGTCGTCCATCATCATCATCATCATCATCAGCTGAGAAAATACAGCTCAGACTGCACTAATGATAACATGGAGTTTAATTATAGATATTTGAAATGAACTGTTTGCTGTAAATGTGGGGATTTCAGCAAACATCTTCAAACAGGATTAACGTTAATTGCAAGAAGCAAAGATGAAGATCACGTTGCGTCTGCAGCTGCTTGTTCAGGACTTTAAATATAAGTATAGGAGAGCTGATGGAAACATGTATATCTGGGTGAAACCAGATCAGATGAGTTCACTTTATTGATCTTTATTGACAGGAAATTCAGATTCAGAGGAGAAGAAACTGAATCTAAAGTGAACAGCATCAATCTACTGACATTAACAGCTGTAAATAAATGAATGGATAAAGTGATTGACATAAAATTGA
Source organism: Decapterus maruadsi (assembly GCA_030347415.2). Lineage (NCBI taxonomy): Eukaryota > Metazoa > Chordata > Actinopteri > Carangiformes > Carangidae > Decapterus > Decapterus maruadsi. The sequence continues at coordinate 9,020,937 of CM064898.1, forward strand.
TTAAAAACAGATTTTTTTTTAATCATAAATTGGAACAATTTCAAACATCTTGAGAAAAAAATCACTCCCACTCCCGTCTTCTTTTCTTTCTTCATATGACTATATATAATTGACGCTCTGCTCCTCCCTGTAGGGAAACGTGTGCACTTCACTGTGATGCTGCGGTGATTAAATGTTTCATTTAAAACTCTGAAGTTTTGGGTCCACTGGTTTATTTGTTCAGACGAATCGGACTTGGTTTTGGTTAATTAGACAGGCGCGTTTTAATTAAGAAGAATAACTTGTTTTCTGCTGCTTTTAATTAGAATACGTGATATGAGGATTCGTTTGAAGATGATCTTATTGATCAGTGCGTGCATGTGTGTGTGTGTGTGTGTGTGTGTGTGTGTGTGCAGTGCCAGCTGGGCGTGCTGCCTCTGGGCACGGGTAACGACCTGGCCCGGGTCCTGGGCTGGGGCGGTCTCTGTGACGACGACGCTCAGCTGCTGCAGATCCTGGAGAAGCTGGAGAGAGCCACCACCAAGATGTTGGACCGGTAAGAACAACGAGGGGAGGGGCCACAACTTCTTTCTTTTTTTTTAAGCTTTATTGACAACAACAAAACGCTCTGGTGGACAAGTTGTGACCTGCACATTCACCACGCTATGAGATAATAAGAGAACGTTACCAGACAGAGTTGTTTTAGAGGTAAATTCATGCAAAACCACTGATGTACGTTGCCTTCAGGGACAGTTTTTCAGCAAACAGACTCTGTATTTACCTCTAAAACAACTCTGTCTTGTAATGTTCTGTTATTATCTCATAGCGTGGTGAACGTGCAGGTCACAACTTGTCCACCAGAGCGTTGTAGAGTTGTTGGATTGTATATTTGATGAGGGAAACCAAAAAAATCCCATTAGCCTCCGTAGCATAGCTCTTTGCAGCTCACGGCTCTGCTCCGCCGTTCTAAAAATAGCTTGCACCAACAATTATAGGTAACAAACCTACTGCTATGACTATAGGGATTATGGCAATGGGCCAATTTGCCAAAATGTTGAACTATCCCTTTAAAGGTGACAAGACATATTTAATGAATATGCTGTAATGCTTAAAGAGTTTTAATTTCACAGTCACACGTACAGAGGACATGAATTCTTTGGCTTCTTGCCTAAAAATGTAGATTTGTATCTGTGAAAGTTGGTTAATATGATTAGGTTCAGTTTCCACGTCGTGTTTAAATCCTCGAAATGATTCAGTGAGTTTAAGTCCACTGAGCAGTGGTGCATTGATCCGTCTTTGCCCCCCGCCGCGTTTCTCTCTAAAACCGTCCGCAGGGTGTTTTTTCTCCTCACAGGACGTCCCAGATGAATGAATTAATGGAAGCAGCGTCTGGATCTAATCCTGCTTGTGGTGTTTATATATTTCTCCAGGGCAGCAGCAGTCAGGAGGCGCGAGCAATAGTCCCAACAAGCAAAAGATAATTAGATATAGAAACAAAAAAAAAGAAAGATACCTCAGGCTGTTTGTTTTATTTGTGTCTCTGGAGCTGCATGAACAATTTAAAAATTAGCCTCGTGCTTTTTTTAACGACACGGAGCTCAGCAGTGACGGGATGAACACAGACACGCTTGAATCTCTACTCTCTAATGTTCATGAATTCAGTTTAAACACCAGTCACTCTGACACCGTGGCTCCACGCGGCTTCAATGTGAATTATATAAAGACTCAGTCGTGACAAGCGCACCTTGAGCTTTGAACTGTCACATTCACTCCGACGTCAAGAGCTGTAAAGTTTTTACAGTCTGAGTAAAAGTCTTGATGCTCACGCTGGAATGTGAAGCTGAAGCAATCAGCTGCTGCTGCTGCTGCTGCTGCTGCTGCTGCTGCTGCTGCTGCTGCTGCTGCTGCTGCTGCTGCTGCTGCTGCTGCTGCTGCACCCACCTGGCCTTGTAACACCTGAGAAATGTACAGTATGTTGTCGTGTAAATGTGTCATCGTCCCCCACGTTCACCTGAGTGTTCAACAGTGTCGAAAGTGTCGAAATAACCATAATCCCTATAGTCATAGCAGTAGGTTTGTTACCTTTAATTGTTGGTGCAAGCTATTTTTAGAGCGGCGGAGCAGAGTCGTGAGCTGCTCAGAGCTATGGAGGCTAATGGGATTTCTTGGTTTCCCTCATCAAATACACAATCCAACAACTCTACAACGCTCTGGTGGACAAGTTGTGACTTGCACATTCACCACGCTATGAGATAATAACACAATGTTACCAGACAGAGTTGTTTTAGAGGTAAATACAGAGTGTGTTTGCTGAAAAACTGAAAAAAAGACTCAGGTGCATTCTGGGTAAAAATCACAAACCAAACCACAGTAAACAAAGCAGATGTGTAACAAACAGAAGATGTAGTTTGATGGTTCATGTGTTGTTGATGTGATGTTGATTGTGTTTTCAGGTGGAGTGTGATGACCTTCGAGGTTCCCACCTCCAACAAACACACGCCGATCGTGAAGGAGGACGACGGCCTCGATTCTCCTCTGCAGGTAAAGTTAAACGGCGTCTACGCACCCTCATGAAATCACAGTGACAGCCTGTTGAGCTACAACCATCAGACTTCACACACAGAGTGGAGGCGAAGAAAAGTCACCTGTAAACAACCAAAACTAGATGATAGTTAAATATAGAAAAAACTCTTCTTCTGCATATTCGCAGTTACATTTCCGTCATATTTTCTTGTCGCTGATTCACCAACAACAAATAAACCAACAATAATTGTACAACTATTTATAAATTGATGTCTAGAAGTTGGAAGCTGTTTTCATACAGTATGTGTGTTACACTTAAATATTTTAAGTTCTTTTTCTTCCTTAGACTGAATTTAAGGTATCACAGCGCTAACGTCGAGACGAGAGGGAAAATAAAGTTACCTCTGGCTCCATTTCACTGCAGTGTAATTGAGATTTTGAGTTTTGTACAGATACATGATGAGGACATGATGATGATGATGATGATGATGATGATGATGATGATGATGATGATGATGACGACTCCAGTCTCTGCAAAGGAGAAATAAACCTTTTCAAACTCTTTGATAGAATCAACAATGTGCACTTAGTTCAGTAGTTTTGAACATCTTTATTATATAATCATATTACATTTATTATATAACATACACTACTGTATATATTGGTCAGGTGTCGTCAGAGGTCATATTGTAATATCACAGTTTCACAGCACAGAAATACAATAATCTTCTCCATGAGGTGGATTCATGGTTTGTTTGTTTGGATCTTTTAAACCTTTTTTCTTCCTCCTCTTCTTACTTTTCTAAAAGTGTAAAGTTTCTCTGGCCCTCTCCCTCAGGTCCACATCACTCAGTATGCAGACTCCGTGGCCTCGCACCTCGCCAAGATCCTGGACTCGGACAAACACAGCGACGTCATTTCCTCTGCCAAGTACGTGCAGCGAATGTCTCAGAAATATAAAAACAGAGCAAGAGAGGAGAGAGGAGGGAGACGTAGTGAGTGCCTGGTCAATGGGTATTGATTTTTTATTTTTTTTTCCGTCTCTAAGGGCGCAGACACACACACACAGAGGGGACAGTAAGTAAAAGAGACGGATGAATCAGTGTTGAGGGGTCGTCCTCGGTGCATTAGTGCGTCGGTCGTCTTCCTTTGGGACGAGTCGAGGAGCCATTACAGCTCTCTCTCCCTCTCTCTCCATCTGTTGTGTGTGTTTGTAGCCGCGAGCTGCTGCTGCTGCTGCACATTTAAAACACTTCACACACCTCTGGGACCCGAGGACACTCGTTCTCATCTAAACACAACACCGGTGTCGTCAGTCGGAGTATTTCTGCAGCCGTAGCTGTGGAGGAGAGTCTGAACCGGTATCGACCGGCAGGAAACTCTCTGCGCTCGTTACTTCAAGAATCAGAAGTGTTTAGTTGTTTGTCTACACTGCAAAAACTCAAAATCAAGCAAAGAATATTTGTCTTATTTCTTGTCAAAATGTCTCATTTCTAGTCGAAACTAATCTCATCACCTAAAAATTAACTTGTTTTCAGATAAATTTCACTTGTTTCAAACAAATTTTTCTTGAAATAAGTAGAAGAATCTGCCAATGGAGCAAGTTTTTTGTGCTTGTAATAAGAAAGAAAAACTTGCTCCATTGGCAGATTTTTCTACTGATTTCAAGTGTTAAATTAGTTTGCAACAAGTGAAATTTATCTAAAAACAAGTTAATTTTTAGGTGATGAGATTAGTTTAGACTAGAAATGAGACATTTTGACAAGAAATAAGACAAATATTCTTTGCTTGATTTTGAGTTTTTGCAGTGTAGAAACGAGAGAAAATGAATTGTGACACGTTTTAAGCCCCCACATGGAGGTGTTGTGTTTTCGTTAAAGCCTTATCGTCTGTAAACGTTCTCCTGCGACTGGTTAGATTAGATTAGTCTGGTCAGTCAGAGGTCATGGTCACGTCGGCGCTTTTCTTTTATATTATGGGACACAAACATGGATGACCTCATTAGGGTTTAGTGCTCAGAGGTCAAAGGTCACTGTGACACACTGTTTGGCCGTGACTCAGGGATTCATCGTCTCATTATCAAACACACTTCACATCTTAAATATATTAAATAAGTCTGGAAAGTTTAAAAACTCCATTAATTAAAGTTGAATTGAATAAAGTAAATTAACCATACATATTAAATGTATGTATAACTAAATCAAAATAATGTAATTTATATATCTTTATCGAGTGAAACTCATTGTCGCCTCAATTTTATTTAATTCAGGTTAAATCGTTTAATGCAATTTAGTTTAAAAAGTAAGTAAAGAACATTTATTCAACTAATTAGAAAAAAAATTATTAAATTGATCTATCCAAATTAAATGATAAAATAATAATAAATTGACTCAAGGTTGTAATAGTTGAAAGAAAAAGTCACGATTTTGAATGTTTTTCAGCAAATTAAGTTATTTGAGCTTTTTTCTTAATTTGCTTCCTATAAATACAAAGATGTGGATTTTTTATTAGGATGATCTTTTATGGATAAGCACCATCTGTTATGGTTTGAACTGAAAATATGTTTTACTTTAATGAACAATAGACGTCGTAGAGTGAAACTGCAGATTCCTTTTATTTTAAACCGTTAAAGTCTGCAGGAACTGGAGGCTTAAAATGAAACTACTTCTTCTTTATGTTCATTAAATATAAACACTGTAAACGCGTGTAAAGAGGCTTCGGGGAACGAGCAGAGCATAAACTTCTCGTTATGTAATTTGGAAGCGAAGTCGTGTCGGGATGCACCTGCTGGATAAACACGAGGATAAGACTCCAGTAAATGAGAAAACATTTGTGTTTTTTTTTTTTTTCAAGTAAAATTCATTTTAACATGATTCAATATTTGCAACAATAAAAAAAAAAAAGGCACCAGCGCTGTGTGAGTTCAGAGCAGCCGCCCTGCTGAGTCACACAGCAGCAATGTAACAGCTGTGAGTAAATAGTGACTGTGTGGAGGCGACGGAGCTGACAGGCAGGTGGGCGACAATGAAACAGGAGTCTGTGTGTGTTTGTGTGTTTGTATAATCTCCAAACACAGCGGCTGTGCAGTGAATCACCAAATCTGAAAACGTTTTAACCCGATAATGTTTCATTTTCAGCGTTAATCACGTTAACGTTCGCCTTCTCTCTCTTTCTCTCTCTCTCTCTCCGACCCTCCGTCAGGTTCCTGTGTGGGACGGTGAACGATTTCGTGGCGGAGGTGGGGAAGGCGTACGAGAGAGCCACAGAGAACAAAGAGGAGGCAGATGCGATGGCAAAGAAGGTAAATGCTTCTGTGTGTGTTATATAAGAAGGTTGTGTAATAGTAACTAGTGGCTAAAGTGTAGGTGTGTGTCTGTGTGTGTGTGTACATAATAGGGAGCGAGATACAAAAAGTGAGTTTTTATGTTGAAGGTTCAGTGTCGCTCCTCTTTTCAATAATGTGACTCTTCATAAGAATTTGAAAGAGTCGTTGAATAATAATGAGAGTTGAAGAGGTCGGAGTGGGAAACGTGGGTTAAAGTTACGTTAATGCTGATGTGCTGCTGCTTCTGTGTTCAATCTCTTCTCATGTTTCTGAAGTAAACAATAACAATGTCTCTCTGTGTGTGTCTGTCCCAGTGTGCACTGCTGAACGAGAAGCTCGATTCCCTCGTCAAGGCCTTAAGTGAGGAGGCAGAAGCCCAGGTAATGACAATATAACACCATTTATAATCAATAAGCAAAGCAGCCAATGAGGATGAAGCATTAAAATCACAATGCTGGACATTAAAAGGCAAAATGTTATTTTAAAATCTGAAAAATGACTGTTTTAGCTATTTGGGTAACACTTTATAATAAGTACACACTAATAAGCATTAGTTAAGCATGAAATACTGAATTCATCATTTGTAAACACAGTTAAAAATGTTTTACTCATTGATAAGCACTAACTGTATTTATAAACTGCATACTAATTAGTATTCATGCATTATAAATGAAGAATTCAGTATTTATTAATGCCTAATAGTGTGTACTCATTATAAAATGTTACCGCTATTTGTAACTTTTGCTGTCGCTACAGTAAATAGCTAACATTAGCATTAACAATCTAGAAGAAACATTGTAGACCTACAGTAGCATCAAATGTTATTCCTTTATCCGCTGGTTGTTCAGCTTTGATTTCAGTCACTTCCTTTCTTCTGCTGAAGTTAGCATGCTAACCTGCTAGCTCTGCTCGCCTTGTCATTTTCCGATACCGAGTCAGTGCAGATAAGTCTTCGCTAAAAAAAGCAGCTCTGCTCATATGACATTATTCATATTCTGACCTTTTGATTTGTAAATGCAACAACAACTGAAGCTAACATTGGCTCCTTAAACCAAAGCTATTCAATATAATGACCAAACTGATGTAATACGATGCCTTTTATTTGTTTATTTACCATGAACTGACAGTTACTGTTATTTACAACATATCCAGACATATTTTTCCCCATAAAACCTTCATTTCTGCGTCTCTCCCTGGTTAAATATGAGCTGGTTTAAGGCGTCTAAAAATATTCAGATTAAACAACTTGAGGCAGGCAAAAGGAAAAATCTATTTAATCCAATCATTTTGATTTAATGCTTTGATGTTTCCCTCCACGAGTATGATTTCTTGCTGCTTATTCATCCTGATTCATGATTATGAGGCTTTTTAGTGCAGAGTTTTGGGCTCTGTTCCTGTTAGAGGATGTCGAATTGGACGACTAATGTGTGCGAGGATTTAACATTTTACTTCTTCAGCTGAAACAGTTTTTAAATCCTGCTCAATAGGAGGAAACGGCAAACTTTTAGCTTTGAATCGAACACTTATGTATATTTTATATTTGATAAATAAAACATGGGGAATCTTCTTCCTCGGACATCCTGTGAATGGATATTAAAAGCTGCTTTTCTTTGTCGCAGGGAGATAAGAGTGTTTGCACCAGCATCGGGCTCCGCAGGGCAGGAAGATTAAAAATGTATGAATGAAGAGATGTTTTCTGGTTAAATGTGGCTGCTGTGGTGATGCTGCAGGCGCACTTAGAAATAAAATAAATCTCATGGTGAAGTCACTTAACAGAGATTTACCAGAGGAAATTCCTCCACAGGGTTTTTTTTAATTTCTTTTTTAACAAGAGGTTAAGTAATAATTTGCCGATCTGTCTTCACCCAGGTGGTGCCAGCAGGTTCGGTGCCCAGCCAGGAGAGCGGCGGTTCGAGCCCCGGCGAGAGCGGCGGCGAGTCGGGTTCGGAGGGGAAAACGTACCGGTCGAAAGAGCAGCTGATGCTCCGGGCCAACAGCCTGAAGAAAGCCTTGAGGCAGATCATCGAGCAGGCCGAGAAAGGTGAGAGAGATGGAGGAGGGAGGTCGAGAGGTTATTATTATTATGCAAGAATTATGCAATTATGTACAACTCATTCCAACAGACAAAGTACAGTAGTTTAAATAATAAAGACAAACAAATGATCAAAACTTTAAAATTGTTTTATAAATAAAAAAATAAATACATAAAGATAATTAAAAAAGACAATTATCAACGTGTAACCAGGACATCTTAAACATTGTACCTGGATGTTAATATCAATTTACAGTTTAACCAGTTCAATGTGTCATATCCATTTGTCGTGATCATTTCTTATATCCATTTTGATATCGAGAGGGAGGAATCTGACTTCCAAATTAACCCGATACATTTTCTGGAAACCTCAGTGTCGGTTTTATATCGACCAGAATCAAATCACGTTGAGTTTTTTTTAATAAACGTGACCCATTGTGTCGTCGTTTCAGTGGTGGACGAACAGAACAGACACACGCAGGTCCAGAGGATGCCGTCCTCGTCCTCCATCAAGAGGGAGAACAGCGAGGAGCTGAAGGACGCCGAGCCACGTACGTGTCCGTTTGGTTTGGTCTCAGCACAGAGACAAAAACTCAGCCGCTGAATATTGTTTAATAAAACTCATCACTTACCCATAATGCCTTGTGTCCAGGACCCGGAGGGTTGAGCCCCACCTCTCCCATCGTCCTGGAGAAACCAGAGAGTCTCCACACCGTCACCTTCAGCGAGGACACTGTGTACGTTTTTCTAAACCGTTTTGTTGTTCTTCTTCTTCCTCTTCTCCTCCTGTGTCCTGACGTTTTAATGAATGAAACTCACTCTGTGTGTGTTTTTGTAGACAATGCTCCGAGAAGTGCGTGATGAACAACTACTTCGGCATCGGCCTGGACGCCAAGATCTCCCTGGAGTTCAACAACAAGAGAGACGAACACCCCAAGAAGTGCAGGTACGAAAACACACGGTGCGAAACAGGAAAAAGTACCGAAGCTGAACTGAACAGGTTTTTAGATTAAGAGTCATAATATCTCTTTAGAAATAAACATACTGTGGTGCTGCAGCTGCAAAAACAATATATATGAGATTATGTCTGTAGTTTATATTATATTCATCCTGTTTATCTCAATGCGTTTAGGCTAAATAACATATAAAGGCCGTAACATCCACAAAAATACCGGTGGTTTTAACCTGTTGAGTTCGTAAAAATGAAGCGCAAATACAGTGAAGCAACAAAGAGGACTAACTAATTTCCTCTCAGTGATAAATAAAGTATAATCAGGAACCAGATGATGTAATGTCAGTTTAAAACAAATAAAAAAGGCTTTAAGAAAATGAAAGAGGCACAAATACAAGAAATTTAAATCAGAGATTGAACAGGAGAATAAATGAAACAAGATTTCAATAAAAAAGACATTTCAGTGTCTGTGGTTCAGACAGTTTAATGACATGTTTGTTCAATTTGTGAATTGATTTGTCTTATTATAAAACTGAAAACAGCAGCACTTCCCTCTCTGCTTTCTGTCTTTCTTCCTACTCTCTGTATTTATTTACTGACGTCGTCCTCTGATCGATAAAGTTTTAATCTGTTGTATGGAATCGGGTTTTTTTTTCTCCTCCTGCAGCAGTCGCACCAAGAACATGATGTGGTACGGCGTCCTGGGAACCAAAGAGCTGGTGCAGAAAACCTACAAGAACCTGGAGCAGAGGGTTCAGCTGGAGGTCAGACACACACACAGATACAACACCTACAGTACAAATGCCTCTCAGCTGTTTCCTTCCTCTGACTGTTTGTCGTGTTTCTGACCTTCTGTCTCCAGTGTGACGGCGTCCCCATGTCCCTGCCCAGTCTCCAGGGTCTGGCCGTGCTCAACATCCCCAGTTACGCCGGTGGCATCAACTTCTGGGGAGGAACCAAGGAGGACAACGTGAGTGGATTCAGAGTTCATTCAAGTATTTCTGCAGCACTTTCTCTTAATAAATCCACAAAATACTTCAAAAGAAAAGGTCATTTCTGTAAAAAAGAAAAAAGAAATCTCTTCTAAAAAGTTATTTTTCTCCCTCGTACGTCCAGAACTTCGGAGCGCCGTCTTTTGACGACAAGAAGCTGGAGGTGGTGGCCGTGTTCGGCAGCATGCAGATGGCCGTGTCCCGCGTCATCAACCTGCAGCACCACCGCATTGCACAGGTAACACACACACACACATGTACAGTATAATCTTCTATTTATACACAGGTACAATCAGTTTAATCATTTAAAGGGATAGTAGCATTTTTTTAAAGTCGGGTTGTACGATCTACAAATAGCCCTTTAGTTTAGTTTTAATTGCAGTAGAAGACTCTCTGCGCTCCTCCCGTTAGCAACGCCAGCCCATAATAGCCCTGCCTAGATATTTACAATATGCATTGTTGTGAATGGACTCAAAGAAACGACCTATTTTCACGGCCTAAAAGAGGTTTTACCTGAAATCATACAACCCCACTTTTAAAAAATGATACTATCCCTTTAAAGTGTTGCACAGAAAGAGTTTTTTTTGGACTGCTTTTTATTTTTAGACTTGTTTATTTTCTTTATTTTTCCTTTTTCAACATTTATTTATTTTATTCATCTTATATTATTTCTTCTTTTCTTCCCAGTTTTGCTTAATGTGTTATTTGTAGTAGTTGTTGTCGCTACAGTTGTTGCTAAACGTCTTAAAATAGTTGAACATGTATGTAATATTTGTATATTTTTATCTATATGTGTGTTTTCAGATTGAGCATATATATATTTAATACTATATTCTAACGTAGGAATAGTCTGCTGAGACAGTGACTAATGGGGATCCATAATGAACTAAACTAATAAAACTGTAACCAGAAGACAGTGAGATGCATCAGTGTTTATTTTAGTCTTTAAAGTGAAATGTCACAACAATGGCAGCACAATGAAAAGGGAAGCAGCAGCAGCAGCAGCAGCAGCAGCAGCAGCAGAGGACAGAGGTTTATTCAGTGTGACAGACGGAGGAGTGACACGGTTCAGCTCTGAAGCGTCCAGCAGCAGCAGAGGACAGAGCAGGTCAACCATGCAACAACAACAACAATACTGTCTCTCTCACCTGACAAGTGCTGTTTCTCCTCCGCTCCGCTGCGTCTCAGTGCCGACAGGTGAAGATCACCATCCTGGGGGAGGAGGGCGTTCCTGTGCAGGTGGACGGCGAGGCCTGGATCCAGCCGCCCGGCATCGTCAAGATCGTCCACAAGAACCGGGCCCAGATGCTGACCAGGGACAGGGTAACCGGATCTGTTTTCTGCTTTTAAAGAGGAGCCCAGCTCGGGTTTTACACTCTAGTAAAATGTTACCGTCTCTTATCAGATCAGTTCTGGCTCAGATTTCTCCTCCTTTCATAAATATTGCAGCTCCAGCTCTGCTCCTGTGTTGTTGACTCTTTTTTTTTTTTCGGGGTGAAATTTTGTGTTTGAATCTGAGTGAAGCTGCTTCGTGTTTGTTCTGAAACCTCTGAGAGCTCCTCTGAGCACGGCCAGTTTGTTTCCATGGTTTCCCTCTTTTAAGTAGCGCAAAGAAAGAAAAAGAGACAGAAGAGACGTCGGCTCGCTGCTTTTATCCTCCTGAAAAGAGGATTTTATTCACTCCAAAACACTAAAGTTTCAGTTTCAAGTCATTAGATTTAAGTCACGAGTCGCTTCTCTCAATTTAAATCTTTTCTGAAACATCAACTAAAGAAGACGTTTTTTTTTTGTGTGTGTGTGTTTCTGTCCAGGCCTTCGAGAGCACGCTCAAGTCGTGGGAGGACAAGAGGAAGATCGACAGCTACCGCGCCACCAGGCCCCGCCTCAACTCCCAGCAGTCCATGGAGTACCTGACGGAGGAGGAGTGCGCTCAGGTGCAGCAGCTGGGCATGGTGGCCGACTCGCTCATCAGCAAGTAAGACGCTCAGCTGACACAACTGTTCTCTTTTTTTGATTTACAGATGTTTTCAGATCTTAATATATATAACCAGATGAAGCTTGAGATTAACGAGCTCCATCTGGTGCAGATCCAGAAAATAAAAGTCATAGATTCCAACTCCTTTTTTTTTTATTTGACATCAAAATCTAAACTTTACTCCCTGAGAAATTGATGAAAATATAAAAAACTCCTCCTTAATCTGCCTCTTTAACATCAACAAAACACAGTGAATACTTGGCTCAGCTGTGTTTAAACAACTGTAAATCCGCCATATATTGATTATATCATAAATTCTGTCATTCGATGTTGAGCTCGTAGATCTTTCACAATAAAAGAGCGCCAGAAAAACGAGGGATTACATGCTGTGCTGTAATTCTTATTTGTTGTCAGAAGCTTAACTCAGTCTGGAGGAATGTCGAAGTAGTTGGAGATAATTACTGAGTGAGAGTATTGTTGTATCTAGTTTTTTTTGTCTGTCTCTCAGTTAAATGTGTTATTATAGTATTTACAGTAATGCAGCAACTTCCTCTTACACAAAGCACATTAAAGCATTCTTCCTGTTTGATGATGTGTGTTAAAGGTGTCACGAGGGAGCTTCACTCCTCATTTTGGGATTTCCTTTATCCCACCGCAATCAGTTGGATTATTTGCTTTTCTTCTCTCTGCAGCACCGATGAGTCGTTTTAATTTCTCTTTTTGTGCGCTCACAAACCGTTCGCGTCCCTCTGAAGTCTTCGCTCGTGTCAAGTTTGTTCTGATCGAATGACTTTTCTATCACATCTGCAAAGCTGCACTCCCCCTTTTCAGGATGATGAATGTCTTAATTACATTTGTAAACTTCTCAGAAGCGGAGGAATCGTTACGAATGGGGTTTTTCCTGAAAGTTGAGAAAAGAAATTGGATACGAGGGGAGTTTTAGAGAACAATGAGAAGCGTGGATGATGTGATTTCCACCCTCTGAAATATCCTAAAAACAGAGGAAAGTTTCAATTTCACCAGTTACACACAACTGATTCATCATAAACTAATGAAACTTTGTCTCTGCTAAGTTTGAATCCCAACGTCTCCGTCTTCTACAGTACAGACACAGAAAACAACATCAGCAATGAGATATAAAGAGGAATAATCTACATAATTGTTATAATAATAACTTCAGTTCTTCCGAGCGTCTGATTTCTCCCTCCTCCTCCTCACCAGGATCCGCGAAGCCGCCAAAACCCACAAGCTGGTGGAGCAGGAACTGGCTCACGCCGTCAACGCCACCGCCCTGGTGCTGACCGAGGCCAAACTGTCCAGCCCCGAGGTGAGACAGAGGAGGAGGGGGAGGGAGGGGGAGGGAAGGGAGGGGGGACAGATGGACAGACAGATGGACTGAGGGAGACGTGAAAACATGCAGATTTTCATTAGTACGTTTTTATGTGGAGTTAAATTTGCAGCCTGTTGATCTGAAACACGTCAGTGACGGAGCAGGAAGCTGAAGCTACGGAGGCTCAAAGGTGCCTCAAATTAAACTTTATTTAAAAAATGGTAACACTTTATAATAAGTACACACTATTAAGCATTAGTTAAGCAATGATGAATACTGATGCATGAATACTTATTAGTATGTAGTTTATAAATACAGTTAGTGCTTCAGTGATGAGTAAAACATTTTAAACTACGTACTAATGAGTATTAATGTGTTATGAATGAATTCAGTACTTAATGCTTAATAATGTGTGCTTATTATAAAGTGTAACCAAAAGAAATCATATGAATTACATCAAAAAGTACAGGTTATATGTGGAATTTTGGTAGTTTTGTCACATCTACAATATTGATTTAATACATATGGAAGATGCACAATGATTTATTTAGTTATTCACATATGCAACAGTTGGACAAGCAGAGAAAACGAGCTCTTATAGGAGTCAATGCTGTAGATTTTACTTTTCATTTAGAATATATTTTATTTTATTCCCATGAGAGTATTGGTTGCACATTATTTTATATCCTAATTTATTATAGGGCATCTACTTTTATTGCTTTGTAAAACTGGCTTGACATAAAAACCAAGTAATTACTAGTGAATTTAATTCTTCTGGCAGCATTTCAACATAACAGAATTGTTCGCAGATGATTTCTCTTTCCAAATGTTTGTTTTTTTTTCTCAGGGTCTGTTTTAATTTCACAACGTTGAGTTTCCCAGTGACTCAGTCTCTTTACAAAAAGCAGCGTTGTCACAGTTGTGTGACTGTTTTCTGGGCCGAATGAGCAGACAGTCAGTCACAGAACTGGCTCGGCCACAAGTGTTTTGTTTGGCAAGAGACGAAACAGTCGTTAAGGCAAAAATGTCACATTGTGAAATAAAATCTACCACTGAAAAAAAAGAGTAATAGAATTGAAATTGTTGGTTTTTTTTTTACTGTAAATCAATTAGTTTTGTTTGTTCAATGAATAATTAACATCTTTGTTGTTAAACACATTGATATTTTTAAGCAAAATTGATATTTATCAGAAAGTTTGTGTTATTGTACATTTTATTATTGATGATGACTTTGGATTTTATTATGAAATAAAAACCCCGTTATTAATCATTACTTTGTGTGTTTTCAGTTTCTGAGTCGCAGCACAGCGGTGGAGATCGTCAACAGCAGTAAAGTTCTTCAGGCTGAGACCAAGATGCTGCTCGATGGAAAACTACTGGTACAACGCTACGGTTTCATCCGCGTCTTCTCTCACCTGTTTTCATTGTCTCTCTCTCTCTCTCTTTTTGCTGAAACCTCCAGAAAGTCTCACATTTCAGTTTCTGTCGTTTCTTTGTTCAGTTTTTGTTTGCTCTGCCTTTGTTTACACAGTCAGGAAGTTTACTTTTTTAAACCACAGAGACGAAGTGCAAAGATGGTGACAAAACTACTGAAAAACACAACAAACTTTTTCAGTGCTTCTCTTTTCTTACTGTGTTTTACTTCATTAACTTAAACTTCCTTGAAATGAGACAAGAGACAAAATGTGTGGACTCTGAATGCATTAGCTGCATATTATGCAAATTACTTTTAGTTTGAAATCATGTGCAATATTGCCTCAACTGTTGAGAGATTTACAGGTTAACAGATGTTCCTTTTTTTATTTTTTATTTTACAAATCTGTCAATTTGCACATTAAACGCCGGGTGTCAAAACATACATCATCATCAGACTGTGCAGAAAAGTAGAGCAGGTGTTATTGTTTTCCACTTCCAGATTTACAGATGGGAGATGTTTTCAAAATATGTCCCAATTACTTATCTATCTACATGATCAAATGTCACGCTGTGCCTATAAACTGTGGTTACGTGACAAACTCAATAACTCGTCTTTTCTCCTCTTCTTCAGTCGGATTCTCCCGAGGAAGAGGAGCTTCGATCAACTCTGAACAGCCTGAGCGCCGAACTCCACAAGCTGGACGACATCCACTGGATCTGTCCGCTCATGCAGTGCTCTGAGGAGGTGGGGGCACAAGCTGCATGCATGTTGTGGTACAGTAGTAGTACAAGTCTTTGAACTCACCGTCCGCCATCTGTGTGTCTCTGACAGGACACGGTGAGAGGCAGCAGTAAGGGCAGCAGCAGTATGAAGCTCAAGATCATTCCCAAGGGGAAGAAGGAGAGAGAGAAGCTCCACAAGCAGAAGTCCAACAGCTCTCTCTCAGGTACAAGAACGAGTTCAGTGTGAATGACGTTCAAGCCGACCTGCAGGATCGGGATAAGACCTGATCCAAGTATTTACCGATTGTTCAATTTCAACTATGTAGCACCTGATCCATTCAAGTTTAATGTTTTTCATCTGCAACTAATTTTCAGCATCATGATAAAATCCTGGTCCAGATGTTTGTTTAGAAAGAGAAACTATTTTCCATGGAGGGAAGTGCCCGATCCTGCCAATCCAAATTCCCAGGCCTTTGTGCTTGACATTGGAGAAATAGAGCAAAATTTAGATTCTGTGTTGTCAACTGTCAAACAAATGACTTGGTTTGCCTTTTAGCTGCTGAACACAATCCTACAACCTGCTGTTAGGGAGAGTTCAGCTCTAACTACAGCAGGATTGGGATTGAGCTCGATCCAGGAACGCAGCTACAGTACATAGACTGTAATCCATTATTTTTCTGTTTGCTTTAGGTGCCAATCAATTTTCAAGCGCTGTCACTTTGTTTGACATCGTAATCTAAAAACAGGAAGTAGATAGTTTAAACCTGATGCTTTTAAGGTTCAGAGAGTAATGGCAGTCGGCCAGTTTCCATCAATCATGAACTTACTTAAAGAAGTAGATCTTGTTGATTTGGAGACACTGGTTTTGGTCATATTTTGTTATCCATTTGTTATTATTAGCAAAGAAAGAGGATTGTCATCTTAATTTTGTTTTTCCCACTGACCTTCAGGAGCCTGGGATATCAAAGGCGGAGCCAGTGATGCCGATTGCTCGGGCAACTGAAGTCATGCTTGAGGTGCTTCATTACCGCCTCCGTTACCCTGAAAACCAGGGGTGAGGAGCACCCCCCTCGTTCTCCTCCCCTCTAACCATGACGCCCAGAGGCTTGACAGAGGTGTGAGGAAGAAAAGGAAAAAACCATCCTCGCAACTTTTGTGCTGTTTCCTCCCTGTTTTACTTCTTTGTTCTCCTTTTTTTCAAACAGGGAGGATTTTTTGTTTCTTTTTATTGATTTCTTTTTATAATTTAATTATTATTTTTAAAGGGGCTTGGCTTGCATCGCATTGCTTCACCATTGGCGTTGTGCTTTTGGTTCTGTTTACCTGCTTGCGCTAAGAAGTGGGCGTGGCTAGCAGCAAATCAGAGGACAAGAGAGGCATGGAAAAAATGACGTTCTCGCAACCTTTTTTTTTTAATGACAAAGAAATGTGTTTAAGCGGTGCTCTCCTTGCATGTCGAGTGCAGCCATATTATTTTCTATTATCTATTAAGATAAGTTACAGTTGTTTTGTTTTCTCTGATCGTTTTATTTCCAATCTTTTGAGCATCCTTTGGACTTTGATTTTTCTTGAGACTACAAGTATTTATTTCTTGTTGCTACTGCCATGAAAACTCCCAACAGCAACAAATCGACAAAATGAACAAACTGAAACATCTCAACCTTATCGTCTACTGAACTGGAGAATTATCCTAAATGTTGCAAACAATATACCGAGGAATGTACTTGTGTGGACTTGTATTAACCTGTGAATAATGATAATGTTAAATGATAAATCATATACTGTATGATTTCACAAAGGTTCTATTGTTGTGGTTCTAAAGTGGTTCTTAATAGGCTGTTGTGTGACTTACATGGTCCAAGGCTATGCAGCCATGCTGCGAAAAAATACTGATCTTCGGGTTGAGTCATTTCATCTGGATTTCGGCTTTTTGAAAAGATCCAACTGTGGGATTTTGAAAGTACGGTACATCACTCAGTTATTACCAAGGTCTAACGTGTAACATGTGTGGGAGTCAAAAAGAAACAACAAAAAAAAACTTCATCCCACTGCATTTTTTTTTTTCACTTCTTTATTTGAGGACGATACTCGAGGTACAGCACTAGATGAAATGACTCAATAAGATAAGATATTTTTGGCAGTGTATGGTGAGGGTGTTTACAGAAGGAGGAAGCATCAAGGACACATTAACAAAACATTGCAGCTACTCAGCATACTTTGCCATACTCTTGATTGTATATGTAATATAAGAATAAGAGTCGGTGGATATTTGATTTTTGCCTTGTCTGTGGTTAAAAGCTATTATTATTATTACTGTTATTTACAAATATATATTAAATATATATTTTTTGTATATCTTATTTTCCCAATAGTAATCTGTGAAGCTGTTCTGGCTTTGCTGCTTCCCCCTTTGAGAAACTCCTTGGCCACTGTGCATATAATCAAAGCCAATTAATGCTGTTCTGTGTGTCCCTGCATGCATACTTAGCCTTCCTCCGCCTCACACTGGGGACTGAAGTTGCCTCATATTAGTGAATTTTAGCCTGTTTGTTCCAGCCAGTGGCATTTATGAGTATTTTTTGTTTGTTAGTTAGTTAGTTTGTTTTAACCTGCTTGTTGCTCCAGGATGTTTGGGATTTAACTGTAAAAGAACACAGAAAAAAACTTTAAATATTTGCCAATTTCTTTTTTCTGTGTTGTCAAAACTTCATGAGAGTTTCGCAGTTCTCCAAGCAGGTTACAACAGACAGCAAGTCTTCATATCTGAATATCATTTGGTCCTTTGGCCTGAAATGTGAATGTGCCGCTGTTTGGACACTGCTAAAACACTAACGTTTACGAGTTCTAGAGACAATTTCTACCCAGGTTTTACAGGAATGATCCTTTAAGCAAAACACCAGTATTTGAGGAAATTCACTTATTTGCTGTTTTACCGCAAGATGAGTAGCTAGATGGTTCTTTTTTTTTTTTCATTTACAGCCAGATATTATCAGGAAAAAAGAAAATTGTAATAATTGGGAAACATTTTCCATCAAATGCACAATAAATGTCTGCTAGCAAGATGTGTGATAGCTAACACTATCTTGTTACATTTTTTCACTAGCTAACAAGATTGTTTGCAAATTTTGTAAAACAACAACTCTTTGGGGGGGCTTGTCAAAATTTTTTGAATTATGTTTTTGTTTTTGAAGGGTACCGTCGACAGTCAGCTATTTTCCTTTCTTTCAGTGCTTTGATGTAAGCTAGGCTAAACATGTTGTGAAGCTAAGTGATGAAATTTACGGTAGATCTCTCTGTCGCTAATGCAGCAAAAATGTGAATTATACTGTAGTCAGAGTATTATTTTAAAAGTTTGAATTGCTAGGATGTAATTAAGTAATGTTTTCTAGATGAGAACTGAGTCAAATGCGAGTTAGCTTAATCGTCTAAAGGTTGGTATAAACATCAAGAGGCATAGGGAGGTACGTTTGTTTTATACTCAACCAGAGTTGATTTTACTTCACATAAATACATAGAAAAGAACATTAACATCATAAAAATTACATTTTGACTCAGGTCTGATCAAGATGAACAAGTTATTTTCAGCTATAACTTGACATCCTGGCAAACATCCATGAGCAAGGCTGGACACATGTAAAGGATCATTTCTGTTTCTTCCTCCCATTCACCTAAAGGGTTGGTTCTTGATTTTCTCAGTTATTTTACACATTAATGGAACTAAACCGAACCAACCCTGGACGGGGGCGGAGTTATCGTGAGGTGTTGTAGATTTTCAGATCTGGTAGGATTGTGTTACTGTATCCATAGTGTGCCAGCTATACGCTCTACACCTTAGAGGCTTTAGTAGTGTCGTGCCAAGTTCGTACCGAGCTCAGTGGGATATGAGACATACCAGGTGTGCGTGTGGGCACGAGAGATTGCGTGAGCTAATTTGCGCTTTAGTTGCGAAAGTTGTTGTATGTCGTACATTTCAAAGTTTACTGTATCTTGCCTTGCACTTTACGAAGAAGCAAACTTAACGGGGGAAAAAAGACATGTTTGTGTATGTGTGCGTGTGTGTGTTTTAAAATTTCGAGTGGTTAAGAGTGTTTTTTTTTTATTGATTTAATGAGAAAATCTTTTATTTATGAGAAATGTGTACGGACAAAAGTGTGTTGATACAATGTAATATATCTAACCAACCATAAAAGAATGATAAATATATTAAGATGTATACACAAATGTTTATTACATCAGTGGTTGTACAATTACTCTCACAGCAGCTTGACACCTCTCATTTAACACCGATGTTATTACACGTGATTAATGTGTCATTCCACTGCCACAGCTCTGTCTTTGAAATGTCGTACCAATGTCACAGATATTGGTATTGACGTAGTTTTCTAAAAAAATAATAATAATAATAATGAAAAAAATAAACAATGTTAAAGATATTCTAACTTAAAGCCAAAGTTATAGAAATTCTCCAGCGTTATTACATTATTAACGGATCGTTTACACAGAGAAGAGATGTCATGTACAGCCTGTGTTTAGCCAATGTTTGGGTGATTTTTTGTGTATTTTTGATTTTAATTAGCGTGTTCTCGTGTTCTGAAATGAACACAAAGGTGTTTGGGGAACACACCTTTGTGGAAGCCATTATAGGATTAAAAACTAGTTGCCTATGTTTAATGGTCTTTTGAACAATGATTTCTGTTTTTGGTTTTTTAACATAACAGAAAATGATTTTGCTTTTTTTTTTTCCCAAGCCGTAAAAATGACAATTTGGACTGAAACTCCTAAGAAGGAGTTACACGAAGCTGAGAAGAAAAAAACGACAGCTGAGAAACTGAAGTGATTCTGAACACTCCGCCATGTTTGTGCAACAGTTTTCCATAAGACAACATTAGTGAATGCACCCCCCCGATCTGAACAGCCTATATATCTGAGACTGTGTGCGCAATGCTGGAAGCCAGACTAGATGTTGCACGACCTTGTACGTTGCGAGGTGTTTTTATTGTGTTATCGTGTGCAGTGTGTAACAAAGACAAAGTCAGCGCAACCCTTTGGAGATTAAATGAATTATTGAAGTGTGACGCTGGTGTCCTGTGTTGATGGCTCTTTTTGTGATGTTCTGTGATTTGACCTTTGTTTTTTGCTCTTGTATTTTGCTGTTTTTGTTTGGTTTGTTATTTGTCGTCGGCATGTTGGATTTCATGACCGCGCTTTCAAATAGTTCATCAAAAATAGTTTGGCAGATGAAGATTGGGCTGTCACAAAATGACGTCATCTACAGTACAGCAGAAAGAACGTTTCATTGTTGCATTCGTATTAGTCAATTTTACAAAATGGCAACTACTGTGAGTTTCCTTTGATTTAATCCATCCATTCAAAGTTTTAATTGTACAGTATCATACGCTGAAAAAACAAAGACCTGACTTTGAGGTACTTAAAGATAGGCTACAATCAAAAATTTTGCAAATGTACAAAGAATTTTTACAACTTTATAATTATCACCTGAAATACATGTGAGATTATGCTACGCTATATTTAGTTTTCCTTCGTAGGTGTGTTCCTCATGTTGTTCCTGCGGTCTCACTCTACTTCTGGTATCATTTTGGTGGAATTTTACTGTAGAAATTTGGAGAAAAATAACCTTAAAGTCACCAATATAACAAAATCCAGTTACAGTATGCTGACCTTTGACCTTATGTCACATCAATTCCTTTATAGGTGTGTTCCTCATCTCTTTTGCATGTTGTTCCTGGGGTCTCACTCTACATCTGGTATCATTTTGGTGGCATTTTACTGTAGAAATTTGGAGGAAAATAATTTTAAAGTCACCCCTATATCAAAACCCAGTTACAGTATGCTGACATTTGACCTTAGGTCACATCAATTCCTTCATAGGTGTCATCCTCATTCCTTTTGCATATTGTTCCTGACATCTCACTTTACCTCTGGTATCATTTTGGTGGCATTTTACTGTAGAAATTTGGAGAAAAATCATTTTAAAAATCCCACCCATAATGACTCAACCCCATTCACAGTATGCTGACCTTTGACCTTATGTCACATCAATTCCTTTATAGGTGTGTTCCTCATTTCTTTTGCATACTGTTCCTGACATCTCACTCTACATCTGGTATCATTTTGGTGGCATTTTACTGTAGAAATTTGGAGGAAAATAATTTTAAAGTCACCCCTATATCATAACCCAGTTACAGTATGCTGACCTTTGACCTTAGGTCACATCAATTCCTTCATAGGTGTCATCCTCATTCTTTTTGCATATTGTTCCTGGTGTCTCACTCTACCTCTGGTATCATTTTGGTGGCATTTTACTGTAGAAATCTGGAGAAAAATCGTTTTAAAATCACCCCTTTCTCATCTCATCAAATCATTTTAAAATCACCCCTATAACACAACCCAGTTACAATATGCTGACCTTTGACCTTAGGTCACATCAATTCCTTCATAGGTGTCATCCTCATTCCTTTTGCATATTGTTCCTGACATCTCACTTTACCTCTGGTATCATTTTGGTGGCATTTTACTGTAGAAATTTGGAGAAAAATCATTTTAAAGTCACCCCT
Source organism: Decapterus maruadsi (assembly GCA_030347415.2). Classification (NCBI taxonomy): domain Eukaryota; kingdom Metazoa; phylum Chordata; class Actinopteri; order Carangiformes; family Carangidae; genus Decapterus; species Decapterus maruadsi. The sequence goes on from CM064898.1 coordinate 9,042,759, forward strand.
ATATCATAACCCAGTTACAGTATGCTGACCTTTGACCTTAGGTCACATCAATTCCTTCATAGGTGTCATCCTCATTCTTTTTGCATATTGTTCCTGGTGCCTCACTCTACCTCTGGTATCATTTTGGTGGCATTTTACTGTAGAAATCTGGAGAAAAATCATTTTAAAATCACCCCTATAACACAACCCAGTTACAGTATGCTGACCTTTGACTTTAGGTCACATCAATTCCTTTATAGGTGTCATCCTCATTTCTTTTGCATACTGTTCCTGGCGTCTCACTCTACCTCTGGTATCATTTTGGTGGCATTTTACTGTAGAAATTTGGAGAAAAATCATTTTAAAATCACCCCTATAACACAACCCAGTTACAGTATGCTGACATTTGACCTTAGGTCACATCAATTCCTTCATAGGTGTCATCCTCATTCTTTTTGCATATTGTTCCTGGTGTCTCACTCTACCTCTGGTATCATTTTGGTGACATTTTACTGTAGAAATCTGGAGAAAAATCATTTTAAAGTCACCCCTATATCAAAACCCAGTTACAATATGCTGACCTTTGACCTTAGGTCACATCAATTCCTTCATAGGTGTCATCCTCATTCCTTTTGCATATTGTTCCTGGTGTCTCACTCTACCTCTGGTATCATTTTGGTGGCATTTTACTGTAGAAATCTGGAAAAAAAATCATTTTAAAGTCACCCCTATATCAAAACCCAGTTACAATATGCTGACCTTTGACCTTAGGTCACATCAATTCCTTCATAGGTGTCATCCTCATTCCTTTTGCATACTGTTCCTGACATCTCACTCTACCTCTGGTATCATTTTGGTGGCATTTTACTGTAGAAATTTGGAGAAAAATCATTTTAAAGTCACCCCTATATCAAAACCCAGTTACAATATGCTGACCTTTGACCTTAGGTCACATCAATTCCTTCATAGGTGTCATCCTCATTCTTTTTGCATATTGTTCCTGACATCTCACTCTACCTCTGGTATCATTTTGGTGGCATTTTACTGTAGAAATTTGGAGAAAAATCATTTTAAAATCACCCCTATAACACAACCCAGTTACAGTATGCTGACCTTTGACCTTAGGTCACATCAATTCCTTCATAGGTGTCATCCTCATTCCTTTTGCATATTGTTCCTGGTGTCTCACTCTACCTCTGGTATCATTTTGGTGGCATTTTACTGTAGAAATCTGGAGAAAAATCATTTTAAAGTCACCCCTATATCATAACCAAGTTACAGTATGCTGACATTTGACCTTAGGTCACATCAATTCCTTCATAGGTGTCATTCTCATTCTTTTTGCATACTGTTCCTGACATCTCACTCTACCTCTGGTATCATTTTGGTGGCATTTTACTGTAGAAATCTGGAAAAAAAATCATTTTAAAGTCACCCCTATATCAAAACCCAGTTACAATATGCTGACCTTTGACCTTAGGTCACATCAATTCCTTCATAGGTGTCATCCTCATTCCTTTTGCATACTGTTCCTGACATCTCACTCTACCTCTGGTATCATTTTGGTGGCATTTTACTGTAGAAATTTGGAGAAAAATCATTTTAAAGTCACCCCTATATCAAAACCCAGTTACAATATGCTGACCTTTGACCTTAGGTCACATCAATTCCTTCATAGGTGTCATCCTCATTCTTTTTGCATATTGTTCCTGACATCTCACTCTACCTCTGGTATCATTTTGGTGGCATTTTACTGTAGAAATTTGGAGAAAAATCATTTTAAAATCACCCCTATAACACAACCCAGTTACAGTATGCTGACCTTTGACCTTAGGTCACATCAATTCCTTCATAGGTGTCATCCTCATTCCTTTTGCATATTGTTCCTGGTGTCTCACTCTACCTCTGGTATCATTTTGGTGGCATTTTACTGTAGAAATCTGGAGAAAAATCATTTTAAAGTCACCCCTATATCATAACCAAGTTACAGTATGCTGACCTTTGACCTTAGGTCACATCAATTCCTTCATAGGTGTCATCCTCATTCTTTTTGCATATTGTTCCTGGTGTCTCACTCTACCTCTGGTATCATTTTCGTGGCATTTTACTGTAGAAATCTGGAGAAAAATCATTTTAAAGTCACCCCTATATCAAAACCCAATTACAATATGCTGACATTTGACCTTAGGTCACATCAATTCCTTCATAGGTGTCATTCTCATTCTTTTTGCATACTGTTCCTGACATCTCACTCTACCTCTGGTATCATTTTGGTGGCATTTTACTGTAGAAATCTGGAGAAAAATCATTTTAAAGTCACCCCTATATCAAAACCCAGTTACAATATGCTGACATTTGACCTTAGGTCACATCAATTCCTTCATAGGTGTCATCCTCATTCCTTTTGCATACTGTTCCTGACATCTCACTCTACCTCTGGTATCATTTTGGTGGCATTTTACTGTAGAAATTTGGAGAAAAATCATTTTAAAGTCACCCCTATATCAAAACCCAGTTACAATATGCTGACCTTTGACCTTAGGTCACATCAATTCCTTCATAGGTGTCATCCTCATTCTTTTTGCATATTGTTCCTGACATCTCACTCTACCTCTGGTATCATTTTGGTGGCATTTTACTGTAGAAATCTGGAGAAAAATCATTTTTAAATCACCCCTATAACACAACCCAGTTACAGTATGCTGACCTTTGACCTTAGGTCACATCAATTCCTTCATAGGTGTCATCTTCATTCCTTTTGCATACTGTTCCTGACATCTCACTTTACCTCTGGTATCATTTTGGTGGCATTTTACTGTAGAAATTTGGAGAAAAATCATTTTAAAGTCACCCCTATATCAAAACCCAGTTACAATATGCTGACCTTTGACCTTAGGTCACATCAATTCCTTCATAGGTGTCATCCTCATTCTTTTTGCATATTGTTCCTGGCGTCTCACTCTACCTCTGGTATCATTTTGGTGGCATTTTACTGTAGAAATCTGGAAAAAAAATCATTTTAAAGTCACCCCTATATCAAAACCCAGTTACAATATGCTGACCTTTGACCTTAGGTCACATCAATTCCTTCATAGGTGTCATCCTCATTCCTTTTGCATACTGTTCCTGACATCTCACTCTACCTCTGGTATCATTTTGGTGGCATTTTACTGTAGAAATTTGGAGAAAAATCATTTTAAAGTCACCCCTATATCAAAACCCAGTTACAATATGCTGACCTTTGACCTTAGGTCACATCAATTCCTTCATAGGTGTCATCCTCATTCTTTTTGCATATTGTTCCTGACATCTCACTCTACCTCTGGTATCATTTTGGTGGCATTTTACTGTAGAAATTTGGAGAAAAATCATTTTAAAATCACCCCTATAACACAACCCAGTTACAGTATGCTGACCTTTGACCTTAGGTCACATCAATTCCTTCATAGGTGTCATCCTCATTCCTTTTGCATATTGTTCCTGGTGTCTCACTCTACCTCTGGTATCATTTTGGTGGCATTTTACTGTAGAAATCTGGAGAAAAATCATTTTAAAGTCACCCCTATATCATAACCAAGTTACAGTATGCTGACCTTTGACCTTAGGTCACATCAATTCCTTCATAGGTGTCATCCTCATTCTTTTTGCATATTGTTCCTGGTGTCTCACTCTACCTCTGGTATCATTTTGGTGGCATTTTACTGTAGAAATCTGGAGAAAAATCATTTTAAAGTCACCCCTATATCAAAACCCAGTTACAATATGCTGACCTTTGACCTTAGGTCACATCAATTCCTTCATAGGTGTCATCCTCATTCCTTTTGCATATTGTTCCTGACATCTCACTCTACCTCTGGTATCATTTTGGTGGCATTTTACTGTAGAAATTTGGAGAAAAATCATTTTAAAATCACCCCTATAACACAACCCAGTTACAGTATGCTGACCTTTGACCTTAGGTCACATCAATTCCTTCATAGGTGTCATCCTCATTCCTTTTGCATATTGTTCCTGGCGTCTCACTCTACCTCTGGTATCATTTTGGTGGCATTTTACTGTAGAAATCTGGAAAAAAAATCATTTTAAAATCACCCCTATAACACAACCCAGTTACAATATGCTGACCTTTGACCTTAGGTCACATCAATTCCTTCATAGGTGTGTTTCTCATTCCTTTTCCATATTGTTCTGGGCGTCTCACTCTACCTCTGGTATCATTTTGGTGGCATTTTACTGTAGAAATTTGGAGAAAAATCATTTTAAAATCACCCCTATAACACAACCCAGTTACAGTATGCTGACCTTTGACCTTAGGTCACATCAATTCCTTCATAGGTGTCATCCTCATTCCTTTTGCATATTGTTCCTGGTGTCTCACTCTACCTCTGGTATCATTTTGGTGGCATTTTACTGTAGAAATCTGGAGAAAAATCATTTTAAAGTCACCCCTATATCATAACCAAGTTACAGTATGCTGACCTTTGACCTTAGGTCACATCAATTCCTTCATAGGTGTCATCCTCATTCTTTTTGCATATTGTTCCTGGTGTCTCACTCTACCTCTGGTATCATTTTGGTGGCATTTTACTGTAGAAATCTGGAGAAAAATCATTTTAAAGTCACCCCTATATCAAAACCCAGTTACAATATGCTGACCTTTGACCTTAGGTCACATCAATTCCTTCATAGGTGTCATCCTCATTCCTTTTGCATATTGTTCCTGACATCTCACTCTACCTCTGGTATCATTTTGGTGGCATTTTACTGTAGAAATTTGGAGAAAAATCATTTTAAAATCACCCCTATAACACAACCCAGTTACAGTATGCTGACCTTTGACCTTAGGTCACATCAATTCCTTCATAGGTGTCATCCTCATTCCTTTTGCATATTGTTCCTGGCGTCTCACTCTACCTCTGGTATCATTTTGGTGGCATTTTACTGTAGAAATCTGGAAAAAAAATCATTTTAAAATCACCCCTATAACACAACCCAGTTACAATATGCTGACCTTTGACCTTAGGTCACATCAATTCCTTCATAGGTGTGTTTCTCATTCCTTTTCCATATTGTTCTGGGCGTCTCACTCTACCTCTGGTATCATTTTGGTGGCATTTTACTGTAGAAATTTGGAGAAAAATCATTTTAAAGTCACCCCTATATCAAAACCCAGTTACAATATGCTGACCTTTGACCTTAGGTCACATCAATTCCTTCATAGGTGTCATCCTCATTCTTTTTGCATATTGTTCCTGGCGTCTCACTCTACCTCTGGTATCATTTTGGTGGCATTTTACTGTAGAAATCTAGAAAAAAATCATTTTAAAGTCACCCCTATATCAAAACCCAGTTACAATATGCTGACCTTTGACCTTAGGTCACATCAATTCCTTCATAGGTGTCATCCTCATTCCTTTTGCATACTGTTCCTGACATCTCACTCTACCTCTGGTATCATTTTGGTGGCATTTTACTGTAGAAATTTGGAGAAAAATCATTTTAAAGTCACCCCTATATCAAAACCCAGTTACAATATGCTGACCTTTGACCTTAGGTCACATCAATTCCTTCATAGGTGTCATCCTCATTCTTTTTGCATATTGTTCCTGGTGTCTCACTCTACCTCTGGTATCATTTTCGTGGCATTTTACTGTAGAAATCTGGAGAAAAATCATTTTTAAATCACCCCTATAACACAACCCAGTTACAGTATGCTGACCTTTGACCTTAGGTCACATCAATTCCTTCATAGGTGTCATCTTCATTCCTTTTGCATACTGTTCCTGACATCTCACTCTACCTCTGGTATCATTTTGGTGGCATTTTACTGTAGAAATTTGGAGAAAAATCATTTTAAAGTCACCCCTATATCAAAACCTAGTTACAATATGCTGACCTTTGACCTTAGGTCACATCAATTCCTTCATAGGTGTCATCCTCATTCCTTTTGCATACTGTTCCTGACATGTCACTTTACCTCTGGTATCATTTTGGTGGCATTTTACTGTAGAAATTTGGAGAAAAATCATTTTAAAATCACCCCTATAACACAACCCAGTTACAGTATGCTGACCTTTGACCTTAGGTCACATCAATTCCTTCATAGGTGTCATCCTCATTCTTTTTGCATATTGTTCCTGGCGTCTCACTCTACCTCTGGTATCATTTTGGTGGCATTTTACTGTAGAAATCTGGGAAAAAAATCATTTTAAAGTCACCCCTATATCAAAACCCAGTTACAATATGCTGACCTTTGACCTTAGGTCACATCAATTCCTTCATAGGTGTCATCCTCATTCCTTCTGCATATTGTTCCTGGTGTCTCACTCTACCTCTGGTATCATTTTGGTGGCATTTTACTGTAGAAATTTGGAGAAAAATCATTTTAAAATCACCCCTATAACACAACCCAGTTACAGTATGCTGACCTTTGACCTTAGGTCACATCAATTCCTTCATAGGTGTAATCTTCATTCCTTTTGCATACTGTTCCTGACATCTCACTTTACCTCTGGTATCATTTTGGTGGCATTTTACTGTAGAAATTTGGAGAAAAATCACTTTAAAATCACCCCTATAACACAACCCAGTTACAGTATGCTGACCTTTGACCTTAGGTCACATCAATTCCTTCATAGGTGTCATCCTCATTCCTTTTGCATATTGTTCCTGGTGTCTCACTCTACCTCTGGTATCATTTTGGTGGCATTTTACTGTAGAAATCTGGAGAAAAATCATTTTAAAGTCACCCCTATATCAAAACCCAGTTACAATATGCTGACCTTTGACCTTAGGTCACATCAATTCCTTCATAGGTGTCATCCTCATTCTTTTTGCATATTGTTCCTGACATCTCACTCTACCTCTGGTATCATTTTGGTGGCATTTTACTGTAGAAATCTGGAGAAAAATCATTTTTAAATCACCCCTATAACACAACCCAGTTACAGTATGCTGACCTTTGACCTTAGGTCACATCAATTCCTTCATAGGTGTCATCTTCATTCCTTTTGCATACTGTTCCTGACATCTCACTTTACCTCTGGTATCATTTTGGTGGCATTTTACTGTAGAAATTTGGAGAAAAATCATTTTAAAATCACCCCTATAACACAACCCAGTTACAGTATGCTGACCTTTGACCTTAGGTCACATCAATTCCTTCATAGGTGTCATCCTCATTCCTTTTGCATATTGTTCCTGGTGTCTCACTCTACCTCTGGTATCATTTTGGTGGCATTTTACTGTAGAAATCTGGAAAAAAAATCATTTTAAAGTCAACCCTATATCAAAACCCAGTTACAATATGCTGACCTTTGACCTTAGGTCACATCAATTCCTTCATAGGTGTCATCCTCATTCCTTTTGCATACTGTTCCTGACATCTCACTCTACCTCTGGTATCATTTTGGTGGCATTTTACTGTAGAAATTTGGAGAAAAATCATTTTAAAGTCACCCCTATATCAAAACCCAGTTACAATATGCTGACCTTTGACCTTAGGTCACATCAATTCCTTCATAGGTGTCATCCTCATTCTTTTTGCATATTGTTCCTGGTGTCTCACTCTACCTCTGGTATCATTTTGGTGGCATTTTACTGTAGAAATCTGGAGAAAAATCATTTTAAAGTCACCCCTATATCAAAACCCAGTTACAATATGCTGACATTTGACCTTAGGTCACATCAATTCCTTCATAGGTGTCATTCTCATTCTTTTTGCATACTGTTCCTGACATCTCACTCTACCTCTGGTATCATTTTGGTGGCATTTTACTGTAGAAATCTGGAGAAAAATCATTTTAAAGTCACCCCTATATCAAAACCCAGTTACAATATGCTGACATTTGACCTTAGGTCACATCAATTCCTTCATAGGTGTCATCCTCATTCCTTTTGCATACTGTTCCTGACATCTCACTCTACCTCTGGTATCATTTTGGTGGCATTTTACTGTAGAAATTTGGAGAAAAATCATTTTAAAGTCACCCCTATATCAAAACCCAGTTACAATATGCTGACCTTTGACCTTAGGTCACATCAATTCCTTCATAGGTGTCATCCTCATTCTTTTTGCATATTGTTCCTGACATCTCACTCTACCTCTGGTATCATTTTGGTGGCATTTTACTGTAGAAATCTGGAGAAAAATCATTTTTAAATCACCCCTATAACACAACCCAGTTACAGTATGCTGACCTTTGACCTTAGGTCACATCAATTCCTTCATAGGTGTCATCTTCATTCCTTTTGCATACTGTTCCTGACATCTCACTTTACCTCTGGTATCATTTTGGTGGCATTTTACTGTAGAAATTTGGAGAAAAATCATTTTAAAGTCACCCCTATATCAAAACCCAGTTACAATATGCTGACCTTTGACCTTAGGTCACATCAATTCCTTCATAGGTGTCATCCTCATTCTTTTTGCATATTGTTCCTGGCGTCTCACTCTACCTCTGGTATCATTTTGGTGGCATTTTACTGTAGAAATCTGGAAAAAAAAATCATTTTAAAGTCACCCCTATATCAAAACCCAGTTACAATATGCTGACCTTTGACCTTAGGTCACATCAATTCCTTCATAGGTGTCATCCTCATTCCTTTTGCATATTGTTCCTGGTGTCTCACTCTACCTCTGGTATCATTTTGGTGGCATTTTACTGTAGAAATCTGGAAAAAAAATCATTTTAAAGTCACCCCTATATCAAAACCCAGTTACAATATGCTGACCTTTGACCTTAGCTCACATCAATTCCTTCATAGGTGTCATCCTCATTCCTTTTGCATATTGTTCCTGACATCTCACTCTACCTCTGGTATCATTTTGGTGGCATTTTACTGTAGAAATTTGGAGAAAAATCATTTTAAAATCACCCCTATAACACAACCCAGTTACAGTATGCTGACCTTTGACCTTAGGTCACATCAATTCCTTCATAGGTGTCATCCTCATTCCTTTTGCATATTGTTCCTGGCGTCTCACTCTACCTCTGGTATCATTTTGGTGGCATTTTACTGTAGAAATCTGGAAAAAAAATCATTTTAAAATCACCCCTATAACACAACCCAGTTACAATATGCTGACCTTTGACCTTAGGTCACATCAATTCCTTCATAGGTGTGTTTCTCATTCCTTTTCCATATTGTTCGGGGCGTCTCACTCTACCTCTAGTATCATTTTGGTGGCATTTTACTGTAGAAATTTGGAGAAAAATCATTTTAAAGTCACCCCTATATCAAAACCCAGTTACAATATGCTGACCTTTGACCTTAGGTCACATCAATTCCTTCATAGGTGTCATCCTCATTCTTTTTGCATATTGTTCCTGGCGTCTCACTCTACCTCTGGTATCATTTTGGTGGCATTTTACTGTAGAAATCTAGAAAAAAATCATTTTAAAGTCACCCCTATATCAAAACCCAGTTACAATATGCTGACCTTTGACCTTAGGTCACATCAATTCCTTCATAGGTGTCATCCTCATTCCTTTTGCATACTGTTCCTGACATCTCACTCTACCTCTGGTATCATTTTGGTGGCATTTTACTGTAGAAATTTGGAGAAAAATCATTTTAAAGTCACCCCTATATCAAAACCCAGTTACAATATGCTGACCTTTGACCTTAGGTCACATCAATTCCTTCATAGGTGTCATCCTCATTCTTTTTGCATATTGTTCCTGGTGTCTCACTCTACCTCTGGTATCATTTTCGTGGCATTTTACTGTAGAAATCTGGAGAAAAATCATTTTTAAATCACCCCTATAACACAACCCAGTTACAGTATGCTGACCTTTGACCTTAGGTCACATCAATTCCTTCATAGGTGTCATCTTCATTCCTTTTGCATACTGTTCCTGACATCTCACTCTACCTCTGGTATCATTTTGGTGGCATTTTACTGTAGAAATTTGGAGAAAAATCATTTTAAAGTCACCCCTATATCAAAACCTAGTTACAATATGCTGACCTTTGACCTTAGGTCACATCAATTCCTTCATAGGTGTCATCCTCATTCCTTTTGCATACTGTTCCTGACATGTCACTTTACCTCTGGTATCATTTTGGTGGCATTTTACTGTAGAAATTTGGAGAAAAATCATTTTAAAATCACCCCTATAACACAACCCAGTTACAGTATGCTGACCTTTGACCTTAGGTCACATCAATTCCTTCATAGGTGTCATCCTCATTCCTTTTGCATATTGTTCCTGGTGTCTCACTCTACCTCTGGTATCATTTTGGTGGCATTTTACTGTAGAAATTTGGAGAAAAATCATTTTAAAGTCACCCCTATATCAAAACCCAGTTACAATATGCTGACCTTTGACCTTAGGTCACATCAATTCCTTCATAGGTGTCATCCTCATTCTTTTTGCATATTGTTCCTGGCGTCTCACTCTACCTCTGGTATCATTTTGGTGGCATTTTACTGTAGAAATCTGGGAAAAAAATCATTTTAAAGTCACCCCTATATCAAAACCCAGTTACAATATGCTGACCTTTGACCTTAGGTCACATCAATTCCTTCATAGGTGTCATCCTCATTCCTTCTGCATATTGTTCCTGGTGTCTCACTCTACCTCTGGTATCATTTTGGTGGCATTTTACTGTAGAAATTTGGAGAAAAATCATTTTAAAATCACCCCTATAACACAACCCAGTTACAGTATGCTGACCTTTGACCTTAGGTCACATCAATTCCTTCATAGGTGTAATCTTCATTCCTTTTGCATACTGTTCCTGACATCTCACTTTACCTCTGGTATCATTTTGGTGGCATTTTACTGTAGAAATTTGGAGAAAAATCACTTTAAAATCACCCCTATAACACAACCCAGTTACAGTATGCTGACCTTTGACCTTAGGTCACATCAATTCCTTCATAGGTGTCATCCTCATTCCTTTTGCATATTGTTCCTGGTGTCTCACTCTACCTCTGGTATCATTTTGGTGGCATTTTACTGTAGAAATCTGGAGAAAAATCATTTTAAAGTCACCCCTATATCATAACCAAGTTACAGTATGCTGACCTTTGACTTTAGGTCACATCAATTCCTTCATAGGTGTCATCCTCATTCTTTTTGCATATTGTTCCTGGTGTCTCACTCTACCTCTGGTATCATTTTCGTGGCATTTTACTGTAGAAATCTGGAGAAAAATCATTTTAAAGTCACCCCTATATCAAAACCCAGTTACAATATGCTGACCTTTGACCTTAGGTCACATCAATTCCTTCATAGGTGTGTTTCTCATTCCTTTTCCATATTGTTCTGGGCGTCTCACTCTACCTCTGGTATCATTTTGGTGGCATTTTACTGTAGAAATCTGGAAAAAAATCATTTTAAAGTCACCCCTATAACACAACCCAGTTACAGTATGCTGACCTTTGACCTTAGGTCACATCAATTCCTTCATAGGTGTCATCCTCATTCCTTTTGCATATTGTTCCTGGTGTCTCACTCTACCTCTGGTATCATTTTGGTGGCATTTTACTGTAGAAATCTGGAGAAAAATCATTTTAAAGTCACCCCTATATCATAACCAAGTTACAGTATGCTGACCTTTGACCTTAGGTCACATCAATTCCTTCATAGGTGTCATCCTCATTCTTTTTGCATATTGTTCCTGGTGTCTCACTCTACCTCTGGTATCATTTTCGTGGCATTTTACTGTAGAAATCTGGAGAAAAATCATTTTAAAGTCACCCCTATATCAAAACCCAGTTACAATATGCTGACCTTTGACCTTAGGTCACATCAATTCCTTCATAGGTGTGTTTCTCATTCCTTTTCCATATTGTTCTGGGCGTCTCACTCTACCTCTGGTATCATTTTGGTGGCATTTTACTGTAGAAATTTGGAGAAAAATCATTTTAAAGTCACCCCTATATCAAAACCCAGTTACAATATGCTGACCTTTGACCTTAGGTCACATCAATTCCTTCATAGGTGTCATCCTCATTCTTTTTGCATATTGTTCCTGACATCTCACTCTACCTCTGGTATCATTTTGGTGGCATTTTACTGTAGAAATCTGGAGAAAAATCATTTTTAAATCACCCCTATAACACAACCCAGTTACAGTATGCTGACCTTTGACCTTAGGTCACATCAATTCCTTCATAGGTGTCATCTTCATTCCTTTTGCATATTGTTCCTGACATCTCACTCTACCTCTGGTATCATTTTGGTGGCATTTTACTGTAGAAATTTGGAGAAAAATCATTTTAAAATCACCCCTATAACACAACCCAGTTACAGTATGCTGACCTTTGACCTTAGGTCACATCAATTCCTTCATAGGTGTCATCTTCATTCCTTTTGCATACTGTTCCTGACATCTCACTCTACCTCTGGTATCATTTTGGTGGCATTTTACTGTAGAAATTTGGAGAAAAATAATTTTAAAATCACCCCTATAACACAACCCAGTTACAGTATGCTGACCTTTGACCTTAGGTCACATCAATTCCTTCATAGGTGTCATCCTCATTCCTTTTGCATATTGTTCCTGGTGTCTCACTCTACCTCTGGTATCATTTTGGTGGCATTTTACTGTAGAAATCTGGAGAAAAATCATTTTTAAATCACCCCTATAACACAACCCAGTTACAGTATGCTGACCTTTGACCTTACGTCACATCAATTCCTTCATAGGTGTCATCTTCATTCCTTTTGCATATTGTTCCTGACATCTCACTCTACCTCTGGTATCATTTTGGTGGCATTTTACTGTAGAAATTTGGAGAAAAATCATTTTAAAATCACCCCTATAACACAACCCAGTTACAGTATGCTGACCTTTGACCTTAGGTCACATCAATTCCTTCATAGGTGTCATCTTCATTCCTTTTGCATACTGTTCCTGACATCTCACTCTACCTCTGGTATCATTTTGGTGGCATTTTACTGTAGAAATTTGGAGAAAAATAATTTTAAAATCACCCCTATATCAAAACCCAGGTACAATATGCTGACCTTTGACCTTAGGTCACATCAATTCCTTCATAGGTGTCATCCTCATTCCTTTTGCATATTGTTCCTGACATCTCACTTTACCTCTGGTATCATTTTGGTGGCATTTTACTGTAGAAATTTGGAGAAAAATCATTTTAAAATCACCCCTATAACACAACCCAGTTACAGTATGCTGACCTTTGACCTTAGGTCACATCAATTCCTTCATAGGTGTCATCCTCATTCCTTTTGCATATTGTTCCTGGTGTCTCACTCTACCTCTGGTATCATTTTGGTGGCATTTTACTGTAGAAATCTGGAGAAAAATCATTTTAAAGTCACCCCTATATCATAACCAAGTTACAGTATGCTGACCTTTGACCTTAGGTCACATCAATTCCTTCATAGGTGTCATCCTCATTCTTTTTGCATATTGTTCCTGGTGTCTCACTCTACCTCTGGTATCATTTTGGTGGCATTTTACTGTAGAAATTTGGAGAAAAATCATTTTAAAGTCACCCCTATATCAAAACCCAGTTACAATATGCTGACCTTTGACCTTAGGTCACATCAATTCCTTCATAGGTGTCATCCTCATTCTTTTTGCATATTGTTCCTGGCGTCTCACTCTACCTCTGGTATCATTTTGGTGGCATTTTACTGTAGAAATCTGGAAAAAAAATCATTTTAAAATCACCCCTATAACACAACCCAGTTACAGTATGCTGACCTTTGACCTTAGGTCACATCAATTCCTTCATAGGTGTCATCTTCATTCCTTTTGCATACTGTTCCTGACATCTCACTCTACCTCTGGTATCATTTTGGTGGCATTTTACTGTAGAAATTTGGAGAAAAATAATTTTAAAATCACCCCTATATCAAAACCCAGGTACAATATGCTGACCTTTGACCTTAGGTCACATCAATTCCTTCATAGGTGTCATCCTCATTCCTTTTGCATATTGTTCCTGACATCTCACTTTACCTCTGGTATCATTTTGGTGGCATTTTACTGTAGAAATTTGGAGAAAAATCATTTTAAAATCACCCCTATAACACAACCCAGTTACAGTATGCTGACCTTTGACCTTAGGTCACATCAATTCCTTCATAGGTGTCATCCTCATTCCTTTTGCATATTGTTCCTGGTGTCTCACTCTACCTCTGGTATCATTTTGGTGACATTTTACTGTAGAAATCTGGAGAAAAATCATTTTAAAGTCACCCCTATATCAAAACCCAGTTACAATATGCTGACCTTTGACCTTAGGTCACATCAATTCCTTCATAGGTGTCATCCTCATTCCTTTTGCATATTGTTCCTGGTGTCTCACTCTACCTCTGGCATCATTTTCGTGGCATTTTACTGTAGAAATCTGGAGAAAAATCATTTTAAAGTCACCCCTATATCAAAACCCAGTTACAATATGCTGACCTTTGACCTTAGGTCACATCAATTCCTTCATAGGTGTAATCTTCATTCCTTTTGCATACTGTTCCTGACATCTCACTTTACCTCTGGTATCATTTTGGTGGCATTTTACTGTAGAAATTTGGAGAAAAATCACTTTAAAATCACCCCTATAACACAACCCAGTTACAGTATGCTGACCTTTGACCTTAGGTCACATCAATTCCTTCATAGGTGTCATCCTCATTCCTTTTGCATATTGTTCCTGGTGTCTCACTCTACCTCTGGTATCATTTTGGTGGCATTTTACTGTAGAAATCTGGAGAAAAATCATTTTAAAGTCACCCCTATATCATAACCAAGTTACAGTATGCTGACCTTTGACCTTAGGTCACATCAATTCCTTCATAGGTGTCATCCTCATTCTTTTTGCATATTGTTCCTGGTGTCTCACTCTACCTCTGGTATCATTTTCGTGGCATTTTACTGTAGAAATCTGGAGAAAAATCATTTTAAAGTCACCCCTATATCAAAACCCAGTTACAATATGCTGACCTTTGACCTTAGGTCACATCAATTCCTTCATAGGTGTGTTTCTCATTCCTTTTCCATATTGTTCTGGGCGTCTCACTCTACCTCTGGTATCATTTTGGTGGCATTTTACTGTAGAAATTTGGAGAAAAATCATTTTAAAGTCACCCCTATATCAAAACCCAGTTACAATATGCTGACCTTTGACCTTAGGTCACATCAATTCCTTCATAGGTGTCATCCTCATTCTTTTTGCATATTGTTCCTGACATCTCACTCTACCTCTGGTATCATTTTGGTGGCATTTTACTGTAGAAATTTGGAGAAAAATCATTTTAAAATCACCCCTATAACACAACCCAGTTACAGTATGCTGACCTTTGACCTTAGGTCACATCAATTCCTTCATAGGTGTCATCTTCATTCCTTTTGCATACTGTTCCTGACATCTCACTCTACCTCTGGTATCATTTTGGTGGCATTTTACTGTAGAAATTTGGAGAAAAATAATTTTAAAATCACCCCTATATCAAAACCCAGGTACAATATGCTGACCTTTGACCTTAGGTCACATCAATTCCTTCATAGGTGTCATCCTCATTCCTTTTGCATATTGTTCCTGACATCTCACTTTACCTCTGGTATCATTTTGGTGGCATTTTACTGTAGAAATTTGGAGAAAAATCATTTTAAAATCACCCCTATAACACAACCCAGTTACAGTATGCTGACCTTTGACCTTAGGTCACATCAATTCCTTCATAGGTGTCATCCTCATTCCTTTTGCATATTGTTCCTGGTGTCTCACTCTACCTCTGGTATCATTTTGGTGACATTTTACTGTAGAAATCTGGAGAAAAATCATTTTAAAGTCACCCCTATATCAAAACCCAGTTACAATATGCTGACCTTTGACCTTAGGTCACATCAATTCCTTCATAGGTGTCATCCTCATTCCTTTTGCATATTGTTCCTGGTGTCTCACTCTACCTCTGGCATCATTTTCGTGGCATTTTACTGTAGAAATCTGGAGAAAAATCATTTTAAAGTCACCCCTATATCAAAACCCAGTTACAATATGCTGACCTTTGACCTTAGGTCACATCAATTCCTTCATAGGTGTAATCTTCATTCCTTTTGCATACTGTTCCTGACATCTCACTTTACCTCTGGTATCATTTTGGTGGCATTTTACTGTAGAAATTTGGAGAAAAATCACTTTAAAATCACCCCTATAACACAACCCAGTTACAGTATGCTGACCTTTGACCTTAGGTCACATCAATTCCTTCATAGGTGTCATCCTCATTCCTTTTGCATATTGTTCCTGGTGTCTCACTCTACCTCTGGTATCATTTTGGTGGCATTTTACTGTAGAAATCTGGAGAAAAATCATTTTAAAGTCACCCCTATATCATAACCAAGTTACAGTATGCTGACCTTTGACCTTAGGTCACATCAATTCCTTCATAGGTGTCATCCTCATTCTTTTTGCATATTGTTCCTGGTGTCTCACTCTACCTCTGGTATCATTTTCGTGGCATTTTACTGTAGAAATCTGGAGAAAAATCATTTTAAAGTCACCCCTATATCAAAACCCAGTTACAATATGCTGACCTTTGACCTTAGGTCACATCAATTCCTTCATAGGTGTGTTTCTCATTCCTTTTCCATATTGTTCTGGGCGTCTCACTCTACCTCTGGTATCATTTTGGTGGCATTTTACTGTAGAAATTTGGAGAAAAATCATTTTAAAGTCACCCCTATATCAAAACCCAGTTACAATATGCTGACCTTTGACCTTAGGTCACATCAATTCCTTCATAGGTGTCATCCTCATTCTTTTTGCATATTGTTCCTGGCGTCTCACTCTACCTCTGGTATCATTTTGGTGGCATTTTACTGTAGAAATCTGGAAAAAAATCATTTTAAAGTCACCCCTATATCAAAACCCAGTTACAATATGCTGACCTTTGACCTTAGGTCACATCAATTCCTTCATAGGTGTCATCCTCATTCCTTTTGCATACTGTTCCTGACATCTCACTCTACCTCTGGTATCATTTTGGTGGCATTTTACTGTAGAAATTTGGAGAAAAATCATTTTAAAGTCACCCCTATATCAAAACCCAGTTACAATATGCTGACCTTTGACCTTAGGTCACATCAATTCCTTCATAGGTGTCATCCTCATTCTTTTTGCATATTGTTCCTGGCGTCTCACTCTACCTCTGGTATCATTTTGGTGGCATTTTACTGTAGAAATCTGGAGAAAAATCATTTTAAAGTCACCCCTATATCATAACCAAGTTACAGTATGCTGACCTTTGACCTTAGGTCACATCAATTCCTTCATAGGTGTCATCTTCATTCCTTTTGCATACTGTTCCTGACATCTCACTCTACCTCTGGTATCATTTTGGTGGCATTTTACTGTAGAAATTTGGAGAAAAATCATTTTAAAGTCACCCCCATATCAAAACCTAGTTACAATATGCTGACCTTTTACCTTAGGTCACATCAATTCCTTCATAGGTGTCATCCTCATTCCTTTTGCATATTGTTCCTGGCGTCTCACTCTACCTCTGGTATCATTTTGGTGGCATTTTACTGTAGAAATCTGGAGAAAAATCATTTTAAAGTCACCCCTATATCATAACCAAGTTACAGTATGCTGACCTTTGACCTTAGGTCACATCAATTCCTTCATAGGTGTGTTTCTCATTCCTTTTCCATATTGTTCTGGGCGTCTCACTCTACCTCTGGTATCATTTTGGTGGCATTTTACTGTAGAAATTTGGAGAAAAATCATTTTAAAGTCACCCCTATATCAAAACCCAGTTACAATATGCTGACCTTTGACCTTAGGTCACATCAATTCCTTCATAGGTGTCATCCTCATTCTTTTTGCATATTGTTCCTGGCGTCTCACTCTACCTCTGGTATCATTTTGGTGGCATTTTACTGTAGAAATCTGGAAAAAAAATCATTTTAAAATCACCCCTATAACACAACCCAGTTACAGTATGCTGACCTTTGACCTTAGGTCACATCAATTCCTTCATAGGTGTCATCTTCATTCCTTTTGCATACTGTTCCTGACA
Source organism: Decapterus maruadsi (assembly GCA_030347415.2). Taxonomy (NCBI): domain Eukaryota; kingdom Metazoa; phylum Chordata; class Actinopteri; order Carangiformes; family Carangidae; genus Decapterus; species Decapterus maruadsi. Next base: position 9,060,749 of record CM064898.1, read on the forward strand.
TCTCACTTTACCTCTGGTATCATTTTGGTGGCATTTTACTGTAGAAATTTGGAGAAAAATCATTTTAAAATCACCCCTATAACACAACCCAGTTACAGTATGCTGACCTTTGACCTTAGGTCACATCAATTCCTTCATAGGTGTCATCTTCATTCCTTTTGCATACTGTTCCTGACATCTCACTCTACCTCTGGTATCATTTTGGTGGCATTTTACTGTAGAAATTTGGAGAAAAATAATTTTAAAATCACCCCTATATCAAAACCCAGGTACAATATGCTGACCTTTGACCTTAGGTCACATCAATTCCTTCATAGGTGTCATCCTCATTCCTTTTGCATATTGTTCCTGACATCTCACTTTACCTCTGGTATCATTTTGGTGGCATTTTACGGTAGAAATTTGGAGAAAAATCATTTTAAAATCACCCCTATAACACAACCCAGTTACAGTATGCTGACCTTTGACCTTAGGTCACATCAATTCCTTCATAGGTGTCATCCTCATTCCTTTTGCATATTGTTCCTGGTGTCTCACTCTACCTCTGGCATCATTTTCGTGGCATTTTACTGTAGAAATCTGGAGAAAAATCATTTTAAAGTCACCCCTATATCAAAACCCAGTTACAATATGCTGACCTTTGACCTTAGGTCACATCAATTCCTTCATAGGTGTAATCTTCATTCCTTTTGCATACTGTTCCTGACATCTCACTTTACCTCTGGTATCATTTTGGTGGCATTTTACTGTAGAAATTTGGAGAAAAATCACTTTAAAATCACCCCTATAACACAACCCAGTTACAGTATGCTGACCTTTGACCTTAGGTCACATCAATTCCTTCATAGGTGTCATCCTCATTCCTTTTGCATATTGTTCCTGGTGTCTCACTCTACCTCTGGTATCATTTTGGTGGCATTTTACTGTAGAAATCTGGAGAAAAATCATTTTAAAGTCACCCCTATATCATAACCAAGTTACAGTATGCTGACCTTTGACCTTAGGTCACATCAATTCCTTCATAGGTGTCATCCTCATTCTTTTTGCATATTGTTCCTGGTGTCTCACTCTACCTCTGGTATCATTTTCGTGGCATTTTACTGTAGAAATCTGGAGAAAAATCATTTTAAAGTCACCCCTATATCAAAACCCAGTTACAATATGCTGACCTTTGACCTTAGGTCACATCAATTCCTTCATAGGTGTGTTTCTCATTCCTTTTCCATATTGTTCTGGGCGTCTCACTCTACCTCTGGTATCATTTTGGTGGCATTTTACTGTAGAAATTTGGAGAAAAATCATTTTAAAGTCACCCCTATATCAAAACCCAGTTACAATATGCTGACCTTTGACCTTAGGTCACATCAATTCCTTCATAGGTGTCATCCTCATTCTTTTTGCATATTGTTCCTGGCGTCTCACTCTACCTCTGGTATCATTTTGGTGGCATTTTACTGTAGAAATCTGGAAAAAAATCATTTTAAAGTCACCCCTATATCAAAACCCAGTTACAATATGCTGACCTTTGACCTTAGGTCACATCAATTCCTTCATAGGTGTCATCCTCATTCCTTTTGCATACTGTTCCTGACATCTCACTCTACCTCTGGTATCATTTTGGTGGCATTTTACTGTAGAAATTTGGAGAAAAATCATTTTAAAGTCACCCCTATATCAAAACCCAGTTACAATATGCTGACCTTTGACCTTAGGTCACATCAATTCCTTCATAGGTGTCATCCTCATTCTTTTTGCATATTGTTCCTGGTGTCTCACTCTACCTCTGGTATCATTTTCGTGGCATTTTACTGTAGAAATCTGGAGAAAAATCATTTTTAAATCACCCCTATAACACAACCCAGTTACAGTATGCTGACCTTTGACCTTAGGTCACATCAATTCCTTCATAGGTGTCATCTTCATTCCTTTTGCATACTGTTCCTGACATCTCACTCTACCTCTGGTATCATTTTGGTGGCATTTTACTGTAGAAATTTGGAGAAAAATCATTTTAAAGTCACCCCCATATCAAAACCTAGTTACAATATGCTGACCTTTGACCTTAGGTCACATCAATTCCTTCATAGGTGTCATCCTCATTCCTTTTGCATATTGTTCCTGACATCTCACTTTACCTCTGGTATCATTTTGGTGGCATTTTACTGCAGAAATTTGGAGAAAAATCATTTTAAAATCACCCCTATAACACAACCCAGTTACAGTATGCTGACCTTTGACCTTAGGTCACATCAATTCCTTCATAGGTGTCATCTTCATTCCTTTTGCATATTGTTCCTGGTGTCTCACTCTACCTCTGGTATCATTTTGGTGGCATTTTACTGTAGAAATCTGGAGAAAAATCATTTTAAAGTCACCCCTATATCATAACCAAGTTACAGTATGCTGACCTTTGACCTTAGGTCACATCAATTCCTTCATAGGTGTGTTTCTCATTCCTTTTCCATATTGTTCTGGGCGTCTCACTCTACCTCTGGTATCATTTTGGTGGCATTTTACTGTAGAAATTTGGAGAAAAATCATTTTAAAGTCACCCCTATATCAAAACCCAGTTACAATATGCTGACCTTTGACCTTAGGTCACATCAATTCCTTCATAGGTGTCATCCTCATTCTTTTTGCATATTGTTCCTGGCGTCTCACTCTACCTCTGGTATCATTTTGGTGGCATTTTACTGTAGAAATCTGGAAAAAAAATCATTTTAAAATCACCCCTATAACACAACCCAGTTACAGTATGCTGACCTTTGACCTTAGGTCACATCAATTCCTTCATAGGTGTCATCTTCATTCCTTTTGCATACTGTTCCTGACATCTCACTTTACCTCTGGTATCATTTTGGTGGCATTTTACTGTAGAAATTTGGAGAAAAATCATTTTAAAATCACCCCTATAACACAACCCAGTTACAGTATGCTGACCTTTGACCTTAGGTCACATCAATTCCTTCATAGGTGTCATCCTCATTCCTTTTGCATATTGTTCCTGGTGTCTCACTCTACCTCTGGTATCATTTTGGTGGCATTTTACTGTAGAAATCTGGAGAAAAATCATTTTAAAGTCACCCCTATATCATAACCAAGTTACAGTATGCTGACCTTTGACCTTAGGTCACATCAATTCCTTCATAGGTGTCATCCTCATTCTTTTTGCATATTGTTCCTGGTGTCTCACTCTACCTCTGGTATCATTTTCGTGGCATTTTACTGTAGAAATCTGGAGAAAAATCATTTTAAAGTCACCCCTATATCAAAACCCAGTTACAATATGCTGACCTTTGACCTTAGGTCACATCAATTCCTTCATAGGTGTGTTTCTCATTCCTTTTCCATATTGTTCTGGGCGTCTCACTCTACCTCTGGTATCATTTTGGTGGCATTTTACTGTAGAAATTTGGAGAAAAATCATTTTAAAGTCACCCCTATATCAAAACCCAGTTACAATATGCTGACCTTTGACCTTAGGTCACATCAATTCCTTCATAGGTGTCATCCTCATTCTTTTTGCATATTGTTCCTGACATCTCACTCTACCTCTGGTATCATTTTGGTGGCATTTTACTGTAGAAATCTGGAGAAAAATCATTTTTAAATCACCCCTATAACACAACCCAGTTACAGTATGCTGACCTTTGACCTTAGGTCACATCAATTCCTTCATAGGTGTCATCTTCATTCCTTTTGCATATTGTTCCTGACATCTCACTCTACCTCTGGTATCATTTTGGTGGCATTTTACTGTAGAAATTTGGAGAAAAATCATTTTAAAATCACCCCTATAACACAACCCAGTTACAGTATGCTGACCTTTGACCTTAGGTCACATCAATTCCTTCATAGGTGTCATCTTCATTCCTTTTGCATACTGTTCCTGACATCTCACTCTACCTCTGGTATCATTTTGGTGGCATTTTACTGTAGAAATTTGGAGAAAAATAATTTTAAAATCACCCCTATATCAAAACCCAGGTACAATATGCTGACCTTTGACCTTAGGTCACATCAATTCCTTCATAGGTGTCATCCTCATTCCTTTTGCATATTGTTCCTGACATCTCACTTTACCTCTGGTATCATTTTGGTGGCATTTTACTGTAGAAATTTGGAGAAAAATCATTTTAAAATCACCCCTATAACACAACCCAGTTACAGTATGCTGACCTTTGACCTTAGGTCACATCAATTCCTTCATAGGTGTCATCCTCATTCCTTTTGCATATTGTTCCTGGTGTCTCACTCTACCTCTGGTATCATTTTGGTGGCATTTTACTGTAGAAATCTGGAGAAAAATCATTTTAAAGTCACCCCTATATCATAACCAAGTTACAGTATGCTGACCTTTGACCTTAGGTCACATCAATTCCTTCATAGGTGTCATCCTCATTCTTTTTGCATATTGTTCCTGACATCTCACTCTACCTCTGGTATCATTTTGGTGGCATTTTACTGTAGAAATTTGGAGAAAAATCATTTTAAAGTCACCCCTATATCAAAACCCAGTTACAATATGCTGACCTTTGACCTTAGGTCACATCAATTCCTTCATAGGTGTCATCCTCATTCTTTTTGCATATTGTTCCTGGCGTCTCACTCTACCTCTGGTATCATTTTGGTGGCATTTTACTGTAGAAATCTGGAAAAAAAATCATTTTAAAATCACCCCTATAACACAACCCAGTTACAGTATGCTGACCTTTGACCTTAGGTCACATCAATTCCTTCATAGGTGTCATCTTCATTCCTTTTGCATACTGTTCCTGACATCTCACTCTACCTCTGGTATCATTTTGGTGGCATTTTACTGTAGAAATTTGGAGAAAAATAATTTTAAAATCACCCCTATATCAAAACCCAGGTACAATATGCTGACCTTTGACCTTAGGTCACATCAATTCCTTCATAGGTGTCATCCTCATTCCTTTTGCATATTGTTCCTGACATCTCACTTTACCTCTGGTATCATTTTGGTGGCATTTTACTGTAGAAATCTGGAGAAAAATCATTTTAAAGTCACCCCTATATCAAAACCCAGTTACAATATGCTGACCTTTGACCTTAGGTCACATCAATTCCTTCATAGGTGTCATCCTCATTCCTTTTGCATATTGTTCCTGGTGTCTCACTCTACCTCTGGCATCATTTTCGTGGCATTTTACTGTAGAAATCTGGAGAAAAATCATTTTAAAGTCACCCCTATATCAAAACCCAGTTACAATATGCTGACCTTTGACCTTAGGTCACATCAATTCCTTCATAGGTGTCATTCTCATTCTTTTTGCATATTGTTCCTGGCGTCTCACTCTACCTCTGGTATCATTTTGGTGGCATTTTACTGTAGAAATTTGGAGAAAAATCATTTTAAAATCACCCCTATAACACAACCCAGTTACAGTATGCTGACCTTTGACCTTAGGTCACATCAATTCCTTCATAGGTGTCATCTTCATTCCTTTTGCATACTGTTCCTGACATCTCACTCTACCTCTGGTATCATTTTGGTGGCATTTTACTGTAGAAATTTGGAGAAAAATCATTTTAAAGTCACCCCTATATCAAAACCCAGTTACAATATGCTGACCTTTGACCTTAGGTCACATCAATTCCTTCATAGGTGTCATTCTCATTCTTTTTGCATATTGTTCCTGGCGTCTCACTCTACCTCTGGTATCATTTTGGTGGCATTTTACTGTAGAAATTTGGAGAAAAATCATTTTAAAATCACCCCTATAACACAACCCAGTTACAGTATGCTGACCTTTGACCTTAGGTCACATCAATTCCTTCATAGGTGTCATCTTCATTCCTTTTGCATACTGTTCCTGACATCTCACTCTACCTCTGGTATCATTTTGGTGGCATTTTACTGTAGAAATCTGGAGAAAAATCATTTTAAAGTCAAAATCAAACAGCGGCTCACTTTTCCACTATCTCGCAAACGGCGGCTCACTTTACCGCAGTGTTGAAAAACTTTCAAACCTTATATCAACCTGGTTTCAACCGGAAATCAACGTTGAAATTACGGTTTGTGTTTGCTGGGTAGATAGTAAGTATGTGTGACTATAGTAGTATTTGTGAGAGAGTATGATAGTAAGTATGTGTGACTATAATAGTACTTGTGAGAGAGTATGATAGTAAGTATGTGTGTGTGTAACTATAGTACTGTAGTAAGTGTGCGTGACTAGTGTTTGTAAGAGAGTATGATGTAACATGTGAGAGCAAATATGAATTATTTCCTAAACGGCCTCTCATAATAAGTCGGTACACAACTACAACCATTTATCTGTGGTGGGTTTCAGCTGTCGGCCTCAATTGTTTTAAAGTAAACTTTTTTAAAAAAGACCATTTACACATTAAAAAGAGAAAAAAGATTTAGACATAAAAACAGACATAGAAAATTTTTTATTTCTTGTTTTGAGAACTTGACATGAGAGAAACACCAATACATAGAATTCCATTTAAATAAAATATAAAGAATCTGGTGTTTGTCAATAATTTGCTTCAGGAAAAGACTGTAGAAGGTGTTACTTGTTACAAAAAAAATGACTTCTGAATTTGATATTTTTCTGAAACCAATGCAAAACAGAGCGGATCAAAACTTTGTTACTCCAGGTCAGGCATGTCATCGAAGTCCCCCCCTTCCTCCTGCCTCCTCTTCTCCTCCAGCTCCTCCATCTTCCTCCTCTCCTCCGCCGCCCTCTTCATCTCCTCCTCCACCTCCCTCTGTGCATTCTGCAGCTCCTCTGCCTTCTTCATCTGCTCCTCTCTCTGCCTCTCCTGCTCTTTTTTCACCTCTTCGTAGGCCCACTCTTCGTCCGAGTCGCTGATGTCGTCGTCCGCGATGTCCCAGTTGGCTTGTTGGGACTCTTCGTCGGGCAGGGCGTCCTCCACGGGCTCGGGCTCTGGCTTGTAGTTGGGGTCCTCCAGTTTGCCCCAGGCCACCTGGTCGGCTTTACGTAACATGATCTCCACTTTGGATGGGACCATGTTGACCGAGCTCTGTTTGACGTTGACCACCTGAAGAGAGTCCGGAGAAAGAAGGATGAAAGGAAAAAGGAAAAAATTAAGAAACAGTACAATCATCCTTGAAATAAGTTGACTTGCTTTAAAAACTGTAGATCTGAGATCAATGTCAGTACTCACCCCCCACATGTGGAACTGCCTCTTGAAAACCTTATTGTTCTCAAACTGAATTTGACACGAGAGCTGCAGAGAAGAAGGATAAAAAGAAGAAAAGTTAGATGAATTTCTAATCATAAGACATATAAATAGGGGTTTCAATCCCCAATCCAAACCCTAACCAAACCCCGATCCAAACCCTAACCCCAACTCAAACCCCAATCCAAACCCTAACCAAACCCCGAGGAGAAATGCATCATAATGAATGTAATGAAACGATAGCAACGATGTATATTTCTTTTAAAGTAAACATCCAAAATACAACTGTTGGGGAAACAATGGATCGGTAAACCCATGCAATCAAGCGCAAAAGTGAGTCTGCTCACTGGTCTGCTCATACTTGAATGATAAACACGTGGGGAAAAAATATATATACAATGGAAAAAACAGGCCTAAATCGTCTGAGTCATCTTGTTTCAAGTCAAGTCGAGTCTGCAGCTCCCAGGTCATGTGATCAATTGACTCAAAACCTTATCCTTTCTGCAATCTTAAACTAACTTTAAAAATGCTTTAAATGAACATATTTGGAACAAGAAGAAGAAGAAGAATTCCCTAAATATTACAAAACAATTAGGTAAAAGAGTTTTGAAGGTTTTTTCAAATCCATGTTTGCGTATCAATATACAGTATATTCCGTTAACGAATATGTCTGTTTGATTATGCGATTGTGTGTCACTCACCACTGTCCTGTTGGCTTCTATGCAGGTCAGTTCAGGGAGTGCGTTCTTGGCGTAAATCGTCACGACAACATTGTTTCCAGTTTGGTGCCAGTCGTGTCGACACGCCACCTTCTTCTTGTCCTGTCAACACACACAAACACACAAAGTGTCAGTCAGTCAGATTAAACTCGATAGATATGAATACTACCTACTATAAACGTTTTCATCACACACCTTATTTTGATAGGAACAGAACAGAAATACTTCTTTATGGCTATGAATGAGCATTTTGTTGAGATTGATTTTTACTGCTATTGCCATCTGCTATTTATTATCTGTCCTATACATTTCTTTGCTGTTGTCTGCTGCTGCAACACTGTAAATGTCCCCACTGTGGGACAAATAAAGGATTATATCATCAGAAAATACAAAACAATAACTGGTTGTAATAACTTCGATTTCTTCTCTGAATTTACGTAAGTGTCTTGCACAACCAAGATTTGACATGTTTTCACTTTAAATCACTTAATTCCTCCAAACTTTGGAAGTTTCTAGTAACAAACCAGGTGAACAAACCAAATCACACGTATTTTTTTTTTTTGTCACCTTTGTTCTTTCTGTGGTCACAAACAATTTCTTAGCTTTCAAGGTCATTTCCCAGTGACTGTTTGTTTCTGCTGACCCGCCATGTTATTTATGATACACCCCCCCCTCCTGCAGGTGGTGTCCTGTGCAGTGTGTACCTGTTTGGGAATCCAGCGGTGTTTCCCCGTGGTGCAGCCCTTCTGGTCGAGGAAAGCATTGAAGTCTATTGTCTTTATGCAGCAGCAGCTCCAGTACTTGTATCTGAACAGACGGAGATAAACAGGACGCTGCTCACATCGACCTGACTGATGTTTACTCAGCTTTGAAGATCCAACATGCAGCAAATTAATGTGGGAAATGAAAGGATATAGGTGCTAATGTAATTCTAAACTCTCTTTTTCTTCTTCATATGTTTGAATCACTGATCGTTAATTAACTCTTTGATCTTTCTTTGTATATTTTAGCTTTTATGTTTCTTGCTTTTTCCTTACATGACCTTCACTTTTGTTTTGTTTTGGTCTTGTTTGCGTTCGTCTTTGTAGAAAGTAATTAACAAATAGAGATTATAATTATGACTCTGTAGATTATTCACGATGCGTCTGCTGTAAGATCCAGACTACACAAGTGGAAACGTGTTTGGTTTCTTACCCCTCGTGGAAGACGGGTCCTCCAGGGTGGTGGGTGCAGACCTCCGAGTCCGTCTCTGGGCCTTGATAGGTCTAAACACACAGACAGGTCTATTATATAACGGCTCAGGCCTTTGTGACAATAAGATACAATGCATAGATACAGTATACCATAGATAAAAATAAAGTATTCATATTCTCTTTAATGAGATGATAATTTTTCTTGTATCTTAATTTTTTTTTTTACCTACAAACTGTAGCCTTTAAATTAATTTAGGGGCATAGAGACAACACTGTACACCCCTAAATTAATCTAAAAGCATTAGATTGAAGTTCAACAATTGGTTTAAAAGCAATTCAAAGTTAAATATAAAAACATTTTTGAGTAAATGTGATTATTTAAAACTAAAACTAAACGTCATGGAAGCCGAAAAGGTTGAAAAAGTGAGGTGGTGCAGTGATGTTGTTACAGCACTCGGCCACTAGATGGTGCAGTTAATAAACTTTACGATGTGAAGAACAGGAATGAGTGAATGTGTGAGTTTAAATCTTTTGCAGCATCTGAACATGAAACATGAACTCGCTCTACAACATCAGCAACAAACAAAAAAACATAAATAAACAGATGATAATAATTCAAAAAAAGTGACTCACTGTTTTACATCCTGGGTTCTTGCATCTCGTCCCCGGTACGACGGCCTGATTCTCTGTGAAACAAAACAAACAAGAATTTTATCCTTACAGCAGGATGTAGAGTTTTTGAAATTACTGAATATGATTATACACACAAACACACACACAAACAAACACACACACACACACACTGACCTTTCTGTTCTTGCTCAGCTTTCTGACTGATCTTCAGTTTCTCCAGCACCTGAGCCAGTGACGCCGACACTTTCTGGGGAAGCTTGGTCATGGGCTCGTCTGAACTGCACACAAACACACAAACACACACACACACATATTCATGTTAGGAAATGCATGCGCGGGAAACAAGCACTCACACACAACTGCAGCCTCAGCGTAGGCCTGCAGACGGAGACTTGGCGTTGGTTGGGCACTAAATTATTAAATCCAGTGATGTTGCCTGTGACCTCCTCCCGACCTCTGTGAGTTAATGCATACAGGAAAACACACACTGACGCACACACACGCACGCACACACACATACACACCTGGGTCTCTCTTTCTGCAGCGTCTCTGCAGACTTGGGTCCCTGGAAGATTATCTCCTGGCCGTTGGTGTGTTTAATCTCTGCCTTATCTGACGTGACCTCCGGCCGCAGAGGCTCCTGCGGCTTCTCGTTGCTGTGGCGCCCGCGGGTGCAGCCCTGTTCACAAACGACAGCAGGCAGCAAGGGTCACCTCGGTGGAGAGTCTGAACCCCCAGATAGGCTGCGACTCCTCATCTACACTTGGTTCTCCGGCTCCTCCGGCCTAAATAACCACAGACTTCCCTCTGATACGAGCCGGAGGAGCATCACGCCTACAGCGGTTTGTGTGTGGAGTCTGACTGTGGTAATTAGTTGCCATGGTTAGAAGAAGATGGTGATTTAGGAGAATTCTGGTCATTTTCTAAGTAACGCTCTACAGCTCTAGGTCCCCGAGTGCAACCATAGGAAAATATCCTAGTAAAATCTGTGCAGACTGAACCTAGCTCTCCCCCTGCCAGCTGCACTACACTGCAGTTAAACAGCAAAGTAATGGGGGCTGTTCTTTCATGTAGCCTACTGTACCTCTGTTTACTCTAGCCAAAGATACTCTATATCAAGATGCCCCATGAGAGGCTGCTCCAATGATATGAAATGGTTACACTTCCTGTCTCCTAAATGGGCGTGGTCACCCGTCTGGTGGATGTTGCAAAGCATTTGTAGTGATATTTTCAGCATTATATAGAGGCCAAAGTCATGGTTAGAAGAACTGCCCCCATTACTTTGCTGTTTAACTTGCGAACTAGCACCACTAGCAGGAGGAGAGCGAGGTCCGGTCTGCACATATTTTTCATGGATTGCACTCGGGGACTTAGAGCTGTAGAGTTAGAAAATGATCGGAATCCTCCTTTAACCTAACAAACATTTTAAGATGTTGTCTCTGGTGCAGTAGGTTCAGTTCAGTTCAATTCAGTTCAGTTCAGTTCATGTCACAGCTGTGACCTTTAAAAGATTCAATCATGATGGACTTGATGGATTTCAAACATGAGCAACACAACAAAGTCCTGCTGCTTTTGTGTACAATTTGAAAAAAAAAGGTCCAGTATTAATCTGAAGTCTTGTTGGACTAAATGAGGAGTGCGTCTATCAAGGTTCACTCTTTGTGTTTCTGCCTCTTCACTGCAGCGCAGCACAAATACACTGATGGAGGACGGACAAAGACGGACTGTGATTCATCACTCAAAGTAATCTGATTACAATCTGAGAAAATTCATACTTTTTTACTCACTTATTTTTCTAATTTCAAACACTTTAAAATCACAATTTTACAACAAAAACAAATGATAAGAAATGATCGTATGCATAAATACAGACATTAATATAATATAATAATCCAGTCATGAAATTGTGAAATTTGTTTTGAAACTCCAAGGTGTTTTCATTCAGTCAGAGTTTAATTATATTGATTGATTCTAGTTTAGAGATTTTACAGGTTATTTATTCACCAACACAAACTGCTGCGAGGTTTAAAATGCAGAAAATAGTTGGTTTGTTAACGACGCCTTCACGTGAGCTGCTTTATTCAGTATTTCAGTTTCTGCTCTGCTGAGACTTTAAACTGGGAGTTAAACTGTCCTCTGACCTTACATCCCCCCTCTTTCCTCCTCCTCCTCCTCCTCCTCCTCCTCCTCCTCCTCCTCCTCCTCCTCCTCCTCTTCCTCCTCCTCCTCCTCCTCCTCCTCCTCCTCCTCCTCCTCCTCCTCCTCCTCCTCCATATACATCATAATAAACCACAGATATTTACAGCAATGAACATGAGTTCTTCCTGCAGATGTTAACAGCATGTTTGACCCTGAGTTGTTCATTTATTTTCTTACCTTGATGGAGAGAAACTCAGAGAAGTCTGTCGTCCTCTTTTTACAACACGACCAACCCTGGAAGAAATAAAAAGACACAACAACTGATTATTTCTAATGCACAGGAATGGAATTTTTTTAATTTTTATTTATTTGTTTATTTGTGAGCGATTTTCACCTTCAGAGCATCGTGGAAGATGGGGACTCCTGGATGGAAGAGGCATGAGTCTGTAGAAGGAGATTGAAAAAAAAAAAGCATGAGTCTGTATTTGGACGCTCAGCAGCTGTCCTCGGGAGTCACTGAGCCGAGAGCTGCCCCATAAAAGGAAGCTGGTTGGCTGTGGAGCTGGAGACACGTGGCCCCCCCCCATGCATGCTGAGCTCAGACAGAGGACGGAGGAGGCTGCAACTGTGAGGACACAACTTCACACAGTCCTCCTGTCACCTGTCGTTTACACTCTAAATAAAACTGATTGTGATTTTCTGTTTAGTTTCTACAGTTATTTTTGCAAATTAAGCAGAAAAAAACACACAAACAACCAGATCATATGAGCATACTTTCAAAATAAAAGCATGGTGCTATGGGAAATATTGTTTTACTGGCTTTGGGAAAAGTTTTAATTTAAAGTTTTGTAGTAAAACTAACTTTTTGATATTTACAGTATATAAAAAGTGGTTCCAGTTTTACCGAGTGACATAATAATGTTGATACAAAGTTTAAGAAAGTTCAAGTAAAAAACCATGGAGATTTTACTATAAACAAAAGGAATTCAAGAAAATCTGCAACACTGAAGCCTCACATCAAAAATGTAACAACAAAGCCGAGTCATTTAAACCCTTTTGTAAAACCACAGAGGAAGAAACAGGCTCTTACCGTCCTTGTTCTTGTCAGCGTCATACTTCTCTCCACAGCCTTTGTTGTAGCACAGTAGAGCCATGTTGGCCTGTTAGTTCGTCTGGGTTTCTTCTTCTTCTTCTACTACTTCTTCTTCTTCTTCTTCTTCTTCTGGTCACTGAGCTTGATCTTCCTCCTTCCTGGTCTTAAGGTTCCCGGTCAGAGCTCCAGAAGTTTCTGGCAGCAGCAGCAGCAGCAGCAGAGGAGAGATCCAGAAAGAAGTGCTCACCTTCTGTGTCTCTGGTTTGGGCCTTGCTGAATGAAAGATAAAAATAGCTCTCCCTCCCTCTATCCCTCTCTCTCTCTGCCCTGCTGTCTAAATTTACAGCTGTCAAAGCGTATCTGTAGGTGGGGGATGACATTCCTCCTGGTGAAGCTCGGCTGTCACACTCAGGCCCTGCTGTGGCCCGACGGACGCCACAATAGACCCGGCGACTCGTGGGAGTCTGTCACTTAGCGCAGCGGAGTGGACGCTGACGTTTCACTGCAGCTCCACGACTCGACTCAAACCCAATGGATGTTTTTAACAAGTAGGAAATTATTCACTGATGAGAACCTGGTCGATAAAACCCTCTGATTGTCAACCTTTGTTTTAAATTACATTAATCTATTAACCCCTCAACTCCTTAGAAAGTGAACGTGCTCAGTCTAAACACAGAAGCTCCCAGCTGTTTGTAAGTTATTTTAGTTACCACATTACTTGGTTGCCACTTTGTTGATTTGTTAGTTTGTTGCTTAGTTAGTGAGCTACTTTGTTAGTTTCTTTGGATAATTTGTTTGTAACTTTGTTTGCTGCTAAGCAAGTTAGTTAATTACTTATATAGACTCCTAGTAAATTAGTTTGTTAGCGTATTTATCAGTCAGCTAGTTATAGATTTGGTCCTAATTTGAGACTCTGTGGTTCTTAAAACCAAAATTTAAGGAATTACTGAAGTATAAGTCAACTTCACACATACTGACGATTAACAAGATGTATTTTGTCCGTTTGTTTGACAGGTTGTGGTTTTATGAGAAGTTTTGTCCTGTGACAGAAACTTGTGACTGGAGTCCTGTCTTTATCTAAAAAGTGTTATTTACAAAACATCAAACTACAACTTTGACTTTTTAATGCAAAAGCGTTTCCAGTGAAGTCTGTGGTTCACACTGTGACTAGCTAATCTTTAGTAATTTATTGATTTTATGAACTAAATTTGAAAAAATGTGTTTATGTAGATTACATTAAAATAATATTTTCTAAAATCGGCCTATTAGAGTGGATGAGTGAACATCAAAGATCTTAAATCCAATTAATCTTAAACTGTGTAATTAAAGTCATTTATTAGCAGTTTAAAAGGCGAACTCTGCTGGATTAGTAATAAGGAGGTTTACATGGCGGGTTCATGCAGCAGAGCCTCATTCATCCTGAGCACGGAGACAAACTGCAGCGACAACAGGTGGAGCGACCATAAATTATTCACTAAAGACAAAACACTGCTGTTTGTCAGCTTCACTACATCCTGACTGATGTATTCCTGACTAAGGACCACTTAGTCAAAAAAAAAAAAAAAAAGTAGAAATACAACCACATACATCAGCGCTGACGCCTGTGAGAGCCTCTTGATGTGATTGTGGAGCAAATGTACACAAACACGTTCATTATTCAGACTCAGCAGGAGGGAAACTGCTTTTAAATCCCAGCGCTCAGTCGTCCTGCATGTAATAATGACACACAACAGGCTGTGGACGTGTTTCAGGTCAACACACAGCACATTAACAGTGTGTGTGCGCGTAAACAAAGATGTAAACAGTAACTATACACACTGCTGGGGATAAGTGCTAATTAAAGCTTTCCCACAGTCACTGGGACTTTTTAAAGGTGCCACTTATTTTAACTTATGAAAACAGAATAACATGTCATGGGAAATTCTCTCTCACTTATTGTATTGTAAGTATCTTTGTCCATAATGGATGTTTGATATTTCGGCACCTTTTTTTTTTATCTTAACATTGGAAATGTTTAATTTTGCATTTAATTATGAGCAAAACTCAACCAATCATGTCACAAGTCTTTGCATACCCTGAAAAGCTTTACATATACAAGATTTATTAATCATTCAAATATTATCAGGAGTGTCACATCATATTCGGCCCAGTAATTTCTTTTGATGAACGTTATAATGCACCTCAATGCAAAGAAGAAACACGGTCTATAAGTCATATTATTGCCCAGTCATAGAAAGAAGGCGCTTGTTCTATAAACATGACCCAAGAAAATTACCATATTGTCATATATTGTAGTAATTTCTGTCAAAATTAAACTAAAAAAGGATTAAACAGACAAACTGACTTAAAATAATGTAATATTTAGTGCAATACAATTGTTCGCATCATTTGGCTCTGAACACACAATTTTTTTTAAATACTATACTATACTATACTATACTATACTATACTATACTATACAGTTGGGCGGGTATACTATACTGTGAAACCAGGTGAAGGTCTCCAATAGAAACATGCCATAAGAAGAAACTTGAATTGAGTTTATTTTATTTTTTTGCCACTGTACTTTATTCTTTCAAGAGTGAAGTTTACCATAATATAAAAGTGAATTATTATCATTACTACACAGTCGTCTTCCCTCCATCCTTTTCCCCTTAGCAAATCATTTAACCTCAGCAGAGGATGAGAGGTTAATGTGTTAAATCTTATTATGGTTTTCTGCATGTATGTAAATATTTATAGGATAAACAAGGTTAAAAAAAAAAAGCCGCTGAATTATAAACCTGCACATTGAAGTGGGGTAAAACATGGGTGGAGATTTCACTGGAGAAGAGGCTGAATTAAGAAAACACATTCTCAGGCCCTGAGGCGCTGCAATTAAAAGTCAGGAGAAGCTCCGTTTGACATTTCAAGGCCTCGAATTTTTTATCACCCGAGACTTTAAAAAGTACATTTTAATGGTTTGTCGACTTTTCTTTGCCGAGTTGAAGCCGCGTTTGTCGAAAAAAAAAAAAAGAAAACTCACAGACGATCATTTAGGAATGGAAAATGACTTTTTATTTCTTCCAAAAAAAAGAGAGAGAGAAAACAAATCCCTAGAATAAACAAATATACTGCTGTAAAATAAAAGCCTGTGATTTTTGTCGACTGTAACATTTGTTTTGCCTTTCCATGCTTGATACAATCCATATATTTCTGCTTTAAATAAATAGAAAAAATGTACAAAGAGATTTGGAGGAGGTTGGATTGGGGTGGGTTTGGGTTGGGTTGTTGGGGTGGGGCGTGGGGGGACAGAGAAGAAGAGAGGAACAGATTAAAAGGTGTATTCTGCTCAAAAAACATTTGGCATCATTGAGAATTCATGGCTGATCCTGATGTCGTCTGTCTTGTGTTTTAGCCCCGCCCCCACTGAGTAGTAATCATACCTATATACTGCAGTATGAACGCTAATATCTTTCAATGTTTCAGAAAAATAAAGAGTAAATGAAAAAATAATGCGGTTGCAGATAATGAGAGTATGTATTTAAGCTCTGTGTTGTGAGTGTGAATGTGTGTCTGTGTCTGTGTGTATCCATGTGTGTGTGTGTGTGTGTTTCTCTATATACAGAATAGTGAGGCAGCAATCCGAGGTTTCTTACCAAAAAACACAGATGTAGAAAAAACAGAACGTGCACAAGAGATCTTTGATTTTCAACACACCGGCTCACTGACAAAACGAGGAGATTTTCTATCCGTTTAACAGCCTCGCTCTCTCTTTGTTTCGTTTTTCCTTTCATTTCTGTGGGCGTCTAGACTCGTCTGGGGTTTCTCGGCCCCCTTTTTGCAATTTGCACACAAAAAAAAGGAGGGCTGCGACGCGCACGGCGACCCACAGATGGCGCCACAGCAGTGCAGAATCCATGAAGGACTCTGCATCATCATCAGCCCACTGAGGACTTTACAAAGTGTGCTGCAGGTTTAACAAGTGTGACATCTTTGGGAGAGGTAACACAAAAGTTTGGCGCTCCGTTATGTTTTTGCTACAGTCGACTCGTTTCATCGACGGAGACGCAACCCACGTCTGCGATGAAATGAACCCCCTCGCTGTCATGGACGGTCAAGAGAGGCTGATCCATCTCGCTTTTTAACGCCTTTTTCGAAAAAAGGGAAAGGGGCGCCTGACAGACGATTTTTAAAAAACAGGGACAACAAGAGGAGAGAATTTATCATCATCTTCAACGTCGTCATCATTTATCACCATCACTGTCATATCATGCTTTTTCGGAAAAATCAAAAAGGACAACAAACATCCACAACGATACAACCATGCTCTCACCGACCCCAGAAAGAATTCAAAAATAATAAAAAGGGAGGGATGGTTTCGCCAGAGGAGAGTCTCGGCCTCAGTGGACGACGACGACGACGGCGACTATACGACGACGTGTTTTTAATATGACATCAAGGTTTATCAGTGTGTGTCCTTCTTTCCACCTGGACTCGTGCTACAACAATGCAGAGAGGCGGTAGCAGCTTTTTTGAAAGTTGAGAGGAAAAACCTTCTAGCGGTAGCCACGACGAGGCTGCTCTGGTGCTAAAATCGCCCAGGTCAGAGGGCAACCCCAGAGAGAACAGTGGTTGAACTGGGAAATTCCCATTAACCCAGCCTTTAAATAAAAAAATAAAAATAAAAGAGAGAGTTGAGAATTCGAGGAAGGGAGTTGCCGAAAAAGGAGCCTGCATGCTCGGCCAAAAAACCCTCCCTGGATAACAAAATTACCTACATGATAAAGCTGTAATAATTACTGGCAGTTACATCAACGCTAAGGAGACGAGGAGACGAGCCAGTAACGTTTATGAGATCCGAAAAGGAAAACCACAGTAAGTCTCCTCCTCTACGCCCTCTTTGAAACCACTCAAGACACAAAAGACAAAGAAAAAAAAAAAACCTCATCGCAACAGGCAGGACTGGATTTCCATGCAGAGAGATTCAAAAAGGGTCTAGAAAACAGAACGAGACACAGGAAAGGAAAGAAAAGAAACCAGCTTGCAAGAAAAACTACAAAAAGAAAAAGAAAAATAGAATCAGCTGGCAAGAAAACACCTGAAAAAAAGTAACTCAGACACTGTTGTTCATACCGAAAAACCAACCAAATCTATCATCTACAAACATCAGAGAAATGAAAAGAAGAGTAGTAGTAGGACCTGAAAGGATTCATCGTATTTAAGATCCAGAGTGATGACGATCCGATTGGGGATCGGTGCCACCAAAGTGCCGGGTTATCACAGCAGATTAGAGACAGTAAGACAGCTGGAGCAGGAAATAGAAGAAGAACCGGCATCGGAACTTCATTCGGTGCCAAAGCAGAGGCCGAAATGTTGAAAGGTATTTGATTATTTTTAGGATGGAGAAGCTCCAAGTGTCAGAGGGAGTCGATGCTGACACCAGTTCAGTTTTAGGGCACGACAAACACAAGAAAGCAACTTCCTGTTCTGAGATATTTGGACACGAAAAAACCAAAATAAACCATTTTTGAGCTGGAATTTTGCTTCTGTGGGATCTACGTACGCAAACGAGCGTCATTCTGACACATTCAGATGTGTTTTCTTAACACTGTTTTGGCTGGTAGCATTTGTCACATTTGGCAAAAATGTCTGGAAACAGAATTCGATTTATGCCCCAGTGACCAAAGTGTAAACAAAACCAGTCGCTTGGTGAACCAGAATTCAGATTGTTTGATGTTACAAAGGACGATGACAAGCTGGTGGTGAATGAGAAAACTGGCCCTCAGCACGATGACATGTGGCAGTAATTTGCTCCCAACAGTGAAAAAGAAAAATAGATGAAACTTCCTGACAGGATATTGGATCAACCGACGAAACACTAGTTTGCAAAGATGTTTTTCCGCAGAAGCAGAATTCCAGTCGAACAGGGATTTGAACCGAAACACCTGAAAGGACGGGGATTGCTGGATCCCCATTTTGTTATGACTAAAAATAAAAAAAAGTACCCCTGAACATCAGCTTGTTGATTGGCAAACTGAGCAGACGAACTTTTCCAGCTGCTGCTGAAATCTGCTAGCATTTATACACGTACTGAGGTCTAGAAAAGCACCGGAAGTCTCTGCTACAGCCAACGAAGCCTCCGTCCATTTGCCGCCACAAAAGACCTGGATATCCGAGCGCGTGACATTCACTGCTGAGGTCCAACAGTCCAATCAGAAACGGTTTGTGGGCTGCTGACATCATCATAACGAGAGGCAAAAGATGGCCGACTGTTTGTCGAGACGGTGAGAGGAAAAAAGGAAAGAGGCTGCGGCGCTGAGAGCGAGAAGGAGAGCGAGAAAGAGAGCGCACTTAAAAGCGAGAAAGAAGCGAACCACGAAGCCCGAGCCTCCAAAAGGTTTCATCTACAGCTAAAAGACAGAGACACCGAGAGAGATAATAGAGCTATAGTCAGAGGAGCGGAGGCGGGAAACCATTTCCTACGGCAGGAGGTCGTCTACAGGTGTCAAGGAGGAGGATACTATGAGGAGAAGCTAAGCTAACACAAGACCGCGACAAGAAGTGTCTAAGAGCAATATCTATCCAACAGCGACAGTGATGGGTGAGCGCAGACGATCTAGACACAAACTGGTTATTATTACTATTAGTCTTTTTTTTTTCTATTTTTCTTTTTTGTTTACATATCTACACATATCAAACAGTGACAAAGCAGGCTAAAAAAGCATCCTAGAGATAGACCAACTAGACAGAGTTCAGAGACTGAAGCGAGATTCTAGAGATTTCACAGCAGAGTGGATGATGAGTGCGATACGACTGGACTATCACTAATGGTTTTTTTTGGGATGTAGATGCTGGACCAGGACCAGGACCAGGAGCGGGATCGGGACTGAGGATCATGGGACTAATAAAACAGGTTTCAAGTTCATTCATCAAGAATGGCAGGAAAATAACTTTGAGTTATCTGCCAACGTGGCCGGTTTAGATTAAAAAAACAAAACAAAACCAAAAAAAAAAAGATTAGACAAAGTCGTTGTTGTAAAACCCCGAACTATCTTTTACAAACTTCAAATCTCTTTTACCCCCCAATGCCAGAAAAACTGGCAACATCGCCACGGCGGCAGGATAGTCACTTCAGTGCAAAATATTTGCATGTGCATTTTGCAACAAAATTTGATTTTTTTTTTTTTTTACAAAAACAAAACAAAACAAAAAGAGCTCATCTTGCATCAAACTCGCTGGCTCAAATTTTGGCTCGAAATCTGACACAATTTTGATCCTCAGGAATAGAAATAGCCCTCAATGGGAAAAACACACACGTAAATGTGTTACGCATACACGTGAACGCACAATAAAATGCATTACGCACAAATACACCCGACATTTAAATAAATCTCATGGTGACGGAAGCTTTGGCTGAAAAAAATGGCCGTGACATCTTAATCCCCCCCCCTCCCCCACACCCTACAAAAAAAACTTCCGGGAACCGCGGAGCGAGGGCGACGCCGCGCGTTCAGTGTCGTTTGCCTCTAAAAAGACTCACTCACTTTGTTTCAGTGCAATTTAAAGTGAACTCGGTTTTGATTCAGTAACATTTCACTCACTCACTCAGTGCTGCTGTCGTCAATCATTGGCACATATAGTAGTAACGTGGATCCGCCAACAGGGAGTACGTTAAGCTAACGTAGGAGAAAAAAAAAAAAAGCTCTTGAAGGTTTGAATCTTGCTCCGTGAGCTGATGAGGACGAGACGAGCAGAAACACACAGGTCATCGAGGTGCTAGCCGTTAGCTAGCCGGCTAATGGTGCTAATAAACACTCGTTAGCATTACAGAAGTAGAAATTTCTCCACTTTTAGTTCTGTAACTGCAAAAAAAAGCTCATTGTAATCCTATTTAACTTAAAATGGTGACATTTAAATTTGTTCAAGTTCAGTTTGACATAAACTTAGAATAACAAATTTGTGCTATTGATAGCTAGCAACCTGTCTTTAGGTTACTGAGCCAAAATGGAGGATACTTTTTAGCTAAATAACAATTATTTATATTTTATTAATGTTTCAGAAAATGTTCAAAACATTCTAAGGGCAAAACTCAATCGAGTGATTAAATTATGTTAAATCCCAATGCCAAAACGCCGGGCGAAGGCTAACAACACGCTACAACATGCTACAGTGTTAGCAGTTGAGCGAATCGTCAGCTCTGACCCTCCTCTCTCCGTGTGTGTCTGCAGCTTTAGGGAAAAAAAAAGGAAAACAATGCAGAAACAGTAACAGTAAAAACCCATAAACGACAAAATGCTATTAAGTAATGGTTCAAACAAATCTCTGTACAAGCCCCACACTGGTGACGTTCAGGAGAGGCTGCAGGAGAAAAATACAAAGGTAACGTTTCCCCACCGGTGGCGGAAAAAATGACAGGAAACACACTGGAGAAGATTCGCCTCTTTACAAAGAAAAAAAAAATCTCTCGCTGCTGATTGGACAGTTGTGGACAGAGAACGAGGGAGGGGACGGAGAGGAGTTCGGTCGTCACGGTTTCGTCTGAACCAACTGCTGCGCACACTCACTCTCGCACACACTCACACACTCGCACTAAACAAACTCTCCTGAGTGCTCCCAAGTCGCCGTTGCAGGCGGACGGCAGCCCGGAGAAGACAAAATAGCACCAGTATGAAATAAAGCTAATTCTGCAGCAGAGACTCTCATCACGCCAGTCGAGACTTCTTCTTTTTTTTACCGTCTGACTGAAAACCAGAGGTAGGACGTCCTCGATCCGCTCGTCTCCACCCCGTCTGTCTTTTCACGTCTTTCTCTCTCATCCGTGTTCCCTCTCCTGAATCATCACTCCATCGATAGGATTTTGAAAAACACAAATCAGGACAATTTTAACAAAAAGAGGCTGCGCGCTCACACACACACACACACACACACACACACACACACACACACTCACACACTCATATATTCACGCACACACACATATGCAAGAAGTTGTTTCAGACAAAGACCAGCGAGGACGACAAGATCCCTCCGTCCCTCCGTCCTCTGTTCCGTCGTCTCCTCCTCTTCTTTCTCCAACTTGTTTTCTTTTTTGGTGTTGGTCGGTCATCTTGTCGTCTGTCTGTCTGTCTCTTAGTCATTTCAGCTCGATCAAATCATTCCTCCGTCCATCTCTTCGTTCCTCTCGTGTGTTTTCTTCTTCTGCTGTTTGTTTGTTTGTCGCTTTTGGCACTCTGCTTTCCCCCCCCCCGACTGGATTACATAAACTGCATCTGAGAAGAAGAAGAAGAAGAAGAAGAGAGAGAGAAGTTGTTTGACTGGACTTCAGCAGCAAGTGATCATACATTTCTTTACTTTAAGTTTTTATACACTGTTAAAGGGATAGTTCAACATTTTGGCAAATTCGCCCATTGCAGTAATCCCTATAGTTTTAGGAGTAGGTTATTTCCATTATTATCTCATAGCGTGGTGAATGTGCAGGTCACAACTTGTCCACGAGAGTGTTTTGGAGTTGTTGGATTGTGTATTTGATGAGGGAAACCAAGAAATCCCATGAGCCTCCATAGCGTAGCTCTGAGCAGCTCACGGCTCTGCTCCGCCGTTCTAAAAATACCATGCACTAACAATTAAAGGTAACGAACCTACTGCTATGACTATAGGGTTTATGGCAATGGGCCAATTTGCCAAAATGTTGAACTATCCCTTTAAGATGATTTGCACCTGTTTTATTGGTTCATGTGTGAAGCACTGTGAGCTGCCATACAAATAAAGTTACTATTATATTATTAAACCCACTGGATGAATGGAGCACCAGCAGCACAGTTCTTCATTAACAGCTACAGTAGCATTAGCCACTGTAAAGCTAAAGGTAAAGTTTAATTTCCTCATTTAAAAACATGTTTAAAACCAAAGTACTATAAATAAACCATACAAATCCGGTATGAAGACGAGTAATACTGACTTTTGTAAGATGAAGCTGAATGTTTGTTCTGAAGACTTATTAACATGTAGTTTAAGAATTGCCTTGTTGAAGATGATTAGCTTCATCCCTCATTGTATTTTGTTTATATTGGAAGTAAATCTCATTTGTTTGAGGGGAGGGGATTAAATGCTTATTGAATAAACTAAACCGAAACTGAAAAGACATACCGGAGCAGTCACAGTGGGAAAAAAGACCGGGGGAGGGGGGTCCTGTGATTTATTCTTCCTCATAACCAACATGATCGCACTGGGTGCAGCTAATAATGCCACAGCTGTAGTACGATTCAATAACGTTCGGAAAAAACCCTAATAAAAGACACTTTATTGCCGTTGTCGGCCATTAAGACGTTATCAGAGGCTGTAACTGCTTCAACTGATG
Source organism: Decapterus maruadsi (assembly GCA_030347415.2). Lineage (NCBI taxonomy): Eukaryota > Metazoa > Chordata > Actinopteri > Carangiformes > Carangidae > Decapterus > Decapterus maruadsi. The sequence goes on from CM064898.1 coordinate 9,084,038, forward strand.
ATGTAACATCGCTGAGTTATTGTTGAAGGAAAACAAACAAACAGAGGAGTAGTTTAACCTCCGATAATCATCTGTAGCTTTATTATATCATGTTATTACACTGGAGGAGTGAACACCAATAACGGTAAATACGGTGGTATATTATAATGGTTTATTTGTGTAGCGAACGTGAGCTGTGAGCGTCACCTGGGCTCCGGGCATGGGCGCGAAGGGGTTGGTGGGTCTGAGAACAGGCTGGTTGTACATCATTGGCTGAGGAGCCATCACTGGTACCCCGCCCATCTGACCCATCTGGGGAGGGACCTGGAGAGAAATGCAAAACAGAAGGATTAAAAAACAGGAGGAGATAACACGAGCAAAAAGGTTATGAAAGTTTAGAAACGCGTTGAAACAGTCAGAGGAGCTGCTTTTAACCACAGTGTGAGTAGAATATATTAATATTCATCCAGTGACACTGTAATTAACATCCAGACAGTTCCACATGCACACGCACACAGCAGTATCTCAGTCTTTGTTTCACAGTCACTTTAAGTTAAATAAAACACAGTCACAGTTTGTTTGGCTTGTTGTTATTATTCTAAATGAGGCAGAACAATTACAATCACACTGCTCTGTCGTTATCTGTCTGAATTAGCTGAATTAATTAATTTCCTTTCTTTTTTTAGTCTTTGTGTCACTGTGTCTGCATCAGTCTTACTTCCTGATGGAGGATTTTTTGAGTAGATATTTGTTCGTATAACCTTTATTTATTCTTACCCTACTGTATTTTTTGGATGTGGTTTGAGTGATATAAAAACCCTTATTCTGAAAAGTCAACCGTTTTACAAATTGTTGAACTGCAACTGTTATGTTTTTATATTCAACTGTTTTCTTTCTTAATCATTTCATACAATAAGAGGATTTATTGCTCTTATAGAGAATATATATTTATATGATTATAATAACAACAAGCTATAATCATAAGTTAAGCATTATTACAATACTTAACTCATCATTTATAGTATTATACCAATTATAAACAAGTTTTTTTGGGATGTCAGTAGTTCAATAGCTCATACAAACTGTCAATAAACTACAGTATTAAAAAAGACACAAGTTAATTTAAAGAACTTAACTCACAAGTAGTAAGTACCTGAATAAATGACAAACTAATAAGTGTTTAGAAAACATATCTTACCATTAGTACATGCATAAATCATTGGTATAATTGCTGCATATGTATGAAAATGCAATAATTCAACATATTATAGATGAGCTTTTTAATGCAACTGTAACTTATTAATTGGTATCAGTGTAGGCTGAATGCTTTATAAATGATGAATCAAGTATCTAATAATGTTTCATTTATGCTCAATACGTCTGTGTTGGGACAAAACAGGAAGTTTGAAGGGCACTAGGGACACTTTAATGAGCCAAATAATTGTCTCAGTGTGTGTTTTGTGTGTGTTTTCGTATCACTCACCATTCCATACACAGGCACTTGCGGTGTGGTCATGGGGAAAGCCATGGGAGCTGGAGCCTGGAGGAGAAATGGGAAAAAAACACCACACAGGTTGAGTCTCTTTAAGCTGCGACAGACATCGTCCCCATCCGTCCCCATTAGAAAGTGTCTCGGTCAACTCGATAAATACAAAACGCAGGCCGTCTACTGTACACGCCTACCTCTGCTACACTTAATGCTGATAAAGCGTGTGTGCGTGCGTCAGGAGCACAGGCACAACAACAACGCAGCGTGCAGCAGAGGTACTTAGCAGGAATCCCACTGGGAGCGATCATTACCAGCGCTTTAAAAGGGGAGGGAGGAGGGGTAGGGGGGTGGGGGGGGGTGGTTCAATAGGACAGCGTTTAGCCCTGCCCTCCTCACTTCACAAATCAAATCCGCTAAGGCTCAATGAGCCTCAAATTCGACGTGACGGGCAATTTGCAGCCGTCGTTTACGACCCCGACGCCGCATCTGCATCAAAAGGCGGCGATTTTCCTTTCCTGACAAATTGGTAATTAATGGGAGCGAGCGTCCACCGGCGGCATCGCGGACGTCTCCTGGAAGGAGGGTCGGCTTTTTATTTTATTTTATTTTTTATTATTTTTAAAGAGATGCAGTGTAGCAACACGCACAGACACACACAGCAGTATTAATATTAACAGATGTAAGGCGAGGTATCTACCGCCTGCAGTGATTTCACAGTTTGTAGAGTTTCAGAGAACATATCTTCTCTCAAACCAAACTAATAAGGATCCCTATATTCTTTTTTTTTTCCAGTTGGGGGATACCTGCGAGCACCTGAACACGAGCCAAGATAAACCTGTGGGATTCTTCATCGTTTTCTTTTATTTCTTTTATCCCCCTTCTCTCTTTCTCTCACACATATATATAAAAAAAGATGAGTTGGAGAAGTTGACGCTGCTCTGCTCGCTCACCCCGGAAGTCGCGGCTCCCACTGTTCCCACAAAGCCACTAAGAAACAGCTTGCGGAAAAAAACCCCAACGCCGCTGCCTTCACAGACCTAATCCATCACCGTAAATGAGACGACTGTGGCGGTTTTTCTTAACATGACTTTATAATCGAACTGCTGCCCCACGTGACTCGTGAATATAACTGTACTTTCATTCCGCCGGAAAAGTGCGGCAATTAGCCGCGCGGTGAAATCATACATTGCCGTCGCAGTCGAAGGTAAAATGATGGATTACATTTAATCAAGGCGATAAAATGAGCTCATGAAATTTAAGCTTTTCTTGGGTAAAAAAAAGAAAAAAAAAACATAAAACTGCACTTGCGTCCCTGTGTAACTGCTACTTACTGTATGCAACAACAGCTTCATCAGTTCTGAACAAAAGAGTTTAGTCTCAAGTGCTGCATTCGTCTTTTACTCAAACTAAACTGCTCGTTAGCTTTATTTCATTTCATAGAAACGCAATTTGAAAGCACTATTTTCTAGAGACTATTTGCTTTGTTTACATTTACATTTATTTGGGACATTTCATGATGCCATAAGAACTTATTCCACTTGTTAATTACAGTAGCATTTGGTTGTTGCAGTGTTACTGTACCATGGAGATGATTGTGATACTGGAGAAAAACTGGTTTTACTTTTTACACTTTATTTTCAATGAATACTGGAGATGATATGTATAATGTCTTTCCTAAGCTTCTCCTACTGTACATAAATGGTTAATTTTCTTTCTTATTGTTTCATAATGTTGAAGAAACGAGCTGTTTTTATGCAAATTAATTCGTTGACAGCAGTTTCAGACGAAGATACAAAGATACTTTAGTATAAAATTGAGGTTTCATTGGGATAAACTGAATCTCTTATTGTGAAAACCATTAAAGGTTCATTAAAAACACCGAGAGACAGAAAAAGATCTGAAGTGGTCGATGTGATTGATCAGGTATTGGCTTTTAATCCTGGCCTTCAGGGAGCCAGAGTTGATCAGAAGCATTGATCGGTGTGATCCGTTTCAGACAAAAAACCTTTAAAATGAATCTGTCATGTGTGTTGGTTGCTGCATTGCCGGTTTAAAGGTTTTTACTCTTCAATATCCTAATTACAGATCTGACTCGACTTCGCCGTCCTCTGAGCTTCACTCAGACAAACATCTGTCTCCGAGTTCACCTCGTCTGCACTGAATCATTTCCTTTTTATTCTTTTTTTTTTTTGCAAGAATGACAAGATGATGCCTGAGAGGAAAACAAGAGCAGGTGAGACGGGCCGTTAATGCGCCGCTTCACCTTCCCTGTCAGCGTTTCCGTCCATCTGTCTTTCAGCCGGAGCCGTCAAACCTTTAACGCGTCGTGTTTCAACATTTATCCGTTTGTCTGCATCCGTCTTTTAATGCTCTGCCTCTCCTGCTGTTTTTCTCTTTCTCTCTCTAGCGTGTTTCCTTGTCGGCCTGTCTTTCTATATTTTCATTTTTCAGAATCTGTCTTTTTTTTTTCTCCTCGCAGCTCTTTAATCTGCAAGTTTTTAGCGATTCACAGCTGAACTTTTGCTATTCCCTCAGCCACCTGCTTCTAAAGGGGCGACTCCTCTTTCTTCTCGGCGAGGGAGCAGACGTCTGACCTCGGACGACCCCGCCACGGTTGAAGCGAGGGGTTAAATAAGTGAAAGGCTGTTGGCCGTTTCAAGTATCAAGCGGGAGCAGACGCCGCCCGCTGCACCCCCTCCTGCCAGGATCTCAAGACGCTGCTTGTTGCTTATCATGCGCGACGTGTGACAGCCTATTTATTCTCTGCTACCTGTGATGTCTTATACATTACTGCCACATAGCGCCATGACTTATTCATCCAGCCGTGGCTTTCGGAGGTTACGTTTGCTATTTTTTGAGACACATGTACATTGAAAACAGTAAAAAAAAAACAACAACAATAGATTTTCTCTCTCGGGAACAATAATGAGAAATTCTATTAATATTTTCTGTCTGTAAGCAAAAAAACAAGAGATTAATTTAGTCAAAGCTGATGCATTTTTCTGTGTTTGCTTGTTTTGTATGTTTGTATGATTCAGTCCACTGCTGACCACACAATCACACAGTATAGGAGGAGGAGGGGGGGGGACATTAGTTTGTTTTGCATTGTGTTGTTGATTTAATCCCTAAAGGCAATTTCAGTTTCTTGCGTTGCCCTTGTCAGTGAGTCGAAGATGAAACCAACCAGCCAAATCACATATACAGTATACTGTATATATTTATAGATTTATAGGGAATTAAACAGGAGCTGAGCTTTAGTTTAGCACAGTGAGGCTTTGGCAACCCTTTATAACATCATTTATTAACCGTTCTTCCTACACTGATGCTAATTTGTGTGTAATTTATAAACAGTTCTAAACATGTAACTCTGGACTATTCTATTATTAAACATAAATTAACACACTAACTACACTTTAATACTTGTATGTATGCTAGGGATGGGCATTTCGAATAGTTTACTAATCGAGTAACCGAAGCTGGTACTAATCGGGTAATCGAGTACTCTAATAAAAATAAAATGACGTCATGTCTCACGGACAGAGCGCAGCCGGTGCATAAATGCGCTCTGTCCGTCATACAGTCCGCATGACTGACACACAGCGTCGTCACACACAATGTCAGGTGGATAATAACAGTAGAGACTGGAGTTTAAGATGCACATATGAGGCAGATGTGCATCTTTATGCCGGGGAATAAATGCGCTGCATGCGCTCTGAGCGCTGAGTGCAGCGCATTTATGATGGAGAAAACTTTTTTTTTCTTTTCTTTTTTTAAATCATTAGCGGTGCTTATTTATTAGTCCACACTACACATGTTGGTGCCTTCGGTCCTCTCTGCCTCACATCGTTTCAGGAAATAACAGGGAAGGTTTGTAAAGTGAAAGTATATTTTCTACCAGACCTGACGAGACCTACTCGTCTCCCTCCCGACGGCGTTTTCTTGTAAAAGGTTTGAAAGTCCGAATCCAAAAACGCTTTTACACATCAGAAAATCACGTTGTTGATCCGAAACTGTACAAAAAGCCGGACCACGGCATGATAATGTAGTCTGATCCGACACTTTCTGACCTGCCGTTTTTTTAAATCCTCGGGTACCCGAGTAATAAATTCATAACCGAGTAGCAGATTGCTACTCGAGTACTCGAGTACCCGGGTAACCGTGCACATCCCTAATGTATGCATATGTGCAAGATAAACTGGTTTGTAATTGATATAAAACCTTATTAAAACATTATACATTGACGTTTAAGTCCATAGTTTGTGAATTAAATTTCATGTTTTATAGTGTCTAGTTTTCTCTGGTTCTTCCTCTCTATGCATTTGCTTTTACCCTGTTTAGTCTGTCAGCACATGTTGCTGCTGATGTTTTGAATCTTTTCTTGTTACTGTCAACAAATCCCATGTGACATCACAAGGGCGCATGTTGGATGAAGTGGTCAGGTTTTATCTACAGAGACGATATTGTTGGATAATTCTTGATGGTTTTGTTAAACACCTGTGCTTCTTTTTATATAATTTAACAACCGAGAAGAAAGACTCGGATCATTTACAGGCGTCAACATCAGGTGGATTTTAACAAAAAAACAAATGCCATCGAACACAACGACACAATGTGACGTGTTCGCAGCAGCAGCAGACGCTTCAACCGAGGCAGATCCACTTTAATGACGAGTTTGAGCAGACGGGACAGAGACGGAAACTCATCTGCTCCGTTTGTGTCGCCGTCAGCCTGATATCCGCAGACAGCTGCTAGCTAGCGTTAGCTTCACAGCAGGATCTCGTATAGTCGGAGATAATCCCACTTCAACAAAACACAAACCCACAGCTCAGGTCAGACTTTTATCCACTTTCATGTTTCATCTCTAAATTCACTATGACACCACACAAGTGAGCTCAGCATCCAGACTCATGATGCTCCGGTGACCTGCAGCAGGTTTACTGTCACTGTCACCACTCTCCCAGCTTCACATACAGAAAGAAACTTTAGCTTCAAACTTTTGGTGCAGATTTGCTGAGAAAAAGCTAAATTTTATTTCTGGATTTTAGGAATCAAAACAGAAATGCATCTGTTGTATCTGTTGGTTTAGAGGGTTGCCAAACTTTATCATACCTCAGTCTCCAAAACGGCATTAGCATCTGACTGAGGACCGCCACAGCAAAAGAACAACAGCTTCCTACTATATTCTATTATTTTTACTTATTTATTCTTATTTTTTATATGCTAATAAACTTACATTTGCAGTAGTTTGAAAATGTACTTGTCAAAAGTTTGACCACTTTTTTTTTTGCACTAGATACTGTAGCTAGATGCTAGCAAGCTACTTCAGATACAGAGTGATTTAATTGAAATTAATCAAAACTCAACTGCACTGTTGTGTTTGTGGGTGTGTAAAAAAATATAGAATATTTAAAAAAAAATCACTACACTTAAATAGTTGAGCATATTTACAGAAGAGACCTTATCGTGAAACTGAAAACTAAAATAATCATCAACAAAATCAGTTGTGATTGCGGTCAAATGATAAAGGCGATGGCCTGATGATTGATGTTTTGACTGCAGACAATAGAAAGACAAAGACGACAAATAAGATTTAAATTCGATATGAAATTTTATCATCTCATCTTCCTTCCCAGTTTGCTTTTAAAAAATGCTGATTTAGATAAACGAGAAGCAAATAGGCCGAGACTGATCCTTTGAACAGAGTCTGGAGAGAAGAAAAGAAAAGAAAAAAAAAGCACCTCGTTCCAACTTCCTGGTATCAGTCAGTTTGCTTAGCGCTTACATAACTAGCACGGAGCATTAGCCTTTAGCACGGAGGTGAGAGGGTTATTTGAGGAACGTGGGCACGAAAGTGAATCAACCTCTTGTCAAACTAGTTGTCTTCCAGGAAGGAGAAGGAGAAGAAGAAGACGGTTGCAGAGGGAAAGAGACAGAGGGAAGGATGGAGAGAGGGAGGGAGGTGTTGGAGGAACATAAGAGAAGTTAGAGCTTGTTACGTTTTCTTACTAAACAGGGATAAGTACTTACATAACTAGTATAGAACATTCCATTCTGCATCAGGACGCAACAGGGAAAAAAGACAAAAGACAGAGAAAGAACAAGAGACAAGAGAGTAAAAGAGAGAGTCAAGGAAGATGAGGCGGAGGTGAAGAAAAACAGAAAAGGATTTCAGAAGGAACATGTGAGAAAACGTGAAGACAGGAAGGGAAAGAGAGACAGAGAGAGAGAGAGAGAGAAGGCAGCGTAGGCAAAAACCGACAGAAACAAGAAGAGGAAACAAAATAAAGAGGAGAAAAAAATAAACGAGGGGTCACAACAGGGACGTGCACATGTCAGAGGCAAGAGCGGTGGCGGTGGGAAAACCAGGACAGAGGCAAGATGACGACGCAAAACAACAACGAGCGGCGATAAAAAGCAAGAACAGAACAGGAGCGGAGAAGGAGAAGAAGAAAGGGAAGGAAGACGAGTGGATGACGGTGCAAAACAGATGGGAGGGAAAAGGCACGACGTGGACGAGCGGGACAGGAAGGAGAGATTAGAGGAGGGGGAGAGGAGGAGGGGGGGGTGACAGCGGGGGTGAAAGAAAGAGAGAATCAACAGGAGAGAAAGAGAGAGAGAAGAGGAAGATGATAGATATTGGGGAGAGGGAGAGAGAGAGAGAGGAAGCGGAGGGTTAGTGACAGTTTGTCCTCGTCAGCCAGAAACTGCAGCCCAGAGATCAGGAGGACAATCAGGAGCTGCCAAGATCAGCACACACACACACACACACACACACACACAGAGCATGCACAGGCAGTTTTACACTGTACAACACACACACAGACACACACACACACACAGACGTCCATCTACAAACAGGACGCAGCGAACAATCACATGCACAAAGACGACAACACTGTAACACCTTGTTTTTCTTCTTTGAGAAGGTGTCTGCAAGCTCTGTTTTGGTTATTATCATTAATAATAATGATAATAATAATAAAAATACTGATAATTCTACAGTTTTTACCACAACTCAGAGTTTTCACCATCATTTCTATGTGCAGGGACTGACAGGTTTATGACAGGATGAGCAGGAAGATGATGAACAAGCAGTTTTAACCACTTCATCTGGAGGCAGAAACAAGCTCAGTAGAAATGTTGGTAACAATTCCTCATTGGAAAAATGTGAGTATAACCAAAAGTACGGCAACTACTAACAGGGCAGAGTTGCTTAGCTGTAAATTTTGATCATAAAAGCCTCCACACACTCTCAGATCAGATATCTAGCAGCTACATATCTGAGGAGTTGCCAGCTGCAGGTGAAAGACTTTGCAACGTGTCATCTACAGTATGAACTGCTGATCTCAAATCAGCAAGTTGTGTAACGTGATCCTTTGAAATCATTCAGTTTTGCTCACGCCACACAGCTAACTTTAGCACCAACATCTGTTGACTTAATCTTGTGAGTTCATTCCTTCACTCGCCAACAGCTGTCCTAGAGTTTCTCTACCACTTTTTTCTTCTTCTACTGAAGCTCGTGTGTTAACCGACCAGCTTTCACTCGTCTCATATTGTTATAAATTTTAGCATCTCCTGCTTCCAGTATCAGACTCAGCTCGGATTCAGTTTTTATTTGTCCTTTGCAGGAAACTTGTTTCCACCAAGTTGTTGGATTGTGTATTTAATGAGAGAAACGAAGAAATTCCATGAGCCTCAGCAGCTCACGACTCTGCTCCGCCGCTCTAAAAATAGCTTGCACCGACAATTAAAAGGTAACACACCTAACTACATAGGGATTATGGCAATGGGCCAGTTTGCCAAAATGTTGAACTATCCCTTTAAGGGTTTGTTTCCAGGCAATGGCCACAGGTTTAACTATCTTGCACTTGCAGACACCTTCACTTTGAGGACAGACTTCCAGATTGTCCGTTTCTGTCTCCTTACCACGTGTGGTACAGGCATGGGCTGTGGGGCCACGGGCGCCGGGCCCCACTGTGTGGTCGACATGGTCTTATTCTGCCAGTTCTGGCCTCCCGTCAGCTTCTTCTCTCCAGGCTGGTTCCACTGCATCTCTGGCCTGGTAATGAAAGGACGAGCAGAGCGGTTTTCTATTATTTCACGTCCTCCACCTGAGGCCAACGTCCTCAAAACAGCAACAACATCAGACTCTAGATTCTTGTTCTATGATTACTTTTTCCCAACTGTGAAGAGGGTCATGAATTTTAAAAGAATAACAATATTGCTGCAGAAACATCGCCTTTAATGGGCTACAGAAACACTCTGTCATTGATTTCAGCACATAAAACCAATTAAACACTCACAGACAGTAGGTAGGATATCTGGCAGCAGTAGAAGGAGGTAGAAAAGGAAGTTGAATTTACTGTGCCATTTACATAAAGCCACCTGTCTGGCCTACAAACCCAAAGTACAAACTTACAGAGCGGTATCATCACAACTAGAAGGCACTTACTTCTTGGCTGGGGTCCCACCAAACTGCAGATCTGAGGAGGGAGAGAAACACAGAGTTTAAAGAGGCAGGTGTGACTCCATCTAACGTCGCATTTTAAATAGTTTGTCATATTTAAATGACTTTGAAAGTGACAAGAAAATGATCTTGGTTATATAAATGTTCTAGCTGTAGGGAAAAAAATACAACTTTTCAGACACTGAGGCACTGTTTGTGTCTCTGCTACTCGAACACATGGATCTGGAGACTCACTGCCCACGAGGTTGGCCAGAGAGGAGTCGAGGTCGTTGGCTAGCAGCTTTCCTCCGGGATGGTGGATGGCCATTTGAGGAGGAGGAGGAGGAGGTGCAGTGTGTGTGGGAACTGTAGGCTTCAACAGGTCTCCTAGAGCATCGAAACCTGGCGGAGGAGAGGAACTCGTACATGTAAATAAGATGGGAAAAAAAAGAAACTTGGAAAAAGAAGAAGAAGTGAACAGATAGTAGTTAGTGTATCATACAGACAGAGGCGAAGGGAAGCAGCAGATTAAATATGCATTGAAATAACACGTTAATTATTGAACATTGGATAAGCCTTTTCCACGATCAGTGAAAAATCAAAAGGTAGGAGATGAAACTAGACAGTCAAGTCTCTCGGTGGTGGTTTATGTGGTGCACAAAAAGCTGTAGAAAAGTCAGTCGAAACTATTGTTTCCAAAACAAAACAAACAAGCAACAAGCTGCAAACTTTAGCCGGTTTAGTAGTCACAGTAGAAACCAAGCGATATATCTCCCAGGACAAGAAGTCTTCATTAGCTAAATAAGAGATACGTCACGTTAAAAAAGCTTAATTTATGAGACAGTGTTTAGTATTTCCCCAAATCCGTTTGTTAGCGTGTTAGCATTTAGGCTAGTGCTAGCAGCTCTGTCCTGTGCTTTATTGGATTTGGAAAAGTTTACGTTTCAATCTGTTTTGGAAAATGCCATCCAAGAAGAGCCAAAAACAAACCAGCCTTTTCCTCTGTAACCAAACCAAAGAGGTTTTGAACTAAATCCCGAAGCTAACAAAGCTAACTAATGAGCGGCAACGCCAACCCCAGATATCAAGGACGTAGTTTTTAAAACATGAAGCTACAAGAATCTGACGAGCAGCGAGAGGGATCTCACGCTCGAAGGCCAACAAAGTTAGAACAGAACAGCCTGAATTTATGAGGAGACGTTTAATCTAACGAGAGCCGACTCAACTTTAAGCCTTTTTTTTTTTTTTTTTACCACCAACTTTTCAAAATGTCCACTCGCGGTTCGACTGGTTTTAATGAAGCCGAGCCGGACGGTTTTGATCTGAGAATATTGCTGAGCTGTACCCTCCTCCATATTATTATGAACCCAAATCTCGCTGCTTTTCCTCGCTATTAATTGAATTCTTCCCGACCCTATTTTTAGCATTTACCTCCACAGACGGGGAGAGAGAGTCCTGTTTAAAAGCAGAAGACAAACTCAGTCTCAGACTCAGCGAGCCTATAATCCCTGACTCAGTAGCTTGCAGCAGTTGTTCTAGATGATTGATTTATCTGCTCGTTGCTGTCATGTACACACTCCCGACTCCAAACAGTGATTAGTTTTGAACATGTGTGCGTGCGTGTTTGTGCAAGAGTGCGATTGTGTTTGTCCATGGCCACTGGGTGCAAATGACAGAGTAATTTCCTGGGCTTGTGTGTGTGAGTGCATGTGTTAACAACTTCCCATGTCAGCACTCATTCAGCTAATGGCTCGGTATTACTCAGCTGGCAGAAAGCTGGAGGTGCGAGCAATGCATGCATGTATGGGTTTATGTGTAAACCGAGGCTATAGACTAATACATTTAAAAAATCTAAAATTAAAAATGAAACCTACTGTACCGATAAGCTGTTAATTCTTTATACGGTTTTATATATGCGTGCATAATCATTTCCTCCCTATTAGGAATTTTTTAAAAATCAATACCTGGAGTCAGGAAGTGGATATAAAAGTTCAGAGAGAAGCAAGGCAGCAACAGAAAGCTGCGGGTGAGCAAGATGTAAATGCAAAACAACTGCTGTAAATGTACAGGGGGTATGAAAGGAAGGAGGGAGGGAGGGAGGAGGGGAAAAAAAGGAAAAAGAAAAAGAGGCAACTGTTGGTGGAAAAAAAAAGAGGGAGGAATAATATTTAGTTAGGAAGCGGTGTGTAGGTCTGACAGTGGTGCTGACACAAGATATTCAGAAAACACTTTTCCTGCTAGCTTAGCAGATGAGAGGGAAGAGAGAGAGAGAGAGACAGGGAGAGGAGAGGAAAAGAGACAAAAAAAGAGAAGAGGGAGTAAGTCAGAGAAAGAAAGAAGAAAGGGTAATGAACAAAGTGGGAAAAGAGAGCAAAGGGGGGGAAGACGAGGAAAGAAATAGTTTTGCCCACTATCTTTTTAATTCTCTCGAGTCTAATTTCTCTCCCACTGTCGGCATTTCCATTATTGTTGTCACTGTGATAAAACACTTTGGCAACGTGGGTGATTTTTTGTTTCTTAAACCACTGTGTCAGTAAAGCCCAGTGAATTTAATTGAAGCAAGGGAGCAATAGAGGAGAAGTATAGAGATAAGTGAAGGAAGGGAAGAGAGAGGGGGAGAGGAGAAGAGGGGAGGAGGTGTCGAACACAAAAAAGGAAAAAAAAAGAAAAAAGAAACAAGCGCTCCTCAGTAGATCACACACACCACAGGGCAGTGGATGGAGGGAGTGGCGGAGGAGAAAGAGACGGAGGTAATGAAGCGAACGCCGTGAGTGATGTATTGAACCAGGAGGATAATGCTACCGGCCTTAGCTTAGGTGTTTTTCTTCTTTTTCTTTTTCTTTGGGGGCCAATAGATTTGACAGTCAATCGAGTTTCAAGATCAAAGCGAGGGAAGGAAGTTAATCCATGTCAAGAGTTCAATTTCAACACACTGGGACGGAGAAATCTTGTTACTTACTACTGAATGTGACAGAAATTTAAAAAAGGGAGGATTATCCCACAATCCCCTTTCAGACATGGAAGACGACGCAACGCCGCCGCCGACTACTCTCTCCATCAGTTTAAGGAACGTAAACGTCCCTCGTCGCTCGGCTCGTACTATATTTGGCAGCTGGTGTGTGAGAGGGAGGGAGCGGTGTCGTTCATCATCAGTTTAATCATCTAACGTTATTATCAGATAAAGAAATTAGCATTCAGCTAGCGCTAACCGCCATTATTTGCTGTTGCTACGTCTGTGAAACTTCATGTTTATAATGACACAGTTAATAAACTGTTCACACTAATAATGTGGGTTAATTTCAGGAAGAAATTAGACTTTAGATTTTGTTGCTTGAAACGACAAATGTGTTTAGCTAGCTCGCTAATTCAGCTAATTAGCTAAGGGGCGCTAAAAACGCCCGAGAGCCATTCAAGATATAAAAAAAAACACAATAAAGTGAAATGAAATGGATCAAAACAGAGAAATATAACAGAGAAAAAAACATATTGAACTGCTTATTGCTGTAACTTCATGAGATTTTCAAACTTGAACTGAAAACAAACTTGGAAGAATTTAAATACTACTTCAAATTCTCTGATGAGGAAGGAAATAACAGACACAGAAAATACATAATTTTCTGAACTACAAAATAAATAAGAGTTAAAACCAACAATCTTTTGCTGAAAATTGGAGACAAATTACATCCCTGAGTCTCTGTGTGTGTGTATGTTGGAAAGAAATACAAAAATAATTGCAGGGACTGTCAGAAAAAAAGATGACAGAAGCCAGATATGAATGACGGGAAATAAGAATTCATCACAAAAGAACAAAAACACTTGGACCTGCAAACTGCCATTAAGAACAAACAAAACAGACCCCCCAAACAGAGATCAACAACACCTTCAACTTCATGTACGACACGTCGTGAACACGTGACGAATTCAGATAAAGATGATGGACGTCGAGGAGGAAGAGACAGAGGACGAAAAAAAAAGAAAGGACTTTGAATTGTAAATGTGAGGAGAGAGAGAAAAGAGGAAGAGGAAGAGGAGGAGGAGGAGGAGGGGGAGGAGGAGGAGAGCAGATGGAAAGGAGTTGCCTGGGTGATTCTTGCCTTGTGAAGTGTGATGGGGAGACGATGAGGCAGAGACGGAGCGAGAGATGAAATAAATGGAGGGAGGAAAAAAAGAGGATGGGAAAAGGAGGAGGAGGAGGAGAGGGAGGAAGTGAAGGAGGGAGGGAGGGAGGGAGGAGAACGGTGTGAACAACAACAAAACAAAACAGACGAGCAGAAGCGGACAGATGGGACGGGGCAAAATGACAGACGACTTGCATATACACACAGACATGGACACACAAACAAACACATATACAGACACATGTGGACGTATGGACACGCAGAAACATACAGTAGCCACACACACACACACACGCAGGGATTTTTGTTTTTTTAGTGTGTGAGCTGCTGCCAGTCGTCCAGATGGTGTATTGGTAGTTGTAGTGGCAGCGTCAACACTCGCTCTATTAATAGAAAGAAGTTATTCTGTCCAAAGCCAGAACCGACCGAAGGCTGCACACGCCGGAGCCACGAGCCTCCAACTGTTACCTCAGAGCTCTGCCGCCACGGAAACGGAGACGGACGGACGGAGTTAAACAAGATTAGCGCCAGAAATCAGCTTCAATATTTACCAAAAACAAATCTCCACGGGTAAATGTTTGAGGAGGTAAAGCTACGGCTGCACAAATGTAACTAAACAACCGCTAATTATGACATTAAAGTGGCTGGAACACAACGTTTACTAAGAAAGAGTTCGTGATTTTTACGTTGTTTTTGTTTTTACAACTTGATGTGATCGAGCCCCATGTGATTGATCAAATCATACAAATTGGTTTGAACGACGAGTGCAGCGACTTCCTGGGTGAAACAGCTGGCTAATTAACCCAGGCAGATTTCCAGTAATGCTGATTGATGGGCGCTGTCTCTGTGAAATAAAAAAAGAAAAAAGAAAAAGAAAAAGGGTGGGGGCTCAGGAAATATGTCTGAGACTGGGAAATAGTGACGGGAGTGAGACCTCATCGTTGTTGTTTTGGAGATTGTTCCAACATTTCCAAGACAATTACATGCATTTCCAAGACAATTACATGCAAACATGAAAAAAGCTCTGGGGGGAGAGGACGCCACTCTGCACTGACACTAGTGTTGGGACTTTGAGGGGGTCGAGAACGAGTAAAGACCAAGAGACCAAGTCCGAGACCAGGACCAAACCAATCCAAGGCGATGTTAAAGACTATATAAAATCTATGTATTTAACTGAAACAAAGTCTTGATTGAACAGAACAACACAGTAGCACAGAACCTGCAGAAGACTCCTCCCACTTTTGCCACCAGTGCAGCCGAGTTTTCCAGACAATCACCTCAAAGTCTTTCAATTACATCACATAAACCAAAGATGCAGCTGCAGCGGTGGTCTTGAGAAATAAAATCCTGAGTCCAGCTCGACCGAGACTTTGAAAACCACAACGCTAGCTGACACTTTAACTTCGTTTCATACTGTAACTTCCCCCTGAACTCCTGCCGTTTAAAACCTGCTCCCCCTTCATGATGAAAACAGCCTTTAGGTGACCTCTGCAGGTAGTCGCTCTTATCTTTTTTTTTTTGGAGGCTGTGGAGAACTCGCCGTACACGCTGTATCAAAATTATACACTTCACAGACACCACGGCCTAGTGGACCCCGAGAGGGTTGAGAGGCACCGAGATTGATTGTGTCAGTTGTTGAGAGGTTAAGAGAAGGTTAGCGAAGAAGTGGGCACGGAGCCAGAGCCGGAGAACCACTTAAGAGCCGTCAGTCGGAGGCGACTGGTGAAACAGCTCCTCAACACCTCGTCTGCTGCTCCAAATCAAGACTTTCACATCTGACCGCAAAGATTTTGGTTGACGATTAAAAGATATATTGTCAAAAGTTTCAGGAAGTGAGTGACAACATCCCTTTTTTCCCAACATTTGAACTGATAATAATCACAAGTTCTCCATTTAGCAGCAGAAAAACACTAAAAAAGGCAGAGACATTAAAGGGATAGTTCAACAGTTTGGCAAATTGGCCCATTGCAGTAATCCCTATAATCATAGCAGTAGGTTTGTTACCTTTAATTGTCGGTGCAAGCTATTTTTAGATTGGTGGAGCAGAGCCGTGAGCTGCTCAGCTAATGCCACAGACGCTCATGGGATTTCTTGGTTTCTCATCAAACTCATCAAATCTGCAATCCAACAACTCCAAAACACTCTGGTGGACAAGTTGTGACCTGCACATTCACCACGCTATGAGATAATAACTGAACGTTACGAGATGGAGTTGTTTTCGAGGTAAATCAACCAAGAAATCCCATGAGCCTCCATGGCGTTAGCTGAGTAGCTCGCATTTCTGCTCTGCTGATCTCAAAATAGCTTGCACCGACAATTAAAGGTAACTATAGGGATTACGGCAATGGGCGAATTTGCCAAAAATGCTGAAATATCCCTTTAAGCGATAAAGGATCCGAGTGGACTTCTGTGGGAAACTTGAGAGAAGAGAAGGAGAATCAAAGCTGGGATCAGTTTACTTTGGGTTCAGTCAGAGGTAGGAAGAGAACAAATAAAACGCCAGCAAGTGAAACGATGTTTAACACCTACAGACTCTGAAAACATCATTTCAAAGGGCTTTTTCTCACTTGTATAAAGTGGGCGGGGCTCTGTTGGAGCCATTCATTTTCATACACGAATCAAGACTTGACAATATTCCAATTAAAATGACAACAGACTGCATTTGTACAAATTAACTGGATGTTTTGGGTGTAAAAACACTTACTGGTGTTTTCACATTAACTTTAATTGTTGCTTATTGACTCTGGAGCAGCCAAACTCTCCACACCTTGAAAACCCAACTGAACCCAAAGTTAACCGACCCATAGATAAGAATTAGGGTTTATGATCATTAGAAACTCTGCAGGACTTGAAACAGCAGCTTATGTGGCACAGTTAGAAAGCTGAAAACACCTCCCCTCCTCCTTCCCACCCAGCAGCAGGAACAACCACAAATAGCAGGAACTGGTCAGAGGGTTAGTTTAAACTGCTGCACTCGAGCTGCCAGCACACACACACACACACACACACACACAAAAAAAAGAGGTTTTAGTTTTCAGTCTTGGCTCCGTCTGGACAGTCAGACGGAGCGGGGCTTTACCGGCTGCAGGTTGTGGGCCGTTGTTGTTACTGGGTGTGGCATTATTCCCAAACACAGCATCGAAATCTACAGTCATGGCTGGTACGGTCTGCTGCAGAGGCTGGCTCTCCAATCCTGAGGGAGGCAGTTAAATATGACTGATTAAAGCCCTGTTGGTGCTGTTAAAGCTGCATGAGACTATTTTATCTGGCATACTTTTAAAATACACACACACACATATAGATTATATATATATATACACACACACATTAGATTGTGATTTCTTTGCGGACCAGATTGGTTGCTTTGAAGTAGGGAGGACTCCACCACCTCCTGCTAAACTAATCCCATTAGATTAGGAACATGGACCTTACAGTCTCCAGCGTACTGCCATTGTTGTTGCTTAGTAACTTGGGAGTCTTGTGCGGACTGCCGGGAATATCGGGGCTTTTCAAGGAGGGAGCGTTAAGCCTGCGCACGAGGAAAATCCACTGATGCACCTTTTGTTTTTTCGTCTTCATCCGCATCCCTGTTGGGGATTAGGATTTGAAAAAAACACTCGCTGCGTTTGTGGCACCCACGGAAACAAGGAAAAGGAACACACCAGACGGTTTTTTGCAACACAATGGCTATTAATAAACATGATGCCTGGCGCTCCGGCTAACCTTTCAGGAAAACACGACGGGGATGCAAAACATTCATCAGGATGATGCACGACTGACAGATTATGACTGAACATGAGTAAACGCAGCATCTCAACCAGCTAGCGTTGCGCCTTACATGTACATGTGTGTTATTATTACACCATGATACGAGTCGTTTACAGGTGAATCACAGGCTGTGACTAATCCATTTTATCTGAAGCTACAGCTGGTTAGCTTAGTTTACTGTAGCATGAAGACTGTAAACTTGGAAAAACACCTGTAAATAATTAATAATTAATATGTTTTCTATCTGGTTTGAAAATGTTAATACACCTCATAATGGTGCAAAATGACCTGCACACTATTCCTTGATGCTTTCACATGTCGATTTTTTTCCAATCTAAAACACAACACATACATCATAATGCATATTGAGGGTTAAAGGGGCGGGTTAGCTTAGCTTAGCTTAGCTTAAAGACTGTACAATTAGAGAAAGACCTATAAAATTTACTAATAAATATGTTGTTTCTGGTTTAAGAATAAAATACAAATATAAAACCCTCATAATAGTGCAGAATCACTGCACACATTTCTGTCTAAATTAAAAACAACACATACATCAATATTACATATTGAGCATTGGAGGGGCTGGTTAGCTTATCTTAGCTTAGCATAGCATAAAGATGGTAAACTTAGATAAACACCTGTAAAATTCAATAATTAATAAATATTTTTTGTGTTTTCTCTTCCCATGAGCTCTCTGGGCCACCGTAGTTTCTCCTGTTAGATTGCTAATCTAAGAAACAAGACAAGATTTATTGGGCTTTTGTGGCCATGAAAAGACGTGTGTACCATACTGTACGTCGTCCTGTTTGCATCCAGACGGAAACGTCAACAGCCGACCGAAGGAAGCGTTTTGTGTTATTTTGGAGAGGAGCTCAGGGGACGGTTAATCTGGAGAACTTCACAGATCGTGTGAAGGGCTGATATCTGAGCTAAGAAGTAGATCCGACTCTGAAGTCTGGACCAACTCTTTTAGAAATGGCTATGATTTAATCCTCTGTAATACTCCAACGCTAACAGGACATCCAGATGCATCTTGGCGCTACTTTTTTTTTTTTGATTTGAGATTGCTGATTGCACGCTGAAATGTCATCTCTATTTTCTACCTAGGAGGAGGAGGATGTACGGCGCGGCACAGTTAATCTGTGGATGTGTACAGTACGTCGCTGCTCAGCATTTCTGCAGCATCGAGACAGCGACGAGGAGGGAGAGAGAGGGCGACTGGGGATCTCAGCTGACATTTCCCCCAACAGACTGCTTTTTATTGAGCAGCGAGACACACGGTGTACCGACGGGATTTATTATGACAAAACACGAGCGAGCGTCGACGGAGACACCGCCACCACCTGCACCCAGGAAAAACTTGTCTGACTGTTAGCCGGGGGTCACGCAACATTTACTTTCAGAGGAGAGGAACGAGGGGGGAGGGAGGGGATGGGGGGAGGGTTTTCATCAAAAGACAAATGAGCGGTCTGACAGATGGATGGTGAGACAGGTGGGTGACTGGCCAGGGGGAATATTCCTCAGATAAATCATATGAATGTGTGTGGGTGTGGGTGTGTTGGTCTTATTTGCATGTCTGCGGCCCGGCTGGTGCCTTCATCATATATGTAACAAATGCTGTGATTTTTTCTTTTTTTCGATGTGTGCACAAGTGTGTATGAGCGTGCATGTGTGCGTTTGTGTGTGTAACGTACCTCCCCAGGCACTGTTGGCGGTGGAGATCGAAGGAGTGCTCTGCACAGCGGGGATGAAGGCCGGCTGAAGATCAAACAGGTCACTGTTCAGATTGGGCACACTGAGGAGGAGTAGGGGGAAAAAAAAGAAGGAGAAGAAGAAGAAGAAGAAGAAGGGGAAGGAGAGAGAGAGAGGGATAATGAGAAGGAAGAGAGGGGGACGGAGAGAAAGCGAGTGAATATGTCGGCGAGAGATAAAAAAGAAAGAATAAGAGAGAGATACAGAAAGACAGATGAAGATGGAGCGTTAATATTTAATCAAACGCGCATAAATAGCTAAAGCCACCACTAAAAATGTTCATTTGTCACAGATAAAGATTAATCCTCTCTCTCTCTCTCTGAAGGGCTGTAAAAATTCCAATGGAGCAATAAAACAGTGAGGAGCAGTAAATTCAGAGCCGAGCTGCAGCGTGTGCACGTCGACTATTAAATCTGTTCTGATTATCAAAAATGAATAGTCCAACTGTGGCGCTGTTACGGCCGCAGTCAGTCAGTCAGTCAGTCAGTCAGAGGAAGGAGGGGGGGGGCTGCTCTGTTGCAGCAGAGCCCACCGGGGATCTGACTTTACAAACATTTACTGTGACGATCACTTCAATTCCTGCGGGAGAATCACGGCTCTGAAGGAAAAAAAGCTGGAAGAAGCTACTGCACCTCGTCTGTGAGCAAGTTGTAATTAATGTAATGTAAAGTAATGTTAAAATCGAATGTGTTGTTTGCTGTTTTTAATGTGTGACTATGTGGCTGCCCTCCTGGAAAAGAGATATTTGATCTCAATGGGACCAAAGGCTAAAAAATATGAATTAATTAATTGATAAGTAGAGCTGGAACCTCACAGGACGAAGAGCTGGTTAGAAATAGCTGCAGATGTTCATAATATAAGAATGAAAAGTAACAACGAGTAAAAATGGGCCTCATCAAACTATAAGAAATATTATAAAAGTTTATTTAACATCAGAAGGATCATGTCTGAGAAGATGATGCAAGTTCACATATACACTGTGTAAGTGTGCATGCTTCTCATTGTACTGTATATGGGAGCTTAATAAAATAGATACATATGTTACAGAGACTCATTACACTGTTGTTTAATGTACAGTGTCACATGATCGCTGGCTTCTGGGTGGAGGTGGAAAAACACAATCACCGGGTTAAAAAGTTAGAAAAGACCGACTCTTAATAAATGATAAATATCTGAATGAATACTGAAAGCAGTCATGAGTAGATGATGTCACACTCAGCTGTAACCAGGTAGGGGGAAGTGGTGCGTCTGCAGGGAACTACTTTCAGCAGCGGATTAACACACGTTCTCTACAGTTCATCACAGTTTATTATTATGAACATGATCTCTTCACTGTTGAATTTTGATTTTACAGCACTTTTTCATTAAGGAACATGTGTAAGTGTGTGTGTGTGTGTGTGTGTGTGTGTGAGCACCTGTTGGCGGACAGCGCGGAGCTGAACAACTCTGGGGTTTGTGTGATGTGGTTGTTGTTGGCGAGGCCTATCGACTGGCTGCTGGGGGAGGCGGAGGGCGGAGTCTGCATGCTGATCTCCTTCAGGCGCTGGTCCTGGAAGACACACACACACACAGACACACACATATTTAACACACACACTTAACAGACACAATGTGATCAGGAAGACGATGGTTAAACAGTTATTTCCCACTGGAAATGAATAAGAGTTTTGTTTCCAGTAAACTCCAGCCCCTGGGAAATAACAGGAATATTCTCTCTCGTGGACTCGCAGGTGAGCGTTGACGTATGTGTGCGTTAACTCTGACGGGGAGGAGACACACGCACACAATGCACGCTGTTCGTATGACGAGTGCTTCATCCTAAAAACCTAGCGTGTGTGAGTGAAACGTGTCTGCTCTGATGATCCTCTGTTAGTTTTTGGCTTTAGATTTAAGACCTGACGCCAGGCCTGCATCCAGCTGAATTTCTAAACTTAAAAAAAAGAAAAAGAAAAAAGTTTATTGCTTGGTTTCTGTTGCCAAGGTTTCGCCTGGTGCTGCAGGATTCAGCACATGCACACACACAGACACACACACACTGGCTGTATAATGACAGACTATTAGTTTCAAGCACAAGCCGATTAGAAAAACTCAACCCAACAACGCTGTGAGTTTTTTTTTTGTTGTTGTTGCCATGCTTCAAATAAAAAAATAAATAAAAACAACAACAAGCTCCTCAGCTCCCACCTCCGGTTCAGGTGCAGCCTGAGATACACGCTGTTGTGTCTCCACGGTGACAGATGCACAAACATCAGCAAAAGTCCACACGCGACAACAAAAAGCGAAATAAAGACAGAAGCAGGAACAGAGTCTGTTGCCTCGTTTCGAGAAATCGCTGACGTCTGCGATTGGAAACCCAGAGTTTACAGTTCAGCTCCACTGATCCCAGGTCAGAAACATGATCTGTTAACACTGTAAAAAAAAAAAAAAACAACTACCGGGGGTTGTTTTCCTGGCTGATGTGAGATGAACGCTGCAGCACTTTGAAGACTTTTCTTCTTCTTCTGCCTCCTCCAGATTTTCATTTCTTGCATGAATTTAAGGGTTTTTGGCTCCAGGGTCAGTTTTTATTTATTTTTTTAATTTATTTTGGACGCCTGCTGGTGGTAACAGTAGGGGAAAAAAAGACTCGAGACAACTTCTCGCCACTCAAATGAGCCTATACGACGACGAGTGTGAAGTACCAGTTGAATAAAAGCGCATTATATTCAGTTTAAGTCCGTGGAACATATTCATCCTGCCAGCGCTGCCTCAGACTTATCCCATAAGTAACTACATTAAATTTTTTATTGCTTTATGGATTGATTTTCTTCTTCTTTTTCTTTTTTCCCCCCCTTCCTCCTCCTCCACTCTTCTGTTTGTATTATTTTATAATATATAGTATATGTCTTGTTCTGCTTCCGTCTACATCTCCCTCTGGATCTTGTTACTTTTTGCTGCTGCAATGACCTAATTTCACCGCAGGGATCAATACATTTGTGTCTCATCCTGTGAGGGAGCATGTACCGGGAAATAACTGCTTTTTTTTTTGCTTTTGTTTGTTTTTGTACTGTTTGGTGGACAAGAGGAGCGATACGAGTTGTCGGCCACAGCGGGAATGGAAATGCTGCTGCTGCTGTTGTTGTTGCTGTCTGCTGTTTAATTCAGATGTGAAGCCGCCCAGGTGTTTTTAAATCAAACTTTAATGTATGGAAATGATCCAACTCCCTTTACAACCTTATTCTTCGTCTTCGTCTTCTTCGTCTTCTTGCACCTCTGAAGGAATTTGGAGCAGATTAATAAACAGGATCTTCTTCTCCTCATTTATATTCTGCCTGTGGAGCCGAGGAACAAATGGGAGCTGCTGCTGTTATTGTTTGGGCTGAGACCCCAGCTGGACAGTAGCTGTGTGTACGTGTAATCGTGTGTCGGGTCCATATGGACTGCGGAGTGCGTGGACAGCTGGACGTGAGTGTTCTGGACGACCCCCGCTGCCCTCCGCCCCCCCCTCCCCTCGCTGCCTCGCCGCCGCCGGTCTGTTTCTTACTCTGTTACGCTCTCACTCGCACTTTATCTCCTCCTCCTCCTTCATAACTAAAACCCGAAAGGTAATCAGTGGACCTTGGCAGGAAGCGAGGGCACGCCGAAAATCAAATCAGTTGTGCACGCAAACAAACAAACACGCACAAATGGAAGTTTTTGTGACACTGCGCTTAATCCGCCGGGGTATTAACAATATACATGCTTCGTATGTGCGCAGTTCACGCACGCAGATACTGGCAGCAACGCTTGTATCTCCTCTGCCAGGATGTGTGCATGCTTACACACAGACACACACACACACGGTGCTGCTGTGTTCCTGTTGTGTAGCTCCGCTGCTCTTACTCAATTACAGTTTTGCTGCGAGGCGCGACTCCCAAGGCTGCCGCAAGAAATGTCAACACATTTTACACTTGACTTTTCTATCGCCGCCGCGCTCCCTCGCCCGGCCGCTCGCCACCGAGAGTCTCTGGCCTTTATCCTCAACTCCAGTCCAGAACTCCACAAACAGCACAAGTTGCAAAAAGCAATCTATCGACAACAACAACAACACAACACAGGCCTGATGCCCACAGCACAGAGAAGAGGAGTTTATAGAAATATAAATATATAGAGAGATCAGACACAGTGTGAGGAGCAGCTAATGGTGAGAACCCTGTATGTGTGCACACGCGCGCACACGCACGCACACACCCAACAACATTAAGGGTGTGTATCACCAGAGGCCACATGATACAATATTAATTAAATCTTATATTATGGTTGTAAAACCTTGTTAAATGATATTAGACTGAGGCTATCTCAAGTTAATTCTTGTTCATTTTGGGTGTAATAGATCATCGTATGTTTTAATCACTGTGTTTATTAGGATCTCAAAAAAACACAATTTTGGTTACATAACCCTGAAGATTTCATCTGAACAGGTTTCTGTCATTTATATAACTTGGAAGTACAGGTTAGAACCAGAAGCCAGATTATTAAAAAAAAAAAATCAAGTTTAACTGAGCTCAGGCTCATAAAGACGGTTCATGTGGCTCAGGATGAGTCGGGCTGGATGTTACGGCTCCGATCAAAGCTCTGATGTGATATTATTACAATAACTTAAGTGCTGCAATAACATATTGTGATAGATGGTCGTTTATGACGTCTGTTTCTTCTAATAAAACTCACTTAAATCATTTTTGCTTTCGCTAAATGCCAAATATTTCAGTAAGTACTCCAGAATTCCCGCACCAAAAACTTTGATTTGCGATGTCTATAACAGGGGTGTCAAACATGCGGCCCGCGGGACAAAACCGGCCCGGCAGAGGGTCCCGTCCGGTCGGGATGAATTTGCCAAGTGTGAAAATTACATAGTATTGTTGAAACTGCACATATTTTTGTCAAGAAATTTCAGGTTGTTCATAATAAGTTTTGTAAAAGGAGAGTTCATTAATGGTAAAATTTTTGGTAAAGATTGTATTCATAGGTTTATTTATTTATCTGTTTATTTGAATGGGACAGTGCACATTAATGGATGTAAGAGCATGTAAATATGCCGGATTATAGCAGGATGCTAGTTTCCATCCATAGTCCCAATAACATAAAGACAGTTTAAAACAGTACAACATTACACATAATAAAAAAGTATGTTATCATGCTATTATGTTACTGGTCGGATCCACTTGAGTTCAAACTGCGCTGTTTGTGGCCCCTGAACTAGAATGAGGTCTATAATAAAAGACTTGCTGATCATGAATCGACAATATTTTATATAAAAAACACCAGAGGAGACTGTGCTGTATCGTTTCCTAGTGGGGGAATGCCACTGTACGTATCGCATATAACACACAGGAGCAGCCACAACACTGAAGCCAGTTTTATTTTTACTTTTATTTATTTATATATTAACTGTTTGTGCCGTTTCTCAGGGCTCAAGTGCCGTGTGGCTGCTGCAGCTTTGCAGTTTGTTCTCTGTCTCTGCGCGAGCACAGTCACAGCGGCGCCTTAAATCTAGGGCAATGACTGCAGTCACACTTGTCATTTTGAGCTTCTTCTTCTTCTTCTGTTTTTTTTTTCTTTTTTTGGGGGGCGATGTGATTCACGTCAGTTCAGAAGATCAGATCCCCCTCTCTCCCGCACACGCTCTCGCTCGCTCAGACCCTCAAAAGTTACTTTTTGGCGCTTCTCCTGTTTCAGTGCCATCTCGTAAAAAAAAAAAGAAAAAAAGATGATTCTCATTTCATGCTTGACATTTTCACACTCTTCCTCACCTTCTCCTCTCCACCAGGAGGTTTGATTATATAACGGCGTCATAGAGGCGTTTTACAGCTGCTTTTGTTTCAAGATGTGTTTTGTGCGGAGTCGGACGAAAATCTGAATTTCTGTGTGTTGTTGTCGTCGTCGCGTTGCCTACAAAGCCTCCATGACAAGAAAATAAACTAAAGTGATGCATTCAGGGCCGACGGTGCTTCACAGACGAAGTGTTATAAAACAGAAGTTAGAATTAACATCTGAATGCTTTTCATTGGTCTGACAAACAAGGAATCTGACCTTGGTTCAGCGTGTGCGCGTACACAACAGCACTGCAGGAATATGCACACCGACATACACAGACAAAATGCAATACAAGGATAAACAAGCAACACCGAATGTTGTTTTTAAATGCCCCATTTACATGTGGCATTAACGCCCGCGGCCCGATCGATATCTGGTTTAAGGGAAAACATGTCTTAAAGTGGCGGCGCACCAATTTACACATTCGTGGAGGAGCTGGTGACTGTGCGACGACGAGAAAAACCAACTACACACAAATCTTCAATGGCAATTTGTGGAGGAAATCAGCGCTCCCCTCATTAAATATGCAGATTTATGTGGAAAAAGGTGCTTCAACATCTAATCAGATCATCTTTTCCACATGGAGGATGTGTAGTGAAGTAGCAGGCGTGAGAGAGAGTGAGAGTGAAAGGCAGGGCGGAGAGAGGAGGGGGTAAAAGGTGACGGAGGCGATTAGGCTATTAACCCCCCGCGGAGCAGCGAGCGCGAGTCGGGAGGTGATCCCGGTTTAAAAGCTGTTACCTTGAGAGCCTGGAGCCGGGCCTGCTCCTCCTCCAGGGCCTGCTGCTTCTCCTTCTCGTCCATGCGGCTGAAGGACATGCCGGTGGAGGAGAGGGACGAGACGGCGCTGGACAGGGTGGACGCTCTGCGGAAGAGGAAGACGGAGAAGAGATGAGTCAAAGGGTTAAATATTCACGCCCCCACTCATAGATTATTAAAGAAATGTCAAGTTTAAGCTGAGCTCAAGCTCAAACAGACAGTTCATGTGGCTCAGATAGATAAATCATAGTTACTAGCTACCTTGCCCAAAAAGTAACTGAATTAGACATTGAATTACTACATTATAAAAGTAACTAATTACTAGGAAAAGGAACTAATACATTATTTTTTTTATAAAATGCTCAAATATGTCAAATTACTTGGACTCGCCCCATAAGTATAACCTAAACGTCCCATTTATCTGGAACTAACCGACTCACTCAGTATCCCTCCGCACAGGCAGGCCCCATGACGCTGCGGAGGGATACTGAGTGAGTCGGTTAGTTCCAGATAAACGGCTTTATTCCAACTAGTTGATGGACGGAAAAAAAATGTATATGTATATAACGTAGCTACACTTTATTATCTATTATCATTATCATGTCCATTAATGTGCACTGTCGCATTCAATGTATTATTTAGTGACGGGACTTCTTGAGTCAATAATGGCGCATTTTATTGTCACTCCAGTAACGGCGTTTTTGGATTACTTGTAACGCTATTATTCTATAACGCTGTTATTCCCATCACTGGATATTACAGCTATTTCCTGATAGTTTTGCAAGAACCTCAGTGCTGCAACTCATTTTAATCATTTTTGGTTTCACTGAATGTGACAATTTCACTAAAAGTGCTCTAGGAATCATTCTTGCACCAAAAACTTCAATTTAAATATGTAACGTCTATAATAAAAGATCAATAATTGCCAACAAAATCCCACAGGACGCTCTGCTGTATCGTTTCTTAACAGGAAAATGATCTCAGACATGTGGATGCCACTGCACATATCGTATATTGAATTTAATTTTTAAGGCTTTTGAAACCTACTGTGCTTTGAGCGTGGGTGTTTTCTCTTAAGTTTTTTTTTTCTCTCTTTCTTTTTCAGGATGTCATGTGTTTCAAGGAAACCTGATGTAACCAGGAGGCAATTAAGACGTCTAACCTGGTGTCTGCGTTCAGCTCCTTGGTCTTCTTGCCCTCCAGGGAGGCCAGGTGCTGCTCTAAAGCCTCCAGGAGGCTGCTGGGGGCCTGGCGGGAGGGGAGGGGGGTAAAAACAATCATTATGATGATAAAATAAATCTGAAACTCCTCAACTTTTTTAGGGGATAATCACTCTCTCGTTCTGTGTCTCTCATATGCACCCACCCATCCACCCACCCACACACACACACACACACACACACGGCAGCACCCAGAGTTAGTTGGTCTCACAGGAAGGTAACAGAGTGCATCAGGTTCCAAGAATAGCCATGGCAACATGCAGCAAACACTCACACTGTTAGCAGGAAGATTGGAAAGGAGAGAGAGAGAGAGAGAAACAGACAGAGAGAGAGAGAGAACAAAGGAGGAGGTTTTTTGAAAAACAAAGAACGAGGGGGAAAAGGTGGAGCGGCGGAGGGAGAGGTCGTCGCGCCATTTCTTCATCTTCTTCTTCTTCTTCTCCTCCCAGCTCCACGCGAGCGGAGGGAGCGATCATTTTTGTGGTTTTCTTTCATTCTTTCCACTTTTCCACCTGTTTTTCACCTCTTTGTCTTTCTCATACTGCAGTGTGACCCCCACCCCCCACAACACACCTCCACCCTCACCCCCGACCAAAGGGTCCCATCATGTTTCCACAATGAGCACCCAGGATGCACCTCTTCGACCGAATCTCCTCCACACGTTCTTTACAGGAGACGACTCTCTAATCTTTTTTATTTTTCATCATTATTATTATTATTTAATTTTTTCTTTAATTACTCGATCACAAATATTAAAAGGTGCTTTGTTGGGAGGGCTGCACAAGTGGAAGCAGCGTTAAAAAAGGAAAGCGAGCGTGCGAGTGAGGGAGGGAGCGCGCAGGTTACTTGGGGATTGTTGCTACGCTACGACAGAAAACAACAATCCGGGCTGCAAAATGTTGAGTTGAGCTCCCGATTGTTCGCGTGGCACAACACAATGTCTTCTGTGCTCGTTAGGAGCCTCATTAATGCTCCAGAAAGAGGAAAAAAAAAACAGAGGGGAGAGAAGAAGAAGAAGAAGAAGATGCAGCTCTGCTCGCTCCTCTAGGAGGAGGAGAGGAGGAAATTCTTCCACTGAAAATATGACAACGTCATGTCTGTCTCTCCGTCCACAAGAATGCAAAGTGTGCCGTCAGTAGCTCTGCAGACGCACACAGACGCACACACAAACACACGCACACAACACACACACATTTGGGAGTGTTTTTGGCTTCAGAGTCTCTGTGGCCGGCGAGACGGTGAGTTGTTGCCAAACGGTTGCCTGGTTGTTAAAGAAACAGCAGCGACTTGAGAGAGAGAGAGAGAGAGAGAAGAGAGAGAGATAAGAGAGGGAACAGATAGATTGAAGAGAGAGTGAAGGAGAGAGGGAAGAGAGGGAGGGAGAGTGAAAGAAATGAAGAGGAGAGAGATAGGGGAGAGAGAGAAAGAAAGAGGGGATAGAGAGAGGACAGAAAGAAAGGAAGAAAGAAAGAAAGAGGGGGAGAGAGAGGACAGAAAGAAAGGAAGAAAGAAAGAAAGAGGGGGAGAGAGAAAGAGGGGAGAGAAAGAAAGAAAGGAAAAAAGAGAGAAAGAAAGAAAGAAACAAAGAAAGAAAGAAACAAAGAAAGAAAGAAAGAAAGAAAGAAAAAAAGAAAGAAACTCCAATTTAACTGTCAGTGGGTCTGAATGGGTGACCAAACGAGCCTGTGTGTTGAGCCTGGTCAATATTAACTGACACACACGCACACGCGCACACACCTCTCATCTACAGATACGTGTTTCCAGCTCTAAGTTTGGAAGGCAGAGAGAGAGAAAAGAAGAGATAGATACAGACAGAGAGAGAGAGAGAGGAGCCTCCTCTTTCCTTTCTCATGTTTCTTTCTATATTTGTCTAAACAGTGGTTATTACACGCTGATGCTGATGCTGATGCTGAGGTCAGTCGCTATCAGAGCGCCTCCGCCATGCGACGTCTGAGGCCACGGCGTCGTCGTGCATGACAAACATGGAGTCAACAACATGTACAGAGGCGGTGGAATCCAGATGAGTGAGTCCAGAGCTGTTTCTCTTTCATGCAGATGAAGACGGAGGGGGCGGAGGGGTGAAGCCTCATTTTCTATTCATGAGGTTTCATGCCCTTTTGCTTGTCGTGCCTGTGTGTGTGTGTGTGTGTGTGCTACAAGCAAGCCACCTGAGGCCGACACACACACACACACACAAACACACGTACTGCATCGATCCGACTACTACTAGGTATCGCAGCAAAATGAAAACAGGGAGCGTAGCATGCCTGGGAGTGTAAGTATGTATAGCTACACATCCATAAGTTCATGCAAGGAGGTGGCAGGTCAGAGGGGGGAGGAGGGGGTGGGGGGGGGTTAGAGCAGGTTGGAGTGGGGAAGCAGCAACAGTACGCAACCCACCACCTACAATGTATGATCCTTTTGTTTTCTGCGACAGAGGAGGAGAAGAAGAAGAAACCACTCTTTAATGTTTTTTTAAAAAAAGGACTGTGGGTGAACAGTCGACACACACGCGCACACACACACACACACTAACACACACACAAACATACACACAAACACACATGCCGTTAATGACCGGGGTCATGTCTCCACTGTGAAACCAGACAGCTGTGTGTGTTTGAGTGTAGTTTACAGTGTGATTATCAGCTTGTACAGAAGCTGCTGTTTAGTGAACTGTGAACCTGCTCATCTGGATTTTAAAGGGATAGTTCAACATTTTGGCAAAATGTCCCATTGCCATAATCCCTATAGTCATAGCAGTGGGTTTGTTACTTTTAATTGTCGGTGCAAGCTAGAGGCGGAGCAGAGCCGTGAGCTGCTCAGAGCTACGCTATAGGCTCATGGGATTTCTTGGTTTCCCTCATCAAACTCATCAAATACACAATCCAACAACTCTTGTGGACAAGTTGTGACCTGCACATTCACCACGCTATGAGATAATAACACAACGTTACCAGACAGAGTTGTTTTAGAGGGAAATTCAGAGACTGCTTGATGAAAAACTGTCCCTGAAGGCAACGGTAAGGTAACGTTGTGTTATTATCTCATAGTGTGGTGAATGTGCAGGTCACAACTTGTCCACCAGAGCGTTTGAGTTGTTGGATTGTGTATTTGATGAGGGAAACCAAGAAATCCCATGAGCCTCCGTAGCGTAGCTCTGAGCAGCTCGCGGCTCTGCTCCGCCGTTCTAAAAATAGCTTGCACCGACAATTAAAGATAACAAACCTACTGCTATGACTACAGGGGTTATGGCAATGGGCCAATTCGCCAAAATGTTGAACTATCCCTTTAAGTATCGATTGTTTTTTTGCATCTTCAGGAGTCTCTCTGACGACTTCCCATCAGCCACTGGGTGAATTTTAAAGGAGAAAAAAACACCCTGCTTCAAGCGATTCCTCTGAAATCACAATTAGAAGCAGAAATGATGTCGTTTATTCCCTTGTAGTGTTGCCGTCTTGTTTTCAAGTCTTTTGTTGTTGCAATTATCGTTTTTTTGTAGATTCAAGGTCTGAGCTCATTATTCGCAGCTGCTCAAGGCTTTTTAAAAAAATATATAAAAAATCCACGTGATGAAACGTGCGTTGGGCCGGGCCCCGCCGATGGCGCCGCGTTTAACCAGGTCGACTTAACACACATCGGTCCTGTTGTTGGATCTATAACGGGGCGTTTAGAGGTAAAAAGGAGAAAAGCAGGAAAGAACAGGAGCAGGAAAAAAACAAAAAATCAATCAAACCAGAGGAAAGCTGCCTGGATTTAAAGAGTAAGATCAGGTTAGATGAGATGCTTCTTTGAAGTGAAAAACAAAAAAAAATGAGTGGGTGGAGAGTGAAGGGGAGAGAATGAGCGAACAATTGGTGAAAAGGGGGGAGGACGAAGAGAGGAGGAGGTGGAGGAGGAGGAGAACAGGTACAGTATATGTAAAGGGTGATATAAGGTGTGAAAGCAGAGAGGGAGAACTTGTTGAAGGGAAACGTGAGAAAAAGATGAGCTGGAAACAGAAAGAGGAAGAGGAGGAGGAGGAGGAGAGAGAGGTGAGATGTACACTGACCTGTGAGAGATCTGGGATGTCACCCTGATCTATTCCAACTTGCTGTCATCCAAAATAAACAAATCAACAAAATAAAAAAAATAAAAAAAACAAGGGAAGGGGAGGGGGGGAGGTGGGGTAAAATGGAGAAGGAAAAAAAAGAAAAGAGGAGGGCAGGGTTCATAAAAACAAAAAAACAAAAAAAAAAGATGATAAAAGAAAAGAAAAGAAAAGAAAAAACAAACAGGGGAATCGTTACTTCATGCAGTGGCAGTGTCAAACATAAACGACAACAGAAATAAACAAGGAAAAGTTTCCCACATCTGGGATTGGCCGACGGAGCCGACCAATCCCGACAGTGAATGACGATGATGGCTGGCACAGAGATAAATATGTGTCTGACCAATGAGGGAGAGAGCGTGAGGCATGGACGACTCATGAGCGATGACGTGACGACATCAAAAAACACATGTATATATAAATAAAGATATATATATATAAATAAATATATATATAAAGAGCACAGCTACGTCAGGATCATCTCCGCGCTGACTCATAACTCAAAGACACGTCACAGTTGTGGGAACATGTTGACTTTGCAGAGACACAGATAAAAGAACATCGAGTCCTCGTCTTCTTCATGATCATCGGCATGACCTCAGCTTTCTCTCTGAACAAGTGTTAAACGCTTTTTATCAGCACAGAATATGAATAACAGTCGATAACAGTGAACTCCCACCTCTTTAAAAGACGCTGCTCTCCCTGCTGCTTTTTTTTTTTCTTTTTTAGCTTTGTTTATGGAAACAGCCACAAAATGGGCAAATAGCACCTCTTTCTCTTATTCCAAGTGAGAGCCCAGGAGAATTAATGTCAAAGTTTTTGATTATAATAATTAAACTTGAACCGCAGAGGAAGAGAGATTTAATTAAGGACATAAGGGAGAAACTTTAAAGTGTGACTGGGCCATGTTGGCACGAACAGAAAATTACTTTTTCCTGTCACAATAAGGGAAAAAAAGATAAATTATAGATAAATAATAAATTAATGATAGTTTTATTTCATTTAGTTCAGTTTAAAGGTCATGATATTGTGCGTAACGGCTGTTAAACATAGCTTTATATCAGAGGTTATTGTCAGTAACATCACACAGTTGAGACTAAATGTGCTGAAAATCAAAAACACAGTATCGAGTATCAAAGGTCGTCTACGTTTGCAAAAAGATGAAGAATAAAAACAAAAGATAAGCAGCTATCGTATTTTTAGAAATGTAAATAATAAAGATAACCAGGCAGTATCTGTATCTATATAGGATAAAATGTGCCTGATTCATAACCAAACATGTGGAGAAAAAGGTCCAAGACCATTCATTATCTAAATCTAAAGTTGGATTTATTTAGTCCTTTAAGATCCCGTTATTTGCTGCGCTGGGATCTGTACTGTACTGTACCTGGATTATTTTTAAATGAGAATGAGACAATGCCTGTGAAGATAAGAGTCTAATCTATCAATACATATTACAAGTCTGAGGAAGTCAGACATTGTGTCAGCATCCTGCAGGCAGCACAGTGGGCGGTTCTCATTAAAGATCATGTTCCCAGGCTGTTGTGCTGTACTTTATGGATTTAATACCTATATATAATATACAGTACAGAGGCGTGCAAAATCTGGGCACCCCTGGTCAAAATGTGCTAATAGTTCAGCAAATGGAGGATTAAATGATCTCCAAAAGGCATAGAATTAAACATGAAACTTTTTTTTGCAATATTTTAAGTAATACCACTGGAATTGTTTTTGTTTTCTATAATTTTAGAGTGAAAAAGGGAAACAAAGCAGCAGACTGCAAAAGAACAGGAAACCCAGGAGACTTGATCTCTCAGATAACTCTAACCAAGGTATCAGACAATATATTATTATGTACACAGTGTGATAGTTTCCAAAGGAGGGGGGCTATAGCTACTAACTATGCAGGATGGCCAAACCTTTGCTGTCTTTTCTGTCATTTGGAAAATGTAAAAGATAAAAAATATATATACATGTACTAAATATACAGTTTAAAATGTGAAGGGGATGTGTCATCTGTAACTTTATGTCTTTTGGAGATCGTTTCATCTTCTACTTGCTGAACTGTTCACATTAACAGATATTTTGACCCGGGGTGCCCAGACTTGTGCATGATGCCACTGTAAATATATATTTGTTATATTGCAGTTCGATACAGTCTCTTTGGACTCAAATGTTTTGCATTAGTGAGACTGAACCAGATGATGGTGCAGGTTCGTCTTCCTCAGCGAATCTTAAAAAGGTGTTGACATATTTGAAAAACTCATTAGTTTATTCACTTGATGTGCCTGATTTTTCCTTCTTTTTAAAAAAAAAATGTAAACCATTATATTTATGTTCTATCTGTATAAAACATAAAACACACACTTAATTGTGGAGGGAGCTCCTGAAAACCTAATTATAAAAGACAAAGGGGGTTTGATTGGGACCATTTATTTGCGTGTGCATTAACGCAGAGGATGAGAAGCAATGGTGTCGTTGTTTAGTCGTTGATTCTCACTGTTTCTGTTTCCCAATCTGCTGAAACAAAGGAGGCAGGGAGGGAAAGAAAAGAGGGATGATCTGTGGGCGCGGGGCGAAGGAGGAACCGCACGAGGATCCATCTTTGTCAGGGAGAGGGAAGGAGCGAGGGAGGAGAGAGGATGAGACGGAGGAGGAGTGTGGGGAGCAGGGGGAGAGGGAGCTAACGGAGCGCCTAACCACATCCTCCATCTTAGGGTTATTTTGGTCCATATATATGTGTGTGTGCGTGTGTGTAAGTGTCTACTGAGCAAATGTGGGGCAGTGAGGGTAAGTCAGGTCCTGCCTGTACAGTACAGTAGCTGAAGGAGCTAAATTATGACTGTACCAAGTGTGTGTATGTGTGTGAAAATACAGGAGTAAGGCGATGTGATCAGGACAAGAGGAAGAAAATATAGGAAAAGGGTTCATTGGAACAAGAGTTGCTCTTCCAAAAACAACTAAAGCTAGAAAAAGAAAGCATTTCTTGCAGAAAATGCGTGTAAATTGACCAAAAAGCTTTTTAAGATCTATTTTTCTTTTTTAAACGAATGTGTTTGTGCGTGTGGGACGTTGCGTACTTGTGTGAACGTGTGGGTGTGAACGTACCTCGGCCACTTTGAGGAACTCTGACAGCTTCGTCATCCTGTAAAGAAATTTCTTGTAGATGTCCAGAGCGTCTTTACACTGGTTCTTCTTCATGTCAAAGTATTTCTCTACAGAAGGAGAGGGAGGGAGGAAGGAAGGAAGGAAGGAAGGAAGGAAGGAAGGAAGGAAGGAAGGAAGGAAGGAAGGAAGGAAGGAAGGAAGGAAGGAAGGAAAGCAGGAAGGAAGCAAAGAAGGAAGAAAGGAAGGAAGCAATTGAGGGAAGAAGGACCAATCAGTGCGTGACTGAGCAGACAAACACGAGCATTAGCAGTTACATGACAGCTTGTCAAAACCTACCACTGCCGCCGTGACAACCAGACTGTGAGCACATATGTTGGTGTGTGTGTGTGTGTGTGTTTCTGTTGGGTTTCTATCTGCCAGATAAGTGTGTGTGTGTGGTGTATGTGTGGTGCAAAACAAACTGCAGCTGTACTTACACCTCATCATTTCTGACACATCTAGGGGAGAGAGCACCAATTGGCTCAGTGGAGGCCGTGTTTGCACTGTGTGTGTGTCTGTACATGTATGTGTGTGTTGGTTTTGCTATACTTGTGAGGACCAGGTATTGGGAAATAACCTTTTCCGGGAGAACATTTCTGTTTTTTTTCATCTTCCTAGCATCAGTAGAAAGGGGGGTCCTCACAGCATGCCATGGGGTCATGGTCCTCATATGTATACCAAAACATGTATGTGTGTGTACGTGCATTTGTGTGTGTGTGTTTTACCCAATAGGTTGATGACCCCTTCATTGTAAGCAGCGAACAGCCTTATGGAGTCTTTGAAGAGCAGCATGAAGGCCGAGTTGATCACTCCGTTGGTCAGCTCATTAGGGTTCGCCTGGAGAGAGAGCGAGAGGGGAGGGTAAAGGAAACATCTCTATCACATCTTTCCAAAAGCTTTTTTTCTTTTTCTTTTTTTTTTCTTCACAGGAAAATGAAAACATCTCTTTCAAATATCCCCAAACATCTTTCTCCAAATAGCGGCACCTCTCCCCGTTGGCAAGAGGCAAACACATCAGTACACACCGCACAACTGTCAATTTAGTTTAGGTGGTGGGAAAAAACATGCACACACAACACACGCTCACACACAGGCAGACACTCAAGTACACACATACAGTATGAGAAACTTCACCATCCATTTTCATTCCTCTTTGAAGCTGGTGGGCACAAACCACTCTGCACCCACCAATTTCAGCAAAACCCCCACCCAATACCCCGATCTGTCACCATCCTATGCTTCTTAGACTCAAACTTTGCAATCTGTTGTTTCCATTAACATTTTGATAGAAAAGCGAATCAACCACAACTCTGACAACAAGCATGCATAATGACACTCTAACACACACAGACACGCATGCACACAAAGACATAAAGACACACTTAGTACCTGGAAATCCAGCAGAGCATCCAGCTGGTTCTGAATGATGGGCAGCGTCTTGATCAGCTTCTCTGTGTTCATGGTGCGCATCACGCCGTCAATCCTAACAACACAGGAAACAAACACACACACACAAACAAACACACGTCAGTAGCGGGCACCTTGTTGACAGATATTCTTATGCAAATCTTTATGCAAATTGAGCCATACCCCAAAAAAGTAACAAACAAATTATGAAAAGAAACACAATTAAGGGTTTTGCATTAAAAAAAAAAAAAAATTTGCTCAGTAATGCAAAAGTCTTTACGGCTACTTCAGGCAACAAACGGCGACTGAAACTTAATTTCTCGATAAATGATGAGACTCTGCTCAGCAGGATGGAAACTACAAAGGATTCAATGTCAGTCCACATCTGTTGGACCTTTGAAAGAAAAAAAAAAAAAAAAAAAAAAGGACCTTCGCAACACAACCTCCAGAAATGATGAATCCACTATCACAAAGAGTCTAACCTATTTTTATCTTGCACTTTTCAGACAGTGGCTAATATCAAAGGAATAGTTTACAGTTTAAGATGATCTTATCTTAGTACAAAGACAGGAAGCCGGTTTATTATGTTTGTTTAATCTATGAAAAAAAAAAAGCTAATGAAATACAACAGGAAGTAGTCTGTCCCAAAACATACTGTTCATGCTACAGTAAGCTAGGCTAATCATTTGCCAGATGCAGCCTCCTGTAGCCATTTTTAAAAGCAGATTACAAACGCATCTTTTTCAGACAGCGTTCTGTTCAATAGTGTGTGGTTGTGCGTGCGCACATGTGCAAGTTTAAGTGTGGAGATGATGGCTCATGTGATTGGCAAGTTGCCAATTGATAATTGTAACTATATTGTAATTACCTGTTGTGAAGCACATGGAGTTAGCCTTGTGCATGAAATGGCTTTTTTGGAATGGGAATGGAATGGAATAGAATGAAATGGAATTGAATGGAATGGAATTGAATAGAATGGCATGGAATAGAATGGAATGGAATAGAAAAGAACGGGATGGAATGGAATGGCATTGAATGGAATAGAATGGAATGGAATGGAATGGAATTGAATAGAATGGCATGGAATAGAATGGAATGGCATTGGATATTTAAAAGTAAGAAATTTCTGTCTTACTTTTTGCAGAGAAACTGAATTTCCCCAAAACCTTTCTTTTAAAAAAAACAAGCACACACAGCCTCCACCAGCCGACATTAAAGAATCAACTTGCGTAACACTGAGTTCAGAGACCTCAACCCTCATGCATAAATGATAAACCAAAATAAACCTGTGTTGCCTGGAACACCTTCACATGACGCTCACACTAATCGATGTTGTGTGTTGACGTCTAGATTAGAGCTTTTGTGGGGGAATAACAACAAAACCGTTGCTTTTTCATTTCTGTCTCTCGCCGTGGCGACAAGAGCTAAACACAGTCTCCTGGTGTGCAACAAGATGAGTGTGAAACGATGAGCGGGATTGTCGGTTTGCGTGTCGTCTGAGTGTATGTGTGTGTGACCTCCTCCTTACCCCCTCTTCATCTTGGTGAAATCCACGGCCACCAGCCTGTAGGACATGGCCTTCTCGTTCAGGTAACGACTGTATCGTCTGATGAAGGTTGACATGTCGTAACCTGGGAGGGAGAGAGGGTAGCGGGTGAAGTCAGACAAGCTACGAATGAGCCCTCCACTTTGTTACACAACCTGTCTGTTTGCTTTATATACATTCAACTGTACATTGGCACTGTGTCAGATGCATTTGAATCAGGTAAACTCTCTCCATTGTCTGTTAGTTCACAGAGGTAAATCCTGCCGATCTAATTAAAACAATATCAAAAATGCTGTGAATCATCTTCACAGAGCGATTGAAGAAAAGTTGTGAATGATCTGATTGAATGTGTTTGTGCTTTTACCTTGCAGCGCTCCTTTATCCAGGAAGTTGTTCAGGT
Organism: Decapterus maruadsi; assembly: GCA_030347415.2. Lineage (NCBI taxonomy): Eukaryota > Metazoa > Chordata > Actinopteri > Carangiformes > Carangidae > Decapterus > Decapterus maruadsi. Next base: position 9,121,991 of record CM064898.1, read on the forward strand.
TGAACAGAGTATTTCTGGAGGCCAGGTACTGGATGAAACGCTGAAATGATACAGATGGAGACAGATAAGCAACGGTGAATGAATATAAAACAGTCAATATCAGGCTTTTTCTGCCTGGTATGCGTGTGGAGTTTGTAACACCATTCAAAGGGGAGCTCTATGCAAGCTCGGTCGCTGTTCCTCTGTTTTGCTAACCTTCCTCTCGGCAATGTGCATTTGTTTGCAATGAAGCCGACGAGAATGCAATCAAACAATGGAGCAGTGGATAACGTTATACATCATATAACGATTTTGGCTTTTGGCCATCATAAATCTTAAATTTTAAAGGGACCAATATACTGTTTTTTGTAATTCACTCTTTAATGCTTAAAATAAAAGGGCCAACATACTGTATGTATAACCGTGTCACAATCAAGACATGACTTATTGTTTACATGAAAATCAATCGACACTGATTCTCCAATCAACTATCTAGTATGAGATTCATGTATGAACCCCATAATCCCCATTTGTTATGACTCTGCTTTGACTTATCGTTGTGTTTTTGAATACAGTTTCACTTGGACGCGTCTCACCGCTACCCCTCCTGCTACTTAAAGTGGTTTAACCTCGACCACTTCCATCACGTCAACGTTTAAAAATTAACTTCCATCCTGCTGTTTTTTTTTTTTTGTCCAGTCATTTATGGAAGTCAGCTCTCAGCAGCTTTCACACTCACACACACAAAACCAGAGAGGGAGGACAAATAGCAAGAGGAAGCCGTCTGAGAAAAATTAATTAACCTTTGGGAGAAGACTGGCAGCACAACATTGTACATGATTATGTAATAACCCCTTGAAAATGTTAATGAGATCAGATCTTTAAAAAAAAAAAGCTGAAATGTATGAGTGATGAGAAATGTCAAAGACTTTTTTTTGGTCTGTTTATATTTGAACATTTTTTCCAGCCTGCCACTGTGTAACAACAGAAACTTGATCCCCCTTCCCGTTAACTTTCCCCCTTCATCCAACTTTTTAAAACACTAGTCACTTGTTCTTTTTTTTTTTTTTGACAAATCTGAAGTTGCTAAGCAGGTGCTGGAAGATTTTCTGATGCCGTTTTCCAAGGACTTAAAAAAAATAAAACGTCTGAGCGTGTCTGCTGTTTTTCCAACACCGCCTTTTCTTCCTCCTCACATGTTCGTAGCCTCACACCTGGGAGTTGCCTCGTACGACCCCTCTCTTTCACCGAGCAGCTCCTATAGGCTTTTTCTCTCCTTTTGAGGTTTTTTTTTCCCCCTACCTTGTTTGAGAGCAACCCCCGACGCTAAGATATTAATGATGAGGGGAGCTTTACTTATTCACTTTTGCAAGCCAAGATTTTTCTGGCTGGAGCTGTAGTCAGACCTCGGGGAGGACTCCGGTCCCTGAGCAGGTGCCGGTAGCTCATCCATATTTCCCACTGACTGTCTTCATCTGTCTACACAGGGATGTGGGGGAGGGGGGCTGAAGATTTGAGTCAGCAACTCAACAGCACATAAGTCCACAGAGACTATAACGACCAACAGGTACAGCAGCGTTTACTGCAACTTGTTTTCAAACCATCACGTTTGACGTGAAGGACTTCGAAGATCTCGGACTCGGAAGAAGTATATTGTGGGAATAATGTGGAAAAATAAAACTGCTTTTGAGCAAATGTGCACCTGCGAAACGCCTCGACGCAGGTGTCCGACTTGAACGTGGAGCTCCACCTTGACAGAAAAGTGAAATTCCTCCTCCTGTAAAGGGGCCAGGTGTATTGTTTAGATTGTTAACCTTGTGTAACCGGTTGCCGCGGCATGTGTTTTATTTTTCTGGCAGATGGTATTTGCTGAGTTGTGAGGGAGAGGTTGAGATCTTTTATTCGACTTAAGTATCCACCACTGTGCCGCTGCTGTTCAATTGCATTTATTCTAGTTTCAGTTGTTTGATTTTCTTCATTGTTCGGTGGTTAATCTCATTTTTTTGTCGTTTTATCTGGTTTAAGTATAAGAATCTTGAATCTGAAAGTTGGAAATAATGTTCAATTCCCACCAGTTTAATATCTTTGCAGCCTTGAGTGAAGTTTCTGCTTTTTTACTCATCTGCAACATTTTCTGAATATTTAATCTAATACGAAGTCTTGTCTCCACTGTTGGCGAAGCTACAGATATGACACAACCTGACTCTTCACCTGGACGTCAACTTTGTCCCCTCTGAGCGTTTCTGCTATGGTCGTTCTCGTGTCGCTGTATTTTTTTTTTTTTAAAGAGTGCAGTGGAATAAGTCCTGGCCATCGGCCACAGTTTTGGGAACTCAGGCCTCGGGCTTCCCAAAAGCATCTTAACGTTAAGGCTGTCTCTGTCCAGCTGACTTAAAATGATCTGAGATTTGCCAGTTTGCCAATTCCCAATCTGGCAGCGGACCAACCCCTCGCTGGCTGGTTGGAGCATCTAAGAATGTGTGTGTGCGCGTGTGCGTGCGTGTGCAGAAATATGCTTGCGGGCATGTGTGTTGGATTCAGCTGCACTGACACGTTTCCAAAGGCTCTGGGACTGTTTAAAAAGGCATAAAGAATCTGATTTTGTTCTTGTCCTTTTTCTTCTGTGTATGCTTTCGCTCTAGGGACACAACTTTGTTCACACTGTCACATGCGGGGATTGGACTTAAAGCCGGGGACAGTATAGAAGTTAGCCAATGATTTAGGGGTTAAGAGGTTTTTTCTTCTTCTTTTTTTGAGTCCAGCTAAGAGTGAGGACTAAGTCAAAGTAGAAATAAAGGCTGGAGAGCAGCTACAGTATGTGTGAGTCAGCGACTTCAACTTTGGAACCAACAGAGACAGAATAAGTTCAAGACTTTATTATTTTACCCCAGACAACATGTCCAACATGAAAAAAAAATTCAACAAACTGGAAACTGACTTCACTTAATCTGTTTATAACCTACTCAAGTTTCTCTCCAACAAACACTTAAATCGAACATGTGGGAACAACAACCTCTGACTTTTCACAGTGCACACAATGTACGAGTTCGTCCATCGCCTGCCAGCATTTATCTAGTTTATCTCCACCACTTTCTCTGCTCCTTTGCACTTTATCTGACCCGTCTGCCACATGTATTCACTTAGTCTTTCTATATTGTCCTTGTTCTTACTGTATGTCTATTTATACTAGTAGTAGCAGTGTAAAAGTGCAGTAAAAATCATTGCATGTGTCTTTATATTAAGCCAATACAGCTGATTCTGTCTAAATAAAATGTCATGCTCATGGTTATGACTTCAGATATCAAATATTCAATTTACAGTTCATAAAAAGAGAAGAAGAAGCAACCAGTGGGAGTTTAGCATTTAGCAGCGTGGCTCTAATCCACCAGTGAAATATTTTATCGATTAAACCTGCCGCACATCTCCATGATCCTCTCTGGATTATCACTAAAGAACCTCAGTGATCCCCGACACCGACATCAGGTCGGACTTATAACGAGCAAAAAAAAAAAGTTCATTTTAAAAACACACGGTGAACAAAGTGAAGCTGTGTGTAAGATAAAACTGCCACTCTTGTTGATTGATAAGCGAGTCAATTAAAAACAATGAAGTGATTAATTCCTGCTGATTTCCTGTCAATCAACACATCAATCAATGCTTTCAGCTCTTGACTTTGACGCTGTCAGACTCGGGGTAGACGGGGTAGGAAATAAAGGGATTAAAATAGACGAACCCAGGTTAAGACAGAGAAACTTAGACAAGATGGCCGCAGATAAAGAGACGGCGAAGAGAGACAGAAAACTTCATACGCTCTCGGCCTCATCAAAAACTCCATCTGACGGGAGCCCGAGTTCCTCCCACCGCCTCAGATACAAAGGCGGAGGCAGAGAGAACCCACACAAAACGCGTGGATATAGTTAAAAAGGAGAAAATCTATAAAGGGGCAGAAACACTCGCCGCAGAGAGACAGAGAGAGGAGAGAGAGAGGAGAGGGAGAGACGGGGAATCAGGAACCCGCTGAGCTCTGGATTATTCACGTTCCAAGAAAAAGACGGCGCTCTGAGAGGAGCTTCAGATTTTGAGAAGAGGTGTAAGAATAGAGAGAGAGAAGATGTAGAGATAGAGAGGAGGAGGGGGGGGGGGGCAGATCGGCTCAGCTTGTCAAATAATTCATGTTAGCATATCGGAGAACAACCTCATGTATTATTGATACATTTAGATCCTGGGCTTCTCCCGGCCGCCGCTCTCCAACCTCAGCACCGACACGCGGCTGCTATACATAGAGAGACCAGCATCCGGCCCTTCACTCCTCCTCCCTGCACATCTCTCTCTCTCTGTTTCTCTACGAGGTGCACAAGTTGGTGGTTTCCGTAGTAACCGAACACCACAGCCTCAGGACTGACCTGAAGCTGCTCAGACAAAGGGATATACCAAGGCTGGATCGACAGACACGTCTGGTAGTTTTTTTTTTGTTCTTATTAATTTTGGAGAAGTTTTCCTCCTTTTCTTTGGACAATAATTATAACATGTCTTACAATAGCATTTTTTTTTCAACCAATGTAATAAAATAACAGCAATGTCATTTTCTACAGGATATCATATTACAACATGATCTCACTATGAATGTACTTTGAAAACATAACAATAATGTATTTCCTCCTCATTTAGTTCAGTGGTTTCTCTTTGTTTACACCGTTTAATTAGACTTGATAGTTGCACTTCAAACAGAATCACGCCACCATATAAAGTCAGTGGAAACACTGGAGCTTACAGATAGGGCTGTCACAATCATGACTGATGATTGATTGCCATACAAATAAATTGCAATTAGTGCTTTAATTGTTTTCCTGATGATTTTATAAAACTTGTTTGTGGCACTCCACTCATGTGCAACTAAACCATAGCAAGGGAGGAGACGGGGGTGCAACATGATGATGTCATTAAAAGAGCACCTCCAGAGCCTTTTGGAGTTGTTGTATTTGATGAGTTTGATGAGGGAAACCAAGAAATCCCATGAGCCTCCGTAGCGTAGCTCTGAGCAGCTCACGACTCTGCCCCGCTGTTCTAAAAATAGCTTGCACCGACAATTAAAGGTAACGATGACTATAGGGATTATGGCAATGGGCCGATTTGCCAAAATGTTGAACTATCCCTTTAAGTATCAATTGGTTTTTTGCATCTTCAAGAGTCTCTCTGATGACTTCCCATCAGCCACTGGGAGGATTTTAAAGGAAAGAAAAAAAAACCTACTTCAAGTGATTCCTCTGACTTATGTCAATGGGCCAATTTGCCAAACTGTTGAACTATCCCTTTAATCATTGCAGCCAGCTTGTTAACACAATGTTGGGTTCAAGTGTGCACAGACTCCTTTGAACCCAATCAAAGCTCCACGTCATCCTCCATCTACAGCGTCTGCTTATAGAAAAACGAACGCACGGAGCAGCCTGATTGGTCAACGTGACAGCGTGCAGGTTAACTGACGTCACACGACGATAACGCGATACCTGGGAGGTTGAAAAGAGTTGTTTAGAGACCACCTCTGTTCAAAGAGCCTACGAAGAACAACAACGACAACAACAACGACAGCAGCAACAACAACAACAACAGCGTCTTCTAGCAGCAGATGAATTATTGATCCTGGCAGTGAGAGATTCTCTCTTCGCTTTCACAGACTGCACAAATAGCTGGGAGCTATTTGGGATTCACAGTCTTGCTCAAGGACACTACAGCAAAGTGTGCGTGTGGGGTTGTGAGGGAATAAATAAGGGTCAATTAGGTCTGGTTATCTCCAAACCAGAGGAGAGGAGGTGGAGGAGGGGAGGGGTCAGGGAGTCCAAGGGGGGAGGGGGGTTTATTTCGGGCTCCTGCTGCTGCTGACTCCACTTTTCTCCCTTTCTTTCTTTCTTCCTTCTCAAACGCACTCGTTTCGTCAGAGCTGCTCCGACTGCAAACCCACTTCCACTGAAAGGTGATGACTCACACGAGAGGAATGAGTCGTGATCGAGCCGCGTTGAATGAAAGCAGCTCTTATGCAACGCCGCGCAGACCTGCACACGGGGAAAACAGACGTGTGGATGCGTACAGACACAAACCGAGTAGCCTAAATCCTGCCTGGGATTCTCCCTCTCTCTCTCTTTCTCTCTCTTTTTTTCCCTTCCTTCCTCCTCCTCCTCCTCCTTTTCCTTTCATACGTAGTGTTTCTCCTCCTCTTATGCAATCACTCATTAAGCCCCTGAATCCAATCTGAGTGTGGAAGAAACAGAGTCGCACAGACACTTGGTGGGAGCTGAGCACACAGGATTAAAGAAATGTGTCTAGATTTAAACATCTGCAAGTGTTATAGGCTATATCCAGCTTTAGCAGCGCCGTAGTGTGTGTGTGCGTGTCTGTGTGTGTGTGTGAGTGAGTGAGAGAGAGTGTGTGTGCGTGCCCACAAGGTGACAAGGCTAATAGTGTGTGGGCTCCTGTTCTCTGGGGAGCAGTTGTGTCTTTCTGGTGGATGAGTGTGCCTGCGAGGTCAATGATCTAGCCGAGCAACATGAGTCATCATTTGAAACACACACACACACACACACACACACAGACAAGGTAATAGTACAGTTTTCTCTCCCACTGTGCCATGGTCGTCATGTTGACTTGAACACAATTGACAACAGAGCAGAGTGCAGACACTCTGGTACTACAGCTTGGTCGTGTTTGTTTGTGCGACTGTCTGCGTTACGGGTTCAAGAATGACACTTTGATTCAATCAGGAAGTCATGCTGAGGACACGGATCTGATGTCATTTGATAAAGTTAAAGGCAGAGTTTGATGTGCCACATAAACACTTTAGTTTTTACTACGGCATCACGTTTAAAGAATCCAGTGCAACCAGACAGAGTTGTATCCAGTCAAGTAAAATCTGTTTAAATACCCATAATCAAACCATTAAATAATATCCGAATAAGAGCAGCCTCCACCAGGGTTTATTATACTGTAGCATCATTTGTATGACAGACTCTACTGCCCATAAATGGAGGCATTGTGCCCCTAAAATTTGAGAGTTAGCAGGTAAATTTTTCATCTACTTGCACTAGGGGCTGTCACTTTTTCAAAAAAATTTGTTTGAACGAATATAAAATGGCTAGTAATTCATTTGCAGGTCATATGAATTTTTCACCCAACGTTTCAAAATTTGAATATCAAATAAAAAGTGACAGCCCTAACTTGTGCATGTGCATTTGCTGGTGAAAGGAGGAAGTGGAAACTCAACCTGTAATCTGTCATTACAGCTGTCAGGCCAATGTGTGTGAGGATCAATGAATGAAAAGGAAATGTAAATATTTGCTTTGCAAGTCGATTGTACTGTACAATTTTCTGCTTGTGCTCCTAAAGGTTTAGGTCAGGTGGCCACTGTGCTCCTAGTGAAACAAGGTAGTCGGGAGATTTAAAGATTTTGGAGCTTGGTTTTCTAAAAATGTCTGAATGTTAATGTGTTATAAATGTATAAAAGAACATTATAGGATGAATCGCCTTGTTGTTTACAACTACTTCCGGGTAGAAAACCAACATTCGAACAATAGTTGACAGACGAGAGTTTCCCTATTTTTTCATGTAAATATATCACTGTTTAGAGTAATCATTACTAACTATTAATAACTATTTACGTGTGCACATTTTTGTAATTAGTCATGGTTATCAAAGATTAGCCAGGCTAATGGTTAGCTACCTGTTTAACTTTAATAACTCAGTGACTCAATAAACCGTCCATAAAAAAAATTCTCCAGCGGATATCTGAGTTACAACATGATTGAGCTAAGTGGAGCAGTTTCATGACGTGTCCGACAACGGGAGGGTTTTAACAGCTGACGTCCTGATGTTAGCTTAGCTACCGCCGTTAGCTTAGCTGCCGCCGTTAGCTGTCCCTGTCAGCTGCAGGCACTGATGCTTTATAGACACTGTGATTCCCCCAAACGGAATAAATACAACACATAGCAACACGAAACACACACACAGAAATAGTAATGTTTCTTCAGTGATCTCAGATTTGTCTAAACGGTGATAGGGTGTGAAAAATATGATTTATATAGCTAAACTCTCGTTCATTACTACTGTTCCCATTCAAATTACGTGCTGCTTTTCTACCCGGAAGTAGAATGTAAACAACAAGGCGATTCGGTCTTTTAGGCTATATGTTCAGGAAGCTATCCTACTGAGATCAAGAGAAGAAAAGCTGATGCTGAAAATTAAATTCGAAAAGCAGAGCCGTCAAAAAGAAAGTGATGTTGCTTCGATTAATGCAATAATTAACACACGTTCTATTACACTGCAATAGTTTGAATCAGGAGTCGAAAGCTACACCCGTCTCTGTTAACAGTTACCTCCTGGGTTATTGAGATCAACTTTGTGAAGATTTTTGATAAAATAAAAAAAAACTTCAAAAAAGGAACAAAGCTGTGGTGCAGATGTGAGAAACACGAGTCAACAACTCTCAAGTAGCATCTAAGGTAGGAAACTCTACATAAAAAAGATCTGGCTGCACTTTGTAGAGAGACGAGAAATATTCAACAAATACTTTACACTTATAAATCTGTTCATCTCTCTCGCTGCCTCTCAAATATCTGGGGGAGACTCGGGCAGCTGTGGTGCAGTGTTTTAGCTCCCGCTTTCATCTCCAAAGTGCTCTGAATGTTCTGCTTCATGCCTTCTTGTCTCGCTTTGTCTCCATGGCAACAGCGGCCGAGGGGCTCATGGGTATTGTAGTAAGTACAGTATTTGGAGGACGAATCCTTCAGAATCTCTCAAAATGTAAAAACAGGAGAGAGAAAAAAGCTGAAAATGATTAAAAATAATCACCAGAGCATAAACTATACTTTAGTTAAATTATCTCAGAGACTGAGGAGAAACACGAGGAGGTGAAGAAAAGGAAAGTTTAGAAATTTAGAGGGTGTTTTTTGTTGTTGTTTTTTATTCTCAGTCCAAATCCATTCTGTTCAACAACTTAATAACTCCAGCGATTGGAAACCACATTCCTGGATAATGAGTGTCGCCTTGAACACACAAGGGTGTGTCTGATAAAGGAGCTCGAGGCTGGAGAACATCTGATAAACTGGTGTTTGTTCTCTGAAATCAATCTGTCGACTGGAGCTGGAGAAGTTAACCTTAAAGACTCCACTTGTGTGTTTTTACTTCATAAAATGTTCTTATTATATATTATTTATAACGTGTCTCTGTTCTCGCTCTGCAGGTTTCTTCGTTTTGGAGCAACAGAATCCAGGATCCATAACAAGACCAATACCAATACCAAGAGGTACCATTGGTATTGTAATTGTAGTACTGGTAGTAGTAGTTTAGCCATAACAGAAGTGGTAAAGGTAGTAGTCATAGCTGTAGTATTGCGATTTACTATTATTAATGATAACACTGGTTCCTATTACTATTAATATGATTATTTTCACTAAATTGTTTAACAGCAGATATGACGTACAATATCGCCATCACTTATGGGGGCAACTTGTCACTGTCAAAATTTATGTTTTTTTTTTCTTTTGGGTTATTTACTTCCAAAAAAACCCCCAAAACTTTAATATATTCTAGATTAATTCCATGTAAAATGATTTTTCTGAGTTAAATTTGATGGTTACTGCTTAAAACTCATGAAAACCCATAATCTCAAACTATCAGAATATTTCACTTCTGTAGGATTTCTAGTTCTGATAGTCAGCATTTGTACTGTAGGGATGGAAATGTATCCAAAAAATGGTTGGATATCTCTCTATAATAAAGTAAACCTCCTTTAGATAATATGAATTATGATTTGATGCTGTAAATAAATAAAACATGAATATTCATTCATAAGGACACAGGTCTTGGGGGAGGAGGAGTGATGTCTCCATTAAGGAACTCCATTACTTACTTCTATCACTGGATCACTTTTAACTGCAGATCAGATGCAGTGAAACAGCTAATTGTAATGTTTTAGGTGCAATTGTGTCACGCGGTGGCGGCGGCGGCAGCAGAGCTAATTACAGTTGTACTAATTAAAGCTGGCACTTGAAGAGAGGCAGAAACGACTTCTCGCAGGCGTTACCTTTCAGAGTGAGTGTTCAACCGGAGAGCAAACAGAGGATGAGCTGCAGTAAAAACACACACACACACAAGACAGCAGAGGTTTTATTCAACTGCTGTCCTGCATGAGTGGACACTTTTTTTTTCCTTTTTCTTTTTGCCATTTCATGCAACATTAGGAGCTGCTGCACTACGGTTTGACCTCTAAAAGGCAGTCAGACACAGACAGACGCCGGCCTCCACCACATGTGCAGCAAGGTGCGAGTTTCTCACAGAAGACGTAACCGCACCGCAAACAGGAAACAGACTTCAGCCTCCTTCAGCTGCAACAATAACACAACACTCACAGCCAAAGCATCTAGATGTACAGTACTGTACCTTGGGATGTCATGATTATAGATTTTCTTGGTACGATATTACGATTATCACGATTTTTATGCATTAATTCATTTCACAACACTATGAATGTGTAAAATCAAATATAGTCAAAATAAATACATTACTCACAAAATATTTCAAGTATCTATTAATATATGACCAATTCTTAATCCCCAGGGGAAAGGTTTGAAATATTCAGTTCATAAATTGTTATCCATACCAAATGTTCGCGTTTATTTTAATAGTTTTTTGCTTTGTTTTGCTATTTTTTTAATTAAAAATGACACGCTACCTTTTAAATTGCTACCAATTCAATGTTACGTGAGTTAAAGCAGAAGTCAGCGATCCGGTCATTTTGGCTAATATGCATTAATTAAACTTATATTAACAAAAACATTCTTACGTCCTGAATTATAACTTTAAATGGACCAGTATCTTCACAGTGGAAAAACATTTTGCCTTGACCTTTCTTTGGTCCTCGTCCCTACGTCACCACATTCATGTGCATCCCTTGGCTGCACACACAGCCCTTCATGCCCTTCATCCTCATTGGATAACACTTGTATCCCACATGGAAAGTTTCCTCCTCAGTGTACAGCAGAGCAGAGTGACGGAGAGACTCATGTTACGACTGAAACACTCCATGTAAGTGATTGCTGACGGAAAATAGGACTATTTAGGACTTATATTAACAAAAACATTCCGCTGAATTATGCTTTAAATGGACCAGTATCTGTGCATTCACCTTTATTTTGGCGCAAATCTGCCGATATGGTTCCAACATCAAATTTTTGTGACTTTTAATACCACGATTAACTGTGAAAACAAGCAATCGTGACATCCCTAACTGCACCCTGTCTGGTTATGGCACCTAAGCTTTGATTGGACGATGGCTTGGCGTGGTTTCTTTGGGAAGTGGGGGGTCGGGACAGAGGGGGGTGGGGGGGTTCAATTACAATTCAAATCAGCGATGTGTCAGCAGACGCTCCGGATCAATAACCTGAACCAGTATTGAAGACAGACAAAAAAAAAAAAAAAAGGTAACAATAATAGATGCAGACATCCCTGACTGGGAGAATCTCTATTGAGCCGGTGCAAGTTTCTGGATGACTGAGCTGCTGCTGAGCCCAGTAGGACACACACACTAACACTGATACACACACATACACACACATATACGCACTGACACACAAACACACAAACTTACTTTACTTCCACCTATTGATCACACAGATGCAGCCAATTTACTGGAGTTGGAAAAACTTGTTTATCTCCCCGAAGGAGCGGATAGGGAAGTGTATGTGTGTGTGTGTGTGTGTCTGTTGTGTGTCTGTGTGTGTGTTTGACAGCTCATCATGGGTCACCCTGTGAGTTTTCACTTTACAGATAGGATGTGTCGGTATCAAAGACAAGCAGGAGCCACACACTCACACACACACAGGCTGTTCATGCACTGCAATGTCTGCCTGCACACTAATCATCTTTATGTTGCCACGGCAGCAGCTGATAGGAAGCACATGTGGTGACTTTGAGTGTGTGTGTGTGCGTCTGTGTGTGTATTTGTGTGTGTCAGATTATCACAAGTGACCCCTATTAGAGTCAGGGTGACCTTTACACACACAAACGCACATACGCACAAATAACATCCTCCTCTCTGCCCCTGCTCGCTCTGACACGCTGCTTGAGTCAGCACTTTTCTATTTTCCTTCTGTCTTTCATTTTCCCCTCTTTTCTTTTTTGGGTTGACCCCTCCTTTCTCTTTTTTCTTTTCTTTTCTTTTTTCTCTCTCTTCTTCCTCCCAGTCGGCCTGTAGCTCCATGTCTGCCTTTCATAACGTCTGGGCTCAACCTTCCCTCGCTGAAATCTCTGCCTCCGTCTGCGTCCTCACCCCCTCTTCTCTCCCTCCATCCCTCCATCCCTGGAGGAGGAGGAGAGGTAGCCGTAGTGATGAGAGTGCTTCGGTGACGTCACTGAAACAAATGAGCCGTTTGCTATCTGGGACGCTGGCGGTGTGGCGGCCAGGAGGAGGACGGCAACTTTACGCTGCCGTAAAAACACACACACACACACACACTTAAAGGGATAGTTCACCCAAAATTCAAATTTCACTCATTATCTACTCACTTTTATGTCTTTTTGGATGAAGAAAGTTGGTATCCATTGACAACCATTATAAGGACAAATACTGCTGCGCTGACCCCCCGTAACTCAGAGAAGGAACGGAGGACTCTGAAAATTCTCGCAGCTCTTAGTCGACATGAGGGTGAGAAGATAATGAGTGAAATTTTAATTTTGGGTGAACTATCCCTTTAAGTTGTCTCTCACACACACCTTACTTGTGCCCTCCCTCCCTCCCTCCCTCCCTCTTTCTATCTCCTGCTATCTCACACACACAGAGAAAGGGGGAAGCGGCGTGTCCTGCCACCATCAGCACTTTCTCTGGTGTCCTCGCCAGATCGTCTCTGTCTCCTCTCATGTCCTTAATGACTCTCACACTCCGTCTCCTCTCCTCCTGCCTCTCATCCCACCGTCTCTCCCTCTCCCTCTCTCTCTCCATCCGTTCCTATATATATTCAGTTTTGACGTGCAGAGACTCGGCACCGAGGTGAAATCAATCAGACTGTAATTTTCCCCCCAATGACACTTACAACTATCCTGTCCCGCAGAAGAAAAGGATGATGGGTAGTATTTTTCAGCACTTGGCGTCCTTGAAAACAACCCCCCCCCCTTCCCACACACACACACACACACACACGCCGCCACTCCTCCCAAAATAATAAAAAAGAGGCTTTCACAAGGCCGTGTTATACTGTACCTTGTAGCTGCGACATTCCTCGAAGTCGCAGCACGTTGAGGAAAAACTGAAACTCTGAGCGAAGAAGGCCGTTCATCTTGGGGGGAATATCTGAGCCTGACAGGTTTGGGGGGGAGGGGGGTTCTGTTGCTGTGCTCAATGTGCAGTTTATGAAGTGTTTATTCTTCGCTGCAAATAAAATAAAACAACAGATTTGAGGGGAGGGAGTGCGATCTAGTACCGATTCGTCAACTCTGCAAAAAGGCCCGGTCTGGATCAGTGGAAACTGTTTGGCGCCAACAGCTGATTGAGACGAAACAAATCGGCTCCTGATGCGACGGCTGAGCAGTAAACAAAGATGTAGAAGATCAAAAAATGGGGATTCAACTGCATCCATCTGTTCCCAGTCTTTCTAAAAAAGACAGTTGATGGTGGACCGACTGCACATGGTCTGTTTTATTAACCATGATAATAACATGGCTATCCATTTACATGTTAAAATAAAATAATGATTTTCAACAAAGAAACACATCAGAAACGATCTGCGTCCATGCCAACCACACCTGAGATGCTCAGTTAGGTACAATGAATGGATGCGAACCACTAACAGGAAGAAACATCATACAAATACAAGAAACAAGGGGAAGAAGTTTGACCTACTACCGATTCGTCAACAAAACCAATCAAGATCAGTGGAAACTGTGGCGCCAACAACTGATTGAGACAAAACAATCAGCTCCTGATACAACAGCTGAGCAGTAAACAAAGATTTCAATTCAACTACATCCATCCATCGGCTAATAGCGCTCATCTGTTCACAGTCTATCGAACAGTTGATGGTGCACCTACTGTGCATGGTCTGTTTGAGTAACCATGACAATAATGTGGCTGTATAGGGTTTAATTTCCACTTATGCTGCATTCAAACAACTACATTTTCATGTTAAAATAAAATAACAATCTCTTCCCAAATGAGTGATTTAACTTTGCATCAGAAATGAAGTGAGTCCAAGCCAACCACGCCAGGCAGGTACGCTGAATGGATGCAAAACTACAAACAGGAAGCAGCACATTGTAAAAAAAATACAACCAACCAGAAACAGCAAAGAGCTCAAGTTCTTGTATTCAACTATCAATGTTGTTTTTAAAGCTGAAATGGGTGTAGCAGCGTTTCTGAAGGTCTCCATTATAAGATTGGATTGGATTTTTTGGATCAGTCTCTGTTCCAGTGAAGTTCCTCGATGTCTAATCAATGGCCTGGACCAGCACCGTGCAGAGGTTGGATGCTAAAGTCTAGTAGAGTTGATGACCTTTGTTTCTGTTTGCCAATGGTGAAGCTATGCCGATTATTTTGCCGTCATAACATTGTGTAAATTGAAGTGTTTTACCTCATTTAATCATCCCTGAATACAGAAACAGGTCAAAATAACAGAGGCATGAGATTTCATGTAGGATTTCATAATAAAGTTTCTGTGTTTGAACAGCCAGGATGTTTACAGCTGCTGCACAGTCAATCACCGGTACCGGAGCTAAACAAAGCATCGCCATTAAAACATCTCATTACATAAAGCAACACGTGAGGATTAAACCGTCTTTGATTGTCGGCCGCGAGAAACGTTGGAAAAAGGAAAAAAGACATTCAGCGTTGAAAAGCCATTTGAAGAGCCACATTTAGCCTTTCAAAAATCGATTTTATAATAACTTTGACTTCCACATGACCCCCATTTCCGCCTCTTACTCCGACTCTCATTCCTTGCGCCGTCAACCCCCCCTACATCTTTCCTCCATTCTTGTAATTCCACGAACGGCAAATACCTCCTCCTCTTTTCTCTCTCATGTCCTCGCTTCCTCTATCTGTGTATAAGCCTTGTTCGGGTCTTGGGTGGTCAAAAGCATCAAACGCTCTCAGGAGAGACCAGGCGGCCTCCCCCCTACGGTGGGGGGTGGAAGGGGTGGTGGGGAGGGAGACAAGCTGGGAGTGAAGAGGTGGAAAATGGCTCTCCCTGCCATTGTTTGGGGTTTCCTGCCGGATTGTTTTTGGTACATATTGGCCTATCATACAAAGACTTGGAAGCAGGGGAACATGCTGACAGACGATAGAAACCCAGACAATGGCAAAGACAAGGAGCCGTGCAGCACTCGCCTCTTATCACCCCCCCACCTCCTCCCCCTCCACCTCTCTCTCCTGGGCTGTTGAGACATTAAAAATAAAATTTTATGCATTTGTTCGCCTGTAAAGTACAGACGAGAGCCTCGCATGTGCCGTATCGTAACTGCCCCCGCTGCCCTATTACCGCCATGAAAAAACACCTGGAGGGAAGAAACAACGAGCTGCAGGATTTAAGATCCTGTAGAGATGCTTTCTTTCAAACACGCCCCTTTTTAAAAAGCGGCTTTATACCGGCGGCGCAGAAGAAGTGGAATCATGATCAAAGATATTGACCGACTCTTGATTGCTCGTGAGATTCAGAGCGTCACCGAGGCAGGAGGAAGGGGAGGAAGGGGAGGGAGGGGGGGGCGAGCCAGGATTGCTTTTTGGCACGGAGGAAAAAACTGGAGGTGAAGAATTTAATGACTATCAATACCGGCCTGTCGACTATTTCCTCCACGCACACACAGACACACACAGACAGAATGTGCTATTACTCTAATCAGGATCCCAAGCCCCTCCAACAAATATGGCAGCCGAGGTAAAGACGAGATATTGAAACTTAATTCACCTGTTATTTGCTCTGAATGGTAAATTCCCACTTTTCGATTTGAAGGCAGGGGCTGAATACATTACAGGGACGGCAGAATGAAATGGGCTGCATTTTTAAAAGAAAAGAAAAAAGAAAGGCCTGTATTTTTTTGCTGACATCTAGACCAACTGACAATGAATTGCAACAGCGGGACTCAATTTAAATAAGCTCAGATATCACGCTCTGCTGATTTATATTCAGCTGTTGACCACGATGTTGAGCCGAAAAACTGTTGTGACGAACAAAGCTTAACTTAGACTTTTTTTTAAATGTATTTTTCTTACAGCTTGGTCATGTGACGTCAGTTAGAGATTCTCGTTGCCACCATCGTCATCCATTTATCCGAATCCTACAATTGCTTCCTGAGTGTTTTTATTCATGTTGTCCTTGTCAGCCTGAGACAGCTGCCATTGAATGTGTGGCGTTAACGTTAATAATGTTGAAGGTAATAACTGATGTGTGAAATCAACATTCCTCCTCTACCTGCTCTTTCCTTCCTTTGCACGTTTTATTTGTTGAATTTGTGACAATGGTAATGAAAGAGGGAAATAACATAATGGGAAAAAAAGGAGTTTTTGCTTTTTTCTTACTTATCGAAAAGGACTACAGAGTCGTCGACAGACAGGAGGACTGACTGTCACTGAAACCCAGACAAAATGAAATTATTCCAGCTCTTTTAGGCGGGGTGACCTGAGAAAAAAATCACATCTCGGGGTGAAGTGTTTGATCACATCAGAGGTGGGTTAAAACCTGACAGGTCTCACCGTATCTAACATGGACTGTGACGACGTGTCAGCCGTCACGAACGCTCCACATCCATCATAACAACCTGTGGTGGCCCCTTTTAAGAATAAGATGAGATGACATGACAAACAGCACGTCAGCGGAGTCGGTCACGACAGCGGGCGGCGTTGTGAGAAACCCCCCCGATGCGGCTCCACTTGATTTCACCGAATGTAAATGTTCTGTACCATTCATCAGACGGTGAGTCCAGGGGCCGAGCAGCCAAGCTGGAAGCAGTCAGGGTGTTGATCTGAAAGGGAATGTACAGTCTATTGACCCCAATTCTGTGGGTCTGTGGTTTCTAATTTTACGGCCAGATTTCTCTCAGCTCTGACTATAATGGATGGGACGGCCATGGGGGAGGGGTTGGTGGGGGGTGGTGGGGGCAGGGACACCTGGCCACCGAGCCTCAGTCAGCACCAGCGGCCTGACAGGCCCCTTGATGAATGCAGGCTGATGAGCACACACAGTTGTTCCCACTAAAAAACCCCCAGAGCTTCACTCTGCGAGGCCAGACCGCGGATGCAGCGCTGCGGCGTCCGTGTGCTGTGCAGGTCCGTGTTAGGGATGTCGATACTCCCCCCAGATTAGATTTGAATTTCTAATGCTTCTTATGTTAAATATTCCAATTATATTCTAATTATTATTTTTTTTTTTAGCTCATTATATAAACCTATTATTATTACATCCTGCGTCCACTAGAGGGCGTTCCAACCAAATCTGTTTTGCCATGTTGCGACGCACTAATTTGTGAATTTGCAGAAGGCACACGTTCGAATGTCAGTTTCCAACATCGAATGTTCTCATTTTTAAAGGAGTCATCACCCGGAAATCGCAATTTCTCTTGTTAAAACATGCATACTGGTGTTTGACCTCAGTTGAAACTTGCCTGAAAAGCTGGAGTTTGAAAGCGGCGCCGTTTTTTCGCTTCGGCTCTTTCTCCGAACAGGAATAGCACACAATGGTGTGCCTTCCAAAGCAAGATCTGTTTTGCCATGTTCTTTCACCACCCAACCCCGTCCCATCCGCTACCTGAAATCGCCGAAGCTAAGGCTTTTATGTTTTGGATTTGCAGAAGCCCCCCCCGCGTCCTTCCTCGAATGTCAGTTTCCAATGCATCCGGACCAGTCAAAACCTCGTTCTCATTTTTAAAATAATTTGATTATTTATTTTTTTATTAATAAGTTTTACAATCAATCAAAAAACCAGGTGATTTATAATTTGAATTCTTTCAATCAAACTTGTAACATAGAGCACTTTTCCTACAGAGGAAAAAAGCGCTGTACACACAGAGGAAAAAAGAAAAGAAAGTTCAAATAGTGAAGTTCCAGTGTGTAATATTTGGCAAGGTTTATTGGCAATTAACCTTATAATTCTTCTTTTATAGCAAGTGTCGCCATCTTGTATGTCGCCATGTTTGTACGGCAGCCTTGACGGAAAATCCAGCCAGCCAGAGAGTGTGCTTCGTTTTCCTAAATAAACCAACAAAGAAGACGACGGAAGGCAAGAAGAAGGAGGAGGAAACTGGTTTAGATCTTGAAATACTCCCGAGTTGTTGTAAACGGAATCTAAATGCTAGATATCACGGTTTTACCCCCATTTTACATACTGTACCTTTAATGCTTGTTAAATAGCATTTATAGTTCATATGATGAGCAACCGCTAGACAGCAGCATATTGACATTAACCTTTGCATTTTAAATGTCCACTGCACTTGAATTATTAGCAACGCTAATGCTTTGTCTGGGTCCGTGTTATTAAAATGAGCAACCAGAGTATTATATGGCTACATATATAATTTATATCCTCGGATTTATTTATTTAATCGCTGCGGGGTAATGTGAAAAAAATGCATTATAATAACATTGCATCTGCTCTACAGTAATGCTGTTCATTATTGGATTGCAAACAAAAGGCACTACAAAGACCTATCAATGCAAGAAGGCACTGATTCTCTCTTTGTAACTCAGGTCCTAGTAAACAATAATAAAATCATCCAGCGTGACGTGAGCTTGATGCAGAGTGATGGAGATCTGGCTCAGCGGGGGATGAAGAGAGGAGGAGTCAGCACCGAGCTGCAGAGACTGTGAAGTGGCTCTAGGTGAGACATCAACATCAAAAAGGTTCAATCTGACAATGACAACTCTGGAGATAAATCAGCCGGCAGCTTTGGGAATACCTCTAAGCCACTTCCTGCTGCTCTGCAGTGACCTACTTAGCATGATTCGGTTGACAAAAATGTTATGGGAATTTCCACAGCTTCAGCAAACACTTTGGCGTGGAGTCATCCGATGACCCGGCGTCTCCCCCTCAACTGTACGCGAGGGGGTTTGTTGTTGATGTCTGTTTGTTTTCATCTTGTTTTTTTCGCTGAAACGAGCCAGGGGGTGTGTAAAGGGCTCTACCGTAAAAAAACAAAACAAAAACAAAACACAATGATCTCACACCCAGCCCTTCCTCTATTCTCAGGAAGTTCATATTGATGCAATAAACAAGGAACCAGCAGAAGGAAGCGTTGCGTATGTGTGATGCCGTACAAAGGGGAAGTGATGCTTCCCTATTTCAAAGGAAATTAAAAAGGAATGTAACTCGGGGTGTGTCGACGTTTTTTGGGTGTGTTCCGCCCGTGTGTGTGTTTGTGTACGAGAGGAAACGGCAACTTCCTCCATTCGTAGAGTAACATGCCCATATATGATGAGTTCACGAGTGTCGCGATGCATCACCGGGACGAGCTTTACGAAGATATTACGAAGATATTCACCCAAAAATGAATTCAACCCGCAGAGTCGGTCGTTGCTTTAAAAGGAAACAAAACAATCTCCGTCCATGCAATCACACCAGATAAAGCATATCACCTCACCAATCATCTGCACCACATTATGTGCATGCAGGTGCAAACAGGAAACAGACTGTCTGCAAAACCATCTGGAGTTTTTTGAACGCAAGGTTCACTGCAGAGGTGTAAACATAGCAAATGAGTTAAAAATAAAACACAATAGTCTGCAAGAGTTAGGCTAAGCTTAACTTATCTTAGCTTCCGTTCTCAAACAAGCAACTCTAGAGCTCTTTATTTAGCATTTTGTATAACATTTGTTTGTTTAGTAACAACTGGTTTTAACTGATGATGATAGAAGGAAACGGTCGTTCTGATTGGACAGTTCTGCTCAGCATAGCGCAAAAGATCAGAACAACATTAACTGTAGTATTAAAGGGATAGTTCAACATTTTGGCCATTACCATAATCCCTATTGTCATAGCAGTAGGTTCATTACCTTTAATTGTCGGTGCAAGCAATTCTTAGAACGGCGGAGCAGAGCCGCGAGCTGCTCAGAGCTACGCTATGGAGGCTCATGGGATTTCTTCGTTTCCCTCATCAAACTCATCAAATACACAATCCAACAACTCCAAAACACTATCGAAAACAAGTTGTGCCCTGCACATTCACCACACTATGAGATAATAACCGAATGCTACGAGACAGAGTTGTAAACACCATCACTCTGCA
Organism: Decapterus maruadsi; assembly: GCA_030347415.2. Classification (NCBI taxonomy): domain Eukaryota; kingdom Metazoa; phylum Chordata; class Actinopteri; order Carangiformes; family Carangidae; genus Decapterus; species Decapterus maruadsi. The sequence goes on from CM064898.1 coordinate 9,142,217, forward strand.
GTGTGTGTGAGGGAGGAGAGTGAGAAAATGAGAACTGTACCACATACTGTTTGTTTGCCTCAGTACTATTGAATTAGTAGATTGTATTGGTTTTGGGGATGTTGGTGGAGCTGGATGGTCCATGAGTTTTATTTTAATGATTAATAGTTGAGAAACACTGGTTCAGTTAGTGTAATAGCAACAAGTTGTAAAAGCTAAGCTAATAATCTGGCAGCTCCAGCTTCATGAGACCGGTATCAATCATCTCATCTAACTCAATATTTTAACTATTCCTGTAAATTCAATTGGAGTAAGCTTCAGGCTCTAAATACACAACATAAAATCAACTTTTACCACAAGATATTACTGTATAAATTCTAGGGACCACGAGTTTTATGTCAAAAAAAGAGCAGCTCGCTCTGCTTTTGACTGCTGCCTCCATTAAATATACATTCAGCACTGCAACAGTATAGTGAGCAGTGAGCACCGAATGGCACGAATCCATCTGAATATCAAAGTGTTAAAAAATATATATATATTGTATTCCTTTATGTTTTAGAAATGACTGAGATATGAATAATTAACCGGCTGCAAACCAGAGGATCAATGTAAACGCCAGCTATAGTGGTACATTTGAAGAACAAAGTGCGTTCGACTTCTATTATGTTCGAAATTAATAAAAACTATAAAAACGAAACTACAACTCTCAGTCTGAATTAATCTCTCCTCTTGCTTTCAAAGCGCCGAACGCCACACTGTCGCATATAAATTGAGACATTTTGCTGACGCGGGGATTGATCAGACCTCTTCATGCAAAAACAGCAGCAGGATGGATCTGGTACACGTTCACAATTATTATGATCCCCCCCAAAAAAAGTTCCCTCAAAACACGACTTGAATTTCAATTTTCCAATTATTGTCTTTGAAAGTCTGCATATCCGTGGAGGGGCCCCTGTGTTATTCTTCCAGCTTTTAACCATGTTTTTATTAAGTTAATTCATTTGATTATTCATTTGCTTCTGTCCTTGCCCACCCACCCCTCCCTCCCTCTCCTCAATCTCCCCTCATCTTGCTTCCAGCTCGTACAGAGCTAATTAATTTCTCTGTGCCGCTCAGCTATTTCTATTATTCACTCCATGAGTCCGATGTGTACGTCCTCCCGTAGCGGCGGCACACGTCGGTTGTATATTTGTATCCCAGTATGCATTAGTCAGCCTCCCGCCCACCTCTCGCCGCTGATCCTGCCGCTGATACGGGCACGATTTAAAAACCACAATGTGGATGTACGTTCGGATTGATGTATGAGACAGACTTGAGTAATAATGCAACTTATTGATGCAGCCTTCAACCGGCTGCCCTGGAGGGCTTTTCATTGTGCACATGTGCGAGTCTGCGAGTGCGAGCGCGAGCCTCCTACCTCGTTGCCATACATCATGAGGTGGTGGGTGGTGATAAGGGCTTTGAAGACCACCACCCAGCTGGAGTTGGCTGTGCGCTCGAACAGCGTGTCTGCCAGCTGGGGAATGTTCACGTTCATCTCATTGGTGCAGTGGATCAGATCTGGAGGAGAGAGAGAGAAAGACACAAAAGATACAGAGAGGTAATGAGGGAAAGGCTTTCAAAGGGTTGAAAACCCTGCTCTTACACAACAACTGTAAACTGCTTTGAACGCAGAAAAAATGCAGGTGCACCGACACCGACAAGGACACACGAACACACCACGCACACGTACACACATGCTTCAGCTGGATTCTTCAGTGAATCGAGTGTTAAGTTGCAGAAACTTCCTTCAACCTCCTCCTCCTCATGACTTTCACTCAGCTGCAACGTCTCCCTCTCGTTTCCTTCCCTCCATTCAAATTCACTCCAATAAATTCATGCTGATGAATTTATGCATCGGATTTTTACAGGGAGACTTGTGTTACTGTTTACTGCTACTGCAGAACAGTATGTTTGGTTTCCTGTTAGACATTATGTACCTCATGGGTAAAGTTGATCAGCAGCTCATCAATCAATCATAATAAAGTCTTTTTTAAACCAAATATGCTTAAATTTAAACATTATCACATAACATGTATATAATATGACTAGGGCTGGGCGATATATCGGATATACTCGATGTATCGCGGCTTGTTCTCTGTGGGATATAGAAAATTACTATATCGTGAATATTCGAGTATACATTAAATTTACACGCGGTTGCTTTGAGTCGCGGGCATTAAACGACAGGTTTTTCTCACTCTCTCTCATCTCTCCGCACGGAGAGATAAAACAAGCGCACCTAGTTAAGTACATCACATTCTGTCGTGCGTGGAACGTCATATGCCCGGCTGCATGTAGCAGCAGAGACCCGAGGTAGCCACAAGAGGTAGCAGCAGCAACTGCAAGTGCGGAGAAACATGGAGGGAGAATTAATTCCTAAGAGAAACCATGCAGGATCCATCGTCTGGCGGTGGTTTGGGTTCAACAGGGAGGACGTTTAGCAAACAACGGCAGTGTTTCCCCTACCATTGTACGAGAGCCCCCGCCAGGCCAAAAATAAATAAATAAATAATATAGCAAAAATAAGCGACACATCCATTCATTCAGAAATCAATAATAAGACATTCTGTTTAGGAGGCTCTGTGCAGCGCTGTTTTGCAACGTGAGTTAACCTGCTTCGTTGCCTATGCGGGTGTGAGAGCATATTATGGGATGTTGAAGTTTGTAACAAGTAAACTACGGTGCCGTGGAAAAAGAAAAAAAAAATCACCGGCGACATTGATGCGCGTCATGCGAGAGAGACAGGAGAGGAGGGAGAGAGAGTGAGAGGAGGGATTGACGCGGAGCGGGACTGTCAGGTGATGAACTGGGTCGCTGCAGCGCGTGCTCCAGGTGAGACAAGCTAGACGTCGCTCGCGGCTCGTTGTATTTAATCGCCGATTTCACGGAGCGTTTCAGTGACGGCGAGCGGCCACCGCCGCTGACTCGGGACAGACGCACGCAGTCAGTCACCGGTGACCGTCACCGAGCTGACACGTCCAGGTTATAACCCTGTTGTCAATAAACACACGTGAAGACGGTGCTTCAACCAAACGACACAGCTGTTAGATGACTGGCTGTTTCTCTGTCACTGTTTCAATGTCCCACATCCCTGAGTTTTACAGGGGCGTCTCAATAAACTAGAATAACATGGAGGTATGGGCCCCAAACAAGTATTGAGAGCATATAGATGGACATAGCCTACTTTTCAGAAGGCCAACATTTTCATCTTAATTTCTTTTAGATACTGGATTAATAGGCTACTTAAACTAAATTGTCCACTGCAGCATGTGAATGCAAAATCTGATAGGAGCAGCTATCTGTTAAAATGTTGTCCAGGTTTATGTTTTTGGCCATGAAAGGCCCTTGAGTTCAAGATATCAACTGTGATCAGGCATTAAACAGGTGGCTCACCTGTTCAGGCATGGAGGGCATAACTGCTACTATAGGCTACTACATAAAATAGTGTGAAATAGCATTAGATGGGACAGCGTTGGACCCTGACGTGGGCCTCCTTTTATATTTAATATTTCAGGGGTTTTCTGTGGGTACCACCGGGCCTAAAAAATATTCTAGGGGAAACACTGAACGGTAATTTGTAAAATATGCCGCAAAAGCGTTGCCACAATAAATTTGTTTAGTTGTGATTTCAGCCTTTTGGCATGAATGTTTAAAATCAGCATATATTAATGCCGTATGAACAATGTTTTAATGTAGAATCATCATACTGGTATGATTGTATGCATCAAAGTGTTAATTCAAGGCTAAGGGATAATATCGAGATATATATCGTGTATCGTCACATAGTCTAAAAATATCGGGATATTAGTAAAAGGCCATATCGCCCAGCCCTAAATATGACCTTAAAATCTGTACCACAACTGGACCAATATGGGCATTAGGGATGCACCGATATGAAAATTTTGGCTGATACCGATATCCGATGTGATTTTTTCTGTTATGGCCGATAATCGATATTTACAGATATCGATATGTGGTTTTTTTTTAAGTTTCTGAGATGATATATTTTTGTACAGACTGAAAATCATGCAAACTGTATTTTACACATGGCCAAATCCCCCTCCCTAATGGTCATGGATAATATATTCACAAAATGTTAACAAATATTATTAAATGGTCATGTTTCCTTTCCTTATTATCCCACTTGGAAATGAACCGTGTGACCTGGTGATGACCAGATGTTGAATGGTAGTGCACCAAATCCCACAAAGAATATAGAGATGTCCTTTTTAGCTTATTACAAATAAAAAATACATAAAGAACCTAGATCATATGTGGAGATTTACATGTCACAGTATCTAATACATTAGAAGGTATAAATAGTAGGCTAAACAACCTAATGAATCTAGTTACACACCTAAGTAACAGCTCAGGTCTTATCACACAGTCAATGTAAAAAAAAAAGAAAAAAGCTTTAATTTACAACAAGTCGACTTTATTTCAGGAGCAGCTGATAGGATCTGACCAGATACTAACAGCTTGTCGCCGCCTCACTGTTCTCACCACTTTACTTTGAGATTGATTTGATTCTGGTTTCGGGTCCCCGAGCTTATTATAAAGATTCGGTGTCTTCACTCACAACATGCAACACACACAGAGATCCTCTCAAGCACAAACATCGATACAGACACACACGGTTAAATTGATCGTTCACACCACATATCAGGATTTCTCTTTTTTTTTTGTGGTTTCGTTTCTCAGGCGGCCTCCACCCTTTCATTCCTTCACCTTTACTTCCATCCCTGCTCTCTCTCTTTCCCTCTCCATCCACCTCCATCTCCCCCATCCTTTGTTCTTCACCACAGGACATTATGAGCTGCCGGCTCTCACACCTGGTAACTACGGAAACAGCTTCTCATTAGACTACCGGAGGACTGTGTGGCGGGGGGAGAGTCCCATCGGGAGACTTCATCATCATAATCAGACGCATGCGTGCACGTGAAGGAAGGTGCGCACGACGCCCCCCCCCCTCTTCACTCACTTAACGCATCGCCTCGCCTCGAGCACTTGCCCACACACACACACAGTAACAAATCACATCAGATGTCTTCTCAATCATTCACTCAACATGACACCTCCTCTACTTCCTCTTCTAACACACAAACACACATACCAAGCTCTGGGCCATTCAGTCAATACAAATGATTGTGGAGTAATGTAATACAAAAGGTACATTAGAGCACAATACATCCATTATGTTGCGTTTTGGGGGTGAGACTGAGCCGGCCGGCCAAGAAGAGTGTGAGTGTGCGTGAATTGTGTGTTTTCATGCCTGTTGGGAAGAGCACCAGCGTGTTGAATGAGCACTTCCACCGGCGGACTGTTCAGCCTCACCTTGTCCCCCCTCCTCCTCCTCCTCCTCCTCCTCTCATCCTCATGTGATGATGTTACCGACACTGATTAGAGACAATTAATACCGCTGAACTGGAAACGGGCATCGAGGAGCGACCGGTGGCTGCGCAAACAAATCAGCCGCCTGACTACTTTAGTTTGTTTCCATCTCGTTTGTTTCTGCTGCCACGTTCTCTTCTCCATCTCCTCTTCTCCCCCCTTTTTTCTGTCCATCTCGCCTCCTTTTTAACAGACCTCATGTTTTTTCATTAGGTCTGGAGGGGTGTGATAGAGAGAACTAAGAGAAGGACTGATTAGGTCTGCGGGGACGCTCGTGCGTGAGTGTCTATGCGTGCGAGTGATAATGTAAAGAGGGTACATGTGCCGACTTAATCAGGCAGAGTGGAAAGCATTAGATGCCCCTGATCCCGGACCAGGGGGAGAAAAGGGGAAGGCGAGGTAATTTAGGCAAACATATGGTAGAGAGAAAAGAGGAGGCTAAAGAGATAGAAGGTAGAAAAAGAGGTGTGGGAGTCAAAGAGAGAAAAAGACTCAGGCTGGCTTCAAACTTAATGATTTTCAAATCGTAGCCAATTTAAAAACAAAAAAACAAAAAGTCCACAGACATGAGGACGGTTTCAACCCAGTTTTTGACATGATTCTCTGAACAGGAGATCTCACAGAAACTAACGTGATCAAATGTGACTTCAGAAGGAAAACCAAAATGGCCGTCGCGGCGTCCAATCTTTAATACAGAGAAAAACCAAAACCAAGAAAAAAAACTCCTGACTGATAAGACGGTAGAGGAGCATCTGCCATGTTTCTGAAATATTAAAACTATTATGGGATGCTTCCTGGTCTGTTTGCTCTCAATGGCTATCAGGAGTTTCGAAAACATGGGGGGGGTTGCCTGCGACTCAGTCTGGGGCAGTAACATAATCATATTGACACAACATACTTGAGGGTTATTAGGCCAAATTATCGTGTGCAACATGAATTTGAATCAGGCACAAGGGAACGGGCAGATTGTGCAGCCAGACTGAAGCTGGACGTCCACTACATTGTACGACTTTACCCAGTTTTTGACCAGATTGTTGAGCTGTGCAATTAATATTTGTGCTGGGACGATTATCTTTTCCCAAACAGCCATCAGACAGTCAGAGGAAGAAATGACATGTCAGAAATTTTGATTGGCCGAGATCTGGTCTGAAGGTGCCATGGCAACACAGCGCTGGATGGAAAATATGGAGGCTAGTTGTTGCAAAAGCTGCTGCCTTTTTGATTTTTCCACCTCCTCCAATCACGACTGATACGGAGTGTTGTTGACATTTGTTTCTTTTTTTTTCCAGCGACATGGCTGTACAAATTATCAAGACAGCAGCTTCTTCTCCCCTGTTAGCATTGCTGCAAAACAAACATGCCTTTGAGCTTTCAAACAAATCTTTATTGACAAGTGTCAATAGCCAGGCTGTTACACAGGACCCGGCGGGCCGTTTTTACACAGAGTGAGCACATGAATCGTGAGCTTTGACTCTACACCAAATGTAATATATTCATACTGTTTGAGTTTCGATGAAAAAAAGAGATGTCTAAAATCATAAAGTGCATGCTCAGCTAAAGAACAGAGGAAAAAAAATAAAAGATAGACAAAGAAGAAGAGATAATGAGACATGAGAGACATGAGTGTCTTGTCATCCAGACAATTTGCAGGAATCCACACACAGCTCAACATGAGTCCCCCTCCTCCTCCTCCTCCTCCTCCTCGCCGCTCTGTCCACAGCACAAACAGGTCTGGGGATGGGGATGTATTTTTTTCCCCGCTTCACCCTCCCTACGCAATTATTCTCACAACAAATGGGAAAAAATACACATGTTTCAACTTAACTTCAAGACTGACTAACACCTCATCATCCTGCCAGCAATTACCTGCACAACAGCTGCACGAGGAACTTGACCCGGCTAATTGGCGCCGACACATTACAAGATAGTGAAACAACAGAGAAGTGAAGCACTCGTCGTGGGAGAGAATAAAAAAATGCATAACGTGATGTCAAATGTCTGAACTCGCTACAAGAACACTTTCAACGCTCCAGTCTAGAGGTCTTAGTGGGAGCTTGAATGTACTGTATGGATATAATTGGTCTGCCGTGCGCCGTCTCCATCTGCGCTAACTTAATGGCACCCGGGTGGAGAGGCAGTGGCACCAACTGTTAATCTCAGAGTGAGTGGGAAGTGGAAACATGCATTTATTTGCATATTTTTCTTACAGTTTTTCTTTTCTTTTTTTTGGATAATCCAGTTAAAATTTGCACCAAACTTGGATAAAAACATAACTTGTTATAATCTGATCACAATTGTTTGATTTTAATGGCCCTTTTATTAGTTTAAGAAATTGTAAATTAAAATTCCTACATTCCATATTTCATTTGGTCTGTGATTATAGACAGTTGGTTTATACGTACTTTGGAACAAAATATAATTTTCTGGTCATTTTTGTTGAGAGTGAGGTGAGAAGATTGATACCTCACATGTGTTTATGTGTGTTTATGAGGCTATAGCTAGCACTCGTCTAGCTTAGCTTAGCATAAATCTGCTAGCCTGGCTATACATTCTGTTGCAGCAAACTAAACATCTTTGAGTTATAAAATGGTCAATTAAAAGCAATTAATATGTCAACTTTTCTGACTTTGTACAGACAATTTGTCTGCTGAAAATTTGGCGATTAAGGGTTTAATTCACAGTCAGAAGAAAACAAGTGATTGCTAATTAAAGCTAATGAAAAAACCCTCGGGTTTTAATTGTCTGGAATCAGAAATCAGGCTTTTTCTATCGGTATGATTATGACGTAATATTATGACCTTGGTATATGGATTGGAGATGATCGTTCCCTATTATGAAAGCCATCTTGGATGCCTACTGCAACCTGCTGCCTCTGCAACATGGTCCCGAACAATAGCATCATTTTCAGATGCGTCTCTACTGCCTGTGACTTCGACCCCCCTTACACTTCCTCATCTGTTTATCTGCCACCTCCAGGAGATAGTTACTGCTTGATACCAGAAGTCAACAGCGTGACTACCGAGGTAAAACACTCAACATAAACACACGTGGGAGGAAAGACTGCTGAGTAAAGATGATCTCATTCCCAACAGTGACCTTCTCTGTTCCCGGTGGATCTGAGCGCCATTGTAACTCGTCATCTGTTGACCTCCGTGCCCTTTGATTGAACCACAATAGAGAGGAGACTTCCTGGTACCAAGGGACCAATGTGACAGCTGGTGAAACTGGAACGGTGATCCGATGAGCGAGTGCGAGCACACCAGGGAGCGATTCAATAAACCAAGACGGCTTTTTATCAGTTTTGCTTGTACATGACTGCTGTGTCTGTGAGGTTATTTTGTCAGCTGTGTGAGGAAGCATCGACAAACCTGAGCTTGAGATATATGCGTGTGTGTGTGTGATGGAGAAAGCAGGTGGTCAGATCAAGCAGTGGAGGAGGAGACGGAGGATCACATCTGGCCCAGCTGGCTACCTCCTATCTGTGCTCTCCTGTCGTCTCTTCATCCACCTTTAAGTCCCCCTATATCCACCTGCTCCCAGGCAACACACACTCAAACACATACACACAAACACAAACACAATCTCCTGATTCTCTATCCACTTTTATCTCATGCTTCATCTCCTCTGATCTGCAGACAAATTTGCTTCCAGACTCTATTTCTACATCTCTGTTTGGTGCATGTTTGCAGTTTTTTCCTGCCACTACTAAAAGCACATTGACTAATTACCTGCTCACACTTGCATTTTCTCTCTCTCTGGTTGTGACTTTAAACCTCCTCCTCCTCCCTCTTTTCTCTCCCTCTGCTATATTTAATCTATTTCAGCCACACAGGATCAATTGCCACGTTACTAAAAGACACAAAGATGCCAAAAATGGCTAAAGAATCCCAACAATCCTCAAGTACTAACAGAGTTTCCTCTATAGTCGAAACCACAAAAACTCATTACTGCTATTGATGGAAACCACCATGATTATTTGGTGCATTCTCTCTCAGTCAAAGTCAATTTAATTCTGCTGCAATTTTGGCAGCTAGGTTAAGTACAGGGATTTTAATGATTGATTAATGGCCTTTAAGAATTGTTGTACCCTTCATTGAATACCCACTACCATTATTTTAGTTAAAATATCTTGGGCAAGAAAAAATAGCCCATTAACCAAGAGAGAAAGAGCAAATGTAAAATCTTTAAAAGCTTTATGTAGCCTATTTATTAATGGTTAAATTTAACTAATCATTGTTTAGAAATTGCTTAAAATTTGAAACCATATCACATTTACGATAAAGATTGGTTAAGCCTGGTGTTCTAATGTTTTTAAAGCCTGTTACCAGTTGATACTGACCCCAGTGTGTTTCTATCACTGGACTGGGTTTCACATTGACGGCAAGATTTGGAAAGTGGGATTTAGATAATTCACCAAAGCCTCCTGGTGGGATAGAACCCGGTGTGGATTAACCCTAAATAACAGACCCGCAATCAGCTTCCCAATCCTATCTTAACATCTTTTAAAACCCTGGTCAGACACAAAGGGACATCAGTGCCTTGCTTTGTGCGCTCAACATAGTCCAGCCTCTCCACAGTTAAGTCCCTTTGGGGACCACCAAGGGCAGGTCATGTTAACATAGCTGGAATTCCTACAGGAGAGGCCATGCAGAGAATCTATCTTACCAATCTTGACACAGCTCTTGGTCCAAATACTTTGACAGGACACATGACTGTCGATGTAATCGCTGAACTTGTGACCTTCCTGAATAAGATTCTATTATTACCTGCCACCGATAAGGACGCCAAAGTAGTGTCTACAAGCAAAGGCGACACACCGGGAACAAAAACAAAGATCTCACATTTCCTTCCACTGTTTGTTTTTGTTTTTTTTTCCCCCAGCCCATACCTTTTATAGATGTGATTTAGATTTACTACGAGATAGCTCACCACCTGGACTCAGAGCAATCCTTTAAAATGTTATATCTACACATTCAGACTCAAACCTTTAGGTGACCACTTTACAAATCTTGTGTTCCTGTGTCGAAATCTTGTGTTGAAACTCACCCTTCGATATTTGCTAAACGTTGCTGAGTTTGAAGGTCTCTAGAGCAAATAAATCAGCCTGTCAATGGTAGATCTAGATCTCTTCAGTGCTTGTTTTCACAACAGCTGCTGAAATAATTATTCATTCATTAGAAGGGCGACAGAGTTTCAGTTGCTTGATCTAGCTCCTCAAATGTGAGGGTTTGATGCTTTTCTTTGCCCTTTGAAGCAATGAACTGATCATATGTGGGTTTTGAACTGCAGTGTGGTGGTATAAGAGGCTACAAAGAGGACGTTTTGTCCAATCGCAAGACCTTGTCCCTGCAGGAGGATTGAGAAGCTGGTACTGAACTCCACATAAGATTCCTTACAGACCTCATGGGAAATGTGCCATTATGTTTCCCTCTTGCTACCGAGGTCAGAGGTCAAGCACACTCCAGAACACCTCTCTGGCTGGTGGTACTTCGATGTCTCAAGGACTTTTCCACGGAAAGCTTGAATGTTCCTCGTCTAGTCGAAGGACAATATTCAGAACTGCTCAGCCGCCACCTGCGGTTCAAATTGCCCCACAGGGAATTGAGATTATCAAGGTTTAACAACACCGCTCACTGAACAAGGGTACTGCCGCAGAGTTGACTGACCTTCATTCAGAATCAACACAGGTACTGAGTAACAGGAGGGGTTGGGTGTTGGAGGGGGGTGGGGGGTCATACACACTAACAGACACCATACAGATGAAAAGCCAGACACAGGAGCGCGGCCCCCAATCTGTTAAAGATTAACGCTCGGCAGTATCAGCACCTTGTCTGGCTTGTACTGGTTACCCCCCCCCCCCCGCCATCCGTCTGTCTCTCTGCAGAAATGGTTCGCCCTTAAAGAGGATTCCCTGTTCACCCCTCCCTTCTTCTTTCTTCCCTTCTCAAATCCGCCTGATAAGAGGAGGCGAGAGGTGTGAAGAATTGTAAGAGAATTGCTAAATTTGAGAAAACATCTTCTCTCTTCCCTTTTTTTGTTGGGGGGGGGGTTACAATCGCAGCAAGCCAGCATGGTTATTTTTTTAGAACCTTCAACAGCAGCTTTTGTAAATGTGATAGGAAGAGTGGATGAAAATATGAAAATGCCGTTTCTTGTTTTCTAGTGTTGACAGGGAGAAACAAAGCCGTTCCTACGTCTACAAAGACTTGTCGACATCTTCTGTTCTCTCTGATTCTGTTCTTTACTGCCAACATAGCCAATCACACTACAGAGGTTACATCTGTATTCGTGTTCATGCTGTCAAATGAGTTCTCACGAATAAAATGCTGATTTGACTTAAGTGCAGCAGGTGCAGATGAAGCTACTGCTTTCTTTGGTTAACAGGTAGCATTTCGGAGCTATTAACAACAGTCTTTTAATGATAATGTCAACTAAAGTGACACCGTCATTGTGTTTTGTATGTAAAAAAAACCCACAACAAGTCATCATGAGCTGTGTTGCATCTGAAGACTTTCACGTCTAAACTGAAGGGCTCCTTCAAATGCAGCCAAGAAATGGGTCCTTTCGTTTCCAGGGCAACAACATCTTCAGCAGGTAGATCCATCATGGTCCAACTCATCCCAACATTCCTAGCACCATCTGCATTGATAATAACTACGCAGCAGACGACGCCAACCAAAAGCCAGAGGATTTCACCTTGAAATCAAAGCATTGGGTTTCAGCTCATTCTCCTCAACAGCAGAATGGTACAACAGTAAAACCACAAGCCTGTTGTAAAAGTTGCCGGGCGACGGGAGCATCGCTTTGTGATGCAATGGCAACAGCAGTAGATGCAAGGCCTTCACGGTCTGCAATGAGCCTCGCTTTCATGAACAAGGTCCTCCGAATGTTGCTGGACCTGCAACGGGACACGAGTCGAGACATTTTGATGTTCAATGCAGACTTGGCCTGTCGCTGTAAACACGTACAACAACTTTTAGACCATTAAAAGTGATTTGATTGAGCGTCTACATGCTACAGCAGAGCAACTGCTCTACATGATGCGTTAATGAGCTTCTATCAAATCAGCTTTTTATTCTCGCTGTTGATCTGCCAGTTGTTTGCAAACAGTAACAAGAAAATGTGTCAAAACCAACTGTTGAGCTGCGTGTTCAGCTAAAAGAAAGTAAGACAGACGCAGATTGTGTCTGTCGGGCTAAGAAGAGGGAAGGAGTGAGTTTACATGATGGTTTATACAAGTCTTCACCTCTAGTTAAGGAGGAGATCTGTGCTGGTACTGTCACGTGAACGAAGGATCTCGGGCAGCGAGGAAGACAGGCTTTAAACTGGGAATGGACAAACAGAACTGGTCTCAGATCAGCGCTGAGTGTCTGCCAGAACTCTCGAGTTTTGGCATCAGAATTTGTAAACAGAGAGAAAAAGGAGGATCAGCGCAGGAGTTAGGTGGCAGACAGGGAGGAAGGATGGTAGGAGGGATGGGAGGATGAGCCAGGAAGTGAGGGAGGAGGAGAGACAGTGAAAGAGGGGGAAATTAAAAAGGGTAGAAAGACAGGGAGTCACTAAAAGTGGATCTATTAATAGACGAGCTGGTTCTATAGCTTTAATTCTCCCCTTGAGGTCTTAAATAAGAGCGATGTCTTTGCTTTTTTTTGTGTCCTCGGCTCTTTTAGAAGGAAGACGGGGAGACAGTGGAAAAACAGGAGTAGGGAGACAAACTCCCTCTCTTCTCCAACTGCACTGTTTTCATGGGGGGATTCGGGAAATCTTGTCAAGTGTATAGGATTGAAGTCTCCGTGCGCGCACGACGTCTCCGAGAGCGTGTCTCCGCGTGAACGTCTTGAGGGAGCGTCTACCGACTTCTGTCAGGAGAAGAGAGTGACACCGACGGAGAGGATGTGCAGGCAGGCAGGCAGACGTTCACGTACACAGGTAGAGTATGGGAAAGAAAAACAAGCGGTTGAACCCAGCCAAAGGCTCCTGAGAGAACACAGCTAAAAATAAGCCGACATCAGAACGGGACGGGAACACAAGCACTGAATGTTCCCAAACACACGCACACAAACACACACACACATACACAGACAAAGCCTATTTAAAACCATGTGCTATCATTACCTAATACGCTAAATGTGTTTAATAACTGTGCAGTGTTTCCTCTCTATAGCTGGATTCGTGTAGGCGAAAGGGATGAGGGCAAAGATTTCCCTGGAGGAGGACACTTAACACAACCAGTCCAGTGAAGTTTCCCTGGATAAATAAAAGTTAAACAAATCAAACAGCCTAATTCTTAGTATGCTGATGACTGCGCCTCCAGATGCTAAATAATAAATAACAGTCCTACAAGCACACTGGTGTTAGCCCACTTGCAGTAATTTACAGCATAAATTAGCAAAGAGTTAGCTCGAGGCTTATTCTATCATTATTGTTAATGCTCAGAATAATACAAGATTTGGATTAATGCACATGAGAAAGCTATATAAATAATTGTTGCTAATTATTCAACCTCACATGTGTAAAATGTTGGATATTAAAAGAAGAAAGGCTGAGCAACTTAAAGCTGAATGATTTTTCAAAATGAGTTTGGTGAGCTTATCCGAAAAACAAATCAACAACTGCAGTCGCTTGGTTGTTTTAAACCTGCACTAATTGACTTCTGGCAGTCGGTGCAGCAGAATAAGTGGGAAACACAAGCTTTTAGAGTTGTTACGGTGAATGTATTTGCAAATAATTGCATATTTACACATACAGCAGACACTGCAACATTAGCATTCAGTCAGAGGCATGTTTCTGGCCAACTTTCTTTTTCCTTTTATCTCTCCAACTGCCTAAAAAAAAAATAAAAACTAGGTCTTTCGCTGCCTAATGCTGTGCTCTGGCTTTTTACGAACCTTCCCAGTCTGTCAGTTGGTAGGATACAGTGGTTATATTAAAGCTTTTCCCACTGAAAACAGCTGCCTGTTACATCTGGATACAAGATTGTCGAGTGTGGTTGCAAACAAATCAAACAAATTTTTTAAAATGCGGATGAGAAAAACAAAAACAATGGAGGTCAATGGATGCCAAAAACATCCCGTGCAGTTGAGCTCAGTGATATTTCTCTGGGGGTTAATCACTACGGACAACCCTTTCATATTAATCATAGTCGTCTCATGCACTTCTAATATAAAAATATTGAGCATTTCAGCTTTAATGTCTAATTTCCTAACTACTAACCACATTAAATGTGATGCATGAGGTTAATTTGTCATTTACACATATTGATCGCCAAGGAAGAATTATAATTCAGACGTGTTGTATGGATGATGCTGTCGATGAAAAGTGCAGATTCACCTTTTTTGGTGTACATCAAGTAGCACGGAGGGATAAGAAATGTTTATGAGTGCAAGTAGCTGAAGATGTGATTTAACTTAATTATTGTTGCAATAATAAAAGAGTATTTGAGCCCGTACAGGAAATTAATTACATTGAGCTTCCTGGAATAACATGATTAATGTAATAAAGTAGTCCCAGCTAATTTAAAGCCAACTAAGGTTTAAAGTAATGTAAGAAATATTTTATAGATCCTGAATTATATATGACACCCTCAATAAAAAGCAGACCATTACTGAAGACGCTCGTCATGCAAGTTTCTATGTGAACCGTGCGGTGATATTTGCACACTCAATCACCACTTGAGCGAGCAGGCGCGCACCAGATATTACATATTCACCGACTTTGCAGCTTGTAGCATGTTTGCAACCGATTCCATAGAATGAAGCACTCTCTGGAGAAGCAGAACCCACAATATAATTTCTGGCTCTTCCCCTCCCGCCAACACACTCACAGTCTCACACACTCAACACGTGCACTCCCCTGGGCTTCACTTGAAACATGCATATCCAGACAGTCAGCAGTAAGGCTTTTCCCTGCCTGGTAGTCTTAACTGTCCCTATCTCTGCTCTGCAGCCAGGGAGGGGCTCTGCCGCTTTGTTTAGATAGCATTAGACTCACCTACAATCACTTAAGACAGAGACTCCCCCACCACGCTCCTAACCAGCTACACCCTGCAGTAGGTCTATCAGGACTGGAATCAATGCAACACAAATAGCAGGAAGTAAGCTGCACTATTTGTATCCTCAAATGTCCTTAAACCACATTTAAACCTGTTCAATTCCCCAACTGTTTTCTCTAGCGGCGTTCAGTCGATGGCAATAAATCACTCCATGTGTGTACACGGTGTAATGAGAGAAAAGAAGAGTAAAGAACAGAAAGGCACAGAGCGACAGCATGCGAGGGACGCTAATTATGGGGAGAATTACACATTCAACAGCGAGTGTGACAATCACTGATGTTGTATGGAAATTTAAAATCCTCAACACTTTTTGAAGGAACAAAAAAAAACAACTATGAAGACACTGAAGCTATTGTGGCAAAATCTTTCATGTTTTCAAAACAAAGGGGACAAAACAGGTTTTGGGAAAAAATTGTGGAAATTGACTCCTCTTCAGCATCTCAGGAGCACACATCAGCTCCTCCTATAAAGTCTGACACAACAACATTTAACATAAGCTTAACTCAACGTGGCATAACATGACAAGTTGAAGTTAGCTTAACAAGCTTGCGATCAAAGACTGTGCGTCTACCTCGCTAATATTAGCACCGATTACGACAGGATGCTAATTTTCATTCACGTTAAAGTAACACCTGCTGAGGTGTTGGCAGCTCCAAAACATATTATAAGGACAAACTTAGCAGCGTCCCTGTGATGGGTCCACGTGTGGTGATCGCAGACAAACAGCTGGTCTTCTGCAAAGAAAACTTGTAGATGAACCACTAAAATATCGGTGAAAAGAGCGCTTTCTGGCATCGTTTTTTGAAAGGCAAAAATGCTGGAATCTCAAATGTGACGATTTGCTCAATGACGAAAATAATTGGTAGTTGCAGAACCTAGTTCTACAGCATCAGCAGTACTCTACCCTATGATTTGACTCGTTTCAGTATCTTTGAGTTACTGAGTGGTATCAGCCTGGCCGTAACAGTAAACTTTATACCAACAGATATTCTTACAACTTTAAAGTGACTTGTGTAACATATTTGTTAAAAGAGAAATGTTTGTATAGTAACAGTAAAATAATCCCAAAGCATACTCACACCCAAACAGCTAAGTGCATTCCAACAAACACACCCACATCTAACACACAAAGATCTATGTATACATGCACAGTGGGCAGATCTGCCAAGGTGACCTAAGAGCTCCTATATGAAATAGAGCTGTAAAGTTTGAATGAGTACCGACTCACTGGAGGCTAAAACACAAACCACATAAACCTGAGCTCAATAACTTACTGTACACACACTCTTGTCTGCCTCTGTCTCCTGAACTCACCCTGTACACTGTAGCCCACACAGATCCTGTCTAAGTGCTGGTGTGGAGAACTACTCCAGCACCGCATCCATTTGTCATCTAAGTGTAACCTAGTTTTAAGGGTTTGGCTGAAAATGTCTCGACACAATGTGATGTCAAAAGGACATGTGGTACCAGCAGCTCAGCCAGACGATAAAAGAAATGTGGCATGCTGTGTTAAGGTACCAAGATTTGCCTGCTATCGACTAGAAAACGCTCTAAATAGCAGGGCAGCCTGACTAAGCAGCTAAAGTCAAGAAGCTGTGGTTAAGACTACTGTGTAAAAATAGCATGAAGGTAGGGTGGTCTAAAACTGCTTGGTCAGGTAAGGACAGCGTGCCATGGTCAGTTTGTCTTTGTCTGGTAAGGGCCTGTTGGGCATCTGCAACGTTTGTTTTGCATGATGTAAAATTCTGCCTCAGTCCGCAAAGTCATTGGCAATGTGAGATAAAACATGCATCATTAATGTTATCAGGCCCTTAACATTCAGCTCTACAATGGATCCAACAGGGAAAGTCTTCTTTCATGAAGCTTTTCAAAAGGTCAACATCAGTAGAAAAATGTCTCTTTTGACCGACTGTGTTGTTCAAGCATACCAAAATAGGAAGAACACCAACAGAGACATTTGCAATTCAAACTTAACTTAAGATTTATGAACTATACTGTGATACTAGTCAACCATATTAAAAAAGCAAAGGTTATTTTACTTTTTCCAGATGGACTCACTCAAAGGTGAGGAGGATTTTTGGGGAGTCTCTTCTAAGGTGTTTGTGGGCATAACTGTCAGATTGTTTGTTTTGCCTCCACTGACGTTGGAAATGTGTCAAGAGGTACATTTTTTTAAAAGCCTGCCAGTGACTTTATTGAGCCTGACAAGATCATTTTCATGACGCTGACATTTTTGCCCATAACTTGGTGAACCTACTTCGGAGGGCTGGTTTGGCCTAATAGACAGATTCATCAGAGCACACAGTTGGTCCCAGTCCAATCATCAGTGAAGTTAATTAACAAATCTGTTATTAAATATCATATACTGGTAAGTATGACTCCCGAGGTGCATCTAAACAAGCATCCACCCAATCCCAAACACAGAATTCTGTCATGTGAACCAATGACGCCGATAAATAAAGATAAGGGTGTTCAGGGAATTGAAAACACAATCCACAGCTTAAATCAACGACTTAACGTTTTGAATTCCCCACTGTTTCAACCCATACCTCTGACTTGCTTCCTCACCATAGCAACTGCACCCAAGGCTCATGGGTATTATAGTATTAAGACCCGTCTGCTATGCGAAATTACAGACGTTAACATGATTTCCTTGGAACTCAGCTGCAATAATTAAAACGGGTTGACATTAACATAAACCTGTTGGTTACACTATCCGGGATAGCCCCGCGTTTCTGCCCGTCGAGACACTGAGGATAGTATCAAAAGAATACAGATGGCAACACCGACTGGGGAAGGAGCCGTACCTCTCACTTCACAACTCTATTACTTAGTCATATCTCTGCTTGAATGACTTTTGTAATACTTGAGAGGAAAAGGTCCTCTTGTGGATTTTTTTTTTCTGAATCATCCTGTCGTGGTTGGTTTCCCCTCAACCTTTCATCTTCCCCTCTCCTCTCATTCGCTCTTTTGAAGACAATGAAATACACATTTTGGACAGAGGAAGACGGACGGTTTCCAGAGGTGGCGTGAAGAAGGCCATCAACAGTACACCGAGCCTGAACAACGGTCCCTGAACAAAAGCAGGAGTGTTGCATCACTTACCAGCCACTTACATTCAGTTCATTCACACTTTCATTTATGTGACGCCAGTGACTCTCACATGACTACCAAGTGCCTCTCATGTGATGTCAAGGTGTGAATCTCTCACAGAGGTTAAGTGCTAGAGAAACTTCCCACCAGTCATTCAGTAGAGTGCTTAAATGCCAAAAGGGTAAAGTAATTCTTCCAGTTGTCTCGTATTTACGATTATTATACCCTTTCAAAGCAAAATTAGCCAGTATAAGCACGTTTTTCTAAACTTGGACAAACCCGCTAATGAAAGCCAATTGACCCCTTTTCCATTTCCAGTCATGAGCTGCTAGTCGAAGAGTGCTAAAATGGATCTGTCACATCTCATCCCCAGAGATGCTCCTACAAAAGCATTGCGTCAATCTGTGATGGTGTTTTTAAAACTTATCATGAAGTTGCACTCACTATTTCATCCCTGTGCACATCCCTAAGTAGTCCTGGTGTTTCTGATTTAAGATTCATCGATTGGATTGATCTGTACTGCAGAGTCATCCCCTTTCCATCGCTTGCTAAAGTCTGATGTAAGACGTAGTGGGTTTTCTGACCAGTGGAACAGGGGCTTTAGGAATTCCATGACCTGGATTACTGTGAAAATTCCTTAAGTTTCATTCTCTACTCCTACGAAACGCTCCACAAACACTCAGTTCAACTGCATGGACAGAAGCTGTAAAAACAGCTCCATTAGTGCGCCTGCAGCCGATTTCACCATCCAACTTCCCCCTGTCAACTGGAGTCCATTTAATACAAGCCATTTGGCTGGTTTGCTGCCATGACAACACAGTGCCAGTAAACAGGGAGAACAAGACTTGAGCTTAAATGTCACAACTTCTCCCTAACATCTGTAAGATGGTGAAACGATCAACGTTGCAATGATGCCAAAGTGGAGAGAAGTGGGCCCCGACTGTGCTTGTGCGCGTGCACGCCCTGGCAATCGCTCGGCTGCTTATGGAGGATGGATTAAACACACAATATCTTTCCCTTTGACAAACTGCAAGCAGGTGTGTGTGTGTGTGTATGCAGCCCCAGACATATTCCAACACTGTTTGACCTTCCCTCATTGATTTTTATGATAATAATCTCCATAAATAGAAGGGCTTTTCACAACTGATGGGAAGGTCTCCTCATTTTTGCCACTGACTCACAAGCCCGGGTTAATTGAGGTGGACAGTCCCAATCATGACACTAAATAGGCTTTAAAGCGGCACTTATTTTCGCCAGTGGTGCGTGAATGTCACGGCCGCAAGAGCTAACAGCAGCCGCCCCCTGCCCCCACCCCTCAGAAACCCTTTGCACACTCACTGCTGGCACCGCTGAAAGATTTCTGCCAGGGTTATTCGGTTATTAGGTCTAGATGCAAATACGCCGGTGAAATCATTCACAGCCTGCTGTCAGACAGTCACAGCTGCTTGCAGTGAATTTGTGCCAAAGGAAGGGGGGAGGCGTGATGGTTGTGTGTGTGTTTATGCGAGTGTGTATTAGGGACAGGGGCTCTGACTGTGTGAAGAATAGATATTTTAAGAAAAACAAACAGCGACAACATCGTTTAACCTAGGTTTTTTGCTTCATAGTCAGGTTTCCCCAGATTTCCTCCTGCCTCTTGATAAATGGCTCTGCAGGTGTAAATTTCACAAACTGGTGGACTTGTTAGGTGACTCACAAGCTAGCTAGCTGGCTGGCAGGCAAGCCGTGCTGCCAACTGCCCCCTTGCCTTCCTAGGCCCCGCTCAGACCTCTAGCATCTTGTTTCCAGATGTATCTAGATGGTGCCAATATTGCGCTGAATTGGACTGCAGCTTGTTCCTGGCTCCTGAATGCATCTTAAATGTGTCTGGAGTAACAACTTCTGATTAGATTTCACCTCTCTTCATCATATCTGACGCGTGACGACAACTTTACGCCCAGATGCACTGTTGCAGACTGTGGCTGTGATTAGGTGACTCACCATGGGAGCAGACATCAAAACCTTGTACGCATTACAGCCTTTGGCACTGGAGAATCAACTTTACACCATGACAAGGATTCTGACTGGCTGGACAGTGTGGATGTGGCCATGAACCACATCAGTGTTTTAGTATAGGTAAAGGTCAATTGAGGATTAGCCGACGATTTCGGAGCTAGGGTTATGTGTCTAACGATTACAGATAATAAATGATGCCTTCATGTTAAGAAGCTCCACATTGTTTACTACGGCTGGGTACAAACAACTTGTTGGGTTGTGCTTTTCATCAGGCTATGCAAATGAAAATGGAGAAGCCTGAACCAGTTTAAGATTTAGAAATCTCTGGTGTTAAATTGTTGTCTGCACGGCTGAAAACAGGGACCTTTTAAAAGGGATGACACTCCCTGATTGGGTCTCAGCCTCGACAACCAGTGCTGAATACAACGTGATAATGAACTCCAAGCCGAAGTGATCTTGTTGTCTTTGCTAGCAGCTGTTAAGGAGTTGCATTCTGCATTTAAATGCTCCAACTGTCTGTGCTGCTTCTTGTTCGTTGTATTTTTTTTTTATTTTTTTTTACAAATTAACCGTACAGTAGACAACCTGTTTTCTGTGTAGTAGTCTCAGTCAGGGACATACTTCCCAGATCAGGACCTCTTGTATACATTACATTCCTGTCAATTTTAACCTGTTATTCAGCTGTGTGTTGTCTCTTTAAAAAGGTACTGGTGTCTTCTGTCATTTCAGGCTTGCACCACAGCAACACTAACATTTAAATATTATATTTCCACGACTGGCTGTTCTGCTGAGATTTTCTTCTTCTTCCTGGGACTTTACTTGAGCCTGCTGTCCTCATTGTGGCTGTCCAGGCAAGTCTGTGGAAAATGTTCTGACTTAAATGTTCATTTTGGCCAGAAGGAAATATTTGACTGGACAGACTGAAGATATCAGCAAAATCATTTAAAGACAAACAGGTAGATCTAATGATTTTTTGGGGCCATTGAAAGATTTGAATACAAATAGCTGTTAAATATCAGGTAAAGAAAACTAGGTCAATCAACTAGCCTAATATTCAGAAACAAGAACTCTAGTTCTTGCATTAAAGGGGTTTTGTTGCTTGTCTGACTTTGGTCAAACGCAAGAACAAAAGAAATTTGAACTTGTCACCTTGAATTCTTGGAAGTTTTTCTTTCACCTTTTTCGATTCATAATGTAAATGATTAATGAAAATAAAACAAAAAACAAAGTCAAATCAATAATGAGAGCAAACATCTGTCACAGTCCTTGGTTTGAGGTTTGCTTAGGGAACGCTGATGTGGCCGTGGAGGCTAATGACACATTAGCATCTGAGTGGTATGATGATTGCCAAGGTTGAGTTTTATTAAGTGTGACTGAATGGCTGGTGAACTTGCTTACCTGGCTGCATGTGTGCATTACTTCACAGGATGGTTAGATCAGCTGGCTGACCACCATACTGCGTGGTGATCGAACATAGGCTTGCTAACCTACCGACTTACAAATTGACTACCTGCCTGGCTGGATGACAATCTAACCTACCTTTACCTCTCCCTTTCCGCTTCTTCATGCTTCCAACAACACGATGAAACCGACAGCGTGGCCACCACTTGATTTTAAACCCTCTTGGCAGGAATCATCAAAACGGGCAAAGAACATGGCAATCGGGGCCTTTCCTTCATGCAATGCACCACTCGCTGTCTGCTTCCCCCTACGGCACAGAGGTTGTTGCACTCACAAAGAAATCAATAGCCCACAATGATTAAGCTCGACGTGGCGTATTGGCTGTAAAGGTCTGGCCAAGTTCACAAAAGGAGCGGAGACAATACATGACTTTTGTTGAACGTCAGCAGCTGAGTCTTCCGAGCGAGAAGGAGGAAGAGGAGGAGGAGGAGGAGTTGACGGATGCAAGGCAGCTGAGCCGGAGCATCAATCAAAACATCTGCATCTCACGCCGACAGAGGCGGAAACAGAACTTCAGCACATTTAGTCCCAGGCATGTCTAACACAAGCTCCGGCATTATGCATATCTCCCTTCTGTGACTCATGCCTTCTTTCTTATTTCTTTTTTTTTCCTTTTAAGTGTTCCCTGTTTCATTCATTCCCTCTTTTGTGTTGTCTCACTTGCACTGCTGCCACCTTCAACGTGACTCACTTTCACTTCAGTGGGCTTTGCTGGCAACACCACACAATAATCCACTCCTCATTATGAAATCAATGTGTGAAAATCAGGACGCAGTTGAATAAAAGGAAAACTGTATAAAACCAGAACAATATTAGGTGGATACTACATCCTGCCTTTCCACTGGTTGGGCGTATGACATGAGAAAATGTGATTTTTGTGCGATTGTGAGGTTTATTTTCTATTTGTCTGCCTCCTGGACGACCTGTTCTCTGTTGCTTTTGTCTCTTGTTTATATTTTATTTGTTCTATCCCTCTGTGCCTTGAAGTGTGAACAACAAGAACCTGCTGTAAGAGGTTTGTAATCCAGCCATACCCGGTGGCACAGGCTGCCGTTTATGTAAAATGAATGAATGCATTGGGAAGTAAACAGCTGATAGGGTAGAAGCGCCGCGACAAAGTTTCTTCCGCCTGGTTCTGTTTTTAACGTCATTCAAATTAGTGGAGAAGCGATTAGTTGCTTAATGGCTGAGTCAATCAACACAGTTCATTACCAACCGTTTTGAAGATCCACTTATCACGCAAGTCGTTTATCAAGCAATAAGGTGAGGGTTTCTAGCTCTTCGCTGTGTGTAATATGGTTTGGACTGTGTGCTGCTAATCGTCTGTTGTGTTGTTACGACCTGGAGCCTGTGTGTTGTAATAAATGACATTAAACTGAATAAGTCTCTTTGGTCGATTAAAACGAGCTGTTTAGAAACATCACCTTGGGTCCAAGACACTGTGATGAGCACTTTATATCAATTATGAAACCAATCATCGGCCATTCTCCGCCATTGGTGTTTTGTAGCATCTTAGTGTGTTTTCAACTCTAAACGATTGATGTATTGAGTATAAAATGATCTACAGATGAATCAATGGTGAAAATAAACACGAGTTGATGAGCTGTGGGTGAATACTACTGCAATTTAGACATCTCACAGGGGGTAGGCTGTCAATCATAGATCAATAGATTGATCTGTAATTGACTCCAGCATCACTGGTGGGTCTGTGGCGTTTTAAAAAGACAGTGGGGGGCAGGTTAGATGTATAATCCTGAACCAGGTGGAGTGAAGGAATGTGTGCATCTCAGATCCCAGCCCCATCAGCCCCACAGCTACAGTATGTCTGCCACTGAAGCCCTGCAGCTGGCTGACAACACACACACACACAATTATGTACAGCCACACACACACACACAGGCAGGATACTCACAGTCAAGGTGTTTCTTCTTGGGTCCGCTCACTTCATGTGTGGTGGCTTTGCACACAGCCTTGCTGATAGCCGACCCGGTCATGCTGTGCTGCGCTGCAGCGATCCGATCCGTGATAGATTGGCCCGACATTGCTTCTATTCCTCTCTCTCTCTCCTTCTTTCTTTCTTTCTATCTGTCTCCCTTTCTCTGTCTCTCACTGCTTTTTCCCCCCCAATCAGCTAAAATAGCACGATAACGATCCGATCAATGGATCAACTCCCCGCGGGACACAACTCAACGTGACTTCACTGTCAAGCGGAGGTAAAGGGTTGCGATCAGATCAGATCAGACACCCCACTGTTGTTGATGTTGAGTTATTTTTCCTAATCCAGGTGCGTATGCGTATATATACCTATATATATATATAAAACCAGCAGTAATGTCAGATCACTGTCGGCAAATACAACAAGAAGAAAAAAACACTACTGCAGGTATAAGAGTTTCTGATGTCTGACTTGACACAACCTGCAGCTTTAATTTTGTATTTCAACTGTTTGGCAACTATCTATCTAGTAAACAAAAAAACACAACGACGACGACACTAATGCGAGCTAGTGTGTGTGTTAGCTAATGTTTCCGCTGCAGTAAAGAGTCCCACTGTGGATTTTGTAAACACTTGAAATTATTACTTTCTGGCCACAAATAAACATAAACATAGCTAACTGGCTGTGGTTTGTAACCCCAGGACGATTTGTTTTTTTGTTTTTGGGAGAGAGAGAGAGAAAAGTGTCCACCTTGGTATGGGTAGTGAGAAGAAAAAAAAAAGAAAAATAATTATAATCCGTATGAAATCACAGCTTGGAGAAACATCAACAGGAATCTGAACAATCCAGGAAAAAAAGGAGGAAAAAAATCGAGTTCCTCGTCCACGTCAACTTGTTTGTTAGCTCGGGCTGCTGTTTTTTTTTTTTTTTTTTTTTTTTTAGCTATCACTGGTCGCTCGGTAAAGTGTGTGTTAAACCCCGGGTCGGGTGTAAAAAGTCCTTCACGACAGAGCAGCACATTGTTTGAAGTTTACACGGGGGCACTGTGAAGCTGACAGCCGGGACAGGTGCGGTTTCTCCCGGCGAGAAGAGCTGCGAGGGAGCGGCGGCGGCGGCGGCGGCAGCAGCGGCGGCGGTGGTGGGTGTTAGCCGAGCAGCTAGCACGGTAAGTCAACCAACCGACCAACCAACCAGCCGAGTGGAGCCGAGCGGAGCCGAATGGAGCCGAGCCGGAGAGCGGGCGAGTGTCTGTAGTCTGACCGAGGAGCAGAGCCGGCGAAACCGCTAAGTTAAAAAAAAAATGACAGCTCCCTGAGCTCGGTTGTTTCCTGTCGCGGTTCCTCGGGGGCTCAGCAGCAGCAGCAGCAGCAGCAGCAGCAGTCTGTCCTTCGGCTGCCGACTCCACACACAAACACACTACACGTACACACACACCACCGGCTTCGGCTTCGGTTTCCGTTTCCCGTTTCCTCTTCCCTCGACAGTCCCGTCCTCCTCTCCTGTGCCGCTGTCTGAAAAAGTCTCGCCAGTGGTTTCTCTCTCTTAACGGACTGGACCGGGCTGACTGACTGACTGGCCGTTGGTTCTCTACCGGACAAAATGGCAGCGTAAAAAATCAGCTGATCTCACAACCGTGCTGCGTTCAGCGCCTTGCGCTGGCTCGGAATTTAGACAACCCAATTCTTTTTTTTCTTTTTTTGACTCCTCCACTGTTAAATTGTTTTTGTTATTTTTTCTCCATGCAATTAAATCAAGTCAAATGGACTTAGTTTTTGACTTTGTAGACGCTTCGCCCCTTTTCTGAGTTGCTCTATTGCCTAGATGCCTGATTTGACCTGGATGGATGAGAATTAGTTTCTTGTTTGTCTTTCTGTTTAAGTGACAATTATGACCAAAAACTAAGCAAAAGTTGATATTGATATTTGATTCAGATTATTGTTCAGTATAATTTAAAATCAAATGGTTTGTATTTAGATTTTAGACCCAGTATTGGCACATAGAGGATGGCACTGCATTTTAAAATAAAAATTTCATTCCAAGGATTAACTAAATATCTGGGCTAATGCATTAGTTTTTAAAAAAAAAGAAGATAATCAGTTTGTATCACAATTTAACAACTGTCACTTATTGCTGGGGGGTTATTGAGGGTGTGTCTGAGTTTCACTTGACCTTGGATAACCCTGGGGTTAGCCTACAATTTTTTAATGCCTGCATATGAAACACAGTATTAACGTGAAGGCTTGATTACCTTAACTTTTTAAGTATGGGCAAATATCAATATAAAAGTTTTAAATGTTACTTTACAACTAGCCTCTTCCATGATACAGGTGTGACTGATGACAGCTCCACAGCAGCATCAGCAAAGAAAAAATTCGTGTTTTGAGACTGCTTTAGCTTGCTGATGACTGCTTGATGATTGATTGCTATATTTCCTACAGCCCTCGAACGCCTCCATAGTCTATTGGCCGAGCCGTGAGGAGTGAGTGTAGACTTTAAGGTGTCACGCTTTAAATTGTAGCGGAATCTGCGAAACAAAATGCATCAAATCTCGCGTCTCGTTTCAGTCAAAGCCGCGTTTTATTTTGCGACAGCGCGACCACAAACACACGAACACACGCGCCCTCCTCCTTTTTTATTGACGCATTTCATTAATTCATTTGTGTATAATTTTTTAATCGTCCGCGCGCGATCCAAGTTTAAGGTGGTATTAAATTATTCCTCAGACACCGTGTCCTTGTTTGACTCCAGACTATATGGAACACGGTGTGCTGAAAAATCAGTGGGAACCCGCTCAGCCCCGGTGGGTATCACACACCGGATCTGAGAGCTGAATAAATCAAATACTTGGCGGCAGTAGACTGTGGGTTTTTTTTTCTTTCGTCGCACATCTTCTCATTGGGTGTAATCAGACACCGAGCTGCGCTGCTGTCATAAGTGACTGCTATCGATCAGGGCTGCATGCACGGAGGGGTTTCATTTTGTGTTGTGTAGCCTACAGTAGTGTTTCAGTTGTTTCTATGCATGTGTGTTGGCTGATGGCAGTTTCTTGACAGTTTCAGAGATCCAGCTGCAGGTTGCAGTACTTCCTGCCTGCAAATCCTGCAAAACCGCAGCTGCTTATGACCTTTAATGACCCTCTACTTCTCCTCCTCCTCCTCCTCCTCTGTCCTGC
Organism: Decapterus maruadsi; assembly: GCA_030347415.2. Taxonomy (NCBI): domain Eukaryota; kingdom Metazoa; phylum Chordata; class Actinopteri; order Carangiformes; family Carangidae; genus Decapterus; species Decapterus maruadsi. The sequence continues at coordinate 9,169,337 of CM064898.1, forward strand.
CCCACCACCGGGAGGGACAGGTCTCTCCAAGATTGTTGATGATTGATGCCACGAAACTGTCAAGAGCCGGTGATGAGCCAGTAAGCAACGTTGGCCAGAACTGATCAGCAGCACTTGGAAGCCGAAAAGTGTGTTTAAAAGCCGAACTGCCAGCTCCAACTTGAGCTCATCTGGTCTCTATGTAGGGTGTTGAAAAAATGAAATGTGCATGCTGCAGACAAATAGAAAATTTGACATGCAACCGCAGTTAGGTGGAAGTGGTTAGCGCAGCACGGACCACCTATAAGAGGGACTGGTTTTCATCAACGTCCTCTTTCAAATGGCTCAACAACAACAACAGCTGCAACACTGAAGATCAACAGTTTTTATGATTCAATATGATTTTTTTTGTGCGTTCCCTTCATGCAGCATTCACAGCTTTTTGTCATTTTTAAAGCTACAAACGACACTTTGTGGAGCTGTGTGTGTGTATGTGGGGGAGGGTGGGGGGGGATGAAGAATTGATGCACAGCAGCACAAAGACTGGCAGGCAGACAGCCACACTGATGCCTAGAGGGAGTGTTGAGCCTCCACCTGACTCGCATGTAATTGAAAGGGAAGTGCGGCGCCCACAGGAGGAGTCAGGTGAAGCCGCGGTGGGTGTGCAAAACCGTGGCAATCGAACCCACGATCCGTTATTTTTTAAACAAGATCAAGTCAGTATACCAGCTGCTGCAGCTCTCATCCCACCTTCGAACCCCCATCTCGCCTCCCTCCCTCCCTCCCTCCATCTCATCCCTGCTGACCCAGAGTGCAGTGTTGCCATCTGCAGGCGGAGGGGCAGAACTCCTGGATTTCCATGGCAACTGCATGGATGTAGCCTATGCTGCGGGAAGCCCTCGTAGCCCCTGGCAACAGGCTCTCTCTCGCTCTCTCTCTCTCTCGGCCGATCCAGCAGCTGTCAATCACAGGATGAGCCGCCGCTGCTTTCGCCTACAGCTCCACAGTGTGCAGGACTAAATCAATTAGCGGGGCAGTTGACAAGAGTTGGGGTCAACCAGACGAGTACCCTATATAGGGGGCGGGAGACCCTGAAGGCCACATGGTTTTATCCACAAATGTTGAACAGTGTGTCCAAGAGAGGATCATTTTCTCAGATTACCATGGTTACAATGAGTGCTCAGCGTCGTGAGTGACCGTGGGGGAAGTTTCCTCCAACCACTTGTCGATGTTTTCGTGCACGACCTCTCTGCATCGTTATAACCACCGGTGGACGGAGAGACGACGAGGACACATACATTACAGACATTAACACGTCTCTCCTGTGCGTCCCAGTCACTTTAAACGCCTCCTTTGGGGGTCTGTGCTCGACACGCTCCGCTGGTAATCCCTCCATAATTAATTACAATGTATGGACATGACTTCGGGGCTCTGTGTGTGTGTTTGTAGTTCCTCTTCTTGCCTTCACCTCTTATGTCACTACACTACAGTTAATCATGATCACTTCTGCAGTCACGCTGCAAGACTTCACTGCAGGTGTCTGAGAGTTCATGTTAACCTCTTGAACCCACTTCCTTTGTTTTTGCGGATCAGTTGCGACACCTCGGCCAAACCTGCCGCAGATTAGGTTCTGCAGAAATTAAGGGGAAGGGTGTGTTCACAGAGCTCACAGTACGCAGCAGGTTTGGTTGTTCTGAGCTTCTTCGAGAGCTTTCGAGAGCCAGGAGCACCTGCTGCTGCTGCTGCTGCAGGGCTAGTCCTCCTCCTACAGTAGTCCTTCTCGTCTCTAGGGGGATTGTTCTGGATGAGTCCGTCTGAGTGGTTGTTGTGCTGCAGAATAAACGAGGGGGGCAATCGAACGCCTTTGTCATGGCGTTGTTGTGTAATAATGAATAAATGAAACTCTTGCACAACACAGTCCATTATCTTATTATCTACCCGCCTCAGTTCCACGGTGGCACTGAGAGCTCAACGCAAGAAAATACAGCATGCAAACACACAAACACTAGAAATTTAAGGAAACAACTTGATCATTTACACAATACATGTGTTGCAAAAACACACAATACAACAGAAGTGACATGAAAGCCTGGATCCATCCTGGCTTGAATCAACAGTCCTGCAGGCTGCTGCTGGCGGGGGATTGCACATTGTTAAAACACCACAACCAACCAGAGTATTGTTGCTGAGCATGCCCATCCATTCATTACCACAGTGTACCTTCTACTGATACACCTGCAGTTCAGTGGTTTCTAAACCTTGACGCCAAGTTTACTGGACTCCACAGACACCCGATCTCAGTCCAGTAGACCTTTGACCTTTGGGATTTGGTGGAATGGGAGATTTATATCATGAATCTACAAAAACCTGTGAGGACTTTGCTGAATCTGCAGCACAAAAAAATAAGGCAGTTCTGAAGGCAAAAAGGTCCAACACCTACTACCAGTACCAGTACCTATAAAGGGGGCAGTTTGTATAGACTTTCCACATATTTACCTTATGTGAAATTCTTTTTGACAAACCCTGTGTTAATTTCTCTAACTACAGCTACACTGTCTAAAACTACATAATAAAAGCAAATTAGCAAATCAGGTTAACGTCCATATTGAGCAGGAAAGTCAGTGTCCATCAGTCATCAGGCCTATCATATAATCATATCAAAATATCAATAAAAAACACATGAAAACACATCACATCATCCATATGACATCAAGGAAAACAGAAATGCTGAATACAATCTTTATTAAAGTGCATTTAAAAACATGATTTTTTGCATCCTTACAAACACAACACATATGACCATGAATGAAACCTGTCTCTCACACCGTTACATTTATTTTATTTCTACTTTTTGTCAACTGTTGATGATGATGATGGTTATTAAACAGAGATCAGGTCCACAGAGAGAGACGCTCAGCTCAGCTCGCCTCCTCTCAGGTTTGGCCAAGTCCAGATTTCACCAGCTGCTGCTGCATTTCAAACCATCTGAGTCCAAATGTCAGTCTGTGGATGATCATTATCTCTATCCAGTTATATCACAACCGCTGCTGTGTAAGTTATATAAGTTGTGTGTTTGTCTGACTGGTGTCAAGCAGAACTTGGTATTCCAGGTCAGTCTGAGCTATAAATGTTGAAAAGTGTCTGAATCGATAAAAGCTGTCAACAAGTCTGTCCATTAATGTTCTGCTCCACAGCTTCAGGTTTTCTTCAATCACCACGTTCACATGTGTGTGTATGTATGTGTGTGGGTGGTGTGTGTGTACACATGCATATTGCCAGGCTGAAATATTAAAGTCCGCCGCCGCCGCTGCTGCTGCAAAGACCCCTGTCTGCTCGGGATTCTCTCAGATCACTTATTCATTGATCGAGCTTTTAAAAGATATGAAGCTGTTGAATTATGAGGCCGATAAAAATTTAAATGGATGAAGTTAAGATGCAAAACTAGATGGGGCTCCATCTCGCAGCAGAGGCACCCTGTCCATTATTCAGACAGACTACGAGGTGACTCATCTTTCAAATGAAATGTTGTTTTCTTTTTTCTTTTTTATTCATGGACAAATTCCAACAGGACAGAAAGTCAGAGGGGTTCATTAAAAAATTCATAGAAAGAGGAGCAGCGGGACGGGACAGAGCAGACTGTAGAACAGCTCACTGTTTGTGTATGTGACCCTCAGAGACACAGGTATAATAGAGGTGTGATAAGAGAGTATGAGCCTGTGTTCTTTTATATTCATTGATTCATTTATTCAAACTTTACAGGACCAGATAGCAAAATACAATACATATAATGGAGTCCTTGGCCCGAGTCTGGCTCTGTGTGTAAGTGTGCGCATATGTGTGTGCGTTTTCAGGCAATAGTCCAGGTTTTAGAGTCATCCTTGGGCCAGAGGTTTATATACCGAGCCATAAGAAAATAAAGATGCGGCCACATTCATGTCGCTATGTTTGCTCATGTAGAGGGTGGATTTTTCCTTTTTGGATTCCAAAAGATAAAAAAGTGTCAATTTCCCAAAAATCAAACTCAACAACACCACTCCAGGTGGTCACGTGGAGCCCAGAAGGCATCGTGGGAAAAATGGTTGGACCTCAATTAGTGAAACAACCTCTTAAATTGTTTAATTTGCGCTCGCCAAATTTCTAACTTGTGTTTTAAAATTAGTGTGGAGTCGCAGCAGCAGGAAGTGAAATTACAGGTTGCTGCGGCTTCAGAGAAAGTGCAGGGTTTGCTCGGCGCCGCCCGGCAGCTGTGTTTTGCTACCGCGGTGATTACAAATACTGAAATCAACTCCCACGTACGTTTGTGCATATTGGCAGGATAGCATTCACTACATCTGTCCTGGTGCCTCTGAAAACTTTATTTAGATAGCTGGGTTCAGTTCAAGAGCACCAAGTGAATTTTTTTGAGATGACAAATTTCTAATTTGAGCATCTTTTTTAGAGATTTAAAGATCACCAGAGCTGAGGGACCAATACCGAATTCATTGTGTAGGCAGAAATATGGCACCACATGAAAACCAACATTGCTCTGTGTCTGTTAGATGTGTACTGTAATTACGCACACTAGTGCTTAAATAAGCAGCCATTTTCTCTTAGGATCTGCAATATTTTTTGTAATTAAACACATCAATCAGGCATCATTTAATTAAAATTTTTTCCATGTTGAAGGAAAAGAAAGTGAGTTTTTGTGCAGGTATGTGGCTCTTATCTGTGCTTTTATAGTGATTTTGCAGACATAAAAAGGTAAAAAACGGCAGTGTCTCGATTCTTAATCCTACCAAGTGGTCTGGAAATGCACAAAAAAATGTCCTTTCATTGATTTGAGAGCACAAATTAGTCATCCGTGCAGATGAATTTCTTATTTCCCCCTGAGACGTCTAGGCTCCGTAAAGGTCAAAATATATTACACTTGCTGTCGCATGTGAAAACGCACAATTTACAAACGACTTCTACTAAAAGCATTACATATGAAAAAAGTCTAATCTACAGAGTCCTGACTCTCTGGTGAGTCGGAGCAGTTCCAAGTCCTGAGAAATGTCATTTTAACTTGTGAACAGGGGGGATCATGTGAGCAAGTGAGACTAACTCACTCAGACAGGACCTAATGGCGTCACACCATCCCGGCCAGATCTTCTGATTCAGTGCCGACTGGAATGGGCTGGCAGCAGCCGATGCAAACGTATCTGAGGACCCATAAGTAGATGCTGCCAGACAGGAGGACGGTCAGGCCCAGCAGCAGGAGGCTGACGAGGGACTGGGGGCTCAGGCTGACGACGGAGGTGCGGCTGGAGTCGTCTCTGGGTTTCTGGGCTGGAGAGGCAGAGACAGGAGAGAGGAAGTGTGAAGGTGAAGCCTTGCACTGATGCTGTGAAGTGTTGGACAAGGAACAAACAACCTATTCATGGGGAAAAAATAGCTGATGATTCATTCTTGCTGCTAATATGATCAGAAAGACGACGCTAATATGCCGCTGTGAAGCAGGTAACACCATGTACAGGTGGGAGGGATGAAATTCATCAATTTTTCAGGCTTCATGTCACAAACCAGGATTAAAATTTGGACCTGATAATAGTGTTGGGTGTATTTAAATTCCTCTCACGATCATAAATATGTCCAGGAAATTTTAATGGCAATAAATCTGAATCTTGTCAAGACATAAAACACCCAGCCTCACATTGACAGTGGAGAAAAAGGCAGTGTTCGCCTATAAATAATCAGGATACCTCATCTGGGCCAAGGATTCTGTGTATTTTCTTAAACGAGCCAAAACTTTGAACTGATATTGGTTGTTGCCAGTAAAGAGTTGATCTTTGGAGGCTTATACTTATAAAAAAGAATGTGATAGTGAAATGTATGTGTTCAATTAGGACCCTGCAAACCATGATTACTTTGTATCTAATCTATTTGGTTTACTTAATTGTTGATCTAATCATTTTCTTATTTCTTGCGGTTGCATTGTTGCAAACCTCAGTAACCATTTCATTTACAGGCCGCTAACTGATAATGCCAAGAAATAACAAGTAATTGCATAGTAATGTCAAAAAATAGCCTAGAAATAACGGTCAATTTTATAGTAATGTCATGTTTTTCATAAAGGCAAAACATTACACATGCTTTGAAAGGCCATAATTTTTCTCCACCAAGTCCTTGTAATTGACTGATATTTCTTGACATTACTATGAAATTGACTGTTATTTCTAGACATTATGACGCATTTACTTGTTATTTCTTGGCTATTTCTTGACGTTATCATGTAATTAGCAGCCTATAAGGGCCCCTTGTTTTGATATTGTTCTACCTGGGCCGCTGTTTACCCCATTTTAAAACTTTCTGTAAAGTTTCCAGTGGGGATTCATGTTCTGTGTTGAAACATATTCAACTCATATACAGTACAAAAAAAAACAAAAAAAAAACCTGATAGTGATGCTGGAAAAACTCATTCATCTCCCCGAGACACTGATTTCACTGCAGTCCATCAAACAGCTGTTGAGGTGTTTGATCAACTGACCTACATTGTGAAATAGAGAACTGTGAAAGTGGGTCTGTACAAGTGTTGCAGAAAGATAGAGAAGAAAAAGAGAGAGAACAGAAGAAGATTTGATTTTTCACAGCAGTGAAAGGTACCATCTTATCAAGGACAATTATATTTCCTGGAGAACTTGCACCGAGACTCTTCTTCACTATAAGGTCGCACTTGATGGTGACAGGGTGAACATGGAGCGCACTGCAACCCCTCCAGAGGTTAATCCATCCACGGCGGCGTGATATGAATCGCTAACAAGCTCTCAACCCAGCGAGTCAGGAGAGTGCCAGGAAATTGATTTTTCACCTCTGCAGGGTCCACGTAGGTCCAGCGTCTTGATGAAAAGTCTATCAAATAACAGACATACAGTACCTGCACACAGTCATCGAACCAACACTCATTTCCCCCGTCCACTATTTCCCGCCACGCCACATTGATGAAATGAAACTGCTCAGTGCAAAACCAGTTATCCTCACGCTTGATGGAAGGCGGACCAACATTCATCAGTGGAGAAAACCCTGTACTACTCATTCTGAGGCCGAATGGTAATTTACCATTGATGCTTATTAGAGCTGCTACTACTAAAGGTGTACAAAAATGGCCGTTTGTCCTGTTTGTCGCGCCGAGTTGTCACAAGCTGCAACACGAGTTTACCGGAGTAAGGAAAACGAATTTGATTGGTCGTTATCGAGCGAGCGGGATATTCAAAGTTTGGGGCGAGACCGGCTGATGAATCGTGTACAGGCTGACGTATAATCCGTGCGCCTGTAATGTGGAAAAAAAATTAGAATTTTGCACAAAGTTTGGCCTACATCGTCTGATAGATGAGTTATTACACTAATTTTATGACCCAGAGTGGGCTCAAATTCAGTTTTCTTTTCTGTACTGCTTTAAAGCTCACTGCATAATATTTCCACTGAGACCAAACAGCCCACACACATCTGTCTGATCAAAGTTATTATCTGGATCTGCACAGAAGTCATAGAGCTGAACATCTTAAATATGTTTGAATCAGGGGCGTTGCTACCCATCGAGCTGCACTGGGGCACAACTCGGTCTGAACTTTACTTATTTATTAAGCATTAAAGTGTACCACCTACAGTATTATGGCATTTGTTCTGGGGCACAACTCATTCATGGTGTGGTTTAACAGGTGTTACATACAGGAAACTCAAATGTGGAATAAACGGTCTTCATTTTTGCAATGCAGCACTGTTTCTTGACAAATTTTTAGATAATTTGACACATTATTTGGAAGAAAAGCGGTGTTTAGGAGAAGACTTGCTCAGTGTTGTAAATGCATCAATACAGCAAAAAAAAAAAAAAAAATCTATTTCAATTTAATGTTCTCTGAAGAAAGATATTATTTATTATTCTTTTGTGGTTCCACCATTTGACATTTTCAGGGGGATTCAGTCTGACTTAAAACTCAAATCAAAGATCCAAACTGAGTTTAATTTAAAATTTAAGTTTGGTCTAAATCAATATACCAGTTTTTGCATTTAAACAAAACCAGAAAACAAGTATAGGTTTGTGTTTGTTGAGATGAGCAGCGAACAGCGGGTGGTGCTATTTTTCTATTTTTCTTTCTTGACGGAGGAAAAACCCCCTGCCATCCTGTAAATGTCCTTGTTTTTGAGGAGCAGAGATGCAGAGTTTCATCAGCACCTGTTAAAGACCTTTACATAAAGGTCTTAATTGTGATTATATGAATTATTATAATTGCTGCACAGATGAAAAAAAAAACACAGCTGGAGGTCACTCAGAGACACTCACCACCAGTTAAGTGTAAAATCAGCAGAAGACTGATGAGGATCTTCACAGCTGCAGACACGTTCATGGTGCACTCACGGGGATCACTGAGAAGACAGGAAACATCTGGCAATACGGCTTTGAATTATTGATTACAGAATATACAACGTTTAATATCATACGGACATAAACGACAATGTAAACATGACATTTAGCACCAGCTTCTCAAGCCGACGGGATAAGATAAATATCAGGTAAAGCTATTTGAGATTCATATGCAGGTGGAAGGAGGTGATGGTCTTTTTGTTTTCTTTTTGAATCCATTTGCATTGAATGTCCAGAATCTTTTCAATCTCTTAAACCCCAATGCAACAAAGTCCAAGTTTGAGTTAAACAATCTTGAATTTCACAATATACTGAAATGAATCAACAAATTAGACACTTTGATTACAAATACAACAATCTGCAAAGATTTAGACTCATATGAAACAAACAAGAAAAGGTATGTAAACGGAAAAGTAGGAGAAATTTTTATCTGAACTCACAGGACAATATTTGAGATAGTCGTCTTCCTCCTCTGGGATGCAACAGGTTCCTCGTGAAAAACACAACAGCAAATGCCAATAATCCATTTCCTCTCAGGAGAATTGAGTAGAAACAGATCAATTCAGCAGGGAGGGCTGTGTGCAGACCGGATATGCACGGACGACGACGGCCAACACCACCACCACCACCACCATGCTGGGAATTAACACTGACCTCTATTACTGCCACCTTATCTACTCTCTCTCCCCCTGCTGATCCTGGCTACTTCCTGTCTTTGCAAGGATTTCAGTTAAAAAACATCGCTTTGGAGCTGGGTGATCATGGGATGTGAGAGCTAAGGGGAGGGGGAGAGAGAGAGAGAGAGAGAAGGGTATATTCATACCAAAGACAGACGCCACATGGGTGTTAGGAAAGAAAAAGAGCTGCAAAAGGTTTAACCGCCGACACAGCTGGAGTGACAGAAGAGCAGCGAGACAATGAGAGAAGGAGTGATGGGAGTGCAACAGTCTAAAGAGAAAAAAAAAACAGGATGAATAATCCAGTCACCAGTTTTTACTGTACAGATTTCATCTGCATTTTTAAATGGAAAACAAATCTTGTTGCTCCCTCTAGTGGCCACCACCAAACACAGCAGCGTAGTTCTTCACCTCCAAGAGAAGAGGTCATGATTAAACTTCATCAAATATGGAACAGAAACATTTTAAGTCACCAGTTTTCACAACACAGTGACTGTAAAACAACCTCACGCACTTACATCCCCACCTACCGGCAGTTTACAGTCACCAGTCATGTGCTTTGCAAAGGAAAAACATGAAAAACCCCCAAACGGAGACTCAATCTGACCACAATTTGAACAATATAAGTATTCACTCCTCCTTCTGAAAAGCATTTTCCTTTAATTTGCTAAAAATCCATCTTTAATCTACCAAACGATTGCACTGATACAACAGGATTTAAGACACTGGATTGTGTTGAGCTGTTTGTGCATCATGCCATCATCATGATGATGCTGCCGCCGCTGCTGCTTCTTTGCATGGGTGGGTGTAAAATTACAGTGCATTGTTCCATCAAGCTGAACAGCAACTGAGCTGAGCAACACACACACACTGCTCCATGTAATTAGGTTTCGTTTTAGAGCTTTTAATTACAGAGCAACACAACCGGAGGCGAGTGAGCTGGAGAGGAAGTAGGCTGAAAGAGGAAAACAAGAATGGGGTGCAAATAAATGTATTCCCATACTGGACTCATGCTACCTGTTGTTATTCTTTATCGCCAAGAGGTGAGTCATCGATGACAGAATGAGTGACTGTAGCAGACGTGTGTGCTTACATTTCACTTTTAAAAGGCAAGAAGGTTTTAATTATTAAAAACCAATTAAGTATTTGTGAGCAGAATCAGCTGAATTTGAGATAAAAGCTCACTGAAGGATGTGACATTCAAAAACCGCTCGACTGAAACTTTAATCATGCAGATTTTTATCCAACTTGAAGAGATGAGAATTCATATTGAGTTTTATGGCGTCTATACAACACACTGTACTTTGTTAAACCGTTGCAATCCGAGGCCAGAGGAGTGTATTCTCATCATTGAATGTGGTACACTGATTGCAAACATTATGTGAAAGCCGGCGGAGCTGCGTGGGCATTTAACCTTGACCCCAGCCACAATGACGGTATCTTCGTGGGCAACCGACTCCAGCTGACCACATAGCTTTTAAAAAGGACTGAATACTGATTAGCTTTAACCCCGTGTTGTGTGAATTTCCAGAGCTAACCTCTGATGACACCTGGTGAACAGAGCGGGCCTGTTGACTTGGTGAAACATCAGCGAAACGAGGAAAGCTGCTGCTGCTGGTAGCATTTGCATTAATGCTAATGTGGCACCATTAAGTAAAGTGCCAACAGGCTTTTTGGGTAAGAGGTTAACCACTTCTAACATCACAAAACCCTTGACACACAAAAACTACCACTAGCAGTGTTTTGAGCTACATATTAAAATATAAAGCATTTTGGTATGGCAAGTTAGCAGGATTTTTTAAAAACCATTTTAGTTTAGCATGTTAGCAGATAAAGTAGATTATAAAGTATCTTACTCTGGTATCTTTGCAGGTATGATATTTCACATGTTAGCAAAGAGAGATAGCAGGTATTTTAGCCTTTATGCTAATAGTTTTCATACTGTTAGCATACTAAAATAAGACCTGCACATTAAAATGTTGATCAACAGCGCCTCTAGTGGTTAAAAGGTGTCATTAAATTTTCATCTGTAACTCAACACTATGCAAATGCTTTGCATTTTCAACTTAAATAATGACGAAAAGAACTCAGGCTTCACTTCCACCGCAGATAAAAAAAGACGTATAATCTTTTTTTTAAATACAAAACTGCATTCTTACAGCCGGTCATGGTCAGACTTGAGCAAAAACATAAAAACGAAGCTTCAAACAGCATCTGTGAAACACATCAGAGCATCTTGTAACAGTTAAATCCTCTTCATTTATACTCTAGGTACAAAGCAAAACTAACTTAAAAGATCTTAATGTAAAACGTCAATAAACCAAGAAGTGGCTGCACCATTCCAGCCTCCGCTAAATTAAGTAATTAGCATTTAATTTAGAGACAAATACATCAAGGGTGATAATAAAAACATTTTCTTTGGCTTTTAAATCAAACAGATGTTGTTTTTCTCACGGTAGCGTCTCCCGTCTGTTCTGCCGCAACAAAAGCATCAAAACAAAGCCAAGACTTTCAAAGTGTTCAGGCAATCTGTTATTCACAATGTGAAGGTATTGAAAAATAAAAAGCTTTGCTGCGAAACACAAAATAAAATATTTTTTGGGGGACAATGGAACACAAAATCTGATTCAATTTCTGTTGTAAAAAATAAAAGTAACTTCAAGGTTTGTAGAAAAAGTGTTTTCTAAAAATATTCTAGTTTTACAAAATCCTAAACTGTACGGTGTCCTGGAGCGGTCAAAACACTGCGGGTCGAGTCAGTTGCATGTGCATGTGTTTTGACCCCTCAGGGCCACCGTAGTTAACTGTTAAAACTACTTCCTCTGACAAAAAGGAACTGTGAAAGCAGAGGACAAGGATGCAGCTCTAAGTTATAACATATTAATTATTCAACAACGTGATCTTCTCACTCCTCTCTGTCTCCGTCCAGTCTTTTTGTCCAGACCCCTCCCTCTCTCTCCCTCTTTCAGTCGAAGTCTCTTTCTCGGGGTTTTAGCGAAGAGCATCCTGAACATCCACCGAGTCCTTTCTCCTTGACGTTGTAGTCGAAGCGAGGCAGAACGAGGACGCTGCCCTCTGGTTCGCTTTTAGCGGCGGCGCCATTGGTCGCGTCGCTCAGCGCCCTTTCCTCCTCTATAGACACAATGTTTTTCACCAAACATGTGATGGCTGCATCGATGTTGGTGTTGTCCTGGAGGGAGAGAGAGAGGGAGTCCACGCTATGATAGGAGCTATAAAAAACTGTGCACTTTCAAATATAGACAAATTGAATAAGTAGATAAATAAAATCTAATCAACCAAACAGAACAGTTGTATGACAATACAACCCTTTGTTTACAGATCTTTTTTTTGTAACTTGTTGGCAGCTAGAAGTGACAACCAGAGGGAGCCAGATCCATTTTAAAGACCAAAGTAATGAGAGTGAGTTATGTTTAACTGGACACTTCAGTCTTAATAAGTTCTTAGATGTGCATCAACTTCCTTCAGTGGTAAGTTTAGTTTTTATTCTTTTATTCTGCAAGTGGGATCGCAGCACTTCCTGTGTGTCAAATTAAAACTTAGAGACAGACACTGAAGATGAAATGAAGAGAAGGAGAGACGAGGTAAATATGGAGAGGAAGAGCAGCTTATTAAGCTTACTGTCAGTCTGAAGAAGAGAAAAAGTGCAGTCACGCATCTTTGCAGAAATATAGGTACATTAACATTTAGCATTTCAGTGTAGCTCATTTCCAGGGTAACATTTAGTCTCAGGCTGCATTCAGACCTGTGGTTTGTTTGCTTTGCTCAGATTCAGGGGCTTAAAACAATACAGTTGTATTTTTCCTCTGGGTCGTTTGCGTTCACAGGGTGACAGTCCCAAGGCGTCCAAGGTTGTAAATAAATACCGTGTTAGAACCAACCGTTCTCTCATTGGTCATAAATCTTACCTGGTAGGAGGGGGTGGTTACCCGGGAAAAACAAAAACCATGAAAACAAGGTTTCAATGGGCCTGAAAATTAAAACCTGACCTGGTGAATTGAAGCGAGCCGAAATGAGACCAGCCTTTCTTGGTGATCTTGGCTGCTTGTTTTATCCCGCATCCAAGCACGATGTGTTCACACAACGAACCGATCTTTGGGGTTAAACGCTCTAAACTGCTCCAAACGAAACCGCGTCTGAAGACTCTCTTAGTTTTAACATGTTAGCGAGTATAATATTTTGTCATTTCCACACAGACTGAGAACAAAGGACTTACCTTTGCAGAGGTTTCGTACCAGCCGACGAAGCCGTACTCTCTGGAAAAGTTCTCCAGTTTGGGAAGTTTTGGGCACAGGCCGTGACGACGCTGGTCGCACTTATTGGCCAATAGCACGGCAGGAACCGGCCTCCCATTGCTCAGAGCAACCTGATGAGGGAAAGTTGAGAGGACAAGGTTTATTTATCGAACACGTGCAGAAATGTAAGTAATATTCAAACAAATGTGCTGCAGATACATTTGATATTCAATATTATTTGTGTATTTCTTTCTCTTCCATATTTACTTCTCTTGTTCTTAGTCTTTACCTTTGAGTCCAGGTCTCCTTTCCACTTGAGGACGGCCTGAAACGTGGACAGTCTGGTCATGTCGAAGACGACGAGGGCGCCCACGGCCTCTCTGTAGTAAACACGGGTCATGTTGCCGTAGCGTTCCTGCCCTGTTAAAGAAAACAGAGAGGTGTCAGTCACTGTTTCCAGGAGCTGAGGCCTTCATCAAACCTCATTAGAAACCTGAAAATATTCTTAGCTCAAAAGTTAAACTTGATTAGAGACCGACTTAAAATATAGACAAGGGAAACTTCTTCTAAACCGCAGCGCTGTCCCGACTGTAAGTGAGTGGATTAAGAGACATGAGCTCTTGATTTGCAGCAAAGTTCACATCTGAAGCTCAGAATTTAGAGCTGCAGCTAATTATGATCTAATTAATCAATTTGCCTGTTATTCCCCCAGATAAAAAACAAAATATAGCAATTATTTCCTCGATAAAATGATAAAAAAGAATTCTTGTTCTCAAGGTGTTTGACCTACGACCAAAACGAGAGGTTAAGACCCAAATAAACACATCAGATCTTAATGTCTGAGAGGCTCAACACTCAGGCTCAAATAATAATAAAAATTGACATATCAAACTGTCAGTCAACCAGAGCAATTCTTATAGTCTAGATACTGTAGATAGATAGATAAGATAGATAGACAGACAGACAGACAGATAGATAGATATAGATTGATAATTATCATGAGGAACTAGAAGTGCTTTTGTCTTTTACTCTGCTGACTTGCATCATTATTGCAGTTGCTAATTAAAATCTGTGATGTTTTGCCAATAACAAGATGAGTTTCATCATCTCATCTCATCATTCATGAGATGTGTACGCTGAGAAAGGCGGAAGAAAATGACCCAAAATTGAAACAGCAGCATTAATGAGAAGACGATGCAGATAAATAAACTTTCTTGTTGTTACTGTAGCTCAGAGAGCTGCGTTAGCCATTAGCTCGGGGACGACTGGCTGCGCTCTGTGTGGAGTTTTAATGCTGAGGAATGAAGACGGCCGAGGTTCAGGGGAGGAGAAGACGGCGGCTTTGGGTGGAAAATCTGTCACGTTGGTTACGGCGAATTTACAATTTTTCCAAGAAACATTACAAAGAAGCACACAGAGTCTGTCAGTTTTATCTCTAAAAAGTGAAAGTGCTCCCTGGATGGTTTGTAAATGGGAAACGGTGAGTTACACGTAGATGCATACAGAGAGTCGACCTGGTGAGAAAATGTACCGTGTGTATGTGTGAATTTTGTCACACTTTAGTTCGTGTGTTCGGAAAAATACATCTTTTGTTGCACCTAAGTACATGTGCATGACCGTGTGTATGTGTGTGTGTCTATGTGAATAAGTCTCTATCCTGGACGCTAACTTCCTCCACATGATCCTAATATAGTGGTGAATCAGCGAGGGAACATCTGATACACACACACAAACACACACACACACACACACACTGCACATGACCTGAGAAAACAGCTGATAGAAAAAAAACTTGTCGTCTTACATGCTCCTGAACTGAACCCACACACACATCAGAGAGGGCCGTGTCCTGACAGCAGAGATACTATCTTTGTCCTTCGTGTGTGAGACACAACATCTGATCATGGATAAAAAAAAAGTTCAAAGGTCGGTGCATATTATCCGTCCAGTAGACATAATGGGTCATTTCACACCAGGATCTCAGACTCCTGAAGCTTTTCCTCAACAGTTTCAGCTCTTTACTAGAAGCAAAAACTCTTCAAAATAAAAGTCCATGCAACGTTCAAAAAGGTGTGTCCAAAAACTTCTTTATAAATGTGATGCTTATTTTGAAAGAGTAGCTCAGTGATGGTGGATGTTTGATTCACATCTGGCTAAACATGTTGGATTTCCAATGGAAATTTTGCATTCAATCTTAAAAGACATTCAGCTTGTAGCATGCAAAGACCTACAGCATGCGTTGGTAGGTGTTTGTTGCTATTCATTATGTGTTTCTATCTAAACTCCTCAAAAAAAAGTTTGGAAATGTTATTTTTTGGGGGCGTTATGTTGAGCTCTGTTGTTCATTCCACAGATGCAGGATCCTTTCAAGTTGTACCTCGTTGTAAAGGTGACTCATCAGGCTTTCCAACGATGTAAAATACAACACCACTTGGTGTTATTGTATTCATTTATGTCGATAACTGGAAATGATCTATTGTCTTCTTTTGTGACATGTAATGAACTGCCATTATCTTTATCTATTGCACTAGTAGTTTGGTCTCGCACTCTGTGTTTCCACAGATGCTGCCACCACAACACTATGTGGCTATGAGGCTTAAGCCGTTTTCCTTTCTTTTGTTTAAATCGTTTTCGGTCAGTGTTGTTTGATCTTTTGATCCCAGTCTGGAATGCGAGCACAGCTTTGTTTTGGTACGTGATACGAGACGCAACCGGCGCGATGACGTGGCGTCACGTAACGCTCAACGTCGTCACGTAAATTAGCGGGTTGACGCGGGTCTGGCGTTCCCACTGCAAGCCGAGCCGAGCCGATTAAAGGCGATTTTAACCCGGGTTGCTTGCCGAGTCGTTTTACCTGCTCAGTGCGCCTTTCCCACTGCCACCAAAAGCCGATTGTTAGCGGGTTTAAACGGGTTTTTTGGCCAGTGGGAAAGGGGCATTACTGTGTTTTACCTCAGTGGATGTGAGAGTCTAAGAGCGGAGGATGTTGTTAAAATGCTACGTGAAGCCCTTTGAGACAAAAATCCGCTAGAAATCGGACACTTAAACTCAGAGTGACAATAACTTTTTTTTGCCTTGCAAAAATAAAAACTCGACATTACATGCTGATTTAATCTCAACACCATGTATTGAGTGGGGGCATGCTTAACAAAGGAGCAGCTGAGACGTCACTTCCTGCAGATAAACACTTGCTAATTCACACTAAACTGTGATGCAATTATCACTTCCACACACAAAGACAAATAATCTGCCAACTGTGTTTGTGTGTGTGTGATCCTGTTTAAAAGGCCTCATGCAGCGTCTCCAGTGTGAACTCATCACCGGCTGCTGGTCTAAAGTCCACCTGCCTGAGCCGGACTCATGTAAATGACAGCTCTTATCTTATCCGAGTCGTGTTGCTCAACAGCCGCAACGCTCCGCGAGAAGAGATGGGAGATAAACTACAACGCACTTCAATGTGTGTGCATGTGCAAATGTTTGTGCAATCAAATTACGTGCAAGTGCAGAGTTGTGATGGTTTTATGAGCTGCGTAAAAACAGCTTTTCTTGTTGTAACATCATCATCATCATCTGGAAAGCAGCGGAGTGCATCGGAGGGTGACTTCAACATCTCCTCTGCAGAAGTAAGAGGTTAACCACATCTTCTGGGCGCCGACTTGTCATGTCATGCATCATCATGGTGGGATGTGTCAGCAAGAAGCAGCCGACGATTGAGAAACTGCACATTATCGTTCCTACTTTTAGGGTTCTGCTCCTCCGTTGACTTGTAGTTACCACTTTTACGATGTGCAACGGCCCAGAGATCCGACATTTTTAAGACTGTCGACACAAAGAAATCTACAGTGACTCACCGAAGCATTAAAATGAGATGTCTAATTAAATTCTGGCTGATCAAAATTCACATTCAGTCACTCTGAGGCTGCAAAAGCGAACCTATTAGACGTTAAAAGGGATTATATGTTCGCTGTGACCAAATTCAAATACAAAATACATTAATCTAACGCTGTACATCCTCATAGACGCACACACAATCTGATTACTTACCCATGTTGAAAGCACAATTGAAAAACAATCGTTCTTCCAGCAAAAACAGTTACAGGAAAATATGCTGTAGTTTCAGCCTCTTCAGATAAATATTGATCCATCAATCCAATCAACACAACTCAATACTCTATAATTAGCAGCCATATGCATAAATAAACATCGATATAAAACATTCTGACTTTCTTGAAGTCCCATTATTGGGCATTTACAGTTAATGTAATACACTGTAATGGGTTTGCACATCTATGTGTTATACAGTGTATTCTTGGTGCATATCAAGCATATAATGACTGACAATTCATTAATAACAAAAGAATATCCATTGCAATATAAACATAGATAAAGTTGTGAACATTTAGGACAAAAGCTCTATAAATATGGCAGCCCATTATACCTGGTTGTAGCTAATGGACTGTGTGCAGGAAAACTGTTTTCACATCATCTCACCCAGGGTGTCCTTATCATCGTCACGTGCTTAGGAAAAGTAGCCTAGTGTTTGGCCATGCAAATAAGCTGCTCTTTAAAACACCGATGGCTTATATACAACTAAGTGCAAGATCTCCCACCACAAACATAGACACACACACAGAGAATACATTTGGTCACTCACCGGCGATGTCCCAAAGCTGCAGCCTCACCACCGTCTTGTGATCCCAGTTGAGCACCTTGAGGGCGAAGTCCACCCCGATGGTGGCGCGGTAATGCTGGGAGAACACCTGGTGCACGTAGCGCTTGATGATGGACGTCTTGCCGACACCTAGATCACCGATGACCAGGACTTTGAGCAGGCGCTCGTGCTGCATCGCTGTTCCCTCCGGGGTAGAGAGCGCGTGCCCTCCTCCTCCTTCAACGGTTTGGCACAGTGAGGTCTCCAATTATGGGTTCCGCATGAGAGAAACAAGAGTTGCAAAAACGCAGAGGGTTTGGCCAACGACGGCAGCCCCGAAGTCATGTATGGAGGCGAATATTTAAATAGGCTGCGTGCAGTTTTCTTATCACTTGACGAACAAGAAAAACATTTTAGTTTTCATTTGTTTTTAGATATAGGCTATTGCCTCCACAAAGTTAAAAAAAGAAAGAAAGAAAGAAAGAAAGAAAAGCTAAATAGGCTACGCACTTAACTTTGAGACTGATAAGATAAGAAGGAAAGGTTGTTGAAGTAAATAAACATGTTGTTCAAAAGCGAAAAGTAAAAACGAGATTATTTTAGAAAAGAAAAAGTCGACTAAAAGTTGCACTTTGCTGTGTTTTGCCTGCGGTTTGTGTGCTCATCTCCCTCCGGTGTTTGGTCCGCTGCCATGTCCTCACACTGACGGTTAGTGCCGCTGCTGCTGGAGCTGGAGCCGCTGACCACGCCCACCACATCCCCGCTGCTGCTCGCGCTGTCAGAGAGTGCGCGCGCGTCTGTTTTTTAGGCATCATGTCAGACAGGTTGCCTGGGGACACCAGCTGATCTCAGGATCAAAGGTTACTAAGCGTTGAGGAGTTTGGGATTATTGTCCCTTTTCCTGAGTCTTGTCATCAGTGACTGAATATTCTTCTGTATTTTGTGCTAATATGTTAAGTCTGATTGAAGTAGCCTATAGCCTATTCTTTGTGTATTGAGTGTTATGTGCTTTCTTCTGTGTCCTGTCCTCTTTTATATACAGTCTATGGTCAGGACTGCAGATGCAAATTAGCTCTGAGCTGGTGAAATGCATTAAATTGCAACATTTATGCTCAATATTGTAACCTATATGGTCCCTCTACAAAAAAAAGAAAAAATATATATTTTAATAAATGTCCAAAACTACGGAAGCCTTACGAGCTCAATTAACTTTGGAAAACACATGACAAATCTTCAAATTCAGTCCCTGCATGGTACAACATAAAATATTTCCAGTGTTGTCTCAGGGACCCATGGCTTGGGTTTGAGCTCTCAGGGCCACCGTAGTTAGGTGTATTTTATTGAAAGCATTGGTGAATCATGTGGCTGAACTCACTGAACACTAAATTTTACTGTCTTTACTCATTATCATTCCTCAGTTTGTTATAGTAATTTGTTTACTTGTGGATTTTATAACATTTTTATTCTATTGTATTGAGGATTGTGTATCATCTGTGGTTTCATAATAGAATTGATCTAATTTGTTGTATTTTATTATTTTTATTACTTCCACGTGCTTATTTTATTCTTGCTGTCATTCTTATTGTTTGTCCTTATTTTCTTCTGCACAGTGAATCCTCTTGACTATGAGCTAGGAATACTTTTTTGGCATTAAAACACAGGTTTTAATGTTTCATTATACTTTCATATCAAATCAAATAACAAAAATTGTAAACAAGTTTTGTTGCTGATCCCATGATTGTCAAAGTCTTGCCTTTCTTGCCAAGTTCTGCATTCATAAGTGTAAATTTGCCAAAACACGACCCAATTTTATTTTGTTAAAACAATACTGTCTTCAAAAACTCTTAAAACCACGACATTGTGCTCCCACTTCAATTTCACTATATTAGCCTATTTGTTTGTTTGGAATTCGCCTCCAGGCAAGAAACTACACTTCCCATCATGCAGCGCATGCACTTCCGCGTATACGCTCCGTGCACTCGTGCTCACATGGCCAGCGCAGCAGCTTGTGTGCAGCCCATAGACTGTGTATAAGGTGCAGCCCCTCTCTTATTGCACTAATTGAGACTCTCTGAAAGTAAAGATCACCGAAATAAACAATCGCAAGAAGAAACTGTATATTAATAATCATTATTATTGCAACGACAGAGCCTCTTTTAATTCACATTTTATTCCATAGGCTATTGAGTCTCGTTTATTTTTGTCATAATCTTTTATTTGTGTTATATCCACGCTCTTGCAGAGATGTGTTACTCCACCCTGTCGGTCTGTGTGTTTGACCGTGGCTGCTGTTGCTGTTGCTGCTGTTGTTGTTGTTGTTGCGCCTCTGCCCGGTCCTTTACGGTAGTGGTACTGATGCGGGATGAGTCAGGCTATATGATGCTGCTGCTGCCATTTCATCAGCAGCAACACCACCACCACACAAACCTAGGCTACAATCACACAGGCAGCAACGGACCGAGATGATACCGCGGGATTCCCCTCCTGTGCCAGCAGCAGCAGCACCTAGCATCCTGTCGTCTTAGAAGAGAAAAACAAAACAAGAAGAACCACTCGGAGGTTTCTATTCGTGACTCGTCTCGTGCTGAAAAGCGCCAGATCAGCTTTCTTTCTTTTTTTTATTATCATCTCCTGCACCTGCTTCGAGTTGGAGGTGGGAGGGGGCGCGTTTCTCTCTCTCTCTCTCCCTCCATCTATCTCTCTTTGAGCTCGCGATCGGGCCTGATACTAACGAGGAAATCAGCCACCCCCCTCCACCCCCAGCCTCCTCCTCCTCCACCTCCTCCTCCTCCTCCCATCCTGACTCAACCGGGCCCTGCTTTGCCCGTGTCGCCGCGGGCTTCGAGATAAACATCGACTTCCGGAGGCTTACTATTATTATTGTTATTTTTATTTCTACATTTCGTTCGTGGTGCTGCCGCTGCGTCCGGAGGAGGATCGATGCCAGTCAGACTCGTCGGTGCCATGGAGCCCACAGCAGCAGCCTCGTCCTGAGCACCGCGAGGAGAGGAGAGCGACCATCCCGGCCTAAAGTCCACTCCACTCCTGCCCCGAGTAGGCTCCGTTTTTATTCCACCGTCTATACTTACTATTGTCTGTGTCTCTTGTCGGTTATCACGGTGCTTTAACGCGCCATTAAGCCCTTTTTTTAATTTATTTTTTCCTCTCTCCGCTGGTCGTGATGTGCACTGGCCTATTAATAGCATGCAATCAAAACAACCAGTCTGTTCAATTGCTATAGCTATATATCTGTATATGTATAGATTAACTATAACCACAGCATTACAGAGTCATATGGTGATTGTCAAAGTGCAGCAGCCACTGACTGCTGGTCTGTTCCTCCAAACTGACCCCCCCTTATTATAACGCATCCGGTGTAAGAGCCCATAAGGCTGCTATTCACCGGGGATTCGGCCACTAATGTTTGCATACCGACCGGCCTACGCAACCCGACTCCACAGACTCTACTCAACGCAGGGGGTGATGGGAGGCTGCATGTGTCTGGCTCCCTGCCCGCCTGATGATGATGATGATGATGATGGCCCTGCATGGTCACTGATGGCTCGCGTGAAGCCTTCTTTCTCCTTTTGCTACAAACTGGTGGTGAAATAGTGACATTACTATACAAATAATTGCATCAAATAGGGGTTATTCAATGTGTTTATGATAAACTGGCTGTGGATAAACAAAGAAAAATATGTGTAGTGATGGACATAGGCTAGTGATACTCTGAAAATGTAAATAACAGAAATTCAAACAGACTAATTTGGGATTTGGGACATCCAAAGCACTGTCACATATACAATCAATCCCAGATTTAAAATAGATATCAATCCATTGAATTCAACCACAGTCGGAGTTGAGATAAAACAACAATGGATATGTTTTCTGAGCTGTTTAACACACCTTATGTTCAGTCCAACATTAAACCTAATCAATGTTGAGGCCAGCACAGGAGCATGGGATCAATATTTATAGCTTTTCTTAAGTGCATCAAGCATCAGTTGCACTGGTTTGACTCGGCAGGGTTAATTAGTACATGCAAATTTCACCTCAGTAGTGATGCCAGAAATATTTCACTTTGACCAATTTGAGAGTTAATTTGACCAGTGAGAGTTTTTGAGTGAAATGCTGTAGTTTGTTCTTTGTTGTAAAGTAAATACACATTATATTCCCAAGTATTACCAGCAAATTATACTCAAAATGTGTAATACTTGAAATAAAAGTAAAACAAAATATGCAGTATGGCACCATTCAGACAGACATTTTGATATCATATATTTTACCAAAGCTAGCTAGCAGAAGCAGGCGTATAGCAAATTTGTAAATATAGTCAAGTTTAGCTCAATCTGCATTGTAACCTCAGTTCTCAGATCAATGTAATAGAGTAAAAAGTGTGATATTTCTTCCTGAAGGTTAAGGAAGCAGCTAGAAAAATAGCACAGGAACTAGCGCCAATTGCATCTCTGAATGTTATACTTCCCCATCACTGGTTTTACCATAACTAACAGAGAAATACAAATATTGAGGGGAAAATCAGCAAGAAAAATACAAAGTAAGCACTCACCATAGTACTCTCTTATTTGGGGGGTGGTCCCATATTCAGATGCCAAAGCCTCATATCAAAAAGGGCATTTACAACCAATAATCCAAAAAGCAGGCTTATTAAAACATCAATTGATGCCATCAAGTGACTCGAAAAGCTTAAGAGGATTTTCTTTTATATCTCGTGGTTTTAACTGAAGCACGCACTGAATACAATGAAGCACAGTGGGTTTTGTGTGTGAGAGAGTGGGAGGGGCCGGGCGGGGAAGTGAATGTGTGGGCAATAAGCCAATTAAAGGTTATAGTTCAGTGATTGAATCAAAAGCAGAATCAGTCCAGGAATAGCCTATGTATTGTTTTAATATGTCGCCCTCTGTGACGGCCCAGTGTTTGCGTTTAGTGTAACATTAAAGAGAGACTTAAGGGATTCATAGTGGATATTTTTTAAATAAAGAATACCATAAATGTCCTCATGATAAATACACGCTGAGGCCTTCCAGATGCCCTTTATAGGAGTGGATGGAAGTATTACTGCTGGGTAATGCCAGCTGAGACAGAAAATAAAAGAACCATAAAATATATTTTTTTTACTAGGCTATGAAGTTATTGCTGTCAAAAGAGCATCCATTGTTGATGTGCAGGAATATTACAAGAGGGTAAAGAGCATGCTACTACTGTACTGTAACCACCACAGTATAAGCTACTGTTAGCATAGCTCCTTGACATGTGTATTTCCATCTCAGGCTACTTGATGCACGTGGTTATGCGTTCACAGACCACAGGGCTTTTCGTCAACACTAATAAAAAAGATTTTAGTCAGGCTATGTTACAAGCTTGTCTTACAATGCTGGAAAAC
Organism: Decapterus maruadsi; assembly: GCA_030347415.2. NCBI lineage: Eukaryota > Metazoa > Chordata > Actinopteri > Carangiformes > Carangidae > Decapterus > Decapterus maruadsi. Next base: position 9,192,675 of record CM064898.1, read on the forward strand.
CAGATGGGAGACTGATGAGGGAATAATATAGCCTACCATTTTTACATTGAGTTTGTTTATGGGTTGGTAGAATATTGACCCAAATATTGTTATTTTAATTAGCTTATTAGTGTCATTTGTGTTGTAGTAGCAGCAGCAGCAGCAGTAGAGGCTACCGGAAGTATAAGCTAAGCTAGCTACTTCAATGTTTAAAAATTTGTACTCACAACAACTCAGTCAAATTTTAAACAAAACCAATGATACACACATTTTTACATTCAGTGTGACTTACATTTTCGAAGAGTGTCATCTTTTCGACGGGTCATTGTGAAGAAACGTCCATAAATCGGATTTGTTATCACAGGACAAACGACGAACTACAGAATGACAATCTTCATGTTTTTCATTTTTCTTTCGTATTACAATGATATACTGTTATCTAACTGTATATGTTTCTGGATTTGCAGATGGGACGTTTTGATAGGCTACTTATTCGGCATATTCTAAATCTAATACCAAAACTTGAATCAGTGCGACTGGCCAGCTTACTTCCTTCTCCTCAAAGCATCATGGGAAGTGTAGTGTTACATAACGTGGACCAGGATAGGCGTTATATAGCCAGCTGTTTATTATAGAGAAATCTAACATTATTTAATCTACATGCACATACAGACTACACTACACTCATTTACCAATAGTAGCAGATTAATCTAATGATGTTGATCTCTCTCTCTTTCTTTCTCGTGCACGCACTCGCGCACGCGCCTCTCCAACACTCACGCCGGCGTCCAGAGACAGACCAACAGACCGACCCGCAGAAGACCCGCAGAGCGACCGACAGACAGACACGCACGGCCAAGTCATGGAGGCGATATGGCTCTATCAGTTCCGGCTGATCGTCATCGGGGACTCCACGGTGGGCAAGTCGTGTCTGATCCGGAGGTTCACGGAGGGACGCTTCGCCCAGGTGTCGGACCCCACGGTCGGCGTGGACTTCTTCTCCCGGCTGGTGGAGATCGAGCCCGGGAAGAGGATCAAGCTGCAGATCTGGGACACCGCGGGTCAGGAGCGCTTCAGGTGAGACCAGAGCAGAGGGACATTCATATTCACTCATGTAATATTACCATAGCTAATAATCTCTGGGCATCCTCACAGGAAGAGTTTAGTGAACTAGTCTGTAGCCTCTGGTGTTTTTTTCCTCTCCCGGATTTTAATAGATTTAAGGAATATCTTGGAGATAACATAATAAAGGAGGCAAATTATTTAGATGGGCTATTTAAGTAAAAGTAGAAGTAGAAAATATTTTGATATTCTTATAAATCTTAATAATAGCTGCTGATTGGGTAAGAAGGCATCATGTTTACAGAGATGAGGCTATTATAAATATGAATCTGGAACATATTTTGTAACATTTAAAAGGATCAAGAAGTCGCTGTAGTTGCAGGGTAAAAAGGTTTGGCACAGTAGGAAGTAAAAAGTTGTAAGTGTATGTTCCTACAAAAGCAGCTGATGTTGAGTTTATACAGGAACAGAAACATCACCAGCAGCTTCCCAACATGTAAAAAAGAAACTCAGGTTTCATCATTCATTGGAAATGTACAGGTCACATACTGTAAGAAGTCTCATGATGCGTAATAACTGACAAGTGATCTCTGGGAAATGCAGCACAGCATGAATGAAAACAAGGAAGTTGTGGTTTACCACTTTAATGTTGACTCTTTTGGAAACAAAAAAGCATCATCTCTGGTAAATTCTTCTGTCTATCTCATGAATATTTAATGGGAAAAGAGACCACTGGGGATAGATGTCCTGTAGGGCAGTAGGTGACCTCTGACCTCTTCCTTGAGGGGTTGGGGGTGTGAAAATGTAATTTCCTCATAGGGATCAATAAAGCGTCACATTATTTCAAGATAGATTAGAACAAAGATAGATGAAAGATTAGAAATGATTACATATGGGATTAACAACTGCCACCACACAGAACGTGCAATAAAGCTGCCATTTTGGTACATTTATAAAAATGCAAACCAGCATTTAACGGCAAATAAAATGTAATAATTTTCAGGCTAGAAATTAAGCACATAGCCCAGAGGTCTTTAAACTGGAATTGCTACCTGAAACTAATTTGTGTGCCTGCACAAAAAGAAAGAGTCGTTATTTAAATGAGGTTTGAGGTGATACAAACAGGAAAAAATGACCTTAGGGGTTGTTCGTAACAAGTAAACAATTCCACCTCCAAAATAGACGTGTTTTTGAGTCTAAACATGGTTTAGTTTCACACTGTGTTGAATTGTGTTCATGACATGTTAAAGAAAAATAATTATAGAGGGTGTCTTAAGGTAACTTTTTTTCACACTGGTAAACAAATTATTCATTTCAGGTTTTATTATAACGTTCTAAATAATTATTCACTAATGTCGTCCACCTGTTTACACCTTATTCTCACCACAGTTCTTAATATAATACCAGACCGCTGCTGCCGTAATTGACATATGTACATGTGTCACATGTGTGTATTATCACTGTGAATAAAACTGGTAAGTAATTAATTAAAACAACAACAAAATAAGCAAATAAAACACATTAAGAACATAAAACAGAGTGGCACGAGGAATACACAAGAGAGCTAATAAAAGGCAAAGCAACATGTGATGACTGTAAAGCTAATTCTAATTCTAATAAGATGACTATGTATGTATATAAAGTCCTGATGATGAGTCGCATGTATCTCATCCTAAGACACAAACACATTCATCTCTCCTCACCATCCCGACAGAAGGAAGCTGGTCTCACCTGTCAGCATGATTGCCGTCTCCATAGCAACTGTGACACATCCCTCCCAGACCGAAGGACATATCAGAACATTTTTTTTATCCATCCACACAATACAAAACACCAAGGGGCCGTTATCATGAAGATGTCTGTGCTATTCTTGTTAAAAGAAAAAACAAAACAATTAGCCTATCATATTTTGTTGACATAAGCAAAGCAACCTGACTTAAACCGTGATGTGTGAAGATGCTTGCACTTGTTTTGACATATTTCTTGAGGCAAAGAGTAGGCTATCACCTATTTATGGTTACACAACCTCAGTGACCTGTTTTTAAAGCTTTTACATCCTCGGCAGGTACAAATAGAGAAATAGAGGCCCAAGACAGGAAAATCTAACTTACTGACATTGGTTTTATTTGACAACAAGATACATTAAAGCAGAAGTAAGTGATATATTTGTGTTAATATAAGTCTTAAATAGTTATATCTTCCGACAGCAATCACTTACATAGAGTGTTTGGACCAAAACACGGGTCTGTCAGTCACTCTGCTCTGCTCTGAGCCGAGGAGAAAACATTTATCGTATCCTACAGTTTTTATCCAATGAGGAGAGAGAACGGCATGCAGGGCTGTGTGTGCAGCCAAGGAACGCCGTGAATGTGGCGACCGAGGACTTTATGGTTTTATTTTTCCGACAAGTGGTACAAGATACATTCAAAAATAAGAAACACGAGTCCTGGAACGCTACAAAGTCGTATTGTGACTTTGCCCGAAAAGCCTGCCTGGAACGCAGCATTAGCGTGATTTTATACTTTGTCCGAATGTAGTGATTTAGCTAGCCTCCCATTTCACACACCTCTGTTTTAAGATATTTTGGGATTTTGTGACACCATTACTTTATTTTTTGGTGTTTGTTTCTTCCCTTCTTCTAACCTGATGACGCTGATCTCTCCTTAGTCACTGCTGCTTCATCTGTGTGGTCCTTGCTTCCATAAATACACACACACACACGCATGCATGTGTGCGTGTTTGTGTGTGTCGAATCAAATGAATCACTCGCTGCTTCTGAGTTTTTTTTTGCCACCTACTCCTCCCTTACACTGTACCATCTCTGTCAACTAATCCCCCCCCCACCACTTATTCCCTTTTCTCGACACGCAAGATCTCTTTCCGACTCTTCCTCAAACCTATAATTTTCCTCCTCGTTTTATTTATGTTGACGTTCTCTCTTGCACGGATATTGTGGGAAGATAGACTCCTCATAAGTGGGTTGGGTGTGTGTTTGTGCGCAATCGGGGGTGTCAAGTCTTGTCAAAATCCAGCAGCCCTTGTCCTCCCAGTCGGGCTGCAGTGATGAGGTAGTTACGTAAAATCCAACCTCAGGATTCTTCTTTCCCCCTCCCCTGACACTCCTGTTTAAATATTGATATTATTGCATCAATCGACCTTGCTACTGGAAGTACAGTTATTTGATTTAAAGTTTGACATCATGAAAAATAAATCACTGTAATCTGCAGGTTATCATTTTAGCATAATAATAACTTGTTCTCGCCTTCTCAGCTGCTGCAGCACCAGACACCTCCATCACTTCTGTGGTTTTTCCCTCCTTTCACGCATCCTGTCAACAGCTTCTGTCTCTGATTAGCATTTCCCCCGAGATTATAAAGTTTATAAGCCTTTTCACAGAATTTTTGCCAATTCTTGTCTCTTTATGCTGAAGTTAGGTACTGTAACAGCCTTCTCATTTCTAAAACCGAATCCTACGATTTGGATTGGATGGATTTCAAAGTCTTTAACCTGTTAACCTGTTAAAACGTTAGTCTAATAGCTTACTGTTGGCAAACCTCACCAGATTTGCTTTCTAAGTAGCATTAGTAAGCAAAACTACAAACAACACATCATACATTTCACCTACCAACTTTATAAGCAACATTAAAGGAGCTATTTGTAAGAATAGCTAATGCTAGTTAATGTTAGCATGCACATCTGTAAATTAACAGCTTTAACCTGAGGTGGAAAACAGCGCCAATGTTAGCTCTAGTCACCATAACATCTTTATTTTTCTACTCAGTTTAGTATACTTACCAGCTAGCATATCTTTGTAGTCTCCTAACTGCCCACTATCACCAACTATTCAATAATTAGTCTTTTTAAATTGCTCATAAAAGACTTGATGGCCTAGTGTGCTCTAATGGCCAGCTGCCACTACTATAATCTCTTATTATAAAGACAAAGATGGTTCTTCACACCACTAGCATTAACTGTTCTTAACCCTTTTTATGTCCTCCACACTGCAGGTCCATCACCAGGGCTTACTACCGTAACTCTGTGGGCGGGCTCCTCCTGTTTGACATCACCAATCGCCGCTCTTTCCAGAACGTCCACGATTGGCTGGAGGAGGCTCGCAGCCACGTGCAACCCCACAGCATCGTCTTCCTTCTGGTCGGCCACAAGTGCGACCTGGAGTCACAGCGCCAGGTGTGTGGATAGGCTACAGCAGAAAGCTCAACTGAAATACAAACACAACAGTTTCTTATCATCCGTCTTGTGTAGTGGAATCTGGTGAATGTTATGTAATGCACGATATGTCAAAGTGTGCAGGTTTAAAAATAATCTTTTGTTCACATTTAGATCAGCACACGTTTGGATCAGTGGCGAGTCGTCACTGATTGTTGAATTCTCTCGGGGGCAGCTGGATGACAGGAAGCAAAAATATCACCATTGAAAATTAGACATTATAAGATTACACTGCAAAGCACTCTGCACAACAGTGTCTCAATAGTCATAATAAAATGTTTTAAGACCGAGATTGCAATCTCGCCTTACATAATTTTGTAAGGCCTTTTCCACATAATTGTAGAAGGCTAATTTTGTAGCTGCTTGGCTGGAACCATGTTTTGTTGTTGCACCAGTTTCCACATCTCATCTAATTGATTTGGTCTCCTAGGTGACCCGCCAGGAGGCAGAGAAGCTGGCCGGAGCGTACGGGATGCGCTACATCGAGACGTCGGCCCGTGACGCCATCAACGTAGAGCACGCCTTCACCGAGCTGACCAGAGACATCTTCGCCTTGGTGCGGTCCGGCGACATCACCATCCAGGAGGGCTGGGAGGGCGTGAAGAGCGGATTCGTCCCCAACGTGGTTCACTCCTCCGAGGAAGTGACCAAGAGTGACCGCCGCTGTCTCTGTTGATCTGGGAAAAAAAAAGCTTTGTGACCGAAAGGGACTGAAGGTGAAGAGGAGAGGGAAGGATGTTGTTCTTCCTTCAAACTGAATACAGAAGGGGATGTTTGAGGGATTTCGAGAAAAAGTCTGGCAGAAAACGGCAAAGGACACCTTAAACATGGGTGGGTTGTGCCCATTTCTACTGTAAATCCGTTTTATTTGTCACATAGGGCGGATCACAGATGCTCATTTACTTGCGAGAGCTCCCATGATTCAAATCCTTTACTTTTGTTGTGGGCTTCCTGCCTGGATATCCCCTCCCAACAGTCTTAGAAAGGTGTTAGACACAGGATAGGAGACATTTTAAATTCCTCGCCAAAAAAAAAGATGATGACGCCCCTGACTTGTGTCATCCATCTTTCCCCCATCATCCCCTCCTTCCTTCACCTCTCCTCCCACCGCTTCTTAACCTTCTCCTCTCCCTCAATATGCAATTACATGATCACACACGAAGCGATCCCCTTTATGTTGGGGTCCAACGTCACCCGAGAACATATCATCCAAAACATTTTAGTCAGCAACCTTAAGACTAAACCTCTCTCGCTATCAACAACTGTGTTTTCTCTTGTGCTGACATCTTGCTCCACATTCCACTATCAGAGCTCAATGGAGGAGTCCTGGAGGTCCTAAATGTTCCTTCCTGGAGCCTTTTATTTAACCAGATTATTTCTCTTTGGAACAATTCAGGCCTCCAGTGAGCTCAAAGACATTGACAATATGATTATATCCACTATCATTCTGCAAATACCGCACTAAAACATTACATTGTTCCCCACCCAGTTCTTAATGGACCCCTGAAGCAGGAAGAGACAACGTGTACAGCTTAACTGACAGAGTTGGACTTGATGGACTAGCTTGTCAACTCCTGTTTGCCTTTTACTGGAGACTTATTAAGGTGGACTAATTGGAATGTTGGAGCCACGAAGCACCTTATAACCAAGTCCACCTTAATCGTGGAGCTTCATCTGGGACATTAATAGGGTGCAAATAAGCAAACTGGAGATAGTAATTTATTTCTCAAGGGCAAATCAAACTGCGAAGGACCAGGCCACACAGACGGAACCACATTACCCACAATGCACGCTTACGGAAAGGACTGTACCACATTATAGCCAAGTAAAGGACGGTCCAATTGGCAGGCATCAAATCAGCCCAACACAGATACAGGCACAGGGACACTACAAGGTTTAGGTTAACATGCCTTTTTATGTGTGTGTGTTTGTGTGTGTGCAAGTGTGATATCACATCAAACCTTCAGTTTTGAAACAATGGTTTCACACTGGTATCGCTGATTGGCTGTAGCAGATGTCTCATCTTTGTTTTTTTAAGTTTTATTTTTAAGACCTCTTGACTACATCAAGGTGATGTTTCCAGTAGAGCTGCAACTAAATATCACATACATTACTCTTGATTCATTATTTGACAAAATAGTTTTTGACAGAATGTCACTGTCAAGCTTAGACTGTTAAAACATGGTGATATGTAAACTAGGGGGGGAAAACACATTTAGCTCAGTTTTAATTGGACCATAGACCACAGTTTCCTGCCTGATGTAGTTAGGTTTTTTAGGAATATAGTATTGGGGAATTATCTTCACTTTCTAGTGGAGAGTTACATGGGAAACTCAACTCCACTCTCATGTCTGTACACTAAGAAAGATGCAACCTTTAGCGGCTGCTTTAGCTGAGCACAACATCTACAGTAGACAAGGGAAAGGGGGAAATTTAAGCCAGCCGAGCAACCAGCTGAGATTAGCTAGGAACGTAACCCATCCTAAAATGGAATAGTTCTTTTTGCACTTTGATTTTTGCACCAATTAAACAACATATAACATGTTAATTAGCATTGCTTTAGAGTTAGTGAATTCTGGTACCTTTGGTTGGTGCCACGCTAGCTGTTTATCCCTGCTGCCAGTCTTCTTGCCATGCTAACCCACTCCTCTATTTGCTATTCTGAGAGAAAACTAAACAAAAGTGTACCATATTGTGACAGTGGCTGGGAGACTATGGATTCTTAAACTATCAACACTGGACCAAATATATTATTTGATGACCACTCTTATATTTGGTTTTATTTGCTGTAACTCAATGTTTGAATGAAAGTCGCTCAAATGGAGACGCCATTTGGAGCATTATTAGCTATTAAATGTACTTTAAATTACCATACCACAATTACCTGGATGGATGGGTGTCCATGTAGATTTTTTATAATGTTTCTCAAAATCCCTATTTTAAGTGTTCCCGTCTTCCTCTCACAATAAGAAGAAAATAATTTATCTGATTGAGATATTAATAGATGTAGAAAAAAATATGGTTTGATTGAAAACTTCATTAATGTCTAATCCTGGAATTTGCAATCCTTCATAACTTGTGCATGAAAATTCCTGCTATGATCACAATACATTTATTTTTTATTTTTTTAAATTTATTTATAGTAGGCTAATGATTACACAGTGAGGAGACTGTAAGTGCTTGATTTGCGCACATTGTATGCCTTCTTTGTACATGTTTCCAAAGAGTCGTTGGTTTTTTTTGTTCTTACATGAATTTATTAATAGCTGAAAAACATGGAGTTAGATTGTCAACAAATGTACGAATGTGTGAATAAGAATTATTGCCAGTAAAAAGTGACAAAACCTTTTCTCCAAAGAATAACTTTCCCTTCATCCAGTCACATTTTGGTAAACAAACACGAGAGTAGTGTCAGTGTTATTCAACTCCTAAAAAAAAGTGATAGTGTAACAATAGCCTATTTAACACAACATCAAAAACTCCTTTTAGCAGGGATGGGAATTGATACGACTACCATTGCTATGATCATGTGACAGTTATCGTCTCTCTCCTGCGTCACTTTGCCCTTTGCGGAAAGTGTTAATGGGGTTTTCTGCTGCCTAACCAAATTCTGTGATATTGAGCCGGGTGTCACATGCTAATTAATATCCCAGACCCTCTCATAAGTGAGTAACGCCAGTTGGAATTGCTTGAAATCTTGGCGCCACAGGCCTTTTGCACGTTGCGCTGTTTGCGTCATTTTGTGTGATATTAAACCACACTTTGGACGCTTCTGTTTTGTGTCCATCATGATTTTGTTTCTTTATTGTTATCGTTTTTGTTGACTACCTCGTCATTGTTTCGCAAGGCAACTAAGCGGAAGTCATTAGTGAATGAAATGTGAGGCATTAAGATCAATGTTGTTGATAGATCAAACCAGTTGGAACCGGTTCTCAACTGGAACCGGTTCTCCATTGCCCTCTCTACCTTTTGCTTTTTGCATTCTCTTTGATTCAAGTTTATTTTGTGCAAGCACAAGTAAGTCTTTAAGTCTACTTTGATCATTTACGTGTATCTGCTAAAACAAGCATTAAGAAAGTAATCAACAGATTAAGTGATAATGAATGTTTTGTTGCAGCCCTACGCCATGAAGCTACTACACCATAGTAGAGACATGAAATTAATTTTTTGATCAAAATTAAAATAAAAAAGTGATTCAGAAGAGCACAACAAGATAGAGGAGGGAGTAAAAAGCATGAAGGGAATAAAAAGGCATTCAGGGACATGTTATGGGCTTGCTTGTGTTTTGTTTTGTGCTCCCTCATGCTTCAAGTGAGCTAAAAGTACGCAAGGGTCCGCATCACAATTGAAGGTTGGATGTGTATTTACGCTCCGATTTGTTGTATCTCCAGCCTACACAGCCTCCAGTCCATGTCAACTGTAAGAAAGTTAAACAAGTGCAGCTATGCGTTTGCGGTCACAGTGTGTGTAGCTTCATATTTACCAAGCTGATTAGCCTTGTTGGTGCATTAGTTTAACATTTAGTTAGAGAGCTGATTCCTCTGTGGTGCTTGAAGGATGCCAAGTGGTTGTCAACAAGACTCAGTGCTGCGTAATAAAAGTCAGTTTCACAAAATGCAGACTGTGGAGGTTTGAGCATCTTTCTTTGTGTGAATGCAAGTTCATGCTCAAGGCTACAGATGAAACAGATGGTAAAACATGTAAATGGGTGAGTTGATTTTTATCACATTTGTAAAGAGCCAGGTCAGCTGTTCCTTCCTGTCCCGTGTGTTAAGATAAGCTAACTAGCTCCTGCTTGTAGCTTGATACTTAACACAGCCCTGCAAAATAGAATTGCAGTTGACTATTTTTTTTTTCATCTAATTTGTGGCAAGACAGAGAAAACGTTAGCATCGATTTGCAGTTTTTGCCACAAATAATGTCCTTGTATGTCATTTATTTTCAAGTGTAGCCTATCTGCAATGGATGCTGAATTAATGCCTGCGTACTGCCAGATTTTGGATGTGGTACAACACAAATGATCCTCCACTTGTTCTATTTGACCCCTCGAGGTGAACAGACAATATTGTAATTTCACTGTTCTTAATGACACTGGGTTAAAACTGACAGTCTTTCTTCCTCTGCTCTAGTTATCTACCAACAAACTGAAATGTACTAAAAACAAATAAAATGTGACTGAGAAAAATAACATATCCTGTTAATTTCTGTCTCTGTCTGACTGTCTGTCTCCAAGCCAAATTCTGAAAGAGATAAACCAAAGTTTTTTTTTGATGTTGAAAAATCTATTCAGTCCTTAAAAGTGGTGCTGTCTAGCAGTACTTTCCAAATTATACCGCTTTTTAAAGTAACACTATCGCAAATTCCAATTCTTTGTTCGGTCACTAGATGGGGCCAGTGGTGCAGCGTATCTTTGTCTTTTTACATAGCGTGCTGTTCAGGAAGTGGGGCTTAGCACTGGGTCGACTTGTCAAAGGAATTCTGCATTTGCTCCACAGGCACTACACCGTTGGCTATATCTTGTGTACAGATAGTTACGGCTCCCCTAGACCTATTTATCACATATTTCATTTTTATTTATTGCTTTTAGTGCTGTTTTTGCGATAGTGCTACTTTAAACTTACAATGTACTTTTCACTCCATTGCAATAATAGCAAGCATAATGCATAATTATCCAATATATTGTTACATGAAGAAAAGAAATATTCAACAACTAATGACAATCCCCCAAATCATGTCCTGTAGGCTACATACTATTATATAAACTGTTTTGTTAATTAAACTCCCTGCTGGACCTCAGCAAATAAGAAAGAGGGAGAGACAGAAAGGAAAATGAAACTTAACTTTCAAACATTTGCTTTCAGGTGTGTTATGGATAAACAGGTTAGTTTAATGATAAAATCTACTGACATGCTAAAAAGAAACAAAAAACAGATCTCCTTAATCAAGGAAGAGAAAGACAATACAATTATCAGCTCCTAAGTTTGACTCTTAACAAACCATTGTCTGTTACTCCTCAGATTATTGGCTAGTTTATTTTATGATTTATTAGTTAGACATTTAGACAATTATCATTTGTTTTTTAGATCTCTTCTGAAAACGATGAAAGGTTTTTACATAACTCTTGATAGTTATGTTTTTCAGTTGAATACCAAATAGTTTTGTAACTTATTTAATTGATTTTTTGATAAAAAACATTTAATAATAAACTGGTTTACAATGCATTACTTTGATGGAAATGTTAAAGCAAGGTCATGGAGTTCAAAGTAACTATTTACATGTTCATGATTTCATTTTCACTTCTGTGTGCCTATTGTCATTCAAATCTTCACTCACCGTGGCACTCATCAAGATAAAATAATATTTTATCTTGCACTGTGCCCATGACGAGAATGTACGGTATCTAGAAGGTGGGGCACCAATGTTTATAAGTAACATCCTCGGGCTCTTCAGTCATTCACTCACCTGCAGGAACTCAAACAGGTAAATTGATTTCCATTGACATTTGTTGTTAATTTTTCATTTGCAGTTCTGAGTCTGAATCCGATCATTATATGCCTACTAACTATGTCAGGGCACATTCCATTACTATCTACATTTCAAACTGTTTTGTGGATATATTTTTGTTTGGATTTGTTTTACTCTCTCTCTCTCACTTATACATTTGAGAAACCAGAAAACAGCAAATCATTCATCATAGAATGGAACTTACCACTTTCATATGATAATTGGATAACTGATATTTAATAAAACTTTTGACCTGAAAATGACAAAATGTTACGAACGACTTGACCGGGAGATAAATAATTAATAATTAAGCACTCTGATTGTTATGACACTTCTTCAGATTTGTTATTGTTGTTGACAACACTTGTTTGCTTGAAATGAATAATTGTTATGCACTCTGTTGTTGTCACTTCTTTAGGTTGGTCAACCAGCAGCAATTTAAAAAAAGAAGCAAACAAAACGTTCATCTTCATTAAACTTCCTGCCATGGAGCAAAACACAGCAGACACTGTGGCCTCTGACGTTAGAGATGAAATCTTTGTGATTGGAGAAGAGGTGGAGCAGTATGTGACAAATAATCCAAATTCCACCAACATGCAACTGTTCTCTATGCTGACACTGCTGAGAGCGTATGTTTCTAAGTCGTACCTTCCGATGAGTGAGTGCCAACAAGTCCTTGAACTTGATCCCAATGATGGAACCCCACCCTTTAAAGAAAGAATGAAGCCTTTTACTGGTTTTATCACAACATGCAGTCCAACCCCTGGAAAAGTGTCTATAATTGACCAAATGTGTGCCCAGATCTGTGAAGATCTGGGCACACAGTCTGTGAAGGTACTGGTTGATTCAGGGATTTCCAGGAGTTCTGTAGTGATGGAACTGTTCTCACTGTGTGGAGATAGGCCCCAACCACATCTAATCCAATTCATCAAAGATTTGCTGACAAGGAGAGAAATGGGAGAGAGAGGTCAAACTAAATTCTCAAGATTGATTGAAGACATACTGGCTGAAGGTGTTGATCAAGCCTTCTCTGTCTTGGAAACTGCATCGTGTAAATTCAACAGTAACCCAAATTTCCCCCAAACTCTTTCCCGTCTCAGTTGCATTAAAAGAGGCCGGCGTGACTTCGCAGCAGCTGAAAAATGGGCAAAAACAGCCATTGAAAGAGCTCCACTCAGATCTTATGTGGCTGACACTCTGGGACAGGTCTACAAGAAATGTTTAACGTCTAAGCAACTCATGTCCAGTGAGGTCTTACAGATGACAGAGAAAGCCTTGAAGGCATTCAAAGATGTGGAGAGGAAAGCTGAACGTGAAGAGAGCCCAGAGATGGCAGACACAGCAGATATTGTGAGCTTTTCAAATTTCTTCAACAACAGAGGCCTTTTTGGTTTCATTCAAATCGCAAATATAGCCTTCAACGAACTCCCTGTAGTGCAACGCAGGAAGTTCATCCAAGACAAAAAAAAGGAAGTTGAAAAGAATTTTGACTTCTTTGAGTGGTACCTGACCTACTCTAAGCCCACCAAGACAACTTCAGAGCCACATTACTTCTGGAGGGATGTAGTACTTTGCTATAAGAACTACACATCAAGAAAATCAGATACATCCAGAAGCTTTCCAGGCCTTCTTAGACTTCTGAATCAAGGCCTCTTCAGCTTCGAGGAAACATGTGCTGAGTTTGAGGAGAATGAGGAAACAGTGTCTGAACTGGAGAAAATCCAACGTATTCTAAAAAACACCTATGAGGAAAATGCTGATGATGTTAAAATAGCAGAGAGGTACATCCTCTCCAACATCATCTTGAGCAACAGGAAGCCTCTTTCTCGTCACCTCACCCCGGTGAGAGATCTCCAAACAATAATCCACCGGTTCTTGAACTCAAATGAGAAGGGCACAAACCCTGAGTTTTGCCTCTTGGTTCTGCTGTTGTTTTGGCCTGATGAAGAAGTGAGGAAACACAGTGAGGATAAGAACAGTAAAGGGCGGCAAGAAACAAGAGGAGAACCTGCACAGCAGCAGCCCCTTAATCCCATGTTTGCGCCCAACCTGCAACAGTACGTTACTTTCATGGAGGAAGCATATCGGAGAACCAATGCCAAGTACCTCCGTAGCCGTTACCTAGTGCCTCTTTTTTTTCTGGGAAAGGGCTCTGGACTGAGAAAATGGATTCACAAATCAAAGCTGGATGCATTTGTGGAAAGAAAGGTGGATGCTGAGCTGGTTGCAGAACAAGATAACACAGAAAGAGATGAGATGAAAATTCAGCGGATCAATAACATGTGGATCAATGGCGAGGTGTGGCAAGTACCAGAAATCCAAGACATCCTCCTCCCCGTCCAGGCAGAGCCCTGCCACTCTTACACCATGTTACCTGAGAATGACGAGGAAATGTTTGTGTGCGTTGGTGGAAAGAAAATAAAGGCTTCAGTAGAGATTGAACAGGATGCGCCAGAGAGCCCCCAGCTGTTCTATCTTGGCTTCACCATTCGAGGTCCTGTCCTCTTCAAAGTTGGAGTCCCAGACATGTTGGCACAATGACTGATTATGGACACTTTGGGAATGAACAAACATTGGCTTCTTACCAATCCAGCAAATAGTTGCTCTGATATTTTAGTCCATATTAAAGTATTTTGAAATCATGGAGTCAGTTATTACACTGAATGACAACTGTATCTCATCTAAAAAGATTGAAAATGGTGTTGGGTTTGACAATTCATATCAAAAAAATATAATTACAATTATTTTTTGTGAGGTTTGAATGAGATTATAAAAATTTTTTTCAACTTTTTGTATCTTGTTTGTGTAAACACATAATCTGAATGATTAGTCCATTAATCTGGTTTGAGTTGAGTTTATTGAAACTGGTGGATGTTGATGGATTTTTTGTTCTTAAAATGTAAATAGCAAAACAACATAGAAAACATAACTAGCCTAGCCTACTGTAGAGTGCATTAATGCATTGATAATGAATTAAAACATGTGATGAGATATTTTGCCACTCTGTGGTTTTAATTAAGTTTAACTGCAGCTGAAGGTTACTGAAATTTTGTTGTATTATGATGTTTGCTACCTTCATATGATAGATATTAGATTTCAAGTTGTTAGTGAAATTTAATCAGATTGGTTGAGTTTTTAAGACTGCCAATTAAAAAGAAATTTAATTTTAATTGTGTTTATTCAATTATTTACATTAATATAATCTTTTATTCCCTAGTTTAGACCTAATTATATTTCTGATGACATTCTCAATCCCTTATTATGGCCTTCCTTATCATCGTATTTTATTCCACAACTTGTTTTTAAAGCAGCCTAGCTAGTTACAGTATTAAAGGAATTATTATTAGGCTATTATTATATGAAACCTTGAGCTGAGTCATAACGTAGCCTGTAGCTTTATTTCAGACTGGGAGTCCATGGGCCAGACGAACACAACAACAGACACAAAACACATGTGAGAGAGAATAAAGCTAAAAGAAAAAAAAAGAAAATTACATATTTGATCAAAAAGTGAAAGTTAAGATCGCACTCGGCCAATTCTCAATGCACCAACCTGCAGTTTTTGCACGCTTGCTTTCTTATACTGTAGCAGTGTACAGAGGTGTATTTGTTATAAACTTTTGACGTTTTGACTTTTTAGGTTAGTTGATCTTATAATATTGATGATAAAAGCATTTTACATTATTCATATCCATAAAAAATATATAAATAAACCTTACATCAACGCTAGAAACTGTGGCATCGTTCATGTCGCAGTGTCCACGGTGGTCAACCGATTGAACGCAGCGCGAAGCCGGGATTTCCGAGGATCCATGAAGGCATCATTTTCACCGCATCAAACTGCCAGGCAGCTCCGGGTAGGCAGGCAGCTAACCGACCGTCCAAGGTCCGTCCGTCGCTCAGGTGTATCTGTGTTTGTGTCCGCCCGTCCTGCAGGGTCAAATACCGAAAAGTCCAGATGACAAGCCAAGTGTCCGGTGACTGGAATACGTCCTGGGACTCCTGAAGCTGCCGAAACCGGACGTAACGTTATTATCATGTTAGCCCCAGAGCGACAGGTGCACCGCGACGTCGAGATCTGACACCGTCGGCCTCGTCTTGTTTTTGATTAGGACCAGTTGTGATACCTTAAAAGGAGACCGAGTGTTTTAATTTTTTGTACTACGACAACGATTTACAGGCATTTATATTATATTATCAAGGTAAGCATCGTGAACAGCCTGTCTCTCTGTGTGTTCCTCTCTTTCTCTCTGTGTGTGTCGTGTTTTGCTTTAGCTCGTCTTCACTGCACCGGGAGATTAAAAAGAAGCTAACACACGGAGGAAAGTTAACTGACTGACGGTTGGAGCCGTTGACGTACAGTTACGTACAGTTTCGTTTAAAAACATACTAAATAGACGGATGGGGTTTATCTTTTGAGGTGAATAGAGCAGCTTCACAGGCCTTTTGTCACGTCTACGGCTGACAGGTGGAGGAATGGAAATCACTGCGGACCAGGGGGACAGGACAGCACTTTTTTTTCTCCCTGTCTAATGTAAACAACAGCACTGATAGAGGCAGGTTGACAGGTTATCAGCCCGGTTCTGTGTTGAAACGAGCAGTACAGATTAAACGTGGTCGTCGTTTGAAAGAGGCCCTGGACCTGCACCAGCATGTTTCACTTTCATTTTTATCTGATGTAGCCGATTTATTTATTTATTTATTACATATGCATGGGAAATCAAGTGTAAAGGTTTACCATAGCCGTAGCTCCACTACTTCCTGAACTTAAAGAGGCTCCTTTACTTCCTGTCTTATTACCTTATTGGACAAACTGTTTAATCTAGGTGTGTTTGAGTAGTCACAATGGTCAGACACACATGGATTAATCAGGTTGTTCAATAATGTAAAACAGGAAATAAAGGAGCAACATTAAGTTCAGGAAGTAGTGGAGCTCTGCATAAAGCCTATTCCTGGGTGTAATGAAGAATCGCATATGAACACAAAATAGTGAAGTAGCTCAAATGTTACCTAGTTACAGATGGCTATTGCACATGATTTGGCTTGATTGTTTGATCTAAAACATGACCAGAGATACAGAATAATGTTATTATTTCCCAGTGCTTTCATAAAAGCTATTTGGCTGTCTGTTTTGACCATCAGCCCTTCAACAACGAATTTGTGTCCAGCTTCATTGAATATTTGTGTTTTGGGATCAAAATGTGACTGGAAATACACTTACAATATAAAAAATTGCAAGCAAAGTTAATTCTTAACACCTTTATTTACATTTAAGACAAAGAGTAATTTCTTATAGTGAATATATTGAATTTATACTTAATCAATTTACAATGAATCTGCCACCAGAGGTGTTGTCAGTGAATTGTCTCACTCTTCTATTTCTTTATTCTTTCTCCTTAAAGTATCAACAACCTGACACCTACAGAGGGAAACCTGCAGCCTCTTCCTCTCCGCCCCATTAGGCTCCATCTCGCCGGTCATCACTCTCCTCCGTTTTCCACCCTCTTTAATCTGTCTCTCTTGACAGTTCTCGCTTCCTCATCCCACTGTTTCCACTTCGATCCATCCACATTTTTTTCCCCCCTCTCCCACCACGTTCCTGTGTCTCCGGCTCGTCGTTTCTCTGGCCTGGCAGCCTGAATCCTGACATGGCCTCGGCCAAGTCAGAGTCCAGCGTCCTGCAGGAGGAGCTCACCTGCCCCGTGTGTTTGGACTTGTACCGCGACCCCCACCTGCTCCCCTGCGGCCACAACTTCTGCAAGAACTGCCTCGACCACTTGAAGCGGCAGTCGGATCGCGGTCGCATCCGCTGCCCCGAGTGCCGCGACAGCCACCGCTGCGGCACCAACTTTCAGAAAAACTTCAAACTAGCTAACATCGCCGACGACTACCGTCACAGGCGCAGAGCTTCCGCTGCCGCGGCCACTGCGTTAAAGTCCAGAGATGTGCTGTCGCTTGCACCGCAGAGAGCCAGGGGCGCTGTTCCGTGCGACTACTGTCCCTTGGTCGCCGCCGATGCATCAGGCGCCAGAGACGGGTCCTCTGGCGCCACTGTTTCTCAGGAAGGAGGGGATACGCAGGAAGCCGCCGCCGCTTCTGCTGCTGCTGCCGCTGCTGTGCCAACCTACGCAGTCAAGACGTGCCTGAAGTGCGAGGTGTCCATGTGCCAGGAGCACGTGAAGCCACATCTGGAGCTGCCGGCGTTCTGCGAGCATCCGCTGACGGAACCGATAAACGACTTCTGGAAGAGGAAGTGCCCCGAGCATGATGAGATATACAGGTAGGAAGCATATTTCCTGTGTGGTATACCGGTTCGTTCCGAAACCGGTCTTTTTCTTTTGGTTACGATATGAATCTTTCATATACCGCAATACCGATGAGGAGCCCAAACAGCGGCCCCGATAGTCTTGTTAATTAATGAATTGGCTGTTTAAAGCTGATCTACTGCAGTAACTATTTTCTCATTAGACAAAATTGTGGGTAAGCCCACTCTTGCATGACCCCCTCCCAAAAAAAAACCAAACATCAAATACCGTGAAACCGATATGATTTTGAAAAAGAAAATGTGATATGGAAATTTGGTCATACTGCCCAGCCCTAATTTCCATTTCATTAATAAGTAAACGATCATGTTTGTGTTTGGTTTGCAAATCCAGATACTACTGCATGGACGACAAGGTGTGTGTGTGCAACGCCTGCACCATTGAAGGAGAGCATTCGGGACACACAATGAAGACTCTGAAAAACACAATGAAGGATCTCAAGGTACACTCACCAGCATAGTGTCTACACTACTTATGATACTATTTTTATTTTTATTACTATTATTGTTATTATTATTATTATGTGAAATCAGTCTGGATATTCCCACATCTACAAATATCTAGTAGCAGCAGCGGTGAAGTGTTGATTGTTCAGTCTCATATAAAGTTTCATATAACGCAAAATATTCCAAATTTATGATGACGATACTTTCAAACTCACACATCGGAGCTCAGAGCTTTGGGTTTGTGCCCTGCTCCATTCATTCGAGCTACGTTTCCATTGTTTGGCTCAAACAAAGTCCTGTGATGAGTCTGGAATCCCAATGAATGAACATTGTCCTGTTGCTATAGTGTGTATGGCTGAGTGTGAGTGAATGGAGGGGTCACATGACCTCGTGGGCTCTCTACAGGATAGTTAAATCCACTTCCTGTGCCTCCGTTCTTCTGCACAGCGTGTGACGTTGAGAGGATTCCACTTTGTTTCCATGGAGAAATAAAGAGGAATGTTTAAAGTGTTATCACTATGTCACTGCCACTTTATAGCAAATCCAATGCCATTAACTGTCCCCAAAGTATAGATAAATAACAATAGAACCATTACCAGTGGATTTGCATGTGTATTTCAGAAATGACATTGTCTTTGACTTAATCAAGTATTTAGGTATTAAGGTAATACATAGAAATAAATATTTGTCTCTGGTACAGAAGTAATTAATCACAGTTTTTTTTTTTTGGAGGATTTCAAATCTCTATTCCCACTGAAATGTCTCATTTACATGTCTCCTGACGTTGAGCAGGGCTCGCTGGATAAGCAGCTGTACAGGGTCGACAGGAAGTACAGCCTGACGGTGAAAAAGCTCCAGGAGCAGAAGGAGAAGGAGAGACAGAACAAGGTGAAACTAAACACATACTTCATATTTAACTAATCAACTCAATACTTTGCAGGTCAATAAATAACACTCACCGTCCGTTGCATATGCTGCTGTTGTATACATTTTGTGAATAATATCAAATTGTACATATATTACTGTCTATTATTGAATCTTTCTAATTATTTATT